>OX376329.1:12848623-13448623 GCA_947369225.1 Hofmannophila pseudospretella | reverse complement strand
TTTTAGCGTACCTATCTTTTGCAAAATTTTATTGCACATGGAAAAGCAACATTAAATTTTTGCCAAAATGTAATTACCTCGGTTCACACTTTAGCAATAACAGTAATAAGTAATTGTTATTGGTGCCTTCGCTTCTGATTTTTTTATTCTGCTCGTTACAAATGCATTTATTGGTTTTTAAGCGTACCAGTTTGGTAAAGTGGTGATTTTGATTTTAACGCTTTTCGCAGTCTAATTATTTATCTTTTTCATTACATTCCATTAGCTTGCAAGCCATTTTTTCGTTCGTCCTTGTGGAACGAGTCCTACAAATAAGTATTATTTATGTGTCAGTATTTATTTTGCGCGGTCGGACTACCCACTAATTATCATTGGCAAAATAAAAGAAACCTTGATTAAAGACCGCGAACCGGTTATGCCTCCTGCAGGCTGAGCCCTCACAGACAACGACTCGCTTCGGAATTATTGAACAAAATAACTACGACGATAATTGTACAGTGTAACCATGTGTAACCATCCTTACTGGGGTAGAAAAAAAGATAAATAATTACAACTTTTACTTTGGAATAGATTAAATAAAACATTCGTTACGAAAGAAAAGGCTGAAAAAGCTATGGGAATTTTGCCACATCATTACGTCGAAGTAGGTAATAAAAATATGGGTTGCCCAAATTATAAACTAAATATTGATTGATCCGTCTTCTCATCGAACTTTGCTACTTGCTATCAATTTTTCTATCTAGTCGATCCATGCTTTAAGTTCAATTACATGCAAATCGATTTCTATGGAATGGAAAGGCATTAGTTGACAGAGAAACCACAAGAAGAGAAAATAACTTATTATTACAAAATTGCTGGCACTTTTTGCGCTCGCCAGATGAAAAGCAAAGCGCAAAACAATTGCGCCGGCGCGGCGCTGCAGAGACCAGTATGTAATTACACTTTACACGAAGTGCAGAATGATCAATGCGTTCTCAGCAGCTATCGGCACGCAGATCTCGAGTGTGTGGTCACCACGCCCACTGCTGATCAATGCAAAATGTGTAAAAATACCACTTTCTTGCAGGAAAGTTTGTGACCCCGTGAATAGAGGTCCGGACAGATCGGACTCTATCGTTTATTATGGGTACAGGAAAATAAGAGATAAAGATATAGGCCGCATTTGCACGTTTGAAAGTCGGATGTTTAGTGTAACCAACAGAAGCTACAAATAGGCATTATATGTAAGTAAAAGGTGGAGTAGATGTACAAGTAGAGCCAGAGGCAGTTACTACTTATGGAGCGGTAAACGTCAGCAACATCAATGAAAACCTTCGCCCACAGACAATTGGTGACCATCTACTGACAGGTGTCCATATCATACATTCTAAATGTTTTGCAATAATATGCTATTCAATTAAAAATCGATTAATAAAACAAATGACCACCATCGTATAAATTTATATCATGGCATGTTTTAAAGACATTCAGGTCTCGCCATGGTCTGAATGGTATATTTAAACCCCGACATATCGGGCGCAGTGCTCGAATATGGTAGTTGTACAATTAATACAAGTCTAAATGCCTACCATATCTGACAATCTGTTAGTGGCGTACCGTATGAAAAACTTGGAACAATCTCTTGCGGGTGGTCTGCCGCCATTGCATTAAGTACGAAATATTTCATGCTTGTTAATTTTAATGCTGATCGACGTACACGATACTCACTAGCAATCGCTCGCGGCTCTGTTTTCGCATAAATACCTATCCCCTAAAACATGTTTATCGCAGATGCTCTCACGCAGTTTACGTCCAAATAGTAAAGAATATATGTAGGTGTAGTTGTAAGAGTCGTCGCTCTATAATGAGATTGTCCTCTCGTCTAGTTCCACTCACTCGGAGCCACGTGCTAATCTAATAAAATACTTAACATGCAGTTGCGTGCAGTCCTATGCAGTTAGGTACGTGCATTTCACACACATCATGATAATCTGTGATATTGTTACCGAAGTATTTATTTACAGTTAGACCATCTTATCCTATCCCTACTGGTTTACTTAAGTAAACGAGAAATAATAATGGATCCAGTATCGAAACCTGTGGTACTCCGGTTTCCCGGAAAGATTGTTATTGTTATTTGTAAAATAAACGGTCTATCACCTCCCCCGTATTTGTAACACATCTCTGAGGCCAAGCCTTCAGTTTTATATGTCCTTTAAAGGATCAACTGCTTCTGTGATTCAATACTGCTAGCATGCAGGCATGTGGTAATCTTGTTAGTGGTGCTAAGCACGACACACACACAAAAGTATACAATATAAATAAAGAATAATGTTTACGCAGCCTTTCCTTTACGCTCCGCGCACGCATTTCTATAATTCATGAGATCAGTGCGGACAGCGCAGACTCCGATGGCGGCGGCTTACTTGGCGAAACTAACGCGACAAACGCACGGCGGCGCTGATTTACTGATATGCGCCGATATTTCACAATCAAGCCCGCTGGACACTGGAATAGAGAACAGGCCATTGTTGGTGGATAAAATGTTGAATTGTCATCAGAGAATTTATCCCTTAGCAAAAAACAACTACTAGGCATATCTTCATCCCATATTAGAAGAGGACTACGAGAAGTAGTTCTTCCAATCCTTATGACCAAAATTTTGATATGATAAAGCGACACCATCAGTATTACCAAATGTTCTCGACGCAAGGATTACATCGAAGCCTCTTTCTCTACGCCTTTCTATTCTGATAGTCAGACATATAAATATACTTTGTAACCTAACCGTCTTGTTAATCTGAGTAACTCACTGGAAACTTACACGGCCATTAGATCTGACGTCGATAGCCCCGACTGCAGCACTAAAGTAATTACTTTCAATTCCATCGTGACTAACGCGTCTGCGGACCCTGAGGTCAAAGGTATCTACAGGCGGCGCCGGTGGAGCGGCCGCAGGACCGGTGGCCCCGGGCCACGGGATCAGGGTTCCATGTCGGGCTCGTGAAAGTTCAAATTGCGATCAGTAATTATTGTTCCGATCTATATCTTGTCTTGGATTGCGTACTTTATTGGGAGCGATAGCGGAAATGTTAGACAGATATACAACAAACTGTGTCGAGGCCTGTGCCTCAATGCCAACAATTTGTTGTTGTGATGATGAACATTTGGTTTGTCTGTACAAACCACTTGATAGTATATGATTACCGTCACATATTAGAGACATCTGCAATGGCAGATTCCACATTTTCAAAGAAATTCGCGTTAACCGAGTTGTGATGGACAATCAAGCCACAGAAAAACGACATCTATTCCAAGCATCCGAAATGTGGAGGATTGGTGCTTGGTGCGATTCAAGGGGGTGAACCAGATTGAAATGTTCCGTGGAGCAGCGGAGCTCTTCCCATTGCCATCCATTACCTTCATCATCTAAATGTTAAATTAACACATAGCGTTTCAAAAAAGCAATAAATCCAGTATAATTGCGCAAAAACGCAGCTGTGATAAAAACGCGTAAGTCAATTAGCGCAATATGTAACGGATTGCTGTCCAGTTACTACACAATGCAGCTCCATACCATAATAACAAGAACCCATTTAATGCCATAGATCTAAAAAGGAATGATAAGGAATATGTTACACTAGCTAGAGAGATAATTTTACGAAGTAAGTAATTTTAAAATTGATGGTTAAGAATATTGCTAAGCTTGTTTTCTTTTATGGTTGGTAAATGGGCTTGCTTGGCTTGGCAAACATATTCAGCCAAGCAAGCCAATTTTATCTTTCATGTCTAATCCCCTTCCTTCAAAGTTTTCAACAAGTAGCGCCTTCTCAATTGCAAAATCTTTCTTGCTACTCTTGTCGCCTGAAGTTCAACGCGTAACGTAAGCCAACACCTCTATCTAACATCTTGGGATAAGGGGGGAAATGAAAAACAGCGCTGCATATTTGGTACCCGAGTATGTCAGCATTTGCTGACTTTCCCCCCTTTTGTCAAATATACATTACATATTCATTATATATCATATTATAATTATTTGTACTATAATTTTAAATTTTAAATTGTTATGTATATTGGCAATAAATATATTTCTATTTCTATTCTATTTCTATTTCTATCTCGATTCTAAGACGTAAATGCTTGTTCTATTCGTCCGCTCTGCGTTGACTGAGCGCCTGCACGCGCACGCGCATAAAATCACGCAAAGCGCTGACTGTGCACCGTAAACTACTCACAAAATCACAATACTAACATGATGTTGGTTCCATTCGAGTTGCCTCGCGTCTCGCAATCGTCATGTACAGTCGTACATAATTTCAAATGGCCAATGGTCCGACTACAATGTACGTTGTTGCTTTCGAGAACACTGACATAGTCATTTACGAATAGCTAGACTGTATTTATTGTCGTACCAGTTTATTGAACAACAGAGTGGTGTCAATCGACTGGGTGAGGGAATGGAAATACCACACAGGGCAACTGCGGAGTAAGTACTCGTACAACAACTTGAGTAAAAAGACAGAGGTGTATGATGCAAATTGCCATGTGTGGTTTAATTTGGAAAAGACGGTCCGAGTTGTTTTTTAAATGTTCAATTTTAGAATTTATAGCGGCCGGAATATCATCCACGAATATAGGGGCACCGAGTAGAGTGAGGGAGACTTTTGTTCGGGGACAAATAGTGAGGCAGATAATAAGAAAAACTAAGCTATGTTCTAACTAACCGGACTAACAAACGAACTACTGCTACTACAGGCAATTTTATTGTGGCCCAAGAACACAAAGGTGTGATGTGAGAGACAGAAAGCTGTCTCTCATTTTGTCGTTTTTGAAAATTATTTTCGAAATCCTAGAGAGTCCGTTTATTCATTGATACGTTATTCAATATCAATACGCAAGGGCACATTGATATGCAGCTTAATATTATATATTATATACCACATCAGTGTAAAGGTGAAACTATTACCATTACCATTTTTAGAGTCGTGTTTCAACTAATATTTTGACTTCGTCGTCATGAGATCAAACGCGAGTTTACCATTGAAAAGTTCGTCCAACTCCTCAGTCCAACTAGTTGGTCCATAACCCTCATTTAGGGGTTTGTGGGCCTAACAAAGTCTTCATCTATTCATCAATTAGCCCACTACCGTCTCCACTGTTGGGGCAAGCACTCCAGTAACAACCTCACCTGATTTGACGCTTGTCCCTATCCGCAGGCATCACGTACCTGAGCGGCGAGGACTTTCTGGATATTCTGGACAACGGCGTGGAGCTGTGCCAGCTCGCCGCCGTCATCCACGACCGAGCTCGCGCCGCCATCGACCAGGGGCTCATCGTCGGGGTGAGTCTCATCTACAGCCGGCGTGACTGAACTTTATCCTTGATAGTTTACTCGTATACGGCAACGGCCCTTTCTAGAAAGTGGTTTTGAGTTTCTTTAACAGATAACATGGCATATACTTAGGACAGGTTTATATATGAATGAGTGCTATTGATTCGTTTTAGTCACGAAACACCTAGATAAGTTCTTCTTTTTCTTATTGTTAGTGATGTCGGCGGCGGCGATCAATCTTTGGAATTCCTCTCTTTCCTTTGCTTTCACTCCAGTTTACTCCTTCAAAGTGTCCCACCAGGTTACTCTCCTTTCATCCTCTATTTTTCCTTCTATCATAACTCTTAATATACCTACTGCATTTAGTCATTTGCACTTAGTATGCTACTTTCCTAAAAATATTTTTATGAGCATACAAACTCTGAAAGCGTGTTTTTGCCGTCTCTTTGAACCGATTGTGACAGCAGAACATTAGTTCACTCGCTATTCCTTTCATTCTTTTATTTCTGTTCGCGTAACAAGCGGCGCCATTGAAGCCAATCTTCGTGCATTCGGGTTTAACGTGTTCATATACGACGTGAATGTCTGCAAAGCCAAGCGTGATCCCTCCAAGGGCCCGCAACAATCCTTGCAACAACAAGGCTTACATGGCAACATTGACGCACTTTTGTTTGGGAATTTATATTATTAATGTTGCCATTTCTGACTTTTAATTTACAAGGATTGTTACTTGGTAATCTGGGTTCAGTAGCTGATCACTAACTTTGGTGCCGTGGGTTGCAGCCGGTGCCGCAGATCCGCGGGCGCTGCTGGCAGCGCGCGGCACGGCGCAGCTTCTTCTCGCGCGACAACGCCCAGAACTTCATCACCTTCTGCCGCGACCTCGGCGTGCACGAGAACCTGCTCTTCGAGAGCGATGACCTGGGTATGTGCTTCACTATTTACAGTGTTCATAAGGAGCGCCGGAGCTTGGCAATTTTGGATTTTATCTGGTTTAATGTAAGCAACCTCAACTGTAGGTAGAAACTTATTTAGCAGGTAGATCCAATCAAGGTTGCTGATAATACGACCTTTGAGAAACAGCCTAAGGAAGCGCTTTAAACGTCTGTCACTTTACTCGTTTTTGAGAGAATGGTCGTCATTTTTCTTTGAGCCAGAAATAACATCTTCTGAATGCAATGGAAACAAGGACAGCTTTCTTGACTTGATCACATTCTGGTTATATTAAGCTAAGTAAGTACGTACCTAAGTTGAGCTGGGTAGAATTTTCCAAAGGTTAGTTTGACGTTCCTTCACACAGCTCCACTTTGGATAGTCACGGCATCAAAATCAATGGAGTGGTCTTTTGTACAGCCCCACACAGATTACAGAGTTGTCAAGAGTTGCCACTAGTACTTTTATAGCTGCTCCATGATCTCCATGATCGCTATGAAATATTAGTTCACATAAAATTCCGCAACATGACGCATTCTATTTTTCCTGGTTTAAATAATATTGCATATTGGTTCCAGTGCTGCACAACCAGCCGCGGCAGGTGATCCTGTGCCTGCTAGAAGTGGCCCGGCTGGCCAGCAAGTTCGGCGTGGAGCCGCCCGGCCTGGTGCAGCTGGAGAGAGAGATCGCGCTCGAGGAGCGGGACTCGGGACACGAGTCCGCGCTGTCGGGAGCCGGCTGGCAGTTCCGGGACGCCTCGCCGCGCGTCGACGAGGGATACAAGTGAGAACAACTCAATGTGCACTGCACGCGTAGTAGAACGCACGAAATGACCAAAATGCTACTTTGCAAGTTTAGTATACGTCGGAATTATCCAACTAACTTGAGCGTCTCTAAAAATTGACTAAACCGACATTGACCGATCTACTCTGGTGGAATAAGATGAGGAAGTCCGTTAGAAAAATGAACCTGTCAGCAGAACATATTTCCTATTTCTTCGCATTAATTTCTTTAAAATCATAACATTGAATGAAAATATATACTTAACAGTCTCTTTTCAATTTCAGATCTATTACTGAACCTCCACCATCCTCGCCAGAACCTGAGAGTAAGTGTCACCTTCACTAACAACCCGGTTATCTATGACCACCATTTTTTCCCTTTAGCTGACTGGTTATAAACTTGGTTGTGGTTGTAGCTTATGTAATTATTTCCTAATTAGATGTGATTTTTAAACGGAAACTCTTCCATAAAAGGTAAATTAGTGGCGGATCCAGAAACAAATTTAAGAAAGGGGGGACGGGGGACTTCGGTTAGTGTAATCGGATAGTAGTACTAAAATGGCCAAGGGCGAGTCGAGGCTTTCGCCCTTTAGCGATCTTGTTTCGTTTTGTTGATTCTTGGGATAAGGGTTGAAAAGAAAAATAATTGGTACCCGAGTATGTTAGCATTTGCTGACTTTTACCAAATATACATAGTGCTTTGTGATCTGTTTGTTGTTATCTGTTGCTTTCTATTTGTGCAATAAAGTGTATTTTACTTTATTTTTTTTACATTACTTTGTACATTTTGGGGGCCTTTCCCCCCTCCCCCGCTGAATCAGCTACTGAGATAAATATTGGTATAACCCTCACTTATGCTCCGCAGCGCAACTGTCCGTGGTGGACGACGCGGACGCCGAGAGCACGCGGTCAGAAGGCACGGTGGCCAGTACGGACTCTGACGTGCCGCTCAAGCCCACCAACGAGCTCGACAAGCGGGTGAGCTTGCTTCTCTATCTAGGAAAATATCGGAACAAAGGTATCGAGTATGATAATACTAGGCATCGATACTTTTTGCGGATCCCAGCGGACAGGGCGTGCGCTGTCGGGCAAGTCGATATCGACGTATGTTGCTGGTTATCGAGCTCCTTCGCCGACTTTTTAACGCCATAACCAGCAATGGATATTCATCCGTTCAGACGTCATCTCACCAAGATTTTTTTGATGTAAAAATATATCTCGTGAAGTATGCGAGCCGGTTCTGGCATCGAGTGTCTTACTTTTTAGGCGCCTTTCAAAGGCTAATTAATTATTTCGTCAATTTTAAAGATATGCAAAAACAAATAGTATCGTTGAAAACAACGATAAACATATCTCATTTTAGAGTCAAATGTATTTGGCTAAAATAATCAGGAGAGATGAGGCAGGATGTCAAAGTTGGCCATTCTTTCGCTGCGCCCGCCGCACTTTGAAGTCTTAGGTATATCTCAATTACTAGATCATTTATTCCTTCACTTGCAAGATGTTATCACACACAAAGTGTGCCTCTTCCATTTTTTCACTTTGACATTGTCATCAACCTACTCAGGGCCAAGAGCTGCCAGCAAGTTGGCTTCTTGAACTTGAGCAATATTCGTCATCTGCTTCGCATTTAATCCTTTGACTTTGAAGTTCCTGCTTCTAGCAAAATGTGAAAAAAAAAATTGTCTGTGCCAAAATGACGAGTTGTGAGGATGTGTTGCCCTGTAGGTAATCGTCCCCAACCATAATTAATACACTTCATTGCACGAAAACTTAGTTCATACTAAGTTTTCCCCTTCATTATCTTACGACAGGGGGCCAGGGATAACCCCAGCGGCACTTCGATATTTTGTGCTCTTCCCCTTCATTACTAGGCGGCCTCCCTAATCTCCCTTTCTAGTCGCACCTTACCCCCACACCATGCCAGGTAAAGTGGGGGCCAATCCGACTGCTCCTCACTTACATTGCTTACCTAGCACGGCCATACGACATACATAATCTCAAGCTAATGGCTGTCGTTCCAGGTGCAGTTGGTGACCCGGCTGATGGAGCGCGGCTGCAGCTGCAGCTCGGGCAAGTGCTCCAAGCTGCTCAAGGTCAAGAAGGTGGGCGAGGGCCGCTACAACATCGCCGGGAGGAACGTCTTCATCAGGGTGAGGATTGCGTACTTTGTTATTGTTTGTTTTATTGTATAAGGAGAGCAGGCCATCTTATGGTAAAGTTCACCATCGCTCATAGACATCTCACTTCACCATAATATTGTTAGAGTGCCAGTAATTACGCTGGCTCTCTTACCCTTCAAACCGGAACATAGCAATGCAGCCGTTGCTGCTTTGCGGCACAAATAGTTAAAAGGGTGGTACCACCCTAGGCTGACTGCACTGAGACCTAATCTGTTGTAATTCAAGAAAACAGTAAAACTAATTGTACTG
The DNA here is from genome assembly GCA_947369225.1 of Hofmannophila pseudospretella. Classification (NCBI taxonomy): domain Eukaryota; kingdom Metazoa; phylum Arthropoda; class Insecta; order Lepidoptera; family Oecophoridae; genus Hofmannophila; species Hofmannophila pseudospretella. The sequence goes on along the minus strand of OX376329.1, from coordinate 13,439,165 downwards.
CATAAACTTATATTGAACAGAAATAAAAAATTAAAAAAGTACTCATAGCATGGCAAATTGCTTAATAAATCAAAACTTCTTGTTCTTCCCCAGCTGCTGAAGGGCCGCCACATGATGGTACGCGTGGGCGGCGGCTGGGACACGCTGGAGCACTTCCTGTCGCGCCACGAGCCGTGCCAGGTGCGCCTCGTGACGCAGGGCCGGCGCGACGTGTTGCCCGTGGGCCTACCCGACCCCGGCCCCAGGCCTGCCGCCGACCCTGGCTTCAAACCCGCACCCGCCCGAAAGCACAGCGTTTCCTCCCTCAGCAAGTCGCCATCCCTCCCCGGCACCGTCTCACCCGTAGATAGCAAAGCCTCTTCTCTCAGCGGCAAACTCTCCCCTATCGATCGCGCCAGCAAAGCCAGCAGCGGCAAAACCTCCCCTATAGAGTCAGATCGCGCCGGTAAGACCGGCGGTAAAACCTCACCTGTACACGAACGACGAACCTCGACCCCTATAAAGCCCAGCTCCGCTCGGAGCTTGCGATCCGCTTTAACCCTCCCCCTGAAGGCGGACTCCGTTGACGGAGGTCAACAGAAGCCGTCGCCGCGAACCAGAAAGGCATCGGCCCCCGCCTGCTACAGCACTCCGAACACTCCCACTGGTAGGTCGGCGCGCACGCCTCCCGCAGAGCATCGCAAATCTCTCACATCGGCGTCTCTTAATGCATCCAAGAAATCTCGCAGCACGAGCTCGGCGATCGCACCGAGAGACGGAAAGAAACTCTTCTGCGGGACAGAGAGACTCGACCGAGTGAAGAACAAAAGCGCCGCGAGCACTCCCACGGAGCCCGTCGCTCGGAAGACACGCAGCCAGAGCCTCGCGTCCACTCCGGTCACCGAAGCTAAGAAACCTTTCGTGGCGAACGGCTACGCCAAGAAAACTCGAAGCATGAGTTTGGCCACGCCGGGGGAGTTCCGGCCGATGAACAAGAGCGTTTCGACTGTGACGGTCACCGGCGCGATGACGCAGGCCGCCATCGAGGAGAGCATCCGGCTCTCCCTGGCGGCCAGCATCGCCGACACCGACTGCTCCAAGAAGCCGTTTCTCCACATCAAAGCCAAATACAGGAGTCCCCCGCCGCGGGAGGTGCCTCCCAGATAAACTCGTGCAGTAACACTCATTCCGTTAGTTTTACATGTTTGACAGCGAAGGCGGCGTCGCGTCGGTTAGCGAACTCTGTAAGCGTTATAGATAGATAGATAGATATCTTATAAGTTAGTTCGCATTAATTTAATTCATACATTAATTTCTCCACTACCAGGGGACTAGTCATAATTGAATTTGTTTTATGGATAATTCTATTATTAAGTTAATGATTAATGATAATTTTCAATCACAATAATGAATCTGATTATTTAATTATTTTGAGTATTTTTTTAGAATGTTTTTGAGTTTTACTTATTTCAGTTTACGTTCATTTGACATTATAATTCCATGGTTATTTTAATTGTGTTCATTGATATTTCTCATTTTGTTATCGTGTAAGTAATATTTCGTGTAACGAACAACACGCACTTGAAACTCATTATTCCTAACATCGTTATTGTTACGTCGGTAGAGTAGCATAGAATAAAATAGAGACGTAGAATATGAAGTGGCCTGAGACACACCACGGTACAAAGATCGTTGTAATATCGACACACCTCTATTTTCGTACAGACCTTAGACGATAGCAATATTTTTGCACTGAACCTAGACTAGACGGCGGGCACTGGCTAGACATTTTGATCTGATATTTACAATTACAATATAATAAGATGGTATTTAATGCTTGTACACTTATTTCGGAGCTAAAGAGCAATTAAAATATCTCATTTGTTTATTCCGATTTGTTTTAAATAAGATAGGATACATTCAATGACAAATTGGGTCTTCCAACTCACGAGATACAAATGTTTTGAGGACACGACTCGCCTCTATAAAACCCTTGAGCTCTGAAATGAAGACGCGGCCAAAATACATTTATATACACATCACTGTATTTTCACGCTCCCCATGTATCAACGTATATTTTAAATTTAAAAATTTGTATCGTTCTCTTATACTCTATAATGTGGTTAAGATTTTGATCAAGTTCAGAGCTTATCAATCAATAAACGAGTAAGTATACTGTACCGCCAACTACCTTCCCAATTGCAACAATGTGCCACAAGTTTTAATGATTACTGTATGGTTGATAATAAACTTTTTAATATTCAGTAACTTTGTGTAGTTTCACTTCACTTCACTCACACTCTCGATCACAGATATAAGACAGCTTATTGGGGCTCTATCGAAAGTCTTAAGGCCCGAAGTGCAAGAATTTATTTGTAAAATGACCAATAATTTGTGAACGAAGAAAGTTAAAGAGAGCCGCACTGCTTTTTATCATCCCTCATCAGTGCACCGTAGTTAGTACACGGTAAGTTAATAAAGATTATATTACGGCACGGTATGTTCATTAATATTGTAGTATTTAAACCAGAGTTCAATCGAGTTATTGATTCGAACATTTGGCATCGATGTATTCACGCTTCAAATGTTGTTGCAAGAAAGATGGCGTATTTTGTATAGAAATATGTTTGATGAGTACTCAATCTAGCTAGGGGAGGCATCTACAGTTCGGAAAGGGTGGACGAACAACCTCCCCTGCGCGTATGAGTAGAATAATAGAGCACTGCCATGAACCAATATCAAAAATCAACAATGTCATGTACAAATTACCAATGCGTTTTTCTGTTTTTCGAACACTTACGTACATTTACCGAGAAAATCATTCTGAGAAAACTTGCAACTGAGATAACCAGTGTGTGAAATAAGGAAGGCAATGGTAAACCATCTCATTAAAAATCTGCCAAGAGAATCTTTCTATGTGGTTAATTCCATATAATGCTCGCCCTCATCAAAAGAATGTCCATGGACGTTAATATAAATATCGTTAAACAGGTTGGCCGGTCCATAGGTCCAGTGGCGTAGTGTCTAGGATGCTGGACTCCCGTGCGGGAGGTTCGGGTTATGTACAAATGAGATTCTCGGTTTTTTTCAGACTTACGTATATTTACCGACTGCTCTAACGGTGAAGGAAAACAGTGAAGCATGTCTGAGGAAATGAAGTTTCCGAAGGCGTGTGAAATCCACCAATCAGCACTGGGGCCGCTCGGTGGAACATGGCCAGTACCCCCTTGTGCAAGGGGAGACCTGTAGACGTAGACATGAATACGTCTGATTCGCAGTTCCATGGAACTAATTTGACAAAAAAACCACTAGTTCCATTATCGAACTACTCAATGAAACTACTGGGATCACACGCCCCAACAGTGGGGATGTTGATAGGCTGATGAGATGAGACTCCATATTTCTTGTGTAACAATAGTGGTGTTTCCAGTGCGGGCGGCGCGGCCGCTTGCGGCTAGCCGCGCCGCCGCCAGCGGTGCCGGTGCGGGCGTCGGTGACGCCGCACAAACGCCGCTACACCTACTACCACAAGCTCTACAAGCCAATGTGCTACGCGCTGCCGCAGCCGCTCAAAATATCACTAGTGTAAAGACTCCAACTAAACCAGTTGTAAAAATAACCTTACGCCATAGCCATGGTGAAATAGATACTGACTGCGAGGTATAATTTGTCACTGATGATGTTTCAGGACATGTCCCCGTAGCATCTACGAGGACACATGAATTAAGTCAGCCCTCTTCCCCTCGGACCTCTGTCGTGTACAGATTTATAAAAAATCTATTTTAAATCCGAATTAAATTAAAATTAAGTGAAAATAATGGAGTCCATGTACCATATTGTGAAGCAGTGTACGCGCAAGTGACTTTACGCACACAGCAGCAACGTACGCATCGCACAACCACACACCACCAGTATACGGACAGTAAAGGACGGCAAGTATTACTTAATCACAACTAGGAGCGGGTCAACACTATTTTGCACGTTGCGTCGTCATAGTCCAGCTGGTGGTGCGCCCTCGCTCACCCCGCGGGCGCCCGCTGCTGCCTCTGCTCACACGCAGGCATTAACACATGATGCGTTATCGTCGTGTGCGGCGGCAGCGACTTTAGCTCCCGCTGATAAAATAAAAATGCAGAACTCCGATTCGAAACCGACATCACGGGCGCATTGGCGCGGGAAAGTTTTGATTTTCCTAATGTTACATTGCGTAAAGGTAACGTGAAGTCAGAGTTGGCCGCTATGTTCGCCTCTTGGCAACAGGCACAGGATGTGAAATTTGCTTCGCTGCTTAACGCTATGAATGAGGTTATCAAACAAAACGAGTCTATAAAAAATCTATCACAAATCTATTTTTATTCAAATTTATATTTCCCTTTATAAATCAAAATTGTACCTACATAGAAGTGCTTAAATCCGGCGACACATCAACCACTTTTGTATTAATTTAAGTTGCAAAATACATTTATTTAGTTTAGGTATTTATAACAGGAATGAGCCCTGGACTGTCTGCTCTATTTGACCAGGCATAGCTCTATATAGATTAGCCCTTATATCGAAAGTAGCATAGAAAAGTTCTTTGGGTCGCTTAGTTATCATTGTAGCTGTCATCATATCAGGAATATAATAGAGACGTCAGCTGATACTTTAATCTGCGTTATGATAAACTGCAAGATTATATTCCTGGTCAGACTTTAAGTCATATATTTTAAATAGACCCAGGACATTTGTAAATATACTATTAATGGTAATTGAAAATGAAACCACTACATTAAGATTTCACGATTGTATTAAATATTAAATACCTCAATTAGGTAATACAAAACAAATTATAGAAAATTAAGTATAAAAATTATTAAAGACACACGAGGAATGAAAGAGTGAATAAATGCAAAATGGAAAGTATAGTTATTAAAATATCGTGTCAAGGGTTCCGCCTCCTAGTATGAAGATTTTTATGATGGCACAAAAATCTTAAATATCAAAGGACGAGGCGACCTCGCCTACTCAGCAAATATCTTAATTCATACTAATTTCTGAACCTTTACATTCTTTATCATGGATACAATTATGAAAAGCCCCGGTCAAGTGCAAATTCATACCTACGAAAGAATGTACAAGTTTCTAGTCATTATAATATAACGTAGGCGTTTTCTTACTAAACTCTGACCAGAAAAATGAAAGTGGGGCCGGTGGTACTCTTATAGTCTGTATTATATGGCGAGTGTTTTTATTTTTCCGGTCAGGGTTACAAGCGATTCTGATTAGTTCTCAATAAACTATATAAACACAACTACGTATTGTTTATTTTAATTTCCATATAAAACCTAAATATAATTTCCGAGCATACATCGATCGAAGGCGCATTACTTTCATAAAAACCAATGCTTTACATATTGTTGTCTTGCTTACTCTTATATAATAGGACATTTGCGCAAACCAGATGTCTAATATTAGAAGAGTCTATGTCCAGACAGATTCAGTACCAATAAATGACCAACTTTAGATGTAACTCCCAAACTAGTCAGTGCAGACTAGTTACAGATGAATTTTGAAAGTTGATAATAATATCTATAATAAATTAATGAATCTGCCTTATTTAGAGGCAACTCGGGGTCGAGGCACGTACGGTCGCTTATTTGCTCAAATGAAAATTAAATACGAGTGTCGTACGAGGCGACTAAGGATCTTAGTGGATACTATCTTATGACAGGGGGCCGGGAATAACCCCAGCGGCACTTCGACCCTTGAGGATTTTTTGTGCCTACCCCATTTACACACTGGTCATCTCAGTGTGCAGGTTTCCTCACGATGTTTTCCTTCACCGTTAAGAGCAGTCGGTAAATGTACGTAAGTCTTCGAAAAATCCGATAAACTCATTGGTACATGGCACTGCACGGTTTCTAACCCGGACCTCCCGCATGGGAGTCAGGTGTCCTAGCCACTGTGCCACCGACGCTCTTATTCTCCACCTAGTAGACGGCAACACGCTCGCTCCCGTTTCAGTGCTGATGCCGCCGCTGAACATGAACTTATCCAGTGTTTTGATTGCTGCTGATACCTGGTCTTCGGTTTACGACACCCTGAGGTATTAGTTTGCGTATCAGGCTTCCTCCAACACATTATCCTTCTTTACAAGTGTCAGTAAGCTTCGGTTATTTCAGCCATGACTTCGCAAAACTAGTTTAACTCGCCTTCCAAGCCCTCGATGGCTTCTTGTTTCAACTCCAACTCAACTCCTCGTTTCAATTTGGACTGCCACGTCCACATTTCAGCAAATAGGCGAGCCGTGCGTGCCTCTGGGCCGAGCTGCCTCTAATACCCGAAACGGGTAATTATTACCGATTTTGGAACGCTCTCTAAGTTCACGCATTACGGTCATAGTGCCACATGCATAAATGATTAATGATAAATATATTTAGTCAGTGCTTAACCAAGTGCGATAATAACTAAACGTAACTTATTATTAAAATAATACACGATATTATTCTCTTAATACATTTGGTAAATAATAGTTTTAAAAACGTTCGATATTTGGCCGATTTCACTTATAAATAAGATTCTGATAGACAGTACACTTAGTCAAGATGTAAAACTACAATTTACAGCTATGACTGTGTACAAAATGTACACACGAGGAATTACAATAGGGCTGATTATGCCGTTTGCATTTAGTTTCGTTTCATCTTAGTGTACAATGTTGTACCCCGATCGCCACTAGATGGCGCCACCGTCAAGGTAAAACGCGGTTTAGTGTTGTGTTAGTGGATTTATGGAGTTAAAAATTATGATTAAAATAAAGAGAGAAATTCGACCTACTACGCTTTTTAATGGAAAGCCCTGGGTTTGATGACCCTTATTATCACTTGGTTAAAGTTTTATTAAGGCGTTACTTTTTTCTTACTGTTAGAAAACTGAACAAGAATGTTTAGCGTCTCTGTTTTCCAATTTTAAAAAAATATTTCACGACTTTTCGCTGATAAAGTCCCGGTAGTAATGGTACGTACACTTGAATTATAAAATTTTCATGGCTGTAGTTATGCGGAAAAGATCTAGACCGCGTTGAAGTTGAACCGAGCAGCCGCAAACACCTCATGGCTCTTCTATATGATGGGCGATTACAGGCATGCACGAAGACGATCGTGCACGAGCAACCGACGCATTCCTTTGACGTATGTAGAAAAACCAACGGCTATCCCATTGTCGACAATATAAGGACCATCATGGCCGATTACACGCGATTATGTTCTTCACATCATGGCACCAGAAGACACCTTCACCAGACAAAACAGCTACGGATTGCATGACGTTTACGCACCGTTTACCCTGCATCACTCGAGTTTCCATTTTATCGAACTGCGAATTCTGACATTATTGTTACAAATTGTTATAAGCTTCTACAAAAAAAAACATTTAATACAATTCAACGTGCAAATTATGGAATGTATTTTATGGTAAACCTTGTACAATTGTCATGCAATTCGAAGCTATTTTGCCTTACTTCTTGCCATACGATCATCATAGCCCATCGTATATAGAGGAACCATCATTATTTCGCGGCGTTTACACCATCGTGGTGGTGCCGGCGGAACAACGCGCCTACTTCTTCTTGCTCTTCCCGAGCGTGAGCGTGTGGTGCGCCTGCGCAGACTGCTGCTTGCGGCGGTTGAACTCGATCGCGTCGTCCTCGATCTTCTTGCGGAGCTCCTCGAGCCGCTTCTTCTCGTCCGTGTGATCTTTCTTTAACTTGTCGAACTTTGCGTGCAGCTGCGGAGGGAAAGATGTTACATTAGAATTAGATATGATTTTTTTATTATACAGGATGTAACAACGGTCTTAGTCCTTCCTTCTCCTGTTCCTCTCTCTCCCAAACTCACTACCATTATCCTCATCGCTCACCCCCCCCCCCCCCCCCCCCCCACACCGTTAGCACTCAAACATTTCGTAAAGCCTGTTTTTTTTCTCTTTCATTTTGTAACTACTTTTTAAATAGCTTTGTAACAGTTTGGTTTCATAACTGGGATCTATAGATTTTTAATTGTTTGATTTATATATTTAATGTGTAATATGCTGTGAAACTGACAAATAAATAAAATATAAAATATATAAACAAAAACTGGCTGGCTGGGATGATGTCCCGGGGGAAATTTCAAAAAACTCCAAGTTCATGGAATCAGTGCAGGGTCTGCCTTTCTGTCTGCTGGGTCTGCCGTCTTAAGGATTAGCGCTCGAGGGGCTCGTAGTCTAAACATGGTCCGAAAACGATCTTGCGAGACAAAAGCCAAAAAGGGGGTAGGGGTCAAATGACGCGCCCTTACTGATTGTTTCTATTTCTGACACAACTAAATAAAATATCTATATCCACCGACCTCTTTCTCGGCCTCCTTGAGCTCGGCCTCCTTCTCCTTGACTCGCTGCACGAACATCTGCCTCATCTCGTCTTCTTTCTGCTGCAACTCGGCCAGGTGTGCGCTGCGCTTCTGTTCGAACGTCTGCTGGAACGACACCTGCAAGCGACGGAAGCAAATTGTTAGTTTTTCTTTATTGTTTACGGTCAAACACAATGACAACCAACTTTATTTCATTGACTCAGAAAAATAATACTGCACGTAATTATTATTTTTAATTTGGAGAGCAGACGAGTAAACGGACCACCTGATGTTAAGTGGTCACCGTCGCCCATAGACATGTCACCTCACCGTATTAATATTAGAGGGGTTTTGATGCGCTAACCTTGAGGACTAAGATGGATTGCCTCAAGTGCCGGAAATTACGCTGGCTCTCTTACCCTTTAAACTAAAACACAGAAATGCAAGGATTTCTGCTCACGGCAGAAATAGATAAGAGGGTGGTACCACCCCAGGTGATCCTTCACATTAGGATCTACCACTACTACCCATTGTAACACTTGGCTGCACCTCGTGTTGCAAAGACCACCACATGGCAGTGACATAACATTACGGTTTCTCTCATGTCACAAGAAAACGGCTCATTGTTCACCAGGCAAAACGACTACGGACTGCACGGTGTTCACGGCACCGTACAAGACTACGTCATCAAAAGTAACACTCGTGAACATCGCGCAATCCGTAGTCGTTTTGCCTGTCCGCTTGTGCCATTGTTTCTCTCATCAGCGTATTAACATCCTCACTGTTGGGGCACAGACCTCCCCTTGCGTATTCTCTCGTGTCCTCCATAAAATACAATACAACGCACTGGCTTGTTGTCTGCGTCCACGTCGGTGAACCCCATCTGCTGCAACCGCCGCCGGCGGTACAGCTCGTAGTGCCGCGCGTGCGTCTTCTCCCTCATGTCCTCCATGTTAGTCCGGATCAGCATCTCGCGCAGCTTCACGAAGTCGCAGTGAGACTCGTTCTCCACTGTAACCAAATGTTAACGCCATACAATAAGATAGTTTTTTTTAAATTAATGTGGCACCCCGGGTGCAGGCTCTCGGCTCGACTTAGCCTGTCTGTTTTGGAGTGTCACAGCACGGAATACATATAGAGTCCTATTTTATAAGCGGCAAATATTTCTAGGGCGTCATCTATAGGTTATAACAATAAAGTTAGGCCAAAAAAAAAAAAACTTATAAAATTTTCGAGAAAAACGACAAAATTGTTTGTTTGAAAGTTCTACAAATGAATGAATTATTGTTATTCTAATACTGAAATAAGAAGTATGAATTAAACTCGTTTCATTCATAACGTTGTGATTTTGTGAATGAGTTTATATATAGTCCAAGGCGCAAAATAATGGGGTTTATTTTTCTTTAGTATTGTCATTTTTCATACAAGTAACAAGGTTATTTTTTCGTGGTACAAATGATCAGCACATCCTCCAAATATATCTAGCTACTTCTTCTTTCGTGTTGATGATCCGAATTAAATGTTTCCCGACCAGAAGGCGGCCACATCGATAGCCCTCTGGTTGGCCTCGAAAAGGTCCTCCCGCGTGCAGGTGGACGGACACACGGGACAGCAGAGCAAGTGCTCCATGGTTTGAGGGGAGACACCACACTCACACTTTACTTGATCGCTGGAAAACCCCCAATTGTGAAGATTATCTCCGCAACACCCAATCTGGGTTCGCAGGCGATTAAGCGTTTAATAAAAAAGACCTTATATAGAAGGTCCGCTCGATACAAACGCGCGAAATTGGCTCCCGACACAGGCTCTGCGTACATGCCATCTCAGGGCAAGTCAAAGGAACTCGCGATACACGCGCTGTGTCGCGATCGAGTGGCAGGTATAATTTTTTGTACTTTCAATAAATAATACATTGACAGTAATATATTTCGCAAAGCTGTTTCTTTTAAACTGGGAATTATAACTGCCCTAGCGCTACGGTCGAGTGACGTAATCAAAATCGCGGACGCCCGGAGCGGACTTTCCGTGTATGTATTCTGACTCATTTGTGAACTCACCGAGATTTACGTGGTATCTTTTATAAGCCGAAAAATCTGTTATACACACATCCGAACTATGGCCCAGCGCACACTACCGAAATATAAAACTGTAAACTAACCCTTAACGTCTTTAAAATACGGTTCTAATGACGTGTCAATATCAAATGACTCGGGCGGTAACCATTTTTGATACCAGGTTTCTTGAACGGTATTATCTAGGTACATGAAAATTGGACTAAGGTGGATTGCCTCGTGTGCCGGAAATTACGCTGGTTCTCTTACCCTTCAAACCGAAAGACAGAGACGCAAGCATGTCTGCTTCACGGAAGAAATAGATAAGAGGGTGGTACCACCCCAGGCGATCCTTCACATTAGGATCTACCACTACTAAAATGTGTGACATGTTTTCGATATGGTACCACGGAGTACAGCTTGATGTGTCTTCCACTGCACAAGACTCACCCTGCACGGTGCCCCAGGGGTACTGCCTGGCCCGTACAGTCTTGTTCCCGATCTTGGCGAAGTCCGTGCTGCCGACGACGGCGAAGGGGATGTGCGAGTTCATGCTGGCGTTCACCTCCGTGACCGACTCGTCGTCCACCGGGAACTGGTAGATCTCCACGCCGTTTGCTTGCAGCTCCAGCATTATCTTCGACTGGAATAAATACAAGGAGGTTTATAGAAACTTCTATGATGTAACAAATATCAGAAATAAGCTAAACAGAGAAAGCACATGCATATTACATTACCTTGAACTTTTGCAGCTCAGTCTTGGAAATAGTGTCAGCCTTGGCGATGATGGGGATGATGTTGACCTTTGTGTCTAACTTCTTCATGCACACCAGGTCGATGGACTTCAGCCCGTGACCTGAATACAATAGGTTCACTTAGCATTTTTTAAACATTAGTATAATTTTTAACTTTTTTTGTACCGTGTAGTGCTGGCCTTATAGAATAGCACTACCCCAACTCTTCCCGTGAGTGTCATACGATCTTAGTAGATACTATATTACACTTAGTAGACGACGGTAGGCCATCTATCACGTCTGTCCACCAAACCTTACGGCGAAAAGTGGGGACTACATATGATTGAAGGTGGTTCCTCTGTCTACCCCCTTGGGGATTATGGACGTGAGAGTGGTCTGTTTTTTACCAACAAACAATTGGTGAGATCAACAAAGCTAAAAGCTTTTGGAGTGGTTCACCCCAATGCTCCAGAGGTAGGATTGATCCAATCACTTTTATTGATGTGTTTATTTTGTGTAAGCATTCCATGGTTTTCTTTCACTGAGACTTAAATTTATTTTTGATTACCATTAATTGTATGTCAGCGCAAACAACAAGTGACGTCATAGTGCACGTGCAATGCCCACCTGCGCTTGCGACGAAGCAAACACGCAGCAACAGCCGATACCACGTCATGCCGCCCCCCACTACTTGATATTTTTTTAGATAATATTGCATTTCCGAATAATTAACCGTAACTAGTTGCTATCAGGGGACTCTCGTATGGCCGGTTACTATTGAATGTTTAACCGGTGACTAGTGGTTGCTATTGAGGTGACTGGACTGCGACTAGTTGCTGTCAGCTGGCCGAGCAGTAGCTGGTTAAAGTTAAGGTTTTTATCTTATATTATGATAGGGGGCCGGTTGAGGGATAGGACAGTAGCCTATTGCTGTTAAATAACTCCAAAATAAGTTGATTGAGTCAAAATAGTTATTAAATTAATTTTCGCTGTTTTTTTAAAGCAAAAATAGAATCACCCTGTGGTTCTGAGGACAACCCGGAGAATGATAGCGGGCCATCTATGCCCTTACCCTCAGATGTGACATATATTATTATTATTATGTTGTTACTCTTTTCAGGGTTCACTGGCCCTAAGGTCCTTTGAAAGGCTTGCGTGGGGACATGGGTCCAACACGGAGGCCTTTTTTAAGAGTATTTACTATAAAATTGTGGGATTATTTCGATTATTATTTATTTTTGGTATCTTGTAAATAAGGGCCAAGTATAACTCCAAGAATGTGGTTTGTTTGTTTGTCGATATACAACACTTGTCATTGTTTACACACATGGACACAGTCCTAATGATTGTTTAATGTAGTTGGAATTCAAACAATGACCTTCCTTCCAATAATATGTATAATGGACTTAAGTATCAGATATAATTTCATCTCTTGCAGGAAAGGTAAATCCAATCCATCCTTTTGAAACATGTTGTAAATCACTGAACTATCTAGGGCATTAGGACACCATAACACTAACCTACTGCATATCCCCACTTGTCCTTGACATTACTCCTTATTGCTATGCTGGCCTGGTACATTATTCAGCGCGCGTGCGACACACAAAGGTTATGTCCTCAAATAATGTCACCACATCTCTCTGGTGTACAAAACATAACAGGACCATACATTTAATGTGTGATCTAATTTTATTAGAAAGCCTACTGCCGTTTTGTTCTGTTGGCTCGGTGGAACTACTGAGCTTTCACGATGCCTAAACTTAATTGCTTCCCATCAGTATTATCACATTTATCGTTAGATAAGCAGAATATAGTCCAACTGATGGTAGAGAGCTCATAAGAACGCTTATATAAACGCTTTTAGAAAATATCGCGATGCAGAGGAGATATTATTAGTGGTTTTTATTTTTTTTTAGTACTTAGTCACTCAGTTCATAGTCGATTAAATCTACCACTATACACTATTTAAAAACCTGTCTATTTTTAAAACTATTAACAGAAGGTGCATCCACGACTTGTTGGGGTAGCTTGTTCCATAAGCCTACGATTAAATTTAGTGACATACATCATAGAAAGGTGTTCTCTTGGTAGATGGACTCCGTGGGGGTGGGTACCAGCCTATCGTTGGGCAATTTGGGGTCCACATAATTTTTAAATAAATTTCTCACCAGTAGGACAGATGAAGTACAAGCAGACATGCAGCCGACTGTCGTGGTAGGCCGGCAACGACCGCTTGATCTTGAGCTCCTCTTGCAAGTATGCCTCGAATTGAGCGTCGATGTAGTCCACCACGGCCTTGAAGCTATCCTCCTTGTTGACTTGGTCGCCATAACCCACCGTGTCACAGATTGTCAGCTGGAAGGGTGAATTATTGAAACACTGAAGTTTAAATGTTGAATATTTAGGATCTAAAAATATGCTTTGTTTACATACTTAGTTGTTATAATAGAGAGAACCCCCAAGATTGAGATTGGACAAATGTGTAGGAAACTGGACTGAAAAAGTAATAGAGCATGGATGGATCTCCATTTAAGTGAAGAGTTATAGCCAGAGGGAGTTATTCTGTTTGTCTAATGTTTACATATACTTTACTATTATGAATAACGATGTGTACACTGTATATAGTCAATGATAGTGTCATTAATTACCAATTAGGTACATTAATGATGCCACAAATATTGTATGTAGAATTTTTAACCCATCTTAAAAACTATTTAAAATTGGATTTTGTAGCTGTAATTTATATTCTAATGGTAATGGAATTGCTAATGTTTTCTATTAAGGTCATGTGCAGCCATTGAAGCATTCTCTTTCAGAATATGTGTTGTGAGTATTAAGACATGGTACCTTGAGTCTGACATTGCTCTCCTGCAGTTCGTAGGTGTGAGCCTTCAACTTGACGGTGGGCAAGTTGTGTGGGCTCGGAGAGGACTCGAAGTTGGTGTTGAACAGGGAGTCCATCAGGGTCGACTTTCCTAGGCCCGTCTCACCTGGTATTATTATTAATTAATGAGCAGTCAGTAAATGGCTGATGTGCCATATCAAAGCTGGTATTATAGTTCATTCACTATAGCACTTAGTCCTTAACTTGAGTTCATATTAATTATTATTTTTGGCATGTAAATATTCAAACACAATTTATAATTGTTTATGAATAAATGATATGATGATGATGATGATATTCTTCCCGACTAGTCAATGGCTTCAAGAGTCGAGCTTCTATGCATTATCTTTTACTTTAAAACAATTGTTCCTTTGTTGTCTTATTTTATTTTATTAGGGATCACAGTTGTCAGGAACACTACAACTTTATACAATTATTGTATGCCTATCATAGGTAGCTCGTAATATAAGACCTATATTTTAAAACCTAATCCTGTGTTACTCACAAACAACAATAAAATATTTCAGTCTGAGTTACTTTTAAAAATTTGTGACAGGTTCTTAGGTAAAAAATAATTAAAGGAAGTTTCAGAGTATTCATCCAACAATGTTATTTTTCTTCTTTTTCCTTAAGTTAATGAGATCAGAAGTTGAGCTTCTATAGCACAATTAGTGAATCACTCCATTTGATAAGTCCCTTTAAGGGTTTTGGGCCACTATGTCACCAATGTGATACAATAGATAACATACATATTCTACCATAACTACAATAAACCAACTTTAAAATTTATAAATCATAATTAAAATCACTATACAACAGGACAATTAATGCCAAGGTTCCAATCATACGAAATACCCACATATTCCCATCATCCTGCTAAATAGTGATAAATCACCTATGTAGCAGTTACAGTTAGCTCCCACACCACAGCCATCGGAGACCACCAACTCATTATGTCGAAACATTAACCAAGGTGTGGAGATAAGACGCGCCGTACGTGGGTGATTACTAATAGAAATGCATTGCCTGAGTTAAGTAGGTGCATGATTCACTCACCAATGCAGAGGATGTTGAACACAAAACCGTTCTGAACGCTCTTGTTCACGAGCTGGTCGGGCAAACTGTCGAACCCGACGTGCCCCGACAGTTTCAGTGTACGCAAGTTGGTCTCCATCTAAAATTACAGCCTTGTTTAAAAATCACATTATTGGTCTGATCATGGAACACGAACGAATAATGCTGACTATTTGAAACTATGAATGAGTATTCGCGGTGTTTATTGTTTACGTTCCTGAATTGAGCGCCGATGCATTTTTCGGCGGTGATTTCATACTCGCAGAACGAGTAAAAGTTTACGTTTCAGTCGGAGTAATTTTGGAACGGAAGAGCTCCGCCCTTCTCGATGCACAACTTTCTATAGTATTTTATACGCAAATCACAATTATCACTAAGAACAAACATTTTACATCTAAATTGTCATATGAACAGTTGAAATTAAACAGAAACTAAGGTGATAACTTGTGAAATCACAATAAAAACTCACTTTCGGAGGCTCGACGTCGATCGCCGCCATGTTTTTTGTTTGACTGATCGAAATTCGAAATAAAATGAAGTGAACCGCGTTACGTTTGGTTGGCAAGATTGGCTAATGGGCATTTTTACGATTACCGTGCCGTTACCACAGAGATACCAATATCGTTACCATTGACGGAAATTTTATTATCGTTGCCGTGGCATACCTAGACTCCCTGTCAAATCGTCATGGCAAAGTTGAGAGTGTAGTGGTAGTGTGTACCTATAAGTATATTAAAGATTTTATTTCTTGATGTTGTTTCTTTTGTAATTTATGTGCGTGCAAATAAAGTACAAGCATAAAGTATAAAAATGAGTCAGTAAGCGTCACCCGCCCCGCTTTCTAAAAAAAATATAAAAGTGTTAAACGTGGACGTGGATGATAAAATCGTGGACGGTAACGGCACGGTAATCATAAAAGCCCAATGGCTTCGATTCTTAATTTGCAGCCACATTTAAAGTTAAAACGTGTCACGTTCACTGCTAAACCCACAGTACCTCTATGCCTTCACCTGATTGTTTTTTGAGTGAGTTGAGTGGGATGTTTCGTTTCGATCTTCGCTAACGATTTGGCGGTACCTAGAATCGATGTCATTGATGATTGACTTTTAAGTTAGGTTGAAATGTTGGCACAACTGAGGTTTTGAATAATGTTGCCAAGATAAAATATCTGCCCGATTAGTAAGGTAATTATAGTAAGAGCAGAAAGAAGGGCAAACTTTCGTGGCAAAAACAGGTAAACAGTTTTGGAGGACGCAGAGTGTTTATTTTAATCTTTTTGTATAAATAAGCACGATTGATGCAACATTAAATTCTATCTAATAAGGAATATTGTAAACAATTCAACATTTTCCTTCGACGGAGAAATTAACAATTTTTAACTCTAATATAATTATGGTACCAATCTATATACATAATTATAACATTTTGATATGTTGACGACTCACTCACGTTTTTGATGACTCACTCTTAGTTTACAGTACAACTCGTCGGAAATTTACCGAATGACGACCTAATGACGACACGGTACTGTCGACATAAAAGTAACACCTGCGATTTATCAAGATCAAAGTCAACATGGTTGGTCATTGTTTTATATATTAGACTGGGGAGAAGGGCGACGCGGGGTGCGGAAAGCGCATTTCTTCAAGATAATTCCTTTGAGTAGTACTCGTAATATATATAACCATATATAGTACTCGTAATATATATAACCATAACCCTGACCAAATAAAAAAACACTTCTTCATAGCAAATTCCATAATTACCATGGCGTTTCTTTATTTCTTAATCAGAGTATGAACACCTATTCTTCTGACTCAGCCGGCTACGGCTCTGCCATTGTCGTCTGTCACGCAAGTCCGTCGTCGTCTGTGAGATTTTGATAAACGACAATAAGTTGACATAGTGTTCCTTGTACCACTCCTTTCTACCAGTAGAGAGCCCAGAACAACCTCAACACAAGAACAAACACAACCACAACCACAACGCACAAGGAAGCAGCAAGCGCCCATTTTAATTTTTATCACGTCACTTTTCCCCACTTTCATTGATCGGACAAAGTGTGGCACGTTATTACAATTATAATGGCAACACTGACTAATTCCAAAATGGCAGAATGCGACTTTGGTGTGTTATCATGTGAGGTGAAAAAATAATGTTTTCTTGAATTCTATGGTCGTGAGTGGATTATAAAATTGTGTATCAGTGAATTGTGACATCATAAACCATGGCGGACTTAAAATCACCGCCGTTTAGTGACATCAAGAGACCTGAGGAAGTGGTGAGGATGACGACGAAAGATAGCCTGAAATTCGCAGTTCTTATCGGACTGATTGAAGTCGGGCAGGTGACCAACAGAGAGGTGGTGAACACCGTCCTGCATTTGGTAAGTCGTCAAAAAGTTCCACGTACTCATTTTATCATAAATTATCTCGCTGCAGTCGCGGGAAGTCTAATTAGAATCGACTTGGAAAGTGTTGGAAAGGTTATGGAAACTGGTTGTAAATTTTGGGTTTTTACCTATTTAAACTGTGGTACAGTACATGTAATTATTTGTATTACCTTTGTGATAATAGCGGACGTGATAGTAGGTTAGGTGGAGGTGTTTTAGCCGCGGAGTGGCGCGTCTATTTTCATTGTTTTTATCGATCGCTTTTGCGTGAATCGCGATCGTGCTGGCAGGCAGCGCGGCCGGCGAACGAACGGTGTTTGTTTTGATACATTTAGTCACTTCGAGCGACACTTATCGATATTATAATTTACGAACAATACGACTCTAACGACATTTTCCTTTTGCCACGTGCTTTGGAATATATATATTTTATTTAAAATAGATAAATTACGCTGCTACCTTGAAACGTTGCATAATTTGTAGTGTTTACTTTTTAGTTGCGCGCTACGTGTTTGCTATTGCCCTGACCTTGGAACCTGGGGAAATCCATCAAATATCCTCTCCACTAATCCTATTGGCTAATATTATAATTCTTTGAACGACCGTTACCACGGTACCTACCGCCTTGCACTTTTATGCCGTCTTATAGATGGGATGGGTAGGGTAGCCAGCCCACCCTCACCAAGTCATTCATTACGTATCTGCCTACTTAGATATCTGGTATGATGATTATGAATAATGCAGATCGAAAATGGTCAGTAATGTCAGTAATAGTCAGTTTTTTTACTAACGTCAGTAAAAGTAAGTTTTTCTGAAAATGGTCAGTAAAGTTAGTTTTTTGAGGCTTAGGGGACCACTGCGTCGAATCAATGCGAATTTTCAATTTCGGTTCGCTTGCTCTCACCTATCATATATGCGTGGAATCAACGCGAATTTTCGAGCTCGCTTCCCTCGCTCCCACCCTAACCTTCAACATAATCTATCACCTGCGTCAAATCAACGCGAATTTTCGAGCTCGCTTCGTTCGCTTTCGTCCCTTCTAACATAATTTACCTAATCCATCATTCGACATCTGTGTCGAATTCGCGTCACGAACTCATTTTGCTTGTTCCCACCATAGCATTCCTATATACCTAACCTTGCTATAATTTTACTGGTAAAGAAAAGAAAGCTTACCCCGGTCGCAGCCGGTTCTGGGGACGATGGAGGCCAAGCACTAAAATAATTTTCTTATTAGCAAATCAGCAATCAGGGGGCAATTTCAGGGCCCATTATTTACTCGGTAAAATGTCAGTAAATGGTCAGTAACATGGAGGGTTTCAGTCAGTAAAATCAGTACTTTTAACCATGGAATCAGTTTCGACCCCTGATAATGTGATCCTTTCACTAGACGTTGAATTACGAGTAGAACTCACGTACTCCATCGATCGCCAGTCGGCAACAGAGCAGGTGCCTCTTTTTCATTCTAATATCGTCGTCGTAGAGTGAAAAACTCTGTAAAGCATTTCTACCACGTTTTCGTTTCACTTCGATCCCTGAAAGGAAACCTCGTCAGACACACCACAATACAAAGCGAGATTGAGTGAAGGATTAAATTGAATGTGAGTTAGTTCCTTCAAATTCGAAACAAAACGAAAATGGACAAAAAAGCATTACCGAGGTTTGCACTCTAACTACAGCGACGATATGGTCCATACTCTGCCAATGCCAAGTCAGAATTCAGGGCTTTACGCTACTTTCTAATCTTAATAAAAATCTTTATTATCTATCTTTATTCCTACTTCTTCTTTCGTGTTGATGATCCGAATTAAATGTTTCCCGACTAGAAGGCGGCCACATCGACCTTGTCGAGGCCCTCTGGTTGGCCTCGACAAGGTCCTCCCGCGTGCAGGTGGTCGGACACGCGGGACGGCAGAGCAAGTGCTCCATGGTTTGAGGGGAGACACCACTCTCACACTTTACTTAATCGCTGGAAAACCCCCAATTGTGAAGATTATCTCCGCAACACCCAACCTGGGTTCGCAGGCGATTAAGCGTTTTCCAGGTTGGCCACGGGAGTTTGAGACCCGGTGGTAGGTCTTCTTTTGGCGGTATGAAACCTAAATTCCTACTTCAAAAGTAACATAACCACCACACGCCTGGCTGTATGAATATCAGCGTCGTACATAATGCGTCCACAATGTCATTTCCATGGTCTCTTGTTTGAATCGCAATTACTTGCCTACTAGCCGCAGTCCGCCGACGCAGTAATTCGTCATTGTGTGCACTTCGGGCGACCTTCGCGCTTTTATGCATCCTCTGGCGCTGTTTTAACGCATTCCTCAAACGCTCCTTGCGTAATATTAAGCAATAAGTAGGGGAAAACCGACAAGAAACAGTTTTTATTTCACCGACTGCTAATCTAATCAACCAACGACGTAGCCACCTAGTCACTAACAATCGTTTCTGCTTGTGGTTTCGATTCGATGATTAATTACGGTTAATCACCTTTTAAGGTGTGATAACGAGGTACTTTAAGAAAATGGCTCGGGTTAGATCGAATTGAGTCAACGGTAAAACGGTCTGTTTCATTTAAATGGTAGCATGTGACATTCACTGGGCAGTAACACTGAAAGAATCGATCCAGCTTGTCGTTTATTCATTCTAATATTTATGCATTGGCATTGTTTTATCCTTGGTTTAAACTTGACCCATCTCAGCTGAAGTCTAGCTGTCGCTTTTCGTCGTTACTGTATTTCTTTCGTCTTAAAAAGGCAGCACTGACTACAGAAAATAAGTGACAGTGGTTTGTATTCAAGGGTTCGGTTTTTACAAAAATCATTTACACAAAATAAACGTGTTTATTTCTTACTCTAACCGACGGCGGAATGTGGAAGCAAACATGTTTTGTGTACTTATGTATGCGAGGTGTCACACCGGAATACTTCGATTATGGCATGATACCGTCCATACATTTACATATTACAACCACTGCCGTTGCGCATCGGTTCTGCACCCGTTCCGTAACCGAATTTTGTGAGACCAGGTTCTGAAATCCCTGCTGATTTGATCCCAACTACAAGGCTAGAAAAATGCAAGTATTTACGTTCTAGTAATCCAATGTGATTCAGAATTATTGGTATACCAAGACCTTTTGGATAGTTATCTACGACCGAAAAAAGTAGCCACGATCCTTTTTCATCGTCTAGAATCTAGTCGTTTTCGTAGCTATCTAGACTCTAAATAGGTACGAAAACGACTTAGAATAAAGCTTCTACTATGGTTCTTAAAAAATACGATTCTGAAATCGTTAACGTTAAAAGCTGGGTAGCTCAGCGATAAGACCGCCTAATTGTATTAATCGTTTCGTACTCACTGTATCACACTATTTTTGTGCAATAAAGTGTATTCATTCATTCATTCACTCTAGCTATATTACCGTTCTCAAAACGATCAAATGATATCATGAGATGGCCGTGCTAAACAGAGACAATACTGTCGCATTGGTATAGCGCTTTCTCTATTTCGCACGTCATCGCCGGTGATTACTACGTTTTGAGAACACAACAGCTACTTTTAAAAATGAGATTGTATTCGAAAGAGATGATTATAAAAAGAGTCGCTAGTTTCCTGTTTTTACGTTCTTGACCGCAACCTTGCTGCGCTACCGGCGTTTCCAATCGGTCCGGTAAGGCATCGATCGCACTACACCGTGCTATCGTCGCTACACGAAGCACTCTGTTTGAACACGTCACTGCGATGGCATAACATGCGGTTGCACTGACTGCACCTGTTTCACATCGTAACAATCGTACTCATTGCCAGGTGAGGTCGTCGTTTTCAGATGGATGAGTCATAAAAGAATAGGTAGGTCTGAGCCCTAGAACTTGTGGCAAAATCGGAGGAGCAGCGGATAGCCAGTCGCTAAATCTTTTATGCCTGCAGCGATTTTGAAACGGATTTCACCGAACTTATACATACATAAACTCACGCGTGTTTCCCACAGGGGTAGGCAGAGACAAAAGATTTCCACCTGCAACGATCTCGGTTCTTCCACACTCATAAATCGCTTCATACACGCTCTTCGGTTAGTGGTTGACCACACCTGACCTTTAGAACGTCCTCAATCTGGTCTACGTAGGTCCTTCTAGGTCTCCCCTTCCCTGCCCTTTCATTTACCTTTTCCTCACACACCGCTTTCGTTATTCTCGTTCCATTCATTCTTTCTACGTGTCCAAATCATCTCAACATTCCTCTTTCAATCTTACTCACTACATCGTCGTGCACACCACACCTTTCCCGTATAACAGTATTCCTTATTAGTTATAACTTATAGATTTCTAGAATTAAAAAAAAATTGATTCCGTTTTAAAATCGATGCAGTGTGCTAAAGGCCTTAGGGACGAAAAACATCAGCTGCATCAATACAACGTCTGCTTTAGGCTCGGTGACCATTTACGATAAAGGAGATCGGGCCGGTTCCATACAAGTCGAGGAAAGCGGAAAATTGATACGAGTGATTCCTAAAAATCCACAATGGCGGCTGATCTCAACAAAGATGTGTATCGAAATCGCGGTTCAGATTTCACGTTATAAAATGGTTCTCCCGCTGCATGGAACATTTTCATGACTTAAACGTATATTCATTTTATCTGTAGTAGTGTTTTGGCCAATTTTGGAAAAAATAGATACCGATTCCGCGACATCGAAAGACGTTGCATTCAAACAACTTTGATCTTTGCTTTTTCCACAATGCTTAGCGAATGTACCTAATGAAAACTTTCAACCTTCGTCTTATTATATTTTTTTACAACATCACACAGGGTACGCTAACTAAACTCGAGCGAAACACATAAAGAAAAAAAAACAGGTCATCCAAGAAGTGTCTTCTATAATGATGTATCCTTTTTATGATAGCATAAAAAGGATATCGTAGGGTCGATGAACACAAGGATGTATCTTGGGAAATGGAGGATACTGGATGCAGTAGGAGGCAGGAGAAGCTTCTACCGGGACACTATGTTGTTATTGCAAAATAAAACACGTAAATAAAATCGGAGCTCAATGAGTTTTGATAAAGTCTTCGGTAAGTTAAGAGAAGATTCAAACGATTGCTTCAATCAAAGGTATCAAGTACTTTCCTAGTGTTGCCTGGAGCATACATCCTCTGTCATCAAGCTTCAAATGATTTTTTAATAAAACAAATACAAAAACGAACGTAACACTTATTTCCCCATTCTTCCCTCATCGCGCCGGCGGGCGGCATGATATCAAAACGTCAATAGGATTAAAAACGTCAACGATCGATATTCCATCCAATTAATAGATGCTAAACAGGAGCCCCGGCCCGGGACCGGAAATGATTTCCCGGTCCGGTCTCTGCGTCCGGCACACGTAAACACAAACCCTGACCCGGCTGTAGTGCAGTAGCCTTCAGAACACACTGTGCAGCGAATCCATGTACAATTCAGAATACTGTATAGGACAGAATATTACTTCTATTTTATAACGAAAAACTACAGCTAAATCACACAAATAGTTAAAAGGAGGTAATTAACGAATATTCTAATAAATAGCATTTTTGTCTAATTTGTAAAACAAAATTTTCCTCTAAGTTACTAGTTTACCGACCAGTTATAAGCATCTAAAAATTACTATTTTAGCGACTAAATATTGTCAAAACAAGAAAGATTTACTATAACTTCAGCATCGTAATTTCCATTTATAGCCTCTGAATTTTCGAGTTTAGTGTCCTTTCCCCCCTCACCTCTCACGCCCAGGCAAGCATATACAAACAGTTGTTTCTGGGCTGTAATAAAAAAAAACCTAATGAAGGCTAGGGCGGCAAATAGGCGTAACCTTCAACCAAGCAAGCTGCGCTCGCTACGCCTATTTGGCGCACTAACTAGCCTTCAACTTAATTCGTCCGTGTCGGTTTCGCTCAGACATGTAAGTTAGCTTGCAGGCAAGAATGTGCAAGCAGTTTTTTCTGGGTTATTATAAATCTGTCGCTGACAATCAATCGGTAAACTAGTAATTTAGAGGTTAATTTATGAATCGAAACGCTAAATCAAAATAATTGTTGTTCTTTACTTGAACTTGATGGTTTATTCGTAATAATCAATTGGTGATTATTAGAAGCCTTATTATTATCTTGTCGCTCTCGCATTAATTAGGTTGTTAGGTTGTTATCGTCAAATAAAATTCCGGTCGCTTGGTTTATAATTTCCCATAGTTAAATCATATTAAGTAACAACTTAACCAATTACAGTTTTTCACAGTTGACGTAGATATAAGGTTAATTACTAGAATATTATCAATCAATTACAATATACCTACCACTGGGCAAGCGTATCCTACGAGGCGACTGACCCTACTCGGGTTAGGTTAGGGTATTAGGACCCCTTCAGGATCCGCCTGGCTAGCGACCACCCTTTTACGAGTATATAGTCTGACGCCATAAATATCTTCGCTTCGAATCGGCGTTGATGTGTTCCAGCAGTGTTTATAGAAGAGCCAGTACTTACTAAGCCCGTGTGCTCCGTTTTCGGCCTCATCGTCACTTACCACCAGGTGAGATTGAGGTCAAACGCGGGATTAGTGATCAGACGTAAGTAAAAAAAATACTGGGGTAGTTTTGGTTTGGATATCAATCAGGTAATAGGAATACAGTCCTAGTTTGGGCTATTAAGTTTGTTGTGGGTACTTTTGAAAAAAATCATGATTGTTTACAAGAGATTTAGTACAATGAAAGAGGATACTGCATAAGCGTAACATTATTGTTAAGTATTAGGAAATAGACGCCTACGGGCGGCCTGAACAACTCTAACAATAGATTGGCAACTAACCACAGGACAAGAAGAAAACATCCGTTTTAATATAAAGCAGTTTCAATCTGATGTCGTTTTCAGATGTAATCTAACGCCGCAATGTTGATTTGGAAGTGATTCTCCAATTGCTTCTGATCAGACGAAGTTTGTGATTACGCGACCCGGACTGCGCTCGAACCAATTAACTGCGAACTGTGGATATAATCACTTTATTGGTTATGTTTGTGTCCATGATAAATCACTTTATTGGTTATGTTTGTGCCCATGATAAATCGCTGTGGTAAACAATCCTAGGTATTACAATATGACTCGTGTGTTATTGTTACTACTGGCCGTGAAAGTGTAGATTTATTTCATTTCATTTATTGCTATCATGGGTATTGCAAGGTCTTAAAACTAATTACAGCACCAATCATGAGCCCTGTTAGGACATTGCAATTTTAAATAGATTAAATTAAAACAAAATTAAGGGAATACGACGACGATGAACGCAGGGGCTAGGACGCCAGACTCCCATGCGGGAAACCGGGGACAGTGAGGAAACCTGCATGTCTGAGGAAATGAAAAATTTCCGAAGGCGTGTGAAATCCACCAATCAGCACTGGGCCCGCTCGGTGGATCATGGCACGGTACGTGCAGTCACTGAGGGGCCATCTGAAAATCAGCGCTGTGGCTTGCCTCAGCATTATGCTGAGCTGATGTACCCTTTTTGGCACTGTACTGCACCGGATGTTCTGTGCTGCATGTATTAAACTTTGTATACTTCTGTATTCTGGTGTTTACAGCGCTAAATAAACGATTTCAATTTCAATTTACCCCCTTGTGCAAGGGAGGCCTGTACCCCAAAAGTAGGGACAATAGGCTGATGATGATGACGACAACGATGATGATCATGGAAAATGTAGTAGGTATTCAGGAGGATCGTAACTAGTAATTTTATAGTACTAAATGAAGAAGTGGAAGGACAAAGGCGCTATCGGAGTGGTGGCCGAGAAAACACTGCGAAGATCAGTAGGAATCTGCCAGCCCGATGGTCGGACGACAGCGTTAAGACGGCGGGGAGACTGGACGAGGTGAGCATAGGACTGTTTAATATGGCCAAGAAAGAAGAGGCCTACAGCCAGCAGCGGGCGGAATCAGCTGAAAATGATGATGTATGAAAGGAAGTAGATTATTTGGAAAACAGGATACACAGATCTTTATTAATACACGTACGTACATACACGCACCATGCCATCACCCTCCCACGCACTCAGTACCTTAAATACACACTAATATCCTAATTCATACAAACAAACACATTCACACATCACAACACGCACACACTGTTGCTTTCTTCGTCCGTGCAGTCACTGAGGGGCCAGCTGAAAATCAGCGCCGTGGCTTGCCTCAGCATTATGCTGAGCTGGTGTACCCTTGTTGGCACTGTACCACACCAGATGTTCTGTGCTGCATGTATTAAACTTTGTATACTTCTGAATTCTGGTGTTTACAGCGCTAAATAAATGATTTCAATTTCAAGTTTACAGTCCTCTAGCTAAAGTATACCATCTGTCAAAATTCTACAATTCAAAGAAGTCTATGCTGAATGAATTAAAGTTCATTTCAAATCGCAGATACATTAGCTAGAGGCCGACTGTACCTAACAAGACAGAATGTGATGTTTACTACATAGAGAGCCTGTAACCTTGAAATCGCATGTACTTTAGGTGTCCAATGAATCTTCTGTAGCCACGACCATATTATCTATGTAAATGAGTTCGTTTCTAGACGCGCACGGTCCGCTGAACAAAGGGGAAATTGGAAGATTTCTGTTCGATGAGTCGCATTCAGATAGCGGAAATAGAAAAATATATTGAATTTGCAATGTCTTGCAGAAACTGGCCATGATTTGAAAATATATGGCGGATTTCTTTTTGGAAATTGATATTTTTAGTTGAAGTTAAAGCCGAAAAGGTCATTGTTGAATCATGCATGCAAATCATAGTCATTCTCATCATAGACTTCCGATTGGCTTTTCTGGTTTCCTGTGTCTTTTGCTAACGAGGTCATTTGCGTCGACTTCATCATGAGATTGAGGTCAATAAATAAACTTAGTTTGCAACAACTTTTAAGTAGCTACATACTATAATTTTAACCAAACTTTGCCGGTCTCGTGTAACGCTGTATTTATTAACTTTCGGTAATTTAACTTCTTGTGTAGTACAAGAAGAATCTGCCGCAAAATAATCTGCGTATTTATAGACTTAACTATAATATATCGACCGATAGACTGTAGATTCGCTAAATGCCATGGGATTCTTTCTTTCTATATGTTCTGTTTTGAGTTCAGTGTGTCTACACTCACTGTCTAATGCAGGAAACGATCTTATTAAGTTAAATATTAATACATGCTATCCCTTTCTACGCTATAGGTCCAGATAGAATTGACACGAGACTTAAGTAAGCATTAAGAACATTTCAGCTCAACATTGTACCGGTTTTTCCTGAAAAACAGTACATAAACCATTGTTATTAGATATGTCAGCGCAAACAACAAGTGATGTCATAGTGCACTTGCAATGCCCACCTGCGCTTGCGACGAAGCAAACACGCAGCAACAGCCGAAACCACGTCATGCCGCCCCCCACTACCTGGCCTCTATAAAAGCGGGCGCCCGACCCGAGGTGACATCATTCACTTGCGACTCGTCGACGAGGCAGGCGGACTTGATATTTTATTCGAGAATATTGCATTTCCGAATAATTAACCGTAACTGGTTGCTATCAGGGGACTCTCGTATGGCCGGTTACTATTGAATGTCTAACCGGTGACTAGTGATTTCTATTGAGATGGTTGACCCGTGGCTAGTTAGTGTCGAGTAACTAGGCAGTAACTAATTCGCTGTTAAATAACTCTAAAATAAGTTGATTGAGTCAATATAGTTATTAAATTGTATTTCGCTTGTTTTTTAAAAGCAAAAATGGAACCACAGGGTGAGGACAACCCGGAGAATGATAGCGGGCCATCTATGCCCTTACACTCAGATCTGACAGATAATAAATATTTATTTGGAAATAAGTATTGAATAATAACAACAATATATTTTATTACAAAAACAAATGCAACTTTATTTCACCTGAAAGCTGATTGTCTCCCGTCGTTTGATAAAAGCAATGTTTTGGTTTAATTAGTTGAAAAAGCAATTCTGTTTTTTTTTGTGTGATTTAAATTGAATTCATTCGAACAGGAAAAGCTATACGAAATTCCAAAAGTTAACATTGAGTAAGCATTGAGCACTTAAATAATTTGATTTGGGAAGTGGCGGCGTTTTACGTAAGCGAGCCGTCCAAATGTCTGGGCAGAAACGAAACGAAAGATGTATTGGATGGATCCCAGGGCAACCGGAGAGCGGATGGAATACATAATCTTGATATCTGATATTTCTTGACATCCGCTAGACGTGGAAATTCATACTTGTCCCGTAATTCTAGGGGAAAAGTAGCTTTATACTGACAGGTCGGTAGTCGCGATAATATTCTTTCCACGCGTTTGTATAATTTAAATATGCTTTGTGTAAATTCACTATCTGGTCGTGCGATAATATTGGATAAATTATATAAGGTATTACTAAAATTTTAATTATTCTAAATCATTGTACGGAAATTACGATTTAAGTAAAGGTAGCTGTTGTCTTAAAATAACGCTAACTCATCCATATTGTAAAATGGATTTTCATACCACCTTACCGGGCTAAGGCCATGAATACTCTCGTCTTTAGTTTTTTACTTTTTAAAATTGGAATTTGTAACAACAAAACGCAGTGCGGACTAAAGAGATTTCATTCTATTCCGTGCACCGGTCGCGCGAGCAGCTCCAGTTCCTACGGTATAACGCAACTTCTTTCCTTTTATGGACGCCTAGTATAGGGTGGACCAAAAGTCCGTTAACATTTAAAATGGTTATAAAAAATACAAATGCTACTTTAGTGAAAAACTGTTTATTTAATAATAAAGTAGACAAATTAGGATTTCACTTTTTAAAAATAACATCATTCAAATGTGACCCTTGTTCATCCTGGCACACCTGTAACCAGGAACGGAAATTTTGCATGACCGCCCGACAAGTGGTTGGTGAAATGTTCTGCATTTCCTCGCGTATATTTTCTTTTAATTCCTCAATAGACACTGGGTTGCTGATGTAAACTTTACTTTTGAGATATCCCCAAAGGTAAAAGTCCATTGGAGTTAAATCCGGGCTGCGGGGTGGCCAGTGAATGTCACCTCTTTTGGATATGACTTTTTGGCCAAAAATTTCACGAAGTGCTGCTATAGAGTCATTGGAGGTGTGACATGTTGCCCCATCTTGTTGGAACCAAGAGCTTCGATTAAAGCCTGAGAAGTCCTGTAATGCTGGAGCAAAAAAATTCTGTAGCATCACAATGTATCGCTCTGTATTAACGGTGACGGCGCGGTTTCTCTGATCTTCATAAAAATATGGACCAATGATTCCGCTGGCTGACAATGCGGCCCATACAGTAACCTTGGGCGAGTGTAAAGGTTTTTGGTGCTTCAAGTCCGGGTTAGTGTCACTCCAGTATCTGCAATTTTGTCGATTGACATGTCCATTTAGGTGGAAGTGTGCCTCGTCTGAGAAAAAGATGTTATTGAAGCTCGTAAACCTCTCAAGCACTTCGTTAGCAAACTGCAGTCTCTGAGCAGGGTCATTTGGCTTTAAAGCCTGTACAATTTGAATTTTGTAAGGATGTAAATGTAAATCTTTGTGTAGAATGCGATTTAGAGATGTTCTGGGCACATCTAAAGCACTAGACCGCTTTCGAGTAGAGAGACCAGGTTGTTCTCGAACAGACGCTCGTACACGCTCTATGTTTACTGGATCGCGCGATGTCCTAGGTCGGCCGGATCGTGGTTGACTTAAAGTTGAACCTGTTGTTTCGAACTTCTGTACCCATTTTTTAATCGTTTGAATTGTTGGTGCTTGATTTCTGTTCCGTATATTGTAATGATTACAAAATTTCCGTTTAGCTTCGGTCGTAGAATCGTTGTTTCGATAGTACTCGCGTACGCAAAATGCGCGTTGCGCTCCGCTGAATGACGCCATGGTACTAAATCCCTATTAGTAGCTCTCGCTTGTAGTAACACCCCCCGCGCCAATACCCCGCCCGCGCCGACGCAGCGACCTATTCAAATGTTAACGGACTTTTGGTCCACCCTGTACTTTAGACTTGGAAGCAGTATTCGGAATGTGATATTTTTTTCGATTTTCTCACATTATTTGTGAAAAGGTTTTACGGTCAATCATTGTGTTATATAAATTTAAAACGTTGATCGAATCGATTATGCAGTCGATAAACTGTACCATTATCGAAGTCAGTGGCGTGTTGCCCATTAGATCGATCTGGAAGTGCGAGGCGTGAACTGTGAAACCGGCCGCGTATCGATTTCACCTGTGGCCTGTCCTCTCGAGCGAGAACTACCTATGCGCCGGCGCACCCAACAAGCTATAGTGGCGACGCGAAATAAAAGAAATAGTAAATTTTAAAGTGTTCTATTAAATAGTGTTGTAACAGTTCATTCTGAATCTCGTGCTTGGTAATGTTGCTACATTCCTTTATTAGCCACTCCACCCTGATGACGTTTTCTTGAGTGACTGCCGTTGGTGGTCGCTCCGACCACGCTTACACTCACGAACCCAATAGGTGATGGTGGCCAGTGATGAGAGCCAATTCCCCAAAAGTACTGATTAAATGTTCATGTGATGACTTATATGTTAACCCTCGTTTAAAATCATAATAGATCATAGCACGAAATGCTTCCCGCGTTACATCCATCGTAGCGATTGGAAAGTGGCAGACATGTTTTTTAACAATTAATTAAAAAATAACTAAATTTCGCACGCAAGTAATATTTGACTAATGAATTTGTGATAAAATTAGCCTCCGAGGGATAATAAAAGTAAAACAATGAGGTTGATAACAAGCGGTATTTGGACCGCCCCACGTACTACGCTTGTATTCTGTGTTTATATTCGGTATTCTGTATTTGTACAATTATGAGTTTTGTGCCTGAAATAAACGTTTAAATATTCATTTTTAGAAATAATTTCAGCAAAATTAACGGGCTGCTTGCTGGCAACCCTTTATTAATGCTTTATCAGTCATTAGGTCGAGATTACATGAGCGACAATGCTGTACAAGAATATTGCGTGGGTAATTGCAAAACATATTCTTCTTTCTTACATCTTGTGACGAGATTAGGGCGGATAAATGTTGGTTTGCCATTACACACATAATACTGAAATATAAATCCAGTTTGAAGGCGTGGTATGAGATTTTTTCTTAAGTCGATCGATAAAATTTTAGTCAGTGGGAAATAAATTTCTGCGCACAAATTCCTGTGTGGTAATAACCTGCGTAGTGGAAAGATACACTTGTACTCAAGATACAGGTTGAAAGTTGCTCGAGTTGTTTTTGTTCTGATGTCAATCCTGCGCGCGGGTTCTAACCTGTTTTGCATAATGGAAACGTCGACTAAAAAGTTCCATGTTGCGGCAGAAAAATGTAGTCTTCTCAGTTTCAATTTTGAAGTCTTTGAAGTAAAAAGATCATTGTCAAAGCGCCTTGGCAAAAAAAAACCAGATCCATTTTTTTAAATATGCATTATCCAATATATTTATGGAACTAGACATCTGTCGCATGATGTTGGCGATTGTAGCATGCAACAAGACGACGCATGCTACAATGTAGGCTTTAGTCTGTAATTAATATGTACCAAATAACAATTTAGGCTTCAAAATAAATACTTACCCAACATTAGACCAATTTCTCGTGCAATACCCATTACCAGCGCGCGGGTGTGCAGGCGAGAGGGAGACGGGTCGATACAACGTCGCGATGCCTCATTACCCCGCGAGGTTATTAATTATTTCCATTAGTGATTTACTGATGTGTGTACGCCGCCTAAAGCTGCTGTCGTCATATCGTCTAACACTGCTTTATGTTAATAGGCTACTATTCTTAATTAGGCTAAAAATCATGTATTTGACGCCAGAAAATAGTTTTTTCATTAGTTTCACCTGAGGAACCGGGCTGTTTTGTTCGTCTATAATTTTGCTGAATGTTTATTTGTTTTCAATATACTTTGAAATAGTTATTAATTAATGTAAATTTTCGTTTATGTCGCCGCTTTAGAGCGACATAACTTGACAAGGATAAATCCAATTCGGGAAACTTCGTACAACTTTGCGTTCAGAACACTTTGGGAAGCTTTTAAAATGTCAATCCGACGGTCTCGTCCGTCGCCGGAGGTGAGCTTTAGTTGATATTTGATTTCCTTCAAAGGAGACATTGACACGGAGGCCGACTGTTACTATAGGAACCGTGTTTTCTGACAATTTGGCATGTGGTGGACGGAATTTCCCGTTCATAGGCAACTGACGTTCCTATGATCTTTAGCTACACTATTCGAACGAACTATATTTATCCTGAGTTGGAAAGTGATCACGATTTTCCGTCGCAGCTGCTATTTTAATACAAATTCATCGAATTGAAAAGAAAAAACATTGAATGAGATGAACAGATGGAAAACAAAACGACCTAACTTTGTAACAGTGATTATTTGAGCGAAAGTTACAAGTTAAGTTGAGGCTCTGACGCTTGATCTAGGTTACAGGCTGAGACATCCATAACGAACGTAAGCAAGCTTACGGGCAAGTATCAAACTAACATTATGGTGTGGGACGTTCCCCTGGCCTCGCCCAGTGCGTGTCGGTGGACGGTGACCGAGGGACGGTGACCGTTTGAACAGGGCGATTGATCGACGGGTGCGGCCGCTGTGAAATACTGCCCAATAGCTACCTAATTGATTTGCTTTGTGCCAGCCTTGTACGAGCTGAGACGTCTTGATCGTTTTCCTAGTAACTTAAGGTCGTATTTTTATTCCCACAGAATTTTTGACAACAAAGGTGTGACCGTAATCAAAAAACATTTGGCAATTGGTAATTTCCTTATCTGTGAGAAATAAACCTAAAATATTTTTGCACCTTTAACTGAGAAATACAATTAAATGTCACAATGGGAATAATTATTGCTTTATAAATTACTTTCGTACATTTAAATATAACGAGTAAACAATTTTTTGGTAGCCAATTAATTTATTGTGCTAACAACACTGCAGGGGTGGTCAAGTTGCGTGTCGTGTCCTAAAAAATCTGGACCGAAGACGAATATTATTGATAAGTTGGACGAATTATTATGCGCCATTGAATTCTTTTGCTCATTCCGTCATTCATTCGAAGTATTGTCAACTAATTTTTCTTTCAGAACGAGCCCCCAACAATAAAAAAGGTACCAACTTACTATCATCATCATCAGCCTATTAATGTCCCCACTGTTGGGGCACAGGCCTCCCTTTGCACAAGGGGGTACGGGCCATGATCCACCGAGCGGGCCCAATGCTAATTGGTGGATTTCACACGCCATCGGAAACTTTTAATTTCCTCAGACATGCAGGTTTCCTCACGATGTTTTCCTTCACCGTTACCAACTTACTATACTTAATATTATATATATATCCTTTGGGCCATAACATATATAATATTTGAATATATAGAATATATTATAATAACTATCAAAATATAATTAATACAATTAAATAAATTAGGATAGTATAAATTAGATCTAAGCTAAATATTACAATATTATAAACATACACATCTAATTAGGAACCTCCCTTTAATCAAAAGTCGGTTAAAATGTTCTGCCAGCCCTTGGTTTAACACCCCTCCCCCCTGAAACCTCACTTTGACAATGACATAACTTTGTTGACAACAAATCTGTGGGAATAAAAATCTTAGTGTACCTAGGGAAGCTGTAACAGGCTCGATCTGGACTCGCCTAGCCCAAGACTGGGAAAATTGGCGAATGATGGAGGAGGCCTATATCCTTCAATGGACGATCCTTCTATTTCTTCTTAATATTTGCACAAACAATATTGTGAAATAGGGGATATGAAGGTTTATTTAATTTTATTTATTTATTTATCTATCTTTGGGATACATCATAGTGAAATGCACCATGTACGAGTATTGCAACAACATCATTGTGCATGCCACGGTCACGTGCCTGATCGATACTGCGTCAGTTGCATCGTGGCTTCTCGAACCTTCCATTCGCTGACCATTGCGCTACTGTCCACTGAATACCGCACTGTGTAGGAGTTTCAGACATAAGCTGACACTAGAGCCAGCAGTGGAACATATGAGGGGGATTTTCTCACGTTCCCTCCCGTTAAGTAGGATTAACAGGCAGACGGAGATTATGAAAATCTGTTGGTTTTGCTCTGTCGAGGTCGGTGGGAAATTCTTTAGATGCTGTATTCGGTTAAAGGTTAGTTGCATTTCTGTGTGTAATAAGATTTAAGTTTCCCCCGGGATACTAACTTAACTATTTAGTTAGGACAATAAATAAGAACACGTCTATCCTGCAATGTTTTACCACTAGATGCGCCACTAGCACAATGATACGTAGCCAATCAAAATGTAGATACGTTCCTTTCCACCAAATATTTTTTTAACCCTTCAGACTCGCGCCGCCACACTGTCCTCAGATTTTTTAGGTCTGCTATTTTGAAATAGTCATTAGATACCATGATATCATCACAATTTTACTTTTTAGCTTTGAAAAATTAAATTAAATCAAATAACGATAATTTTGTGATATCTTCAAGAATGACGTTTCGTTTTTCTTTTCTTATAACGACGTGTGCTAGTGGCTCCATCTACGCAACGCTTAGCGTTTTATGTCCTATTGGCGAAGGACCGGGTATCCTCTGGCATGGACTCCGTGAAAACTCGTTTCATTTTTGTTTTATTCTAAGATTCATATTCACTGTTCAGTTTATAGCACTGTCTACTGTTGCCTCTTCAAAAACATGAGATGGTATTCCGAAATTAATTTGAGCGTGAGCTCGCATTCTTGACGTCAAAATTGTAGGTTCTGAGTTGGAATTTACTCAGAGAGAGCAAAGCGGGTAGCGATCTCTTTGTCGATAATGTACCTACTACCATGTTATGTAAGGGAAGAAGTTTAAGTAAGTAAGTAATTATTTCACACACGGCAATGACCGAAACAGTTATAATTATGATAAAATAATTATGTAGTCAAAGGTAAACATATTGAAATCATGTCTGATGGTCTGCTGTTGTTGTGAAAAGGTCCTCAACTCAGGTTATTGCTGCAGACAAGTATGCCTAGAGCGCTGGTATTCTGTTGGACCATGACCGATGGCTGGACTTTAATTGAAGATAGGTAGTATTAATAAGTGAAAAATATATATACCTACATTTACCATGAGACATAAATGATAAAAAAATATAAATATCGTAAAGTACGGTATGCTAAGAATGTATGTTTGACTTCAGTATAAGCCTTAAGTTATCTCCTAGTTACTGTAGAAAACTTTGCACTGCCGAAGACCAAAATAGACGAATTTACGAGCAATGAATCTCTTCATACTCAGTGGCTGAATTATACTTACATGCTAAAAGGGTCTGTAATAAAACAAACTTTGGCGAGAACTCCTCGAACCAAAGTCCCAAACAAAAAGGACGTACCGGAGAGGTGGAAACTTTTTACATCCCATCTCGTAGATACCTAACCAACTCGTAGGGACGTGCCAACCAATCGCGGGGGCAATTTACGTCGCCGCGGGGCGGGGAGGGCACCGAGATAGTTGCGAGAACACGCTACGCCCTACAAAGGGATATGTTGCTTCGGGCATTAGTTTTCTGAGGTAAATTGTTTTCTTTCAACACTTATGGGAACTTTATAATCTTTATTATACACACATACAAAATACAAAACAACTTAATTTACGAAAAAATAAAATATGTACAAAAGGTATAGCATAACTCATTTCGAGTTTTCTCCCTGCTAACCATCGGGATAGAGAAAGGTGAGGAATGGTTTTGTTTAGGATCCTTTTCGTATTTTCTCTCAAAATTTCGCAACATTTAGTCGCTGAAAGTCCGTCGCTACAAACTGTTTCTGTGCTGTTTTAAGTCTCGTGTAATGCCGTCGTTTAAAAGCAAGTTGCTTTTATATAACACTTCCTTTGTTGCTGTTTAAACCTCTCCCAAAACGCGCAGTTCCCGCCACGTACGCTGCATAAAGTATTAACTTTATTTGTGGTTATGGCTAATTTCCCTCTCCAGTCGTCCCTGTTAAATGAATATTTTATGTGGCCGAGCGCAGCCGTAAATAAAACGCCGCCGTTTTCCGGAGCTCATTGCTAATCCAGCTCGCCGTGGAGATAGAATTACACATACACTCCTAACCGGCCATTACTTATTATTGCAGATTCGGCATTCCCTTCTCGCGAGTCTCGGTCCAAATATATTTAGTATTCGGCCCGGCGTCAACTCCGTTTACTAAAGCTAGCCCTAATCCCGTGTGATCAGATGAGAATGAAGTCAGAGGTTAGGTTCGAATTATGGCGTCTTCTGCTTTTCTCAGCTTGTTTTTTACGGTTTGCTTTCTAGTTTCGTTATTTATATTTCGCCAGGTCGATAGTTCCTTCGAATCTAATAGTTTGGTCCTCAAGTTAGTTCTTGCACCAATTTCCAATTGACTTTCTAGAACTCAATCAAACTAATTTGCCGCTTTCCTTGAGGAAGGTTATAGAAGGTTTACCTTGCTTGTGAACGTAACTCTAATTCAAAACACAAAACGAGAGAGTGAACGAAACGTTCTGCGTATAAATATATTATGTGTGCAATTTCTAATAATTGACTATCCTCAATCAAACTAATTCTCTGGATCACATAAGTAGAAAGCTAACTTTGCTTGTGAAGGTAACTCTATTTCAGAGCACAAAACGAATAAATGAACGAAAACGTTGTGTGAATGAGTTTGTGTACTGGATCACAATATTAACTTCTCGAGTATTCGACGTGAACAGCACAATCGAAGCTGTGTTGTGTCGTGTGGAAACTTCTCAAAGGGATTTCTGCGCAAGTTCTGCGAAATGTCAAAGTGAGATAATAGAATATCTCACTTTATCTCACAGTCGTAGTATACTCTCATACCGCAGCGCCTTCTTCAATAATCTCTGCCGTAGAATTTCACGCTGAAATTTTCTGACAATATTCACCATATAAAAGAATTAGAAAAGGTCAGGGGTATGTAAACAGTGTCCCTTCCAGGTGACCATTATGGCTCTCCCGGAACACATCGGGGTCGCGGGACGACGGGCAGGACAAAGGGCCTCCGGGAGAGATGATTTAATGAAAACCCAGTGTCAATTTGTGCCCCTGTCGTTTTGGGCTGTTTATTTTCCCCTGCATTTAACCGGATGGATTGTGTTGCAGTTTGTGAATCGTTGGTTTTCTGCCTTTTCATTTTTGTTTGTACCTTGTTTTAGTTTAAGGAGCCTAATCGGAGCCTAGTTGTGTGAAAATGAACCAACAAATTCGTTTGATTTTCACTTCTCCCAACTCGAGGGATGCTATTGACTGAATTTGGCACATTTGGTAGATAGTCACACTTAGTAATTACTTGTATTTTTGGTTAATGAATGAATACTCTTTATTGCACTAAATTAGTGTGATACTATGCGTATAAAACGATTAATACAATCTAGGCGGTCTTCCAGACAACCTAATACCTAATGTTGCGGTAAAAAATATAATTCTTGTTAAAAAAACGGAACATGGTATTCGCTGATGGTTCATTTATAAATATCTTTTTCTAGAGTCGCAGCGGTGAGAAGTCTTGTTTTAATGACCACTAATGGCCCGATTAGTCCGATAAGCAGCCGTCAGCCCGTCAGCTTGTAATTGCTGTCCTCGACGGAGGGTCCTCCAGTTAGGCGCGTATCACACGGTCGTCCAGCTCTCTCCACGTCAACGCCATGCCCTCTGACCACACAAGCCTAGCACCAATAGTTGTCCACTGCACTACAAGGGTGAGAGATATCGAAATCGAATACCCTTGTTTTGAACGAGCCTTGTCGGCTGTGGATTGATTGCATAAGCCAATTTAGTCTGTCTGCTAGGTACTGACAGTTCAAAACTGTTTATTACGTGGTATTATATATTACGTTTTCCATAATTGCACACCTACTACCTCTTTCTCGACTAAAGTTGATAGTAGGGTTTTTAGCCTAGGAAACTGTTTTTAAATTATGTTACTTTCACTTAGGAAAATAATGTACATTAAGTAGGGAGTCTGTATTGTTTATCAGATAAATAAAGATCTTTTAAAAAAACCTCTTTCTCGAAATAATTTCATCTGCCCGAAGATTGCTTGGAAGAGATCGATAAGGCTGCCTAATCGTACTTCACTATTTCCTTTTCTATCTTTTGTTTGTTGTTTTCTATTTGAGAAATAAAGTGTATTTTACTTTACTGTTTCAAACTTCCATTGTATAATTTGGCAAGACTGTTGTTTACATCATCATCTGCCTATTAACGTCCCCACTGATGGGGCACAGGCATCCCTTTAAGGGTACGGGCCATGACCCACCGTAGGGCGCTGATTGATGGATTTCAGAAAGAAGGACGGATAACACATTATTGCCACAAAGACAAATAATACATAGGTATTCAGTTCACTCTACAATACTATAATTACACATTTGGAAATAGGCACCTGGCTCAGCTAATGCTTTTGTGAAGACACTTGCGTGTAAACCCACAGCGCTTATTTTCACCCAGTCCCTATATAAAGTTAACTAACAACCGACAATCTACGTAATGATCTGTAATCATTATATAAATTAAAAAATAACACATGCATTCAGATTGTTTTCCCTCAGACATGCAGGTTTCCTCACTATTTTATCCTTTAGAGCAGTCGGTAAATGTAGTTTTTTTCTCCCTTAGCCCACAAATCAACATCTCTATTTTCTCCAAAATTAATAAAAAAAGAATATTAAAACCTTTCCACGGTGAAGAAGTCAAGAAAAATAGGTGATAAATACTGTTTTTCATATTGAATGAGACATTCACCCCGGAAGAGATTGCAATTACCACTTCAGGTATAACAAACACTTGTATTGATTACTTGCAAGGTTGTCCTGCAAGAAGTTTATTTCGGTATTTTATTATTAATTTCGGAAACTTAACTGTTACTAAATTGTGGTCTTATTCTGGTTAGATAAAGCCTATAATCGAGAGGCTTCTGAGCGTCAGGCGACCCAAAAAATTTCGCCTAATCGTCCAAGCTGTGCTTTCACTAACCGGTTAAGCACCGTTGGGCTGAACGCTTTTTATTTGTGTATTATCGCGGGGCCCACTCCACTCCACGTATCAATGGATACCCTCACCTCCGAAAGCTTGTCGAAGGTTTTTGTGCCAATAGTTTGGATGTGGGGGATTTTTCCATGATTCAACATTTTCTGTGCATTTCTTTGTCATTGATTGACGTTATTTGAAAATTTAAATCCCGGTGAGAAGATCTTCAATTACAGCACCGATAGTTAATTACTTAAAAGTGTCAATGTTAGCTGATATTGCTGAGGAAGCTTACAAGATCTCCAATGGATCACGGATAGAAGGTCTCAGAGTGAAAAATTAAAATTGAAAAA
Source organism: Hofmannophila pseudospretella (assembly GCA_947369225.1). Taxonomy (NCBI): domain Eukaryota; kingdom Metazoa; phylum Arthropoda; class Insecta; order Lepidoptera; family Oecophoridae; genus Hofmannophila; species Hofmannophila pseudospretella. Next base: position 13,400,291 of record OX376329.1, on the reverse strand, counting down.
CGTTTATTTAACACTGACCACTGACTGACACCAGAATATAGCAAACACACAATACAAAAGTATACAAGGATTTAATACATTCAGCACAAAACATCCGGTGCGGTACAGTGCGAAAAAGGGTACACCAGCTCAGCATAATGCTGAGGCAAGCCACAGCGCTGATTTTCAGCTGGCCCCTCAGGAGCGAGGAGTGTTTATGTTTCAGTTGGTTAGGGGGCGTCCATTAAGTACGTGAGCATTTTTTAGGATTTTGTAACCAGGGCCCCCTGGTGAGATTTTTTGAGATTTTCCTCAACTCCCTCCCCCCCTCTCCTAATCTCACGTGAGATTTTTAATTAATTTTTACTCTAGAAAAATTTATTACTTTAATTCGATTTCACTTTCACGTCATTTTACAGTTTTTTGCTAAAAAAAAATTACGTGATATTTTCGAACCCCCCCCCCCCCCCCCCACACCCCAGGTGAGATTGAGTAAGATTTAGCTTGACCCCCTCCCCCCCTTGAACACCTCACGTAATTAATGGACGCCCCCTTACTGAAAGCTCGTCGACATGGGTATAATTTTATTATGTTTAATACCTATGCCTACCCATCTTGATGGTGTATAAGATATATGTAAGATGTTAATAGTTCAAAATTATTTTTGGCGCAATAATCTTCTCCCTTTTTACGACAATGTTTAGCGAGGCTTTCATTCCATATTTCATGTCGCGTTTTTATTTAAACGGACGAAACGGTGGAGCTCATCAGAGCTTTATACATTCGGCTCAAACTAAGTGTTCTTTTTCTTTATTACCTGGAGGGGAATTTATGCTTAACTGAGGTTTTTACGACACAAAAGGTATACGATACAGGTTATTATTAGATTAGATTAAGTGTATTTGTTGGCAACAATATTTTTTCCACTCCCACAATCAATAGCACAAAGTGGTTCATTCCTAATGGTCGAGTTATAATGAAATATTTTAACAGTGGTCAAGTATTTTAGTACAGATATTGTACAAATATTCAATAACTGTTCAATAGGTTTCTAGAATTGGAATCCAATTGAACAATTGGACTTTAGATATTGGATATTGGAATGGACATAGAGAATGCACATTAGCGCCATATACCTATTCGTAGTATTTCTTGAATGAAAATTTGGTATAAAACAGTGTGCGGACAGTGCAAATTAGTTTCGAGGTATTATTCTTTGCAATAGTCACGTAACAATAGCCATTATAACACGAGTGCTTGTTTGTGAAACGAGGCGCAACGGAACTACTATTCTGTACAATCTTTAAATTAACACGATGTGGTAACTGGTATCCAGTTGTTTGGTAAGTTGGTCAATAAATAATTCTTACTTTGTTTTGACTTTGTATGTTATTAACCTAACCTGTCAGGCAAGACCATTAACAAAGACCTTTTGTGGTTTCCTAATACCAAATAGTTGACTTCGCCAGTAAATGGAAGGATTATGAGGGTATCCTAACAATATAATAATGGCACTGGTGTGCTTAAGCGATTAAAGTGACGAAACCAGAAGTTTTCGGTCGGAGATATTATAATGCCTAGCTGTACTCACCCGTAGCCCTTAAGGCGGCCTTTAATACAGTATTTTATTCTTTCCTGTTATTTTTCGATCGTTAATTGATTTACTTGGGGTCGGGTCTACTTGGCTATTTCATCTAGATTTGTATGATATTCACATTCATACATCACAACACGCAGACACTGTTGCTTTCTTCGTCCGTGCAGTCACTGAGGGCCAGCTGAAGATCAGCGCTGTGGCTTACCTCAGCATTATGCTGAGCTGGTGTACCCTTTGGCACTGTACCGCACCGGATGTTTTGTGCTGCATGTATTATATCTTTGTATTCTTCTGTATTGTGTACTATATTCACAGCGTTTACAGCGCTAAATAAACGTTTTCAATTTCAATTTCATATGGGTTGTGTACTCGCTTAAATCGCGAACAGTCCTTTATACCTTGATGTCTTCACATCTCTCGAGTTCTGGTCTTCTTTTGACATCTACTTAAACTGGTTAATACTTGCGATTGTTGGTACTTGGTGAACTTTGTAGTACATGATTAGACTTGAATAATATACTGTTTCACGGTATTTATAATTGTATTTTATTAATTACGATCGGTTTCGATTCCCTGAAGATGTGTAAACGAAACCGGTCGTAATTAATAAAATACAATACAAATACCTTAAAACAGTATTTATCAAGGTTCATCAAGGTCTACTAAAACATACATACTTACATACCTTCACGCTGTCCCTTGCGGGGTAGTCGGAGATAACGGAGCGCCACGAATCTCTGTCTTGGTACGCTTCTCTTGCCCTCTACAGTAATCCGTCGTTTCACGCATGCTCGCCGTTGGGGTCGTCTGCTCTATATATTACAATCTAATAGCACTCTCTCGATCTTATCTTTAAAGGTCAGCCTGGGAGGACCGCGGCTCCTCCTTCCACTCACTAAAACAAAGCCGTATTTTATAAAAAGAATCGTAAAACTTTGTCGCGACGGTCTGTCGCTAGCCCCAAGTTGGGCGTCAAAATTGGTTTCACGCCGTAAGCTGCGGATCGCTCGTAAATTCAGAGTATGCGTGTACCACAGACATCGGACCACTAGCGCCCTATCCTCTAGAACAATGACGTGAGTAGGGACAGCGAGTCACGGAATGGACCTATATGTATTTCAGTGCCCGACTAATGTATGGGAAAATGCCCAAGTCGCATGCGCGAACTGACAGACGCGGTTTCGTTATAAATCTTCTCTAGCGAGCAATCTACAGAGAGGTGAATTTCAAAATCTTCGGTGTGTACGGTAAACTGCGGAATTGGCGAATTTGACACGATAACGTTATTTACTTGGAGCGTACCCCTCCTCCTTACTCCCAGACCCCGCTTCCCCCCGGATTGGCGGCTGGGAAAATATGCGATGATGGCATTTTTTTACCGTCGTCGGCCTGAACTGTTGAAGGATTATTTGACATGGCTACGTCACTGACAAAGTGGGTATTATTTTGATGTATTCTATACAGTTACCTTGGCACAGAGTACATAATCAAAATAGCTTTCTTCGGCTGTAGCTCGTTGTACAGAGGACAACACGCACTTTAGTAAATTGACGTTTTAACTTATTTGACCCAACATACGAATGTCAAAAACTCATTGCGACAGGGTTCCACAGAGCATAGCTTGAGGTGTCTTCCACTGTACAATATTCAAGACATAAAATAAAAGGTAATCAAAGTTGCCGCGGTTCAGCATGAGGCTCGTATCTTTAACTGATTTACAAAAAGAAAAGAATATACTCTTCTTTTATGGATCAAAAATACTTATGAATAAACTAATGTACAATTATTATTATTATTTATTTATTTATTACAAAATCTACAGCACTTAAATTTAAAAATAAAAAAGTCTATTAAAAACAACATACTGCCAATTAAAGATTTCCTATTTTAAGACAACGCCTATAGGGAGAAATAAGTTTTGGTGTGTGTGTATATGGATGTGTTTATTGGAAATGTGTGTGAGCGTGTTTGTGTAGAAGAGAGTGTAAGGGTGAAAGGGGTGTGTACATTTGTATGTGTTTGTTCGAGTCTTTACTACATGTATCCAGCAACAATGCTACTGTACTAGTACAATCTAAGTATTATTGATTATTGTTACAATGTCTCTCCTGATGGCAGCGGCACCGCCATTGAACAAGTCCAACGATGAAAATTCTTTATTATATGACCTGTGTATGCGACGGATAATAGAATTTTGTGCATAGTTAGTTCGCGATAAGGGCACATATAATAATGATGTGTGTCTTGTGCGTCTGTTAGGGACACAAAAGCGCAGAGTCATCGAGGTTAACTCCGGACAGTCGAAAGAGCCGTTACACACATTATACAAAAACAACATGTCAAGTAGGGAGCGTCTGTTTTCAAGAGTCATAAGATGATGAATCTTGCAAGATTCGCTGTAATTAGTATCCGCATTTAAGCGAAAAGTTCGAAAGTTAAGATGTCTGATGAACTTCGATTGTATCCATTCGATGTCATGTTTACAAGAAAACTCTACGTAAATAGTTCATAATGTCATTAAATCTGGTATTATTTGTCCGAAAAGTTCTTCACGCAGGTACATTGTACCGCAACAAGTATATGTAACTGTCCTATATTTGTGTTACGACCCTACACCGGTAGGTGAGTAGAATAAATAAAGATACATGTTGGGAGAAAGAGCGATCGTTCAGCCTGTCTGCCGACCAGACTACGTCGAACTACGTTTTGATTGAGATGTGTGTTTAGTTTGTATCTTTTCTTAAAATAATCGTTCAGCTTCAGCCTATAAAGACAATCCCATAAAATGTATGTATGACTACCATTTGTATGTTTTTGAAACTTAAATTCAAATGAGACATAAATATTATTGAGTACAATATTTTGTATAACATTATTGTCGTTTGTATATTAAAACACGAGCTTTTCTAAGGAAGGTTTGCTTTAATGTTAAACTTTTTCGACGTCATCTTCCCTTCTTTTTACCCACGACGGAACGGAGAAAGTATAAGCGTTTGACCTAAGATGATGTTTGTTTGTGTGTGCATGTGTCTGTTCCCATCTAGCTCCGAAACGGCTGAACCAATTTCGATGCGGTTTTTTGCTATAGCTTTGGAATTTAACATTTTATTACACTGGTAATCATGTTGACTTTTCTTTTCACGTATTATTTCGGTTACTCGTATAACACAATCAGGTCTACATTTATTATTCATTTATCAATATATGTTCATTTTTCATTATAATCCTTGTTAATTAATTAATGAATACACTCGTCCAGTTTTCCATTAAAAGTAACAGAGTTTCGTCAAATTGCGGTGAAACCATTATGTCCATTAAAACTTTGCGAATAATTAAGTGCCTTTGTACCTGTGAGGCTCTTATTTTGTGGACTGTACATATAACTATGATATTGTATAACCGATAGAGTATGTTGACCGTTTCTCAGGAGTATTATTACATTTCGATATCAGTCAGTTCGTTTTTGGAAGATCATACGTTTTGCAATAAAGATGGAAACATTTTCATGGAATTTTGCAACGACGGCAAAATTCGCTTCCATTCCATTCCGCGACAATGTAAATTGAGCCATAGTGTTTAGTATTGTCGCGTCAGCCGCATCGGAAGTCTTTCTTAAGGATGTCTTTCGGCATTATCTTTCAAGCAATGAAACGTCATCCATTCTAATAGCCATCTTTGTTATAAATGTTACTGAAAATATTTAGAAAGCAAGTCTGGCAAGTGTATTTCCGTCGTTTTTGAGTACAGTCGGCCTCTAGCTAATGTATACCATCTGTCAAAGTTCTACACTTCAAATTTGAAGTCTATGTCGAATGTACTGAGGTTCATTTCAGCCTGCAGAAATTTGACAGATGGTATACATTAGCTAGAGGTCGACTATACAATAATATTGACAAATGTTTCGATAAAATTTGCACAAATGTTCATATGTTTACTGCCTAAAACGGGTAGGTGTTTGTTGACCGTTTCTGCTTAAGCGTGTTGACTTTGCGTACAAACGGATACTGATCCGCTCCGTACATTTACTAAGGAAGCGCGGCGGTTCTCAGCATTAAATCCAGCGGAGACGGCCGCTAGTGTCGTGACAGTACATTAGCCGCGCGATTTAGCGCCGCAGTGCTGCAGTTTATGGCTGGCTTGAATACAGGAGCTGTGCTGGTGATATACGAGAGCTTTGGATCTTTAATAGCTGAGAACACATATGCCAGCCACATTACTTTGGTCAATGTCGCTAGAATTCTTAAAAATAACAGAAACATTAAATATTATGTAGGTATGTGTTTTATTATCTTAAAAACTCGTAGGTACATGTATGTAACGTAATCAAATATTTTCGAAAAATTATCTTGTATTGGGATAATCTTAAAATTATCATTCTGTCTACCCCATTCGATTTCCCTCTACCTTTTTCTTTTAATAATTTATATCGGTCCTACAAGAGTTCATGTGTATTTTGTATTCATCCTCGTCCAATTTCCAAAATAAGTTTACGATTTTTATCGTTCGCTAGCTCAGCTAGCACTATACTTTGTTAAACAGATACTTTCCCTTATACTGTTTTTTCCCGTAATTCTGTTGTTTTCCCTGTTGTATTGTTGTCCGTCTTCTTCGTTGCCCTCGCCATACCCTGGTGACCCGGGGTCAGCTTCCCTAATCTTGAGGCGCCATTTTCTAAGATTGTACACATCATCTTCATTTATCATTCTATCTGAGATAATGAAATGATACCTTTGCAAAGTGCTACGACTGTTCAACAGCTACGCCTGTTTCTGCTACGCTTCGTAGCAATCGGCTTGCACTCAGAGTGAGATTCCGGCGTAGCGTCGTCTACGTCGCCGAGTGGAAAGTTCGTTTTCATTTCTCTCGCAGCCCGCGGTGGCTGTTCTTTTGTTCCAACGTGTATAGGGAAGTGAAATATATATGGCCGAATTCATTTCTGCTTGGAATATTGAACGTGAGTCTTAAAATACGAGTAATGACACAAGAATGACTGGGCGAGCGGGCTGGTCGGTGGTGATGATATTTGGATTTTTTCCCGTTACGTTTCTTGCACCGCTTCTTTCCTTTCAGTTATAGCACCTTATGAAGCGGTGGTAGAATAAAAATGACGTTGTAAAAATTTACTATAAGGTACTTACTTACAATAAAAACATTTTGATTTGATTTACGCCTGCATCATTCTTTTAATTATAATTAGTGTTTTCAATACACACAAAATAGAGTTCGTATAATTCCAACGTTCATTTTTTGTTTTTCTCTTGATTTGATCTGCTAACTTTTACTAGTTTATATGTAGTTCCATTTATCAGAAAAATATTTTTTTTTCCATCAGCATCGGCTAGTAAAGCGTCTTAACATTGGTCAATTATTGACTAATATTAAGATTTGATTATATACTGATGGAATGTGTTTCTCAGGCGAGAGTCATTTTTAAAATAAATTTTAATGTATGGGATATGGGGTTTCTTATGTATTCGTCGTGTCGTATAAGGTGGCCCACCATATTTCCCCTTCTATTTTCAATAGCCTAAAAGTTGAAGGCAAGCGGGGAAGAGGAAGACCGAGGATAAGCTACTTCGATCAAATCAAAGAGAAGGCTGGCGTTGCGTCGTATAAGGAGGTCAAGGAAAAGGCCCTAGACAGGACACAGTGGCGTTTACTACACCGACAAGAGCATAGCTCTTAAATTGAAGAAGGGATATGGGGGGCTGTAACAGCGCCCTTTTCGGATTCGGCCTAGGCACTGTACAAATTAGTTAAAGTTACGAGAAGGTAGGTATAAGTATAAAATGTACCGAGCTACATAGTCGCACATAACTCATAAAATAAAGAAGATTTGATTGCGTTTGCGTCAGCATACAGGGCATAACAAAACGAAATAGTTAGTTCTGTAAGCAGCTCGCCCTTAGCTCAGAGTGTAAGAGTGTACCGCTTGTTTTCGTTGGCTCGCGTCGCCCGCCGTCGCTTTGTTAATGAGCGCCGGCACGACTGAATCATGGTGAATGCTGCGCGCCCGCCTCCACAACCGTACGAGGTTGTAAGCGTTTGCTCGGCGCTGGTTATGGAATGTTTTGTTTAGTACTTACTCTGTTTTATCGGTACTCCGGCGGGTAATGTTACAAGCATTATTTAGTAGCATATAAATATGAATATATGTCTTATTTATACACGTGAAAGATAAGTAAATAAGAAATCAAATAAAGGTTCGCTTTAAGGAACCGCATCTGATTTTTGGAATGCCGTGACGGCGGCATAATTTCACAAGTGGTTAAATACAAACATAATTCCTTTTTTGCAATCCTTATTTGGCTTCAAATACTAAATGGTTTTACATCGTTAGGCAGTTTTCTAATGAACCTAAGTGCATCTAGTTCTTCTAGCTCCATTGCCTGCTAGTTGCTTTTCCTATCCTCCGGACAATCATGGTGGTCAAAGAACAAAGGAAACTAATATTTTAAAAAACGCTGTGATTATTTGATAGTGCATTAAATACATATTGTTCGTAATTCTTAAATGTTTTGTAACCATATGCATAAAATGTGACCGTCAGATGACTACTGTCTGGGTTGGTGGTTGCTGTACTGTTTTAACTTGAATCTTGAGGATCATTTTTTGGTAGTGATTAGTAAAATTTCCAATATCCAGATCTCCACATTGTGTACATATATGATTGTTTTCATAATTATTGTAAGATATATTTATATCAAAAGATGTGCTGCTGAAAGTTTCTTGCGCCGCTTCTTTCCTTTCAGCTACAGCACCTTACGAAGCGGTGGTAGAGTAAAAAAGAATGTCGCTGTAAAAATGTACTATAAGGTACTTACTAACAATAAAAAACATTTTGATTTCAATTTTTGTTGTTGTTAAATATCTAGTCTGTCTATCTGTCTGTCCAGATGTCCAGAGATATATTTCAATGGTAGCAGAGAAGTTCAGAAAAACACCATGGCTACGAGCTACTAGTGTTGTCCTTTCCAACAAGAACGATATCTTTGCCACCTCCCTATATGTAAAATTCTTTGCCTTAACAGTTTCTTCCTTGCATTATTACTGCGTCGGTGGCCTAGTGGCTAGGACGCCGGACTCCCATGCGGGAGGTCCGGGTTCGAAACCAGGCAATGCCATGTACCAATGAGTGTTTCGAATTTCTTTCGAAGACTTGCGTACATTTACCTACTGCTCTAACGGTGACGGAAAACATCGTGAGGAAACCTGCATGTCTGAGGAAATTAAATGTTTCTGAGGGCGTGTGAAATTCACCAATCAGCACTGGGCCCGTTCGGTGGATCGTGGCCCGTACCCCCTTGTACAAGGGGAGGCCTGTGCCCCAACAGTGGGGACATTAATAAGCTGATTATTATTATTATTATTATTATTACTGCAAGTACTGGGTGGCGCAAAAGTAATGACAGAATCAGAATTGTCTATTTTTTTAATGACGTCTCCGATCTCGGTCTTTATATTGACAGTTATTAAAATACACAACGATAAATAATGGAACGCTATACTCCAGCAAAACGAGGAATAATTGTGTCCACTTTTTTTTTTCGGACACTTTTCCAGACCGTGTTATCTCCCGGTTTGGCGATGTGCATTGGCCCGCAAGGTCACTCGATCTGTCCAGTCCCGACTTCTTTCTATGGGATATTTAATATCTTGGTTTACGTGATTAAGCCACGAACTTTAGTAACCCTAAAAGCCAACATCCGACATGAAATCAAAAACATAACACCGGATGTCTTGAAAAGCGTAAAGGAAAATCATAAAAAGGGCTTAAATTTGCATTAACGCTGGAGGCCATCATTTTAATAGAAAAAAATGTACAGGTCTAAATAAATATAACCCAGCGGCACTTCGACCCTTGAGGATCTTTTGTGCCTACCCCATTTTACACACTGGTCATCTCAGTGTGCAGGTTTCCTTACGATGTTTTCCTAAAAATACGAAAAATTCATTGGTACATGGCACTGCACGGTTTAGAACCCGGACCTCCCGCATGAGAGTCCGGTGCCCTAGCCACTGTGCCACCGACGCTCTCTTTTTTCCATTAAGAAAAAAGTTATAGCTAAATGAAACTGTCATTACTTTTGCACCGCCCTGTATAAGTCTCTTTGAATCACAAAACACTCTTCCACGTCTCACGTCTCAGTGTATGTTGTGAATTATTTCCGCGGAGCTCGAGCGCGGTACTCCGGAATACCGGAACAATCGCGTTCACTCGAGGGCTTATTTAACACGGGCTTCCGCATACATCCGTCGCTCGACTTGCTGCTTTGTGTCTTACTGCTGTATCTCTGAACGATTCACTCGCTTTTATTTGTATTTTCTTCTGATTCATTTTATTTTAAAAGAGAGAGAGATCTGTCCTCCGAGATACAGGAACTTCCTACTTCGGAGGTCAGCGTTTCTTGTAAACTAACTTGTTGCCCACTAATTTTATTTAGTTTAATATAACCTATGCTTAAGTTCCTACTGGTGTATGGACTATGAATACTTTGTCATCTTACCGCACAAATAAAACATATTCTTATTTTTTTAGAGGCTTGTCTACTTGTCCTTTTCTTGTATTGAAAAGGTTGCTAATGTGTTTGATCAACTATGGTATGATCTCTCTCACTTGATAGTATCCGCTGCGTGACACGACCGCTCTCTGTTGGAGAGTTCTTTGTGAAATATAGGGGATCTTTCCTTAGTAAATACGTAACTGGTTTCTTTCATATTTCACTCACAGATTGAATAATAGTTTACGTTTCATTATAATTAGCCTATTAATGTCCCCACTGTTGGGGCACAGGCCTTCCCTTGTACAAGGGGGTACGGGCCGTGATCCACCGAGCGAGCCCAGTGCTGTGCGGTGAATTTCACATGCCTTCGGAAACTTTTCATTTGCTCAGATATGCAGGTTTCCCCACGATGTTTTCCTTCATGGTAAATGTAAGTAAGTCTTCGAAAAATCCGAAAAACTCATTGGTACATGGCATTGCATGGTTTCGAACCCGGACCTCCCCCGCACGGGAGTCCGGCGTCCTAGCCACTAGGCCGCCGACGACGCTACGTTTCAGCCAACCCATAGTCTTATTATCTATACCACATTTTATCAATCTATATCATTTTCACCGATACACCGTCATAACCGGGAGGCAGACACGGCTCCGTGGCGGGTCATGAATAATCCAGACGCTTAGTTTTTACGAGCCCAGTCGGGGTCCGGATCGGGCGTTGCTTTGGCGATGCCCCTTACGGAATTACTTGTAGTGTAAGGAGCCAAGGAAGAATCTCATGGATTTGTTGCTTTTATGTCTGGGTCTGGCTAGTACATGCTGACAATTAATGTACATACACGTACTACCATCCACACATGTAAATACACACGCACCATGCCATCAACCTCCCACACAAACTGTTGCTTTCTTCGTCCGTGCAGTCACTGAGGGGCCAGCTGGAAACCAGAGCTGTGGCTTGCCTCAGCATTATGCTGAGCTGGTGTACCCTTTTTGGCACTGTACCGCACCGGATGTTTTGTGCTGAATGTATTATATTAGTGTTTACAGTGCTAATAAAAAATAAAAGTTTTTCAATTTCAATTACATAGAAAATATTTTTTACCAAGTTTTTGTTTTTTACAATCTCGGTAATGTACCTATATTTGAGAGGTCTACCTTAGCTAAGGTTTCACATAAATCGGACTAGTGGCGCCTTCCTCAAAATTCCTCGAAAGAACTTTATTTATTATTTTTGGTAATCACTTGATTTATCAAATTAACATACAAGAAATTGAAAGAAAATATTTTTAAACTAATAATTGTGAGCATTTGGAATATTTGGGGACAAACTTTTGATATTTAGAAACTTTTCCTATTTCCAAAAGTACTGTTTGCAAAAGTAAATTTGGTCAGTTAGGTGATTTTTCGGACAAAGCGCCACATTCCTCGTTTGTTTATGCTATCCTAGTAACCTAGTACCGTAGATGACACGGTCGCTGGACTAGGGCGGCAGGCGAGCCACGGGTGCGTTACGATGTAATGCGATTTACCGCCATCCTCCATCGCCACACACGCAGGGCTCCGGTGGCGGCGGCCTATTTCGGATTCGGGCCGCGTCGCTGGCGCATTAACATTTTACGTACGTAGGTACGCTTCGAGTACAGTTGGACCCGCATTTGTGGTTACCTGTACCTGGACTATTTGACCGTAGGAATAGTAAGCAGCGCCCTCTACAACGGGTTCAGAATTCTTTTGTTGATAAAATAATTATTACGTGGGGCGGTCCAAAAATTGTTAGTCAACGGCTTGTTATCAACCTCATTATTTTACTTTTATTATCCCTTGGAGGCAAATTTTATTACAAACTCCTTGGCCAAATATCACTGGCTGGCGAATTTTAGTTATTTTTTAATTAGTTGTTAAAAAAAACTTGTCTGTCACTTTCCAATCGCTACGATGGAGGTAACACGGGAAGCATTTCGTGCTATGATCTATTATGATTTTAAACGAGGGTTAACATACTCGTATAAGGAATCACATGAAAATTTAATCAGTGCTTTTGGGGAATTGGCTCTATCACTTGCCACCATCACCTATTGGTTTCGTGTGTAGCCGTAATTCTACTAGAAGATCGAAGAACAGTTAATAGCCAATGGTATAGCGAGGTTTGTCTGCCACAAGCCTTCCAGGAGCTGAGTGACGATCGTCCGAGGAGCGGAACGCGTGGTATAATTTTTCACCAAGACAACGTTCCCGCTTACACGGCCGCCAGAACCATGGACTTTTTAACGCAGCTTTTTAGGCGGAGCGTTCCCTCGCCTTCAGTAGATCTTGGAGTATCTTGGGATAATGGAGTATGATGGGATCTCTGGAATGGTAACAGATAGGTGGTTCGAGATTTTGCTCAAATGTTTACGGGCATCAAGGTGCCCTTCCCAACCTTAAAGACCTGGATGATGACCAGGATAAAGTAAGGCGATCTCGACAATGGTACGTCGGGGATAGTTAAATTTTTAATTTAGATTTTATCTCGTTTATAGTCTGTTTAGTCACATTTAATATTCGAACGCTTGTCATAAAACGCAAGGAGGCGTTTTTGTTTACTTCTGTACTTTACGTGTTTTGCTTTCGTCGAATTATGTTTCTTCGCAATTTGGCATTTCTTGACAGCTGTGAAAAAAAAGTAGTAGCGTGCAGTGGCCGACTGTACCAATTTAAAGAATACCACTGCGGGAGTCATTTGATGTACCAGGCGTACAGCGCATAGGGGATATGTGCAACTTTTATCAGCTCATCTCTTAGCCTTGATGGGAGATTGGTGTCTATCTCGCTTGTTGAATAAGTATTTTTTTAAATAACTGAAACTGAGTCGTACGTAATAAAAATAATATAAAACTGTATTGAATGTTTTCACTTTGTGTCGTACCTAACCTATTAGTTTAAGTGGTCGATCGATAAACACTCGTAGGTATTAAAGTTGCAGTAAGTGGCAAAATCAATATTGCTTTACGAGTACAACATTGTCGCCATAAGTCTTACTTGAAAGTTTAATTAAAAATAATGTTGGATTTTTTGTAAACTGCTGGCAAGTAGGGTATTTGAATAAATTTTTTTTATTGCATTATTCAACTTTCATGGACATCCTGAAGATGAATCTGAAATCCGTTTATCGATATATCAACTAACATCAGCTATATTAATGGTTAAAGTTAATAGTGGGGGGATGCTCTGTCCCTTTCTAGCAAAACAGTCCTTATTATGTAGCCAAGGACCTGCTTGTATGGCGCTACATAACAGTGACGTCACAATTGCCTCTTTCTACCGTCTGACTTTTGATCGCCTGTAGCTTTTTTATTTTTCAACGGATTTTAATTCTGTTTTCACATTTGACCATCTATTTATGTCTATTTTCTTATTTTTATGAAATATATTTAATATTTGATACTTGTCATGACACTACTATGACAGAAAAACAAGTATTCTGACATCTTGGCTTATCTTGAGATACGTTACGATCATATCAATTTCGGGGTATCCGGAGAATTCAAAGGTGCAGTTCCGAATCCGAAACGGCTGAGTCATTCAGCATTAAGCGAATATTCTCAGCATTAGATATTCTATTGCCATTTTGAATGATTTTGTTGACTGCATTTCTCATGAAAATGACTGCTATTTACATAGTTGTGGTCTATCCCGGTGTACGTGTATAACCGTCGGTCAATCCGACAGCTCCATTACACGGCAGCCGCCCACGGTGATCCGTCACGCTAACTACTTCATCTGGCCACCGCTTTGTTCGCTCTGTTACCCTGGTACTCGGACGTTACATGCTGTGATTTGGGGTTTCGTTTAACTGTTGTTATTACATTAACAATTGATTCTTTAAGACAAGAAAGAAACGAAGATAAACTCGATGGCTGATGAAAGTTATAGATATTTTTGAAGATGAATCAGTTCTTATAATAAAATTAATAGTAGATTGTCTAATTAGAGCGGGAAGGACATGTAGTCCTCCCGTCGCAATAAGTTTATTTCGCAACGCAAGCCGTAGGCCAGTGTTGTTGATAAACGAGTGCGACAAGTGGTCTTCCTGCACGTGATAGACACGATATTTTTTGATACATCTACGAGAAAAAGAATGATTATTGTTTGTTTGTTGATCTATGTTTGTTTATCTATTTTGTAACTGTTGTGTGCATTCCGGAATAAATCTATTTCTTCCTTAAATAAAAATTATAACTTTAGTTTATTAGTAACTTTAGCTTTAGTTGTTTATATTTTTTTTATTTCAAATACCTTTTTGCTTACCTTCTTCTTCTCCTAAGTCGTGTTCCTCATTGCTGATGGTCGTAATCATTCTAAGGAATTAAACACATAGAACGACTCTCGTGGCAGATTTTAAAGGGGTGCTTTGCCATTGTCTTCTCCATTTCACACACAGGTTATCTCAGTGTGCAGGTTTCCTCACGATGTTTTCCTTCACCGTCAGAGCAGTCGGTAAATGTACGTAAGTCTTCGAAAAATATGAAAAACTCATTGGTACATGGAACTGCGTGGTTTCGAACCCGGACCTCCCGCATGGGAGTCCGGTATTCTAGCCACTTGGCCACCGACGCTCTAACAATTTGCTTACCTATCCGGTAGCAAATTGATAGCAGCGACTTGTGCTTCTCCCTTCTGTGAAACTTTTCTAGACCATTCTTTGTCGTTATTCAATATCCACGTCGTCACGTCATCAAAAACTAATTAAAATTTGACTAACCACAATCACAATTCACATAACATTGCTGACTAATGCGGTGTTTCTACAAACGAACAATTTGTGATTAAAAATAACTTTTGGTCTGGTTGGATATAGATCAGCTTGATATTTTCAGTGCGGTATCGCAAAGGTTACTGTTTACCGAACTATAAGGTGGGTTTGGGGAAAGGTTGGGTTGTTACCTGGCGATAGGGGGCCGCTTGTGTCAATGTCAACTGAACTCAGACATTTTGTCGGTGAGATAATTATAGGGGTATGTCGTTGCGTTCATGCTGACATGGCGTGTTCGTTCTATTTTATTGTCTAAAAACGGTTTACAGTGGTTATTTTTTCATAACACTAGTGTATTTCACCTAAAAATCGTCCGTGATAAGTGAACGTTATATAAGACAGTGAAATGGGAATGAAATACTAAAAGTGTGAATCCGGCAACCTAACCTCCAATTGCACTTGGAATGCAAGACACTAGGCATTCCAAGTGCACGCAATGGGAGATCCAATAATCTCCACGTTGGTAAACTGTTTTTTTTATAAAACAGACGCCGAAACTGTCGTGTTATTTTCAAAATTCTAACACGGTTATTGGCCAAATTGCACTGTAAATCACTAGCATCACTACCATTCATTAAAGAAAATATTAATAATTATGGTCTACTCAATCAATTCATTATAATACAGATAGATCAGTTTCTCTACCATTCGGAGTAAATGAAACTCTTCAATTGTGTTGTGTCATTTTTTTGACGAAAACTTTCATTTCCCTCCTTCCTCTTTTATTCAATTTTCCATCATAGGAGGGTTTACTTTTGTAATTTACTGTACCTTATGTTTATATTAATTCATTATCCGTAACTGGCTTCTTCATTTTATTTTATTTTAGCTTCCGATAAGCACCACGCTTCAACTAGTGAATTTATTACGGATATTGCTTTGTTAGATATTTCGATATCATTTTAGCTATCAATATTGTTTTATGAAGGTAGAGTTATCGCAATAAACTTTGATGCACCCGAGACACCTGATCAGGTCTATCAAACGCCTTCTAGACATAAACCTTTTATCATGTTCCAATATCAGCCTCGGCGGCTGCAACGAGTTTAAAGCAATATCTCGTGTGATCCCACATAAGTTGTTTATCGCGCACTCTATATCCGCATAAAGGTTTACGACGCCTGTAAATCGCACCAGACTGCTCCGCCGCGCCGCTCGTGCGGAATCGACACTGTTCGCCGATAATCGTATTTGTGGCTCTGATTTGTGAAAATGTTTGGACAGCCTCTTTCCTTGTTTCTTTTCTTTGGGTCTTTTACTCGATGTTTGAAATCGAAAACAAAACAGCTTGTGGTTGTTGACCTCTGTCGGGTATAATAATGGTTTAGTATACTATTCTCCCTTCGCTGGAAAATCTGAGTCATAGCTTTTTATTGGGATATATCGTCTTTAGGGTGGCCAGTTTTTAGGGGTCTTTTATTATAGTAGTTTGAGCTCGATCACTGCAAAGTATATAGTAGATTGGAGAAAAATACAAAAAAATATAAATTTGACATATTCAATATTACAACTATTAATTGTCAGATTAAAATATCTTTAAATAACACTTTTTTAATAATCGTGGTTTTAAAAAAAATTTAAATTCAAATTCCTCTTTACCTTTTGATATACCTCAGGGGAATCTTGTTATATTATACATAATGTTTTTTTGTTTATTGTATGGTTAGTGACCAACCCTATATATAGTAGTAAGGGTGGAAACCCTAATCGTCTTAGATTTCTTGTGCAGTTTGAATAATGTGAGTTTGACGTAGAAGACCTATTTTACTTCATCTTAAAACATATTCAGCGGCGTGGGCGTGCATATCACTCTATCTGAACTTTATCAAAAATGTTCCGCTGATCGTACCGCTTTCTTCCATCTGTTTCAACGTCACAAGTCAGAAGAATTAATCGTAAATAAAGGTGAGGTCTGAACCATGACCCAAAGACCGAGCATTGTGCTTCAAGGACCTCAAATTAATATGGCCCTCGCCAGCCCCTAACACTCCTATATTAATTAGAGGGTATTACGTTCACCTCTGCGTAAGGGCAAGTAATGAGAATTGTTTTGTCGGAACAGCAGCGGAAAAAAGATTTTTTTTAAATGTTTTTCGCAGAAATTAGATAAGTGCTTTTAAATTACTTTCACGTTACTATGTCCCCTTTGTACTTGAAGGCTCTAAGCTATGTTTATGAAGTGAAACATTCGTTATTTGTGGCACTACCTCCTACATTACTTTCAACTAATTGTAATCCATCATCATTCATCATCAGCAGGCTATTAATCTCACCACTGTTTGGGTCACAGGCCTCCCCTTGCACAAGGGCCACATGATCCACCGAGCGGGCCCAGTGCTGATGGGTGGATTTCACACGCCTTCGGATACTTTTAATTTCCTCAGATATGCAGGTTTCCTCACGATGTTTTCCTTCACCTAATTGTTAATGTTATACGCTAACTTCAGGTTCAGCCAGACTTTAACAACTTTTAGCAAGTTCGTTTCAATATGAGGTAAATTATAAGTTACTCATTCATTAATTCCAACGAGCGTGCTAATCTCTATATTTAAAGTAAAACGTAAAGTAAAGTAAAATACACTTTATTGCACAAATAGAAAACAACAGATAACAACAAATACAGAACAAACATATCACAAAGCAGTATGCATATTTGGCAAAAGGGGGGAGAGTCAGCAAATGCTGACATACTCGGGTGCCAAGTATGCAGCGCTGTTTTTCATTTCACCCCTCATCCCAAGATGTTAGTGGAAGCGATAGTGAAAGTGGGTAAAAAAATAAAATTAAAAACTAAACATCAAAAAGATTTAATTTTTGTTCTCGATTTCTGCTCTCGATAGTGGTGGATTTATCTTTATTGTGACAACCATGTTTTCTTCCGATACCTTGACAACGGCTTAATGTCTAGTTTTTGTTCAATGTTCTGATTGTGGGAATAGTCAATATATGGCCCGACCGTTGGACATTCCGTGTATTCCCGTGTCCGCGCGCGGCGAGCTCGTGACGAGCTCCATTTGCAGCGTGTTCCGATCAGCTGATCCAATTATACGCGGGGCTGCGTGCAATCTGCGCGCTACGCGGGTATTGTGTCTGCTTGCTTTTTACTTACTACATACCTACACTCTATTGTGTATCAGTATTGCCAGTGCAGGTGTATATTTGTTAAGTACATTCTGCGATAAGACCGCCTAGATTGTATTAATCGTTTCGTACGCACTGTATCACACTAATTTTGTGCAATACAGTGTGTTCGTACGAAGCGATTTACTTCTTCGTTCATTGTGCGAACGGCTAAGGAATGGAACAGCCTGCCGGCGCCTGTATTTGCCGAAACCTACAACCTTGGGATCTTCAAAGCTAGAGTGAATAGGTATTTACTGGACCCGCATGCTTGGTTAAGTAGACAAATTAAAAAAATAAAATTCGTTTTCATTCTGTTTCATCAGTGTTACCAGGAATATCGAGGTTTGTTTCAACGACGTTTTCATTCATTAATGTACTTTTAATCCAATCTCGTATTTATCGAGATTGTCTTTTGCTGTTTTACGGTTTGTTGAGGTCATGGTGCCAGCCTTCCATTGACTTCATGGCTCGTCGCCTTTTATTCACCGAAAACGCAACAAATTTTTAAAAATTCAGGACCCAACTGCGAAGAGCAAAATTCACTGGTGTCCAATGATTAATTTACATAAAGAAACAAACAGATTATTTTATATCAAACTCGTTGCTCCGCCCTTAATTTGTATAGAGCTATATACATAGCTTCTTCTCTTCCTTCATTTTCAAATGTAACTTCGCCGCTGTCTTTCGTCACGTCCGCGTAATCTGATGGTCCGTAGTTGGAAGCCCGTCCCCGCGGAATTCCCGAACTCCGCGACACGTCTTCTGACATAATAGTGTACCCGCATACTTTGCCAAGTGTTACATTTGACTACGTCCCGTGTCACCATGGGACTCCTTCCTTATTTACTTAACGAATGGCGACAATCGTCATAGCAATGTATAAAAATATAAGTATAAAAATAAAATGATTATTTATAATAAAATAAGGGAGCAACATGTCCGCCGATAAACTGCTAAGCAGTTTGGCGGTATATAAATAAGACGCTACTGTACATTAAAATGTTCTGAGACTAAATCTAACAGGTACCCTACGCTAAGCTAAAATTTCAAGTTTTTCAACAACAATACATATAGCGTAACATTAAAATAATAGGATAAGTTCCTGAACTTATAAACATCTATTCTACTGTCACATCTATCCTGATAGATGACGCCCCAAATTCAAAAACTCGTACTTAGAACAACACAGTAGCCCTTTTTACGCTTTATTCTTTCAGATGAAATTTATATTTGTGTTTAATCCATTTTTCATATCTATCGCTGTTAAATAGGAAAACTTTCTTAATTTTTGTCAAGCTGATCCTGACTGACGTTAGTCGTTTTATGCAACTTATCATTTTGGGATCAATTTCCACATTTCAAATTCTCTAACTATGCTTAATCGAAGCTCGTCGTCACTAATCGTAGACTCAATGTAAGTGACATTATTTCTCACAAAAGGCACTCGAGGAGTGCTTCAGGAACGGGCTACAGATATCGTGCTCTATCAGTGCCACCTTGCATTCCCCCTCGACTGTCTGCACGAGGGGATTGGCATTGAGGGATCGAGAAGTGGTGACGTTGTGAAGGAAACAAAAGAAGGAAGTTTGGAATATTGCGAACTGGATGCTGTCATGTTACTAATATTTCAAGTATGAAAAACGAAGACGTAGATATAGGCAGCAACATTGTCATAGGGCCCAGGTCGTTGCAGCTGTGGAGATACCTTGAAATTCACAAATCACAGAGTTAATTAATAAAACTGTTAATTTCTTGAAATCCGAAGTATTATTAAATTTTCTACCATTAACCACGTGAAAACCATCACAAGGTTGCAAGGTAAAAGGTGGAAAGGTTATTTGGTAAAGGTTGCAATTTCGCGAGGGCAAGACAACCTCAATTGTGGTAAGAATCCTTTGTCCTAGTTCCTACTGGTGTATGGACTATGAATACTTTGTCAAATATACTTATTCTTATTCTAACCATAATAGTGTCAATAACCATAATAGTGTCAATAACCAAGGTTACAAGAGTCCGTTCTAAAATGCAAAATGTTTCATACTACGCCGTGTATATACCTACGTAATTGTAAATCTTAAATAAGAGGGAATTAATAACGTTACAAGGTCAGACGTAACGTTAATCTTTCCCTCTTACGTCCAACAGAGGGATTTATTTCGTTCAATATAAAGGCACCGGTCACTCAATCTTCAGCTCGTTCAATCGCCGCCGGCTCTGTTCACTCCTGAACTGAATTACCTCGACAACTTTTATAATGTATTTTAAGCCGAGAAGCTCCTGAGAGCTGAGCTTGAGTAAATTGTCGCACTGGCAGTGTAAACTATAAACTACTTACTAGGGAAAGTGGTTTACTTTACTAGAACTACTCTGAGTGGACTGACTCGAAATTGAATCGCCTTTACCCATAATAAGTAGATGACGACGAAGATTTTCGAATGCTATTTCTCACGGGTGACTGTGAAATTGAAATTGAAAACGTTTATTTAGCGCTGTAAACACCAGAATATAGAACACAATACAGAAGTATACAAAGATTAATACATGCAGCACAGAACATCCGGTGTGGTACAGTGCCAAAAAGGGTACACCAGCTCAGCATAATGCTGAGGCAAGTCACAGCGCTGATTGTCAGCTGGCTGGCTGTGTTATTTATTATCTAAATTTCTTCATTTATATCGTGGTTTTGTATGTTTTTTCTTGTATCTTGTAATTTGTGTTTATTCTCATTATCTTGATTTTAGTATCTGTCTACATAAATACCTACAATGCACGGACCCTATATAAAGACAGGTAGGAAATCCTGTCGCTAGATGGAAAGACGATCTAGTTGCAACAATAGGAAAAAGTTGGAAGACGAAGCACTAGACAGAGATAAATGGTTAAACAAGATAGATCTATATAGTAATAAATATGTAGAAAAGGTAAAATGATGAAGGAGGCCAACGCCAAATCAATTTTGACCCCTAGCAGATTTACTATAAGTAATGCAGGATAACATATATAATTTTTTATAACATATTTGCTCGTAAAGTGGCTGTAATTACACCAATTTCAATATCGTAATGTATCTCATTACGCACTTGTGCGTTATAGTAATGTGAAACGCACGAGTTTTTTTAAATAAAGTAACATGTACGGTTTTTTAAGATGCTCCGTCTAAAAATGAACGATACTTTTTAAAATCTTAGCAAAGAGTTTTTATGTTAAAAAAGTGGTCAATATTTTATGAATAAAATTAACTTTGGGAGATAAAATATAATAAATAAAGATTTAATTCTTTAATTTAATTAATTTTGACAATAAATTACAACCATTTATCTGTAACAAAAACACAAAAATATTAATTTACTTTATTAGTAATACTGGCTGTTTTTGTACCTTTACCTAAAAAAAGTTGATGCGCGCGCATCGCTAATTTGTGGACAAGTAAAATTATTCCGCGCGCTTTTTCTTTTCGCTGTATTGTTTTTATTTGAAAATGTCGTCAAGTAGTGATGAATTTATTAATTTGACACCGCCACAAGTCTTAAACGCAGCGAAAAAGGCTACTCTAAGCCTCTTGCCTGAAAAATCGACCGATAGATACTTACAAGCGTATCAAAATTTCATCATATGGAAAACAAGCAAAGATGCAAATTCATTTTCAGAAAATGTGTTTTTAGCATATTTCATGGAACTTTCTCAAAAATATAAGTCAAGCTCATTGTGGTGCTACTATTCAATGCTAAAAAGCAACTGGCAACGTAACAATCACTTTTAAAAATTGTTCAAATTTCTATAACTGCTTTAACAAGTAATTAAAGATTTATTCGTTTAAGAAAGTCAAAGTTTTATTTATTTCCTCGTAAATATGTTATAAAACGTCGTATGACATACGTGCGCTTTGAAAATTACAGCCTCTGCTTCCTTATAGCCCTCGCCTACGGCTCGGGCTAGCAATATCGCCTCGGCTGTAATTTTCAACTTACCGCACTTATATCATAATGTACTATTAATTATAAACAAAGCGTTAGGTTTACGTTTGTAAACCAAAGATAGATTTTTTAAATAAAATAAAAAATCTATCTTTAATCTTCTAGTACACATTCATTTCAAATAGAAACACTTACTTCATTCGGAAGGGCTTGTTTAACCACTCACTTAAATCCTTCCCTTTCAATTTTAATTCTTTACAAAGAATTTCCTCTGTTTTCTATTTCCCTTCGCCTCGTTCGCTGTCGCGCCTACTGACAACAGTTTGTTTAACAACTGCCCTGTTCCGGCTAATTAAATTACCCTGTTGACAATTTTCAGGTTTTTAATTTATTTTTATTTCGGCTTTATTATGGCGACTCCGACGCGGCCCGAATCGGAATCGGGCTGAAAATGGGCGGCGACCGAACACACCTTGAATATTAATAACTGTTTTGTTTCGCGGCTGAGGCGGTCATGAATTTTTAGATCTAGTTATTCATTTCTTTGAAAGGTTCTAATAGCTTGGATTTTCCGACCCAAATAACAGTGGCAAACAAAAAATTTGTTTCATAAAAAAAGCTGAAGAAATTATTATAAAGAATCTTATGTTTCTGTAAGTTCCATTTTTCCAGGTAAAACTGTCCGATTAAAAGGTATTTCTGTGTTTTTCTCGATAGAGTTCTTGAATTATTTATTAATTTACACATACTGCAATTAAAGTTGGACTTTTTATAAACTTATCATGTATACTTAATATTAATATTTAATATTACTTATATTATTTTACTTACCTTAATATTATTAGTTATTATTATTTTTATTTTATTTTTTTGTTTCTATTTTTGATTAAATATTTAAATACACTTCTGTAAACAAATTGTGTTTAGACAATGGCTGAATTGTAAGAGTCTCGGAGGAGGGGCACTGTATGCTGAAATACAGGTTACACCTAGTTCGGCAACAGTGGATTAAAATAGTTTTAGTGACATAGCCTAATATAGTTTATTAAACAAATTATTATTATTATTATTAAACAAATTATACATAACCCTGAAATAGTTTTTTTCTAGTAATCCTTGAGTTATTAAGAGTTGGTAAGATGAGTACTTTCATCCTTTAAAAATGATGGAGAGTTTCCCTTACACACTTGTACCATTGAATATATACCATTCTATATTGTCATATAGAATTCCAACACCCCATACGTCTAGTAGCTACCCTGGTATCACATCGTCTAGGAGCGCCGTCAGACATTGTCACTAGTTCTTTTTTAAGTTTGAGATAAAATACTTTTAAAATATGTTTGTGGCTATTACTGCATCATAGTCTTGGTCGAGGGCTATTTAAATCCAAATAAATATGCATGATCTTGAAATATTTCTTTTGTATCTCGATGTAATATAGTAGATAAGTATTTTATTTATGTGATATCAACCATATTTTGATTGTATATTGGTCGAATTATACGACTTTTACTATTATAGAAACTAACCTAGACTATATAATCCTATGCCATAAATCCAAAAATAAAATTTCAAAATTATATAGTATATCTACAATGATACCTATATATCAAAATATTTCAAAAACATTTCAGTAATGTAAGGATGCGTTTGGATTTAAAAATATTACTGAGATTTAACAATGTATATCTGTAGTTCGTAATTTGTCAATTGAGTACTATACATCGGTTAGTAGCCCCTTTGGCGTCACTAGTACAACTCAGCCACAGACTTGCTTGACTCAAGCAGCCCTAAGCTACGAGTACATTACAAAAGTGTGTAGACGTGCATGGACACACGCACACTGGTGAACACTGAACTCAGGATTTTTATATAAGACCGCCCGCGTGGCCGGGCCCTGCTGTATTTAAGGTGCACGTCTGGTTATCATGATAATGTACCACCGCAGTCGTAAACCGTCTACCGTGACAAACCGCATTACTCCTCGACAAACGCCTCGCAAATTGGCGGCGTTCTAGATAATTCTCTCCTCTCTGCTACTCATTGTGTATACGCTGATGAATTCATTACCAGCTAATATGGCTCGTTACTTCCATTTGGGTCATAATCAGGATTCAGGGGGGGAATGGACTCGTATTTTATGTTTTCTTTTACGTACTGACTAAATGTATTATACAAATAACTAAAGTGCTTATTGTAATTTGAACTTTCTGGATTCAAACTACGGTAAAATCTTTATCTTTAAAAGAATCCCATAAAGGGTAAATCTTTGAGTGCTTGTGAAGGCAATATTGAAAGTAATTAAATATTACTCGTAAATTGATGAAAATGTTTTCGTGAAATGTACCGGTGGCGCTCGAAATTCCACTTATTATTAAAATATTTATATGGCAACTTTAATTTTGCGAAAGGTTTTATATTCGGTTTATTGTGGTCTACCGCTTGAGGCCAGTCCACCACCCTCTCTCATTCTTTCTAATATGATAAAATCATATGTCTGTTTAGTTTTTACCATTATATTATGGTAGTGATTTTTAATTCATTGTGAGCTATTGAAATTTGTGTTCATTAATCACTTTAGTTGGGATTTCTATTTACTTAATTGGTTATTTTTCAATTTCAGGTAAGATTGATTACGAGTACCTACCTTATTTACCTACTACGAGTTGTTTCACAAAGTATGTAAGTGGAAAAGATTTTAATTTATTTATTAGTCAAAATTGCAACATAACAGAAAACATTCCAATGTGTTACATTTGTCAGATGGAAATACACAATAGAATTAAGAAACATGTCAACTTTAACTATAAACATACAAATTAATTCAGTATACATTAACAATGAAATAATGTCATCATCATCAGCCTATTAATGTCCCCACTGTTGGGGCACAGGCCTCCCCTTGCACAAGGTGGTACGGGCCATGATCCACCGAGCAGGCCCAGTGCTGATTGGTGGATTTCACACGCTTTCGAAAACTTTTTATTTCCTCAGACATGCTGGTTTCCTTCACCGTTAGAGCAGTCGGTAAATGTACGTAAGTCCTCGAAAAAATCCAAAAAACTCATTGGTATATACATGGCATTGCATGGTTTCGAACCTGGAGCTCCCGGGACCTGCATGGGAGTCCGGTGTCCTATCCACTAGAACACCGACGCTCTGTATTACGTAAATAATGTAGTCACTGTTATTTGTATTTACTGGACCCGCATGCTCCATCGTCGACCTCATCGTCGCTTACCATCAGGCGAGATCGAGGTCAAATGCGGGTTTAGATATACATAAAAAAAATTCCCGGTCACTCACACATTCATTCTGTCACAATACAATAAAATCTCTGCACAAGACATTCCCGTTTCAGACTTTGAATATCTATTTATATTTTTTCATCTGAACACATCTGATTACGGATCTGTTCGGTCTTCAAATATACTATTAGTTCAATCATGCTGTTTTATTGTCGCCATTATAAAAATACGGTTATGATTAATTTTTAACTTTCAATATATTTTTTTACATAATGAAATATTTTATTTTATTAAATATTATTCAAAATTTATTGTCAAAATATACAAGTAGTAATTAAAAATTATATGTCAATTTTTTAAAAACCTTAAACATTGTCACTACATGAGAAGAGCTTAGTGAATAACCCCCTTTTACCTTTTAGCGCGCCCCGCCCAAATGTTCCATTATGCATGCTGCATTTCCTCGCTGAATAGCGAGAGAAAGCTGCTGGGCCAGGAAGTATCCGAAGTTTTATTAAATGGATATATTAATTTTATTATTTATCCAAAATGATTTATATATTTCTATTTAAACTCTTTTTTCATAAATAAAAACTTTTAGAAAATAAGGAAATTTCAATATTTTAATGAAAACCTTCAAGTTCATAAATAAACCTTTGTCAATTTTTGAACAGGCAGCACTACACCAGCATGATGTAGCTGAGGAAAAAGAAGTCTAGTCGTAACTTTATGCACCTTACGAGTAAAGCACCAGTATAACTAATTAGCTAGTGTTTAAAATTATCTTTGTGCGCAGCTTAATAAGCTCACTGCTTTAATTAAGCTAAGTAAAGCTCTGCGGCCAGACGGCGCTACGTCACATCGCCGGAGCATTTCACACGTTTTTCATAAAACTTTTAATAAATAAAATGCTTTAACATTTTTTCTTGCTGACGCTTTGTTACTCATTTTTATTTTTATGACGAAGTACAGTATCCAAACTGTTGTGTTTATCTCTCGGCAGAATGAGTTGCCGACTCACTGCGCACGCCTTTATCGGCAATAAAACATTTGTGAACCCGGTTCCGGGCCGGAAGCCAACCGGTTCACCTCACTGCCTACGTTCACACCATTTGATACATATTGATATGTTACTATTCTATTGATGAATTCTTCGATGATAATTCGTGTCGTTGGGTATTTTACTTTTGAGTGGATCGGGTATTTTAGAAGCTGTTATTCTATACACAGTTGCGGAAAATTACAGTTCAACCGGGTCGTTCTAAAATCTTACGTGTTTTTATGGCTGTTTAAAATGTTAAACAATGTTTTACGTTGTACTGTATGCAACGCACGTAATGGTGATTTTAACACTCGAACGATCTTTGATGAAACTCAGCTACGCTTCGTTTCACAGTTCACATGTTAAAATCGCTATCATTACGTGGCCGTCGCATAAACTACTATTTTGTCTAAAGTTTGTTGTGTTCAAGTGATAATGTGCATCGGAATTACAACCTCATTTCAGCATCTGAAATGCACCGAGGGAGGGAGGGGTTCCATCCTTGTGTTGTTGATAGACCATCTGTTCGGACGAAGTGGTTTTTGTTCGTTCATTATGCGAACGGCTAAGGTATGGAACAGCAGTCTGACATGCGTCTGGGTTTCCCGAAACCTTAGGATCTCGAATAGACGACCTTATCGTCACTTACCATGAGGCGAGATTGAGGGTAAATGTGGGTTTAGTGATAAGTACGTATTTATATACGTTTTTTTTCTTTATAAGAAAGGAAGAAAAAACATTTTAGTGCCACAAAAATACATATTTAGTTCACTCGATAATACTTTAATTACACAATAGGCAATAGGCTTCTGGCTCTTTTTTTTTTTTTATTAAATAAGGAGAGCAGACGAGCCAACGGGCCACCTGATGGTAAGTGGTCACCGTCGCCCATAGACATCTCACCTCACTGTATTAATATTAGAGGGTTTTTGATGCGCTGCTAACCTTGAGGACTAAGATGGATTGCCTCATGTGCCGGAAATTACGCTGGCTCTCTTACCCTTCAAACCGAAACACAGAAATGCAAGCATTTCTGCTTCACGGCAGAAATAGATAAGAGGGTGGTACCACCCCAGTCGATCCTTCACTTTAGGATCTACCACTACTAAATCTAAAAAAGAAAAAAGAAAAAGTATTCCACATCCAATAGATATACGTGTACACCAATTTACGATTTGGCTCTGTGTTAGCATAGACGACACGATTTACCAGAAGTGCCACATTCCGTGGAGTTATTTTAATGTATTCGGTGCGTGACCGCAGTTCGGATTGTGTGGGATCTGAGCCGAGCCCTCACACTCTCTAATTAATTAGCCCTGGCCTCTGTCTACTGATACTTAGGTACATAACATTTAGAAGTAGGTCCGATTACTTATTCAGTTGTCACCGTGCGAAAACATTACCCTCCTCCTGGCGCAATCGGGTAAGTACGATATTTTTATTACCCACGGTAAACGTAGTGCGAGGGTTGTGTATGTCATAGCTTCAACAGGGAAACTTAAACAGGTAAAAGCAGATTATTGTCTTAGAGCTGTAAAGATGGGGGCTTTTTTTTTTCAAAAAATGTGCAGCTGATTGTTTCTTGCGCCGCTACTTTTGTTTCAGCTATAGAACCTTACAAATCAAATCTAATCAAAATGTTTGTATTGTAAGTACCTTATAGTACATTTTTACAACGTTATTTTTTTTAACTCTACCACCGCTTCGTAAGGTGCTGTGGCTGAAAGGAAAGAAGCGGCGCAAGAAACTTTCAGCAGCACATCTTTTGAAATAAATACATCTTACAATAATTATGAATACAATCATATATGTACACAATGTGCAGAGCTGGAGCTGAATGTAGGACCAAGCCTCTTTATCATTTGAGTAGTCATTTATTTTATAATAACCCTTTTTACATAAGGTTTGTCTTTTTTAAGAAAAAAGTATTTATTACAGTATCAGGAATCTTATTATAAAATCGTACACAGTGACCCACAAACGATGTGTTTACTTTACTAAGTCTAAAGCGTGGGATTGCCAGCTTTTGTTTCTGGTCTTACAATTATGATTATCGCAGGTTTTCGGAAACAACTTACGAAAGTAGACGCTTACGTGGTACAGTAAAAAAATGTCGCCTTGCAATAAGTAATCTTTGACTTTGACTTTGACTTTTGACCGATAGTTTTATAATCTGCGGTAAAAGAGATCTCTATAAAAAACAAGTTTCATAAATTTATTGTAAACATGGCTCACTCTAAATGTATATTTTTGGCCGAGCTTTATAAGACAGGTGCGGTTTTCTCCCTTCATCAGTAAAATATTTTTTGTAGATTTATATCTGATTCAACCTTTACAAAAAAAATATCCAAGGCCCTGACTGTGAAAATCTCTATCCTATTTGGAATATGAGAAAATAACTTTAACCAAAAGCCTTTGAAAGCTCATTGAGAAGACATCAGGGGCTGCCAATTTATAAATAAACGGCAATGTCGCTACCTCGCCGGCTCGCCGCTTTGATAGATATATGTAAATACAGAAGGGAAACTCAGAACTAGCGTTCGCAGCACGAGGACCTCACACAGTCACACACCGCGCGTCTTCAGCGCGATTGCTTGAGCTAGCTAGACCGGTAAAGAAGTCAAGCTGTCTTGAGCGCCGTCTGTACACGTGTAGCGATTGACCAAATTCAAATTTAATTATTCATTTAACAGGGTACGTTGCATCAAGCACGTCAAATTTACAAATAATAATAATAATGTAAGTACTTATAAAAATACTTATTAATAAATCTTAATATCTAATTACATTGTAATAAATTAAGTTCAATCTTCCGATATCGTCAAGTTAGACATATTGACATATTCATTTTAATTATAAAATGGATTATTTTCGCTTGAACTGAAAAATGGTAGCTCAGTTATTGCTAATGCATTTGCATAATGTACATTGTTATTTTAACAAATACTCTTTGTTTTTTTTGTTTTAGTGAGCTTTGTTCGTAGTACTAGAAGTTTGTCTTTATATCTTGTCTTGTTATCTCCAATAAGCGTTTGCTCGATGAACTACGAAAGATCTGCCCTGAAACCGAGGAAGGCCGCTAAGTGCAAAACGTGATTACCGTGAAAATGGCAAAAAAAACGTGCTTCTAGTGTATTGAAATATTCTGGAATTTTTATAGAATTCCAGAAACTTTAGACAACCAATTTGACGCGTTTTTTTGCCATCTTCTCGAAAATGACGTTTAGCACTTAGCGGCCTTCTTCCGTATCAGTATCAGGGCAGAGATGGTCGGCGTACTTCGGAGCTCTTCACACACTTGAGCCGAACGTGTTAGTGTCTCGCGCACTAACGCTAGTACTAAATTTCACTTCTGTACGTATTTATTATTTTGTGCCCCTACGTAATGCCTATTACGGAGGCTTTGCCACTGCGCCTAATAACGACAATCTCCTTTTAGTAAGCGGATGTGTCCTTGTTGCGTTTTTAATTAAACATTGTCGTGGAGTGGAATATGCGATAATTGGGTTTTGTTCCGTGGGACTGTGGGAGCTTAGTCTGTTTTCGCATTTCTATTCAGTTTTCGAAATTTATTCTACATTGCTGTCTGTCTCTTGAACACTTTCAGTCTACGATATAGCTTGACCAGTAATGTAGGATGTAGCACAGATTTAACCCATAGCAAGTGGTAACTTGTAGTTTTCCGTGGTTGATGTGTTTCACAATTTCTTTAACTTTATTTTCAAATTGCGGGGTTTGTGTATCAGTCGCCCCAAGATTGTAAACTATTTTGTAAATATTCGCAATATTTAATGCTAAAAATGGTTTAGATAGAAACGCTTTATGTACACAATTAACTACAACAGTAAAGGGAACCGTAGCATTAAATGTTCAAAGGGGGGTTCGCTTAGAGCGATATCTGATCTCTTCATCTTCTAATCTTATGTTATGCTAGGGTCCCAGTGCTGTGTTAACAAACATTCCGCCGCGAGGCCGCGACACGTCTGTGCGAACGAACGCGCCCCGCGGCGAATGCGTTCTTACGGCCTGTATCAGTTTGAACTCGCCTATAGTAAAGCGCCATTCAAGACGTCAAGTGGGCCGTTTTCATAGATTCTTTGACTATGACTCTCAGCGTCCTGTATATCGACATCAAATTTTCTTTTTTATTTCCTGAATGGGTACTACGGTATGTATGGTTACTTTTCATCCGCAAACATGCGTCATGGACATATATTTTGTTCCGGTGATGAACTATTCATTCCGACGAATTCGAAATATCGAATTATAAAACAAACACAAAAGCGCCGGTATAGTTTCACTTCGCAAAGCTTGTAGCACACTAATCGGGGTTGCCACAATTGAGTATGAGAGCTAATATTTGTCCATTGATCTCGGGGGAGCGCGCGTGTGTGCACCCGCCATTATATGTCGAGAGGATCATCGCGCGGCGCAAAAACTGGAGCAGGATTGTTTGCTCCAGATTAACACTTGGTGGCTATGAGAGCCTGGTACTTGAGTGTTTCCCGTTATTCTTTCACATTTATTAAAACCGTCGAACTCTGTAGCAATAAGTGTTTTGTTATGATTTCTTAACGTTCTTATGAATACTAAAGGGTGCTTGATGTGACTGTACATAATGTCTTGTCTTATCATCATCTCGTTATCTTTAAAAGTATATAAACCAATGAAGATTTCATATTTCACTCTTCTGTACTCTTCTGCCGGTAACCTATTAATAATTCGTCTATCGCCTAGGTTGCCTGGAAGAGATCTCTCTGAGCGATAAGGACGTCTTTGTACACTTATTCTATGTTTATTTTCCTGTGTAAATTTCTTGTGTGCAATAAAGTATTAATCTATTTTGGAGTTATTTATGGAAGACGAAATGGAGCGCCATGAATATCCGCGACTCAAATCTTATATTTTCAAATATTCTTGTCGTGAATTCAAAAGAGAGCCTTCTATCTATTCGAAAAATCTTCTCGGATGTAATTAGAATTGTTTCGGAAAAACAGTAATTGTCTAGGAAAAGTGTATAATGGGATATGATTTCCAAACCACTAACAGTTTTTCCAACTTATACAGGGTGTAACATTAAGAACGGTCAGTATGGGAAAGTCTGAAACTATAAGACATACGAACATCGGTTCTTAGGGACCATGTCATCAATTTTAGTAACAAGAAAAACTGTATTCATACATTTAAAAAAAAACTGTACTCAGCCTGGGAATCGACCCCGGTTGTTTTAAAAAAATATATCCAACACTATTTCTATTTAGATATCGATTATGTAGGTCTTAAGGAATAAATGTTAGTATGAAACGTGATGTTTAACATTAATAAAACGCATTGTTACTACACCATAGAGACAATTTTGACCTAATCGAGTTGAATGTTGTATTTTACAAAATGGTAGTCATTTCGAACACCTACTAAAATAAATTAAAAGATATGGAAACAATGCGTTTTATTAATTTTAAACATCACGTTTCATACTAACATTTATTCCTTAAGACCTACACAATCGATATCTAAATAGAAATAGTTGTATTTTTTTTTCAAAACAACCGGGTTCGATTCCCAGGCTGAGTACAGTTTTTTTTTTAAATGTATGAATACAGTTTTTCTTGTTACTAAAATTGGTGACATGGTTCCTAAGAACAGATGTTCGTATTATTATTATTATTTATTTATTTAAACTTACATAAGTAGGTACAGGTAAGAGATACGAGTAGTTATTTGAAGATGTAACCTGACTCAGGGCTCAAAATATATGCACTCACTCACCCTTATTCAATGTCTGGCCATCTGACTCCCAACTAGGTTTCCCTGTGCGTGGGATATCAGAAATCCATTGATGTGTCTCGATATGTTTTAGTTTTCACTTAAGCACTGTACTTTAGTTTATTTTTTACATTAAAATTAGTTGTAATTTTTCACCACCACCGGAAAATGTAGGTATAATTTATTTTTTTATTTTATTTTAGTTTTTGACGTAGTAATATTCGCTATAGATAAATAATTATGTTATTATATTATTAACAGATACTGAGTTTAAAATGAAATAAATAAATATTGCCTAGTTTAAATAAATAAAAGATAGTTATAAAAGGAATAACTAATACATATTCTCCGTAGCACTAATCAACACAATATACCCTCATTTTCATTGTTAGTCAGACATTGAATGAGCAAAGCAATCAACAATGATCCACGTTTTACTGGAATGGGCCCGAGCGTAGTTGGAGATGTTAAGGTAGGGCGTATATAGTAGGTTATTTCGAAGGATATAGTAAAATTGTGGGTTTAAATGAATAAATGATGAATAAGTTTGTTTTTATTGTTTATTTAGTTTGGTAAGTATGTAGTTTAGGTAGTTTTATTATTAATTGTTATATATTTTTGTACATATTATAGCTTAATGGGGTTTTATTATTATATTTTTTTATTTTTAATTAATTCATATTTATATTTCTTTGTTTATTTATTTATTATGTATGTTATTGAACAACAGTTAAAAGTTGTTCTGTTTCTTCGTAGTTAAGTCCGTAAAGGTAGGTTGTTAAGGATTGTTTAATTGAGCGCTTGGTGCACTGAACAATTTGTAGTAGACGTATGTCTTATAGTTTCAGATTTTCCCATACTGACCGTTCTTAATGTTACACCCTGTATATAGGTTTTGATTTCTCGATAAATTCTTTCGTCGTTTTGAATGATAAAGTTTTATTCAATATATGTATTTCAATTTTGATTATATTTATCACTCTTTTGAAGCAATCCGTTATTCAAAGCATGCGGCCACTTGAGAGCTGACTGCAGCGTTCGGTTCAACTTTCTGAAACTTGGCGCATAACTTCCGTAAAGAGATTTAAAGTATTCAGTCAGAACCAATATCTGTAGTGCGCCAACGAAGTATTGTGCTTTACGATCCACTGTGGTCAGAGAGATGGTGCACTGGACAGATCTATCATCGGGAGAGGCATAGAAGCCAAAAGCGAACCCAGTAGTGTGAAAATAATCTCTTGCCACCAAATGGATGCACATGCCTTTGAACAAAGCCGTCTAGTTACTAGGTACACAGAAAATACAAAAATATTGGGGATATAACGAACAGCGTTAATAAAGCGTTGCTGATTGCTGGTCACATTTCGATCACCAGTGAGAATGATTTGGTCTCTTTAGTTAGGTGGACGGTATTTTTTGCTCTAGTTTTTCCATCTTTATAATTTCGTAAGATATTCTAGCCAAGTCTTTGATAGAGCGTTTTAAATATTTAATATTTTAGGAATTAGAGTTTCTGCATCATATGTAGAATGTAGGCCGGTGTCGATGTGCAATTAATTAGCTTCAGCCGATAAATCGATAAAGCCAATTAGTAAGCTTAAATGTCAGGAGTCGCCATTACCAACTCCCTTTGACTCGCGCAATAACTTGGGAAAGGAATATGAAACGTAAAGGAACTCCGAAGTGTGCCAACTTGGAAAGTGCAATAAATTATGCCCGGAATCCATTACGTCACGCCTTGGCTCAGCTGAAGTGATGACGTCAATTATGCAAGATGGCCTTCGATCTTCGGCTCTGAAATGCTGGAATTGTACCCATTTTTTTCTGTTTCCGACCGTGTTTTGCTATACTTACAGTTTTGCATATCTATCTGCTCGAGAATTTCGTGCTTCGATAATATTTCTGTTACATTAGTTATTAACATGACTGTTCCTTCTGCTCGGTTTCTGTTTTTCGGACGGACTAAGACAATGGAGTTATCTAACGGCTGTTCCAATCGAACGACTGTGAATTTACGCCCTATTTATTTGACCTTCCCATTACAAAATTTACAGGTCATCAGTTTTAAAGCAAGTCCTACATGTAAGACCACAAGCGGACGAGACCAGGCCCGGCCTGAGGTAGTAAAAATGCAAATTTATTCCATCGTCGGCCAGCTATGTCTCTATCGGATCGTTTATCGCAAGTAACGGGAATTAGAGGCCTCATTGACTGATTTATGGGGGTTCCCCAGGGGTCTATTGTCTGTGAACGCCCGGGAATGGCCTCGATGCTTGCTGGGTGGACGGTAGAGCATTTATGGATGGGTGTCGATGAGGGAGGCGGATTGCCGCCGTGATTCGAAGCGGATAGAAATTGAGATTCTACTTTTCTAGTAAAAGAATCTCTAGTTGTTCTTGTCCTGTCCTGTCTTGTAGTAGTAAATAATAGTGCACTTTCAGATTATTTCCGCTACGCATCAATAGTCAGTTCGTTTGATCATAAAGACTCTGATAAGATCCAGAGTTACCATAACAAACAGATCCAGAGTTACAATACCACAAAACGAAATGCCTTTGTTATTCTGAACATCTGTTAGAATTTAACGTAATAGGTTTAATGTGATCATTATTCAATGCTATCAGATTACGGCTCGAAATCCAATAATAAGGGTTGTTCAAAAATATCTTGTCATGTTTTCACTATAATTAATCCTCTTTCGACGTTGCGACATCTTGACATTTGGCGTTGAATGATGCTAACTTGTCCGCAGACTGGCCGAGGAAACAGTAACTCAACTGTGTTACATTTGTCTAATTTATTGTATTGTCAGCTTTATAATTATTTCTCTCCAGCTCAGGTTTGAACCAAAGGTCTGCTACAACCCTTCAGTTTCAGCAATTTCGTGATCCCTAATCGATCCTCTGTTTGGAAAAGGTTACATCTTTCGTGTACATTCTATGCCGTCTTTGCTAAACTTCTATCTAAGGCCAACAGAATGAAGATTCTAGAAGCTCATTGTTAGATACTCGTACAATGAAGAAAAAGACAAAACTAAACCTATAGGTAGGTTCCAAAATTACTGAGCAACTGCTACTGTTTTAAAATAACATTACTGTAATCACTGTGTAAAATCAAAATGTTTTTATTGTAATTAAGTACCTTATAGTACATTTTTACAACGTAATTTTTGTGGAGTAAAAAATGACCGCTTCGTAAGGTGCTATAGCTGAAAGGAAAGAAGCGGCGCAAGAAACTTTCAGCAGCACATCTTTTGAAATAAATATATTTTACAATAATTATGAATACAATCATATATGTACACAATGTGCAGAGCTGGAGCTGGGTTTAGGACCAAGCCTCTTTATCATTTGAGTAGTCATTTATTTTATAATAACCCTTTTTACATAAGGTCCGTCTTATGTGTGATAATGTCAAGATAGCTAATGTCTTTCTTTTCAATTTCACCGCCTTCGTTGCTTAGTGAAACCGGATAAAGATCATTTCCACTGTCTTAGATGTACTGTTGTATACAGCTACAGTGTGTAGCGAAAGAGAAGTTTGTGACGTCCAGCGACATTTGACGACATTGCCCGCGGCTAACAGCCCGTTCTGCGAGATCATCCATCCCTGTAATGAGTATCGTTGTCTCTCTCTATCTTTGTCTGTCTCTAGCCTTCCGAAGTATCCAGTTGATGTTTGACTTCTGATTTATTGGAAATCACTTAGTGCTATTTACTATTGCCGGTGCTATACTCGAGGTTTCATCATCATCTGAGCTCTGGTACCGACCTACAACAGTTAGGTATCTCATCAACGGAGTAATAAGTCTATTTTTCTTTCTTTCCTTGGCATTTTTTTCTAGCGATACGTAACGTTGTATTAACGTAACTCATTGCATTGTATCCACGGGTACTACCCATACTTATATCCTTCCCTGTTTGTGTCGGGTATGGTCGGCTTGGACACGCTAGAGTTACGACGGAAACTTCAGCTGGTGGTGCACTATTACTCTGTAATTCACAATAAGATAGACAACCAGTCTGCATTGGAGCAAATGATGCTGAGGGTGCCGAAAGCAGGCAACAGTGCAATGGCGCCACGCCGTGCGCCTCGTGTGTTTGAGTGTCCGCACACGCGTACGCGACGCGCACGCAACGCACCCACGTCACGCGCGCGCCGCCTGCTCGGTGACATGCTCGCTCAGAACTTCGAAATAGATATATTTGTTGATAACATGGGAACATTTATAAGAAATAGCTTTATATACTTCAATAGTAAATAAGTACCTATATTAGTTCAATTGTAAATATTATGTATAATGTAAGTATTGTATGACATGATGGTGTTTTGGAGGTGTCTATGTAAACCAAAATGAGATTAAATAAATTGAAATTGAATTGCTTTCTTGACATTTGGAACAGATAGTACAAAACATCTTGACCAGGTTGAAGCGATACCCGTTGTTTTCGTAGCAATCATATACCTTGTATACTACTGTTTTCTAATTGTAGTCAACTGTTGGTCGTCCTTTGCGATCGTAAATCCAACAAGTTAAAAGATTTTTTATATTTTTTTATGTACTACTAAACGCATTTGACCTCTATCTCGCTTGCTGGTAAGCGACGATGAGGTCGACGATGGAGCATGCGGATCCAGTAAATGTCTATTCACTCTGGCCTTGAAGATCCCAAGGTTGTAGGTTTCGGTAAATACAGACGCCGGCGGGCTGTTCCATTCCTTAGCCGTTTCCGTAGCCGTAGAATCGTTTGTTTGTCGAAATTTAAACGAATGTGGCACTTCCAGCACAGTTTTCAGTCGATAAATAGCCCCATTTTTGAGCAGATGTAACATTTTCCATAGCATTCTCGTTCATAACATCCTAATTGCCAACTGATGGGAGACCTGGCCACTCGGACCCAGAAAGTCTGAAAGCTTTTAATTAGTTTCCCGAAGGGTCAGCTAATCGCCGCCGAGTTTGAATCACTGCTAACCCTTCAGCCGCCGTCAATGTGTTTGTCTACTGGAGCGGTTAGGATTTCGGAATTATGTTCATGTCCGGATCGACGGAAAATCAATTTAATGCTGGAGCCAATAATAACCTGAATTGGAATTGGTAATTAGGACTGTTTTCCAATGTCAGATTGTTTTATGATTTAACCGTTCATTGTTGACTTTACATACCTACACATTTTGTCAGATTGGATAACTATTGAGCTTAGAGTAACCAGTCTAGGCTTTGTTGTTGGTGATATAAGCAAGCCATGCCTTGTGATGAGCATGCACATGTCCAGGCTCACCTCCTCAGGGCACTTCATCACAGCCTAACGCTGCTGGCAGCTGTAACATTCAATACTCAATACTTATTTATTTCGTAATTTTTATTACATGTCACATCTTGTTACATAAATTGATTCATTAATTAAATTAATTAATCTGAAAATATTACATAATTGCAATAAAAATAATCATGTCAAAATAACATGTAAATCAATTTATAAATAATCATGTCAAAAATTAATAATTACAATAATAACAATAAGAAATAATAATAATAGTTATAGGCTAATATAAATCTAACAGACAGATACTCCTGTCCCATAAAAACAAGTACAATGTATGTACATGAATTTTCATTTGTTCATGTATTTATTAATGTCATAGAAGCAAGCCAATCCTTCAGTCGGAACTTAAATGAGCTCAAACTGGGCGCAGAAGTGAATATTCCAGAGTAAATATTAACCATGTTTCCTATAAGTAATCCGTATCATAGTACTTAATTACACTGGCTTGCTTGCTACCAATTACACTTGATCTCCAAGAATGAAGGATGTTTCCCGCTACCCCGGGCCGGAATCGAGTCGTACACGTTTTATATCGCCGCACCCGACTCATACGTTGTAGCGTGAAGTCTTAAAGATTAATTTATCCAAGTAGGTATAATGTTTTGTGCCGTGGCGATAGGTTTTACCTCGATAAATGTTCACAGATATTTTCAATGTTAATTTCAATTACATGTTCATCTTTATTCCACGAAGCCACGCTACACGCTTCCTTATGAAATACTTTCGAATCCGTGTTACCATTGATTCATAATCAATTCGACAGCACCTTTTGAAAGGTAAAAAAATCACAGGCTCCCATGTGATTCATGGCTCCATGCTCAGATTCGGATGCGGAATTACGATCACGTGCGCGTCCCGCGGCTCCGGACGTCCCGCGCGGGGTGCGGAGTCGATCGAAGGGTTGTTTATGGTGCGTCACTCGCGGGTTAGTTTTTATCGAAGAAGAGTTAAAATTCTGCGCACGCGATTGTACCCTTGATGACTGCGGTGAGACTTGTTCTGATTACTTCTTTTATTAACCGACGACAAAAAAAGCAAGATTCTTAATTCGACGTGTACTTATGTAGATGTCTTATGTTGATGTGTCTCGACATTTTTCCGTAACTAGAGGACCAATTTTTTTTGTAACTCTTTTTTAAAATCTAATTTTATTCCTCTTTATTTAGTTTAATGGTACAGAGTAGTGATGCAAATCTTTAGACTTATATTTATAATATGCAATATATTCTTATTAGTAAAAAAATATATATTAAAATGTCTTTGTTTTCAGGCATTTGTCCCATAGAATAATTTAATTTTTTTTATCAACTAACAATTAATTAAGATAATTATAATAAAACATAAATTAAAATGATTTAAACTTAGTATTTTAATTATTTAAGTTAAATGAAGAAGAAAAAAGCACGAACAATTCAATAGAAATTATTTGGAACTCCACGAAAAGACTTGTAATAATAAAATAACTGACAAACTTCTGTTTTCAATAAATGTAATTAAATATAAGTAGCAAAGGAATCCCAACTTTAACAAGATCCACAGCTTCTGAACGATAAAACAACTTTTGTACAAAACAAACCATTATACAAGGTCCAGCAATATATTTCACAGAAGAACCCGGTTATAAAGGCAAAGTTAACCTTTGTTCACTAAAAACAAGCTCAAAACAGTTTACAAAGCGAAATTCTTTTCCACGGATTCTTAACCACAGTTTGGTGCAGATCCGGCGGCCTCCGTCGTGGAGATGTTTCAGGAACTTATCTTGTTCCATTTGGTCGGCGGCTGATACAGCGTGCTCGTCGGGTAATGCCGGCTGTTCATGTAGGTACTACATAATAATTGTAGTTTTTTTCTTTTGAAATTGAAATTGAAAACGTTTATTCTAAACATTGTTTTAATGAATTAAATTTAAATCAATAAATAATACATATTTTGTCAATAAAAAATTTAAAAAAAAAAACTTATGAAAAGCCTTAGTCAAAAATTCCGCCCCGTGTCGACCCTGGCGCAAAGGTCCCCATGACGCTCGCGGCATTGCCACGCTGAATCGCCACGGTCAACCTCTGCACCAAGAACGACCCGGAGCGGGGGTCACAGCCTCTCTCTATCAGGCGACGACCGACCTCCCTGACAAAATCCTTTGCCCAACAACCTGTCGTTTCAACCGCAAATGGGACAAAAACGTAGTTTTGCTCCAGAGCGGCGTACTTCTCCCGTTTTCTTTGCGCCGCTGCTTCGGCTGCTGCCCCGGCTACCCGCGCAGTCCGTCTGAGGTGACTAGCGGCGAACGTACTGACGCAAGTTGCGTCCCACAGGAGACACCTACCTTGGCGCCAGGGCACCAACGTTAGGCCGTCTGGTCTTTTGCCGTCAGTGCGGCTGAGACCCGGAGGTTCCAGAACGCACGGCACGTTAGCGGACACGAGAGCTCTACGGATGATGTCGTTGAGAGCATGGTGGCATGGAAACCTCCCAGAGCACCGACAGCAACCCAATGCATGATGACCGTTGGCCTCCACCATGGAACCGCAAATGCATCGGTGAGGTTCGCATACATTTATTTAGCACTGTAAACACCAGAATATACA
This sequence comes from Hofmannophila pseudospretella, assembly GCA_947369225.1. NCBI lineage: Eukaryota > Metazoa > Arthropoda > Insecta > Lepidoptera > Oecophoridae > Hofmannophila > Hofmannophila pseudospretella. The sequence continues at coordinate 13,360,414 of OX376329.1, read as the reverse complement.
ACACAATACAGAAGTATACAAAGATTAATACATGCAGCACAAAACATCCAAAAAGGGTACACCAGCTCAGCATAATGCTGAGGCAAGCCACAGTGCTGATCTTCAGCTGGCCCCTCAGTGACTCCACGGACGAAGAAAGCAACCGTGTGTGCGTGTTGTGATGTATGAATGTGTTTGTTTGTATGAATGAGGATATTAGGGTGTATGTTCTTTTTTCTTTTAAAGAAAAGTAAAAGAACGAAAGAAAACCATTTATTCAACTTGCATTATACATGATTAAACTTAAAAACGATTAGTAGTTTTTACGAGTATGTACAGAAAAACTCTTTTTCTTAGGAGTTTGTAGCTTAGTTGTGAGCACGGTCCGAAAGTGATCGTGCAGGTTAAGCGACGTTGGCGCGGTCGGTACCTGGATGGGTAACCGCTAGTGCCATATTTCATCTGAGCTCCTCCGTGCCTCGGAGAGCACGTTTAGCAGTCGGTCCCGGTTGTTGTCGTTCGACAGCAGTCGTTAAGCCATGTCAGATGCTTACGGGCGGCCTGAACAACTCTGACAAATAGGTTGGCCACTAACCATACGATAGCAAGCAAACAAATGACTTCATTTATCGGTTTTGCTTAGGCTCGATTTATCTGTAAAAATCTTGAAAGAATAAGTAGGTAAGCGTCTGTTAAAATTTACTCTAAAAAGATACTCTTCCATGTCATTTTACATTTGCAAGCCTGATTTGCTTGGCTGATTGTTAACTCTGCTAACTAAATATTTATTTTATTCAAGATAAAGTTAAAGTCTTAACAATTCAATACCTATTCAGGCCCGGGCAGCGCTAGAAACTTTCTGTTGTTAGTAAAATTCCCGCTATTCGGAACCGATGTCTTTATCACGACGTCGCAAAGGAGATTGATGACCATTTGAACAACAAAAGTGCCTTTCGATTCAGGCATCGGGTCTTAAAAGGCCAACAAGTATTAGGTAGTTTATTCTTTTATTTACGAGGAAAGGGCGCCGGGAAAGGTGAAAGTTTCGGCGTAATTTTTGAAACTCTTCGGGCAAAATTGATGCCTTTTTGATGAGTCCGGAGCGGGGAACGAGATTAAAACACTTAAAATTATAGCAAGTTGCCGGCCCGTGCGCGCCGCTGCGCTCGCCCGCGCCCGCCGCCGCCGGTCTGCGCTATAAATGGTAAGTTATGGAGAGCGGACATATGTCGAAGATTTGTGGCGTTTGTGAGAATTTTCCTTTGGTCCTTCTCGGTCGTAAATTGATGAGATTGTTCCGGACTTGTGGCCACAAAACAATATTCCATACTCGTGCTGAATATTTTATTTAGGAATTCCGGATCGGTCCCAAAAAAAATGTCTGAATTAAACTTACTGGATTCTAAGCGAAGATATTTATGGCGTCAGACTACATACTCATAAAAGGGTGGACGCTAGCCAGGCGCCTCGTAATTTATTGATAATATTCTAGTAATTAACTTTATATCTAAGAACGTCGGTGGCATAGTGGCTAGGGCACCGAATTCCCATGCGGGACGTCCGGGTTCGAAACCATGCAGTGCCATGTAGTGATTTTTTCGTATTTTTCGAAGACTTACGTACATTTACCGACTGCTCTAACGGTGATGGAAAACATCGTGAGGAAACCTGCACACTGAGGTGAGCAGTGTGTAAAATGGGGTAGGCACAAAAGATCCTCAAGGGTCGAAGAGCCGCTGGGTTATTCTCGGCCCCCTATCATACGATAAGATAAGGTTCTGAATTCTTTCGCAAAAGTATTACTTAATTATTTTGTTACTATTTTTATTGTGCGTTCTTGACATATTTGATATTATTTTACCATCTGTGATGGCTTAATAAACTTGTGATATACTTAATACCTAGTATGCTGCTAACAGCATTAGTATTATTTCACTCCTATCTTCAAACATCAGCTCTTTTCTTCCATGGGCACAGAAAAGGGGGAAAGAAAGTTGAACCTCATCAGCATTTTTAATTATATTTAAGCATCACCAAAGTAAGAGCTTAGGTATTAATTATTCGTGGCAGTACAATTTCCAATAATAATTAATGCGTAAAAGTTCAGATTTCGTTCGTTAGTCATGTCGTCTCGAAATTTAACAGAAAAAATAACATTTGCGAACGGTGGGTTAGAGGGATTCCAATAGAAATAGAAAAAAACACAAGAAGGGCCAAGTTTCGGGCTTCCTTTTAATTGTAACAAAGCGTTGAACAGTAGAACAGAACAAAGCGGGCACGTTTTTGTTTCAGCGGTGTTCCGACGAGCGCCGAGTGTTGTGCGTTTTATTTGTAATTTGTTTTTACGCCAGCAGTGTTACTACAGACCAGGCCGGAGGGCACGGGGGCGTGGGGGGGTCACTTGGTTGCGGACGTGAGCCCGTAAACCAGCTGGGGTTGTGACGGGACTTACTGAAATGTCTGTGTAAAGGTGCCTAGGTGGAAAATTATAATGTTTGAATGACATTTGAAGAGTCGGCCGAGTTATAATACGATTTTGTATTTGTATTTATTTTTATTTATTCAAACACAAGTTAATAGAAGTACCTAATACTAAACTAAGTAAAATAATAAGCATTAACATTACATAGTGATGTGTTTGAAGTAGCAGCGTAGCAAGCTGTTAGAGAGTGGGAGGACCTCACTAGGCTAGCCCATGTCGAGGAACACCGAATCGTGTCGCAGCAACCTCAGCGGATATTAAACTACTACTATACGTATACTTGTGGCGTTACGAGTATCATCGTCAGGGTTACTTTTACCGTTACCGCTATTAGCCGCGGCGTATGCTCGCCCTCTGACGTCCCGCCCCGCGCCCCTCTCGCCGCACAGGCGACCCGTTAAGCGGTTTACCTATAATGATCTGTATGTACCAGAAAGTTTAACAAATGAGTATTTGAGTGTATTCTATTCTAACAACAGCTTCACTAGGTGAACTAAACTGAGCATCTCTCTCATACTCGGTGATCCATCCAACCTGGCAGCTCACTAATAACGTTCAAACTCCTATTGTTCTAGGTAACTATACTAATATGCCTTAAACTAGTCACACTAGTAGACAAGGAACAGTATGTCGACTCCGACACATCTGTGTGGTGAACAAACATAGAATATGTTAAAAACAGTAAGTACAGTTGTAATTTGTAGCTGGATACATGTTGTGAAGACTCGAACAAACACATACAAATGTACACACCCTTTCACTCCTTCTACACAAACACGCTCGCACACATTTCCAATAAACACATTCATATACACACACCAACCACCAAAACTTATTTCTCCCTATAAGCTTTATTTTAAAATAGGGAACCTGTAATTGGCAGTATGTTTTATTAATTGATTTTTTTGTTTTTAAATTTAATTGCTCTGGATTCTGTAGTAAATAAAAGTGACTTTAAAAGCAAGTGATCTAGCTCCTTGTATATAAGCTGAAAACAGTTGTAGTTTGTATCATCAATTTCTTTTAACATTTATACGCCGGTAAGCTACCTTGGCTTAGCTCACTAGAGGATAACCGATTTATTTTTATTTTTTGTTTCTGTATACTTATATCAAATTGGTACTCAATCCGCTACTGAGCTAGGCAAAAGTGGTCTACAAGGCTGGTAAGTAATTTAAAACTTCTAAATTGAATCAACTGAGAATCTCTTTTCATTACTTTTCTTTCAGCCAAATAATGAAAGCTTGCTTCCTCGTTCATTATACGAACGGCTAAGGAACGGAACAGCCTGCCGGCGTCTGTGTTTCCCGAAACCTACAACCTTGGGATCTTCAAGGCCAGAGTGAATAGGCATTTACTGGACCCGCATGCTCCATCGTCGACCTCATCGTCGCTTACCATCAGGCGAGATCGAGGTCAAATGCGGGTTTAGGAGTAAATAAAAACTAAATTTAAAAAAAACGTTCCAGGCTTTCACGTACGACTCTTGTGTTTTATAATTCTAAGTATGATTGATGTCGAACTGGGTTTAAGTTAATAAAAGCCCCTTGCGCGAAAGTGCGGGTTAAGGCTGGGCCTACATTGGCGGATTTTGCCCGGGCCGGTTGCCTGGAGGCGCAAATTCACGCGGCCGTTCGCCCGGCCCGATTAGTCAGCGATCGAGCCGGTTGCCTCTCGGTTTGTCCGGTCCGGGCACCTGAAGGCGCGCTCTGCATAGACTGATCGTATATCACCACAAACGCCTCGGGCGACCCTGACGGTTCCTCACACATTCGCCGTGCTGATCGGTTGTGTTTTTTGCGTCTGTAATTTTTTGTAATGACGAAACCCGTAGTATTTCTTTAGTAATTTTGACTGAATAAGATTTTAAATGTAATAGCTTAACAGGAGGTACAATAAATATTGTTTTATATTAAATAAACTAATTTCCCTCCATTATGTGGCAATAAACCGGTGCCCAGGCTCCAAATTGGCGCGTTTTGAACCCGGGCCGGGCAAAACCTGCCTGTGTGGCCCCGGCCTAAATGTTCTTAACCCGGATTAGATAACCTTGGGTTAGTTAACTCGCAAATTGTCTTTTGTTTTCATACAACATTTTTCAGGGTTTCCATTGTTGCAAGACGTTTTTGTGATTTGACCCTGGTTAAGTTGTAAGTAACTCCCGGGCCGGGTTATTTCTTAAGTCGACTTTCGCGCAAGCGGGCCTCACTTAGTTATCTAAATATGCGGGGTCCACTGCCACTCAACTTAGTCGTATTGCTCATTGATGAGGGTCGTGATTACTCGTGATCATTCTATGGAACTCATAGGACGTCTCTCTTGGCAGATTAAATGGGGTGGTTTACCATTACCCACTAGATATCTCACAGTGCAAGTTTCCTCACGACGTTCCTTCACCGTTAGAGCAGTCGGTAAATGTACAGTCTGAATGACCCGAAGGTTATCTGGAAGAAATTGCCGCAAGGCATTAAGCTCGTCTATGTACTTATCTTTGTGCATTAAAGAATCCTCCCGCATGGGGGTGCGGCGTCCTAGCCACTAAGCCACCGATGCTCCAACCAATCATAATGTCTGTAATTAGGAAATAAATAACTAAAACTGAGCTGGTTTACTGCCACTATCCCCCACTGTACAAGTGTACGCGGCCCAAATCCCAGCAGATTTCATTTCCCGCCCACTGAGCACCGCGCCTGTCGTAGCTTATCTATGCTGCTACGCCGTAGCGCGTAGGCGTAGCGACCTCTACGAGCGCAATATGTAGACTGATGCAGATAATTCAGAAGCGAGATTCACTTCCATGCTTCTACCTTCTATTCTGCGTTGCTTTATTCGAGTTGCATTTCCGTTCGAAATACAAAAGACGGTGTTGCTAGCTTTGTTACTAGAATTTACGGTTTATTTTAAACTTACACGGTGGCTTTAAAACTTTTTCAGGTTAAGATTTTTTGTTCTTAGCTGTGGTTGTCCCACAGTTGGGCAATGGCCTACCCAAGGCTCTTCCAAACATCCCGGTCTTGAATAATACTTAATTAACAGCTCCAATATAATCTATTTTAATCGTATGAATAGCTATTACCTTAGAAAATATAAAATGTTTGTTTATCGTATGGTTAGTGACTAACCTATTGTCAGAGTTGTTCAGTTTAGCCTAGGCCTTTGATATGGCGTAACGAGCAGCCGCGACCGACAGCTTAACATGCTCTCCGAGACACGGAGGGGCTCAGATGAAAATGCCACTATACCATATTCATTTTCGGATGATCCTATAGAAGTTTGTTTGACGTATCATACAGGGGTGTCTATTCGGTACACGAATCAATACCGATCCGATTATTTAAATGATCGATTTACATTTCTTATTTCATTAATTAATTTCCATTCCATTTTTTTAAAAACCGGCCATGTGCGATCCGGACTCGCGCATCGAGGGTTCCATTCTCAACAGAATTATTTTTCGTTTTAAAACAATACCATTTTATTAATTTTTTCTCAAAATTCATAAATGTTTAGACGTCATTTATTTTTCGCAGAAAACACCTATTAGTACTAATTATTTCAGATTTTTTGTCGTAATATTCTTGAGTTTTACTTGTCATCATCACAACTTCAAGGAAAAATAATCGATTGGAGATTCTTTTACGATAATTGAGTAAATCTCTAGACGATTCGACGGTAGTATGTAACTGCGCAGTTATTGAAAATAACATAGAAATAAATAATCTTTCTTTCTTTCATAGTAACAATCTTATTTCAAACGATATAAATGAAATAATCTATAAATAAATAATAATTTGAATATAAAAATAGCATTTCAATGTATAAAATATATTTATAGCCGTTTTCGGACCGTACTCGCCCGTACTCGCCCTAGGCTACGAGCCCCTCACATTTAATCCTAAGAATAAGAATAGCTATTATATTATTATTGGTATTTATCCCCATAGATAACTAGGTAGTTATCTATGGGGATAATGCTGACCTTATTGAACACCTTCTTTTTGGGAAAGCACTGTCTCCCAAGACACGTTTGGGAGTCAGGGTATTTATTATTATTTATTTATTTATTTTATTTCAAAAAATTTCACAGTATAACAGTTATACTAAGGCATTGTGAAATTCAACAAAAATATATCTATAAATAATTACATACTAACTGTAGAGGGACGCACATCCATACTCTCACAGAACCTCAGACACTCATCACGCACACTCACCCATCGACTTGCAAACACATCACAGTCTGGTGCTGACGCGAGAAGCGCGTTGAGATTCTGCAGAGCACGCACATGAGGCGATTCACTGTATGAAACAGTGCGAGCTGACGGCACTGCTAACAGACGATTCCGACGAGACCGGAAATTAAATATATTAACAGGAGAGACAGACAGGCGGACAAGTTTCTCCACCAATTCGGGACAGTCCGATTCCCCACGCAAGATGCTACTAGCAGTAGTTAGTAGGACGTAATTACGCTTCACTTCTAGTGAATGAAACCCCAAGACTCCAAGCAGGAATTTCGTTGGATATAAAAAAGGGTAGTACCCATGCATTTTTTTATTGTTCGATTTACAAGTTTTGTGATGTTTTCAATAAAGATTATTGTATTTATTTATTAAATGTTAGTACACAAAGAGTTCTTAATAGTTAGTAATTGCTATAGGTTGCACAAAAGATCATCTATAAATCCTATAAATAGCTTTTAAATCGACTAGCATCTTCCCACTAGCGAACTAACTCCACGTAATCCCCTTTATCTCTCGTGTTTGATATCTATACAGCGTGTTTCTTTTGCGGCACGGGCCGGAGAAGCCGGGAGAGAGCACCGCTACAGTTTCATAGCAGCACTCGACTAAGTTTTAATTCTATACCAATTCATAGGAGCTCAGTTATGGCTTGAGTAGCGAGCTGAAGCGGAAATTTCACTATTTATAGAAAAGCGTTTTGGGTAACCAAACCGCAGCTTGAAAGTGGCAAGTTACATGGCTATGTAATATGCGGCGTCTCTCGTCACAGCTACAGCCGTGTTGATCAAAACACGTAACATATTTTTTTTTATTGTCACCGCCCTTTTTTTGTCATACTTGCTCTGCGGTGTACTTTGAAAACTAGTCATCACGGAAAAATATTCTTTAGATAACCGGGTTATGAATCAAAATAGTAGATTGTAAAATTATGGGGCTAAAATAGTATATTTACGGCGAGGGCGTTATGTTGAATCCAGAGCAAGCGAAGGATTCTAAAGTAGAATCCTGATCGTAACGATTCATTCAATGATTCATTGTACGTCGTCCGAGATGGAAATAATTTTAGTCCCGAGTGATACACTCTACTTTCATTCCACCTATGAGGAAAACAAAATAAGAGGCGTTTTTAAATACAACTCATGAATATATTTATACATTATACAATGGTATTTGCAATTATCGGGCAAAGTACAAATAACGTGTCAGCGCAAACAACAAGTGACGTCATAGTGCACGTGCAATGCTCACCTGCGCTTACGACGAAGCAAACACGCAGCAACAGCCGATCACGTCATGCCGCCCCCCACTACCTGGCCTCTATAAAAGCGGGCGCCCGACCCAATGTGGGATCATTCTCTTGCGACTCGTCGACGAGGCAGTCGGACTTGATATTTTATTAGAGAATATTGCATTTCTAAATAATTAACCATAACTGGTTGCTATCAGGGGACTCTCGTATGGCCGGTTACTATTGAATGTCTAACCAGTGACTAGTGGTTGCTATCGAGACGGTTGACCCGTGGCTAGTTAGTGTCGAGTAACTAATTCGCTGTTAAATAACTCTAAAATAAGTTGATTGAGTCAATATAGTTATTAAATTATATTTCGCTGGTTTTTTAAAAGCAAAAATAGAACCACAGGCTGAGGACAAGCCGGAGAATGATAGCGGGCCATCTATGCCCTTACCCTCAGATCTGACATACAAGTAACATTACAATAGCTGTTAGTGTTGTTATGAAATATATAAATAAACCACAATTACTAAAAATAAAATGTATCTTCACTTTTGTAGTTATACACATTTTTTCATATGATGAAATTAGTATAAGTTTATACATTTCTCGGGATTTCATGGACAATATATAATGTATCTCATTTTTCGCATCAGTGGACGGAAAATGGATCAGTGGTTCTAAGATCTTGGAGTATCTTGGGATGTTCGAGTATGATTATTTTTTTCGCTGCCGCTGCCTCCTATACCCAGCCCCACACCGCGTGTGTCCACTGGCCGCCATTAATAATGCTTTGCACAAACTTGTCCCTCGCAGCGTCGCCTTGTTTTTGTTTCAATAGTCCACCAGAGTCCACCATGACTGTACTCACTGAACTTTAATGTTTTATCGCTGTTGCTGTTTGCTCATATGATTTGCGAAGCCTTTTTACTGCGTTTTTAGGGATCCTTATTCGAAGGGCAAACGCAATGTCCCTCTATAACTTTTTATATCTCTCTGTCCGACTACCACGAGCCTCTTGCTCATGAATGAAATAGTGATCAATGAAGGTAATGATGAATTCATCATTATCCTCAGCCCATATCATCCCACTGCTGAGTATACGCCTCGTTTCTTTTACGCCACCCTATCCGGTCCTGGTGATATTGTGTTGAATTATTTAAGAGAATTTATTATTCAAACAAATTTAAATTAAAAATCAGTTATCAGATGACATAATAGGGCTTTATTACGTGGATTAAACGTGAGGAAACCTGCATGCCTGAGGAAATGAAAAGTTTACGAAGGTATGTGAAATCCACCAATCACCATTGGGCCCGCTCGGTGGATCATGGCCCATACGCCCATTGTGCAAGGAGAGACCTTTGCCCCAACAGTGGGGGACATTAATAGGCTGCTGCTGATGATGATGACGTGGATTAAGTTACAAACACAATAATGCCATTTCTAGATGACGTTCAACGGTGTTATATGTAAGTATCCTAACTGTCAAATTGTATGAGATGGTGTGGGACGATCTGATAATGTCAAAAGGATACAGGCGGGATTGAATAAAAGACCATCATCGTTTTGCTTTTCTTTTGTTACAATTCTGCTTACAACATAGGGATCCCTATGCCACGAGCCTCGACTCGCACTTGACCGGTTTTTATCGTACTCCGGAGAATTGTTTGTTTTCCATTGCGGGGCAAAGTTGAAATGCTACCCGAAGGTTTATCCCTCTCGTAAAGCTGATTCCTTACTTTTTGTTATTACTGCATGCATCAGGGTAAATAAAATATCCTCTTTCTTGTTTACATTTGGGCAACCCAAGTAGACCCTCGGTAAAAGAAAAACATTTGGCATGAAAAGTGAGAATCCAATGATGAAACGAAAGCACTTCACTTTATTGAAATTTGCAAAGGCATGTTTCATAAAAAGTTGACAGCAGACAAAAACAAGAAGTCTTATTGGAAAATTTGTTACGCATGGGGAGGGGGAGGTGGTTGGCCCTCCGGGTGGATTGGGGTGGGTGGGGGGGGGGGGACTCGAGTGAAAGACATTTCTCTGAGTGACTGCGACTGCGGCTTCAGAGGCTACAAGAGGTTCATCGTTATTGGCTTCTAACTTTGATTTATATTCCATTGACAAACGATAAAATATGTATCACGTTTCATCGCGCTGATGGTTTTGTATCACATTCGTGGTTCTTTTTGTCTCCCATTTGATTGACTGATATTTTTAAAATATTCACTGGATTGCCTTTACCGATTCTTCATTGTCGGAGTTCATCAATGGAGGAATTAAGAAATAAGAAAACTTTATTGCCCACCATAAGGTACAAATCAATCACTTACTAATTATACATTAACTTATGCACTACTACTATATATATCTGCTATGTGAATTCGCGCTCGCAAATTGATAACATTAAGATCCATTTATTGCTTTTGAATAGGGTCATCAACAGCCTATTAATGTCCCCACTGTTGGGGTACAGGCCTCCCGTTGCACTTGGGGGTACGGGTCTTGATCCACCGAGCGGGCCCAATGCTGATTGGTGGATTTCACATACCTTCGGACACTTTTCATTTCCTCAGACATGCAGGTTTTCTCACGATGTTTTCCTTCACCGTTAGAGCAATCGGTAAATGTACGTAAGTCTTTGAAAAAATCCGAAAAACTCATTGGTACATGGCACTGAATAGGGTAAATACATACGAGTAAGATGGTTAAACTAGGTGTTTGTCTGCAGACATTTCATGATGCAATATGAAAAATCCCAAGCCTCATTTCTTGTGCCAGATATCCCGGTGTTGTGCAAATTGCATCCAGGTATTTGATGTAACTTTAGTAATGTTCATCCAGCTTTACATAGCGATTTTCACCAATTTTTTTCTTTTGCTATTTCTTCCCATAAGATCTAAAGAACATCTTACTTGCTCACCGTCCCTCGTCATCGTCACGTCACCATCGCGTCACGCCGTCACGTCACGTGACGTCGCCACGTCCCGCGGCCCGAGGTCTATTTATACTCTCTACGAGCGCCCTCATCAATATTTCATTAGGAGCCAATAACCTGCCCCAATAAGCTCGTGTTTTTGCTTTCGCTTCACTCTCTAAAGCTCTTCTATTCGTATAATATACTGAAATCTATCTGCTAAGTCATTTCCATATCTCTGACCACAAATGAAAGTAATGTTCTGTACATCTAACTAAGCTTAATGTTTGTACTCGTTCTTGGAATGTCCTGAGATGGATCCGATCCCACGACGTTTGTGTTATGGTCTCGATTCTAAGCCATTTTCTCTTCAAATGCAGTACGAATATATGTAAGTACTTATACTTATTATTATTAATTGACTTTCTGGTGTTATTTAAGTTTCTATCTCATAATTAATATAAGCTTTTGGTTTACCAATTTGTAACAATGATTATTAAAAATTATGTAGTATAGCCCTTTGATAGTGCGGGACGTAAAAATACTAAAAACATAAACCATTACACATATTTTGTAAAACTTCAAGGGTGTGTGTTACTAGCGTAATTTGGCATAAGACACCTCCATTAGTATGGTTATTGAATAACTTTGGAAACTTCTGTGTTTGTTTACTGTACATTGATTACTTGAAATCGAGATTCGTATCACGTCCACAAACATGCAGTTTTGCGAAAATATCGAGAACTCGAAAACAAATACGAAACGTGGTAAGACTACCGCATTTAGTAATAAATATACCAATAATACCTACCTACATGTAGACACGAAAACCATAAAGTTCAAGAGTGATTCAATCCAAAAGTGGGAAAGGAATTCCGTAGAAAGCCCCTGGGATTTGTAGGCTGTTGAAAGGCCCCGCGGACGATCGGAGCGGGCCGGCGCGGTCTAGGCGGGACCTCTTTACTTTTATGGACTCCTGGTGACATGGGGTCAGATTCATATAGATATCTGATATTCTATTACCCTGAATTTTTAAGACAACTTACTTTTTTATCACTTACCTCGAATAGTGACAGGTATCTTGAGAAAACTTTAATGTCAGAGAAAATAGGCATAATTTAATTTCTTGCAATCTTGTCTGGGTGTCCCGTACTGGAACAGATTTATTTATTACAAATAATACTTTTAATTATTTCTACCGAAGACAACACAATTTGAACTCGTATTTTTCTAAATTTCATTTTTTCCCTCTCAAACCTGATGACAATCCAAGCTGGTCACTCAAGACCGGCATGAAGATACCTGTGGATTTGCAAATGCATTTTTTCGCATTTGCGACATTTGAACCTCACTTCACTTCTAGCGGTCTACGCCCGCCGCCGGCTTGACGTGCTACGCATAACCTCGCTGTGCAATTTTCTCAAAATATTGTGTTTTACGAAATCTGGCCAAGAAATACCTCCTAGAGACACCCCCGGGTTGTGAACTGTTAATCCTCGAGCCTGTGCGTATGTGTGAAGGGTTGAGGTCGAAGACAGAGCACAAGATCAGCCACCCCGCCGGAGACGCCGATGCTGCAAATCTGCATTACTGCGGTGAGTCATTAGGTGTTCCCTAAGTTCTCCTTAACAGTGGGCTAGCACTCTAAATTAGGCTAAAGACTCTTATTTGTAGAGTTCTGTTTAAATAAAATACTGCTAAACAACTGGCAACGCCTATTTGACAATGCCTTATGCAGCAGCCTTATTTATGTAAGTAATTATTAAAATGTTATTAAATAATATAATAATTGTTCCATGACTTATCTAACCGTAACTTTGTTATCAAAAGATAAATAAATGAGAATAAAAACCGGAAAGATTAAGAGACGGAATTTACGTCCGATTCAGATCACCGGTTGTGAGTTATGTTTATGGTGCCACAGAAAAACGCGTCAAAATTATAACATCCCTTCCTCGGTCGGGCGGGGATTTAAAAAAAAGGCGTACCTGCAGTTAGTGGTTTGAAAGTGCATGAGACTTGTCCGATAACCGGGCATGTTTACGCACAAGGCAAATTAAAATGGATAACGGCTTCAGGAATACAACTTAGGAAGCTGCATAGTCTGTAACATCGGCACAAGGTTGCCTGTCTATCGGTATTTTATAGGATACATTTCGGAGAGTGCGCATCGGAATTGCACGACCTAATTCCAGCATCTCCATTCCGCCTTCGGACTACCAGGCGCGGGGAGGGGTTCCATTCTTATGTTGTTGATATACCATCTGCTCGTACGAGGCGATTTGCTTCTTCGTTCATTATGCGAACGGCTAAGGAATGGAACAGCCTGCCGGCGTCTGTATTTCCCGAAACCTACAACCTTGGGATCTTCAAGGCCAGAGTGAATAGGTATTTACTGAACCCGCATGCTCCATCGTCGACCTCATCGTCGCTTACCATCAGGCGAGATCGAGGTCAAATGCGGGTTTAGTAGTCAATAAAAAAAACTTAATCTTTGATGACAAAAAGTAAAGAGATATGTTTACGCAGGAAAGAATTTATAGCGCAGAATTTTTTTTTGGCAGCGAAATAGGTACGCCAGCCCTGAAATAAATGTGTGTTCCCGTCCGTCTAGCAATTACAATAAAACTCCAAATGGAATAAAGCGCTTTAATCTGGTGGCGCTTTACATAATTCTTTTTGGCGGTGACGTGCGAATGTGGACTCTATGTTGTTGGTAGTGGAGTTGGTTTGCGAGGGGCGGGGCGGGGTTTAACAAGCGATCTCGAGCTTGGCCGATTGCTCTTCAGGCTGCAGGAGTCTGACGGGTCTTCTAGTTGCGGTGGCGCGGGAGTGAGACCTTTTTTTGTACAAAATACGTCATTGCACTGCTAAATGAAATACATACATAACTTCACGCTATATCCCTTGCGGGGTAGGCAGAGAGAATGGAGCGCCACGAATCTCAGTCACTCTTCGTTTCACGCATGCTCGCCGTTGTTGTCGTATATATGAACACTGTCAAATTAATCTTGCTTAATGAAATTTAAATTGAAAATATTATTATGAATAGTAGAGATGTACAGGCTTATGGTGCTAATATTGAGATTATTATATTTCCCAATACATAATAGGAGATAATCCTATGCAATGTTTTACCACTAGAGGCGCCACTAGCACTGTTACAAAAAATCATTTAAAAATTAGATGTATGTGAGTTAAAGATGATCTTGTTCTAACATAACATAACCTACATTGCTTTCAATGACAATAATTTGATAAATAAATAATGATTATTTTGATTAATATTGGATGATTTTACAAGATTTTTGTTTAATAAACTTTAAATTAACACGTAAATCCAAACACCAAACATGTAGATACGTACCTTTCCACCAAATTCCTTCAGACTCGCGCCACGTTGTTTTACAGATTTTTTAGGTTTGCTATGATGCTATGATATCATCACAATTTTATATTTTAAAAAATGACGTTTCGTTTTGCTTTTCTGTTTACGGAGTGTGCTCGTGGCTCCATCTACGAGCGTTTTTTTAAATTTATTTATTTGCGTTTTATGTCCTAATGAGGAGATCCGGCATAGAACAAAAGTTATCGACATAGCTCATAAGATTAGCAAGCTGAAGTGGCAGTGGGCCGGTCACATCTGTCGCAGAACAGACAACCGCTGGGGTAGACGAGTTCTGGAGTGGAGACCGCGTTTGGGCAAACGTAGTGTGGATCGCCCCCCTGCTAGATGGAGCGACGATCTGCGCAAGCGACTGGATGAGAAGAGCCGAGGATCGGGCTCAATGGCGCGCCCTGGGAGAGGCCTATATCCAGCAGTGGATTAGAGTAGGCTGCTGATGAATAGCGAGCCATATAATTCATTGTTTATTTTGTCGTGTCTATATTATTTCTTTCACTTCATATAGCTGATGCCATATTATACTCGTATGTATCAAATGTCGTAAGTGACATTTAAACGTATGTCCTTTACGACATTTTAAATTATAACCGTCGAAATGTTTAATACAGGGTTAACATTTGTGTATCTATGTTATCGTCTGGCGCTTATAATGGTTTACTTGAACTAAGTAACTATCATAAGTTGTGGAAAGTTCGTGTTAGATTCTTATCTTTTATGATACCGGGGTAGTAAAGTTTCAGGAGTTTGCCAATAGGTACACTTGTTAGTTAGATCTATAATAGATTCAAAATGATCGCCATACACCTAACCTAGTTTATGTGTCTATGTATTATTTTATGTATGTTTACCATTATTTATTTAAGTATACATATATATATCTGCCTATTTATTTAATGTACTTTATTTATTTTTATTTTATAAATTTCACAGTCACATATTTACAGTTTTATTTCACCAAAGAATTCCATTCCATATTGATTGCACACCATTGCAGAAAGAGGTAGTAACCTCTTTCTCGAAATCATTTCCTCTGCACAAAGATTGCCTGGAAGAAATCGCTGTTAGCTATTAGGCTGCCTAAATCTACTGCACTATTTCCTTTTCTATGTATTTTACTTTACTTTACTAACCTAGAACTCGGGTTAGTCACCTCGTACGACACGCTTGCCCAGTGGCAGTAGGGATATTCAAATCCGTCCCATACACGGAATCTGAAGTAAAAAAACCAGTAAATTCAAAAATACAGCTCCCGGTCCCGACTAGCTGAGCCGCATCACTACACAGACCTGGAGCATGCCGTGTGCCGTGCGTTCTAATGATTCCGCGCGTGTGGCGGCCCTCCGACTCCCGACCTAACCACCCGGTATAATCTTACACTGTGTCTTGGAAGTAACAAGCCCTCGAATTGAGTAAGTGTCTGCTTAAAGATGCTAATTAATTGCTAAAGATCATGCAGAGCGTCCGTGGCCTAGTGGCTGGGACGCCGTGCGGGAGGTCCGGGTTCGAAACCGTGCCATGTACCAGAGAGTTATTCGGATATTTTCGAAGACTTATGTACATTTACCGGCTGCTGTAACGGTGCTGGAAAACATCGAGAGGAAACCTGCATGTCTGAGGAAATAAAAAAAACCGAAAGCATGTGAAATCCACCAATCAGCATTGGGTCCGCTCGGTGGATCATGACCTGTACCCCCTTGTGCAAGGGGAGGCCTGTGCCCCAACAGAGGACATTAATAGGGCAGTTATAATTCCAAGTTTAAAAGGAACAGCCTTGCGAAAAATATTACTGTCAATGTATTTCGTTTATTGGTAGTACCACAGCGCGTGTATCGCAAGTTCCTTTGACTTGCCCTGAGATCGCCTGTACGCAGAGCCCGTGTACGGGAGCCGATTTTGCGCGTTTGCATTGAGCGGTCCTTCTGTTTATATTCTGTAGTAAAATGTACTCATGCTATCTCCATCTTTCCGGCCTGCGCCTGTTGCCTCCCTGCACAGCGTAGATGTTTGACTTCGCCGTCTAGTTGTATCCTAGTTGTAGTTGTGTTTAGTTGTAACTTGTAGCGGCTGGCGTGTAGTGGCTTGCTCACTTTGCTCATTTGACTTGAATTTCAAATTACTAACTCCTTCGGGAGTTGGGATCCTAGTACCAAAGGCTTGAATAACTATACGAATAACTACGCTCTTTGTGTTTTCTAAGTGCTACGGATTAAAGCGAACAACACAGTTGCTACGACGGTCAAGCTACGGCGTAGAATACATCCGTAGCACAGATGAATGTCCTCAATACAAGAAGAGACCCATCTAGCTGAACTTTATACCAAAAAGTGGTAGTAGTAGTAGAGATACTATGATCGCTGTGACCGGGTCTTCAAGAGCAAGTTCGGATTCGCCAGTCACAACCGAGCTCATTTCAGAAACTGAAAGGAATCGCCGTTGTCGGATTCGAAAACTAACATAAACAGTAGGGATAACGACTGGAACGCCAAACACATACTTTTTCTAGATTAAAACACTCGTTCCCAAAAATTTGTAAGGCAGTCTGGTATCGTGCCCAGTCCCGCACGAGATACCTACAAAAACCCAGGAAACAGAAACTATTTCGGCCGTGACCGCTTCGTATATACTGCGACGTAGTCCTAGGACAAGCGTGGGTGGTGACGTCACGGGCCGGGATTGATGACGTCATCGCGACCTCTGCGAATTTATTCATTACAGCAGTAATGGCCGCCGCTTTGTTTATATCACTGCGGCTCACTGGCCCTGAAAGGCTGTAAATACGTTGCCATTCGTTGCTATTCAGGCCTTTAACTTTAAACGTGTCTTTGCTTCGGCATTGATGTGTTTCAGTAGTCAGTCAGCCCGTGAGTACACGGGCTGACTGACTACTGAAACACATCTTCCACCTCATCGTCACTTACCGCCGTAAAATTAGAGTATTAAAATGTCCGCTGTATCAAACTGTTAGGTTGGAATGTTCCTTCTGTCCACTGGTTTTTTTTAAGTGTATAAGGGGAACAGACGAGCAAACGGGCCACTTGGGTTATTAGTGTTTTCGATGCGTTGCTAACCTCGAGGACTTAAGTACCTCATGTGCCGGTAATTACGCTGTCTCTCGCACCGTTCAAACTGAATCACAGCAATCAAGCTCGCGGCAGAAATAGGTGAAAAGGTACGTCTAAGGTAACTGAGTCATAAGTTCATAACACCTTATTTTTTCGGTTTAATAAAAATATAATAGCAAAAACCTTTCTGTTCCCCGACTAGCCTTAACAAGATGGGGGCAGGGTGGGTTACCCATCCCTGAATCTAGTCCCCCTCCATTACCCCCTCGCCCCGGAAATAATAAATTTACAAGGAAAACATGACAGTTTATTGTCTATATCAGTCTTTCCCAACCTTTTTAACCGGGGACCCTCAGGAAAACAAAGATGATCATCACTGACCCTTTGAAATTAAATAAACGCATGTTGAAACTTATTGGGGGGATAAAAGTGATTGATATGGTTCGTGTGACATGACGAGTGTCTGTATATTTCTTCGGACGAGGCCTGGTAAAAGCTGTGTCCACGGATCCTAGGTTGGGAAAGTCTTTTTTTGGTAACGGGGGGGAAATCTTCGAAAGATACGTAGCATCTTGGGGGAGATACTGGGTTATGTGAGATTTTTACTCACTAAAACCCCCTCGATGGTCGGCCTCGTGCATATCGGAGGGCTCCGGGATCCCCAGAGGAACGCACCGGTGCCCTCCTAGCATTTGCCTTGGGCTCTTCCTGGGAGGTGTATTTTCCACCTCCCGTTTCCTCCCGTCACAGCAGCTTGCGGCCATAGCACGTTGCTGCCTTCCTATCATGAAAGGTTGGGAAAGCCTGGTCTACTGTACACAGTTTAATGTATCTTCAAGAATATAATGTCTTTATTCTCCATTCAATTTTGTCATGTTATACTGGTAACATCGTGACTACCTACCAATTTTGTAGTATCATCTGATGTAGGTTGTTATTGAAAGAACTTCGTTTCCTTGGCCAACCGCTGTCCCTATGTGGAGAAGTCTGGCTTCGGAAAGTCCGGTGCACGAAACGTCCTTAAAATACTTTTTATCCCTTTCTGCGCCAGATGACACGAAAGTTAAGGAAAGGAATAATGAGGAAGCCTTAACATTAGGGGCGTTTCTTGCTACTCACGGTGAATCAGACGAATCTGTCTTAGGGTTAGACCAGATTGCCACCGAAACCCTCGGACCTTGGCGGTTAGATACGGTCCTTCGGCTTCAAATACACATTATCAATGATTTACTTGAACCCATACTCTGTGTACGGGATCGGGTCTCCGATTCAACACCTTAAACGGGTCAAGCTTAGGGCCACCCTCGAAAATCCACCAAATTGTGTCACTGTATAGAACTAAGGTTGATAGAAGGGATATTTCATGACGTAATAAAGGCTGGTGTAAGCGATAAGAATGGGCGGAATTTAATTATTAATCTTGCTTGGAAGTATAACCTCTTCAGGATCCGTCCTCTATAGTTCTCTAGTGTTCGAGGTAATTAATGTAATCACTCCGTTTCAGTCTACCTATTAACCGTATCCATAAATTCGAGACTTTACCAAAGATTGACATTCACTCTAATCTATTTCCGATGTTATTCATTTTCTAAAAAAATATATTTTTAGAAATAGCTCTATCTCTTTATCTCTCTCGTAGAGTCTTCTCTTGGGCATGTTGGCCAACTTGAGCCTTGGTGTCGTCTGTTCACCCAAAGTAGTTATTTATTACTTATACCTATTGCTTGCTTATCTGGTTAGTGGCTAACCTTTTGTCAGAGTTGTTCAAGTAGGCCTCTGACATGGCTTAACGACTGCTGTCGGACGACAACAACCAGTACCGACTGCTTAGCGTGCTCTCCGAGGCACGGAGGAGCTCAGGTGAAATATGTCACTACCGCTCACCCATCCTGGTACCGAGCGCGCCCAACGTTACTTAACCTGCACCTACCTTTTTAAAACATAATTTGTTCGGTACTTGATTTTTGCTCCAAACGCCCCGCTCTCGCCCCCGCTTCCGCTTATGACTCGCTTGGACTATTAATGTACTGTATTATTCGGCGACACCTGCTCGACACGGGCCATTACCGCCACGTGATGTATGGCGCGTTTTTACTTCCACACCCGAATTTAATGTAAGTAATATCTTCTTCTCTCATACTGGAAGCATAGTGATCTACTTCGTATTTATGAAAGCCTGGTAGAAAAGATGCAAATAGGCAAATGCGCTGGAGAAGACTGGATGAACGTCGCGAAAGACAGGGACACTTGGTTATGTCTAGAGGAGGTCTATACCCGCAGAGGGGTTCTCATTTAAAAAGAAAAATAAAGAAAAAAAATATTCTTAATAATTTTAATTAATCCAACTAACCTAATGTATGTAATATGATGCACTCTACTTGCATGTAATTTGATGAAAAATAAATAGCTTGTTTATCTTATTTTAATTTTAATCTCTTGTTCTCTCATACTGGAAGCATAGTGATCTACTTCGTATTTATGAAACCCTGGTAGAAAAGATGCAATACCGATGTAATTATAACCAAATCTTCTTTATAGACATGTTTTTAAAGTAGCACGTTTCCCGTGCTCGTTCCCAATATTTCCTGAAAGCAAAGACGTATATAGTAACAGTTTGTCTTAGTTAGAATATTGAGTATAATTTATGTCGTACCATTTTGCGTAAAATGTACCTATGTACCATGCTAGACGTCTAATGTACATATAAAGATACATGTATCAGCCCTCGAGGTAAAGTAATACTATTCCGAGGAGATACATTTATATCTCGTATCTCGTGTTCTCACCTCGCCGCCACCGCCATCGCGCCACCGCGACCAACTAAATAATGTATGAATCGAACCTTTGGACATCCGACTAGAGTCGCGAGGTCTCACAGTTGATACGCGACGTTCAGTTTCCAGTCAGATTTGAAAGTGACAGTGAAAAGGGTTAATTTAATTTACCTGACATGACACATGACAGATGTCAAATTAGGAGGAATAGCTATGAAAAGAAAGTCGGTCTTGATCTTTTTTTCTGAACTTGGGAATTTGCGAATTGATGTTACGAATGACATTACAATTCTGCCATACTCCTTTGGGTCCGAAGAAGGTAATAAAGCCAGCTAGGCCATTAGGTTTTAAAAGACGGGTTGAGGATGTCCTCAAGTGAGCTATCCACGCACCTACTTTATAATTCTTACATTATTATTTTTATTTTCCCATAGGTATTATTGTTATGTTTTGTCATTACTCATTACATTCACTAGTATTTTTTGCTTTCCCAACTCAATTTTGTACAACAACCTATTTCCCACTTCCTAACCATGCTGTGTTTACACGTTAAGGGTTACGACCTAGCTCATAACTTTATATTGATTTTTCTGTAATTTCTCTGGTTGTAATCTGTTGTGTTTACCTAATAAATAAATAAAATTTATCTGCATTTTGAAAGACAATTATCCCACTTTATTTACTGCCCTCTCGAGCTCTGCATGTTCAAGTCTCAAAGGCCGAGACCTGAACTTTGGGTCTGTCTCTGTTTGAGGTTCGTTCACTGAGTATGCTCGTATTTCTAGTGTACTTATTTGCCGCTAGAACTCAACGTTTTGTATTTAGGTGCTATGAATGCGAGACAATTTTTTAAACTACCAAAACGGGGCTCAAATGAAATTAAGAAACAAACAATTTAGATGCGCTTCTAACCTGGAGAACTTAGATAGAGTGCCTCATGTGCCGGCTGTGCTGGTTCTCTTACCCTTCAAACTATAACACAACAATGCAAGTATTGCTGCTTAGAGGTAGGCAAAAGGGTGGTATCACCCTGAGCTGACTACACAGAGACGTACCACTTTAACCATGATGGCGACCAGTCGTCCATCAAAATTTCACCATAATTAGTCAGAACTGCTGATAAGTACTTTTAGACAGTTGTATCTCTAACCCGGGGTCAATCTAGGTTTAAATGATAGCGCAAGTCCGCCTTAGTGCGCTGCAGTACTTCATGTAACAATGGTACGATGTCTTCTATAATTAGTGCTCAACCTTTGTCCTCGAATATTCAATTACACCTCGGGTTCTCCCACAGCGCTAATCATGTACTAACGCGGTTCCAGCACTCTGTTAATGAAGCCCTCATTACCTACCCCCCCCCCCCCCCCCTGTCTCACCCCCGCGGCCCTCCCAACTACCTCTTCAGGTAATTTATTTATCGCTTTATTCTCTGCAGCAGTAGTTCGTTTGTTTTGGTAATGGCTACCCATTAACCCATTAGGAGCATTGGCCAATTTACGGGAATATTATCGTGGAATAACGGATGTAATTGAATTTGGTACTTCTGTTTTGAAATGAAATTGATATTTCTTAGGTTTAGCTTCAAAAATATTGGTTGAGACCTGCGGCATGGCTGCAGCTCATAAAAATTAATACAATTTCTCTTACAGTACATGTTTTTTCATGTAGGAACGAACGCCCTCTTTATGGAAGGGAGACTATTTTTTCTTTCGTCCACGGATTTTCTGTTCTTTTACCCTGTTATGTATGAAGGAAGGAGAAAAAAAAAGAGATTGATCAGGATTTGATGATTAGAAGATTATGGTAAACGATTGCAGTGTGAAATGTAAATTGGAGTGTGTTGTTCAGATGAAAGGATTCATGTAAAGTAAAAGTAAAACACACTTTCTTGCACAAATAAAAAACAACAGATAACAAACAGATCACAATGCACTATGTATATTTCTATGTATATTTGGCAAAAGGGGAGAAAGTCAGCAAATTCTGACATACTCGGGTACCAAATATGCAGCGCTGTTTTTCATTTCACCCCTTATCCCAAGATGTTAGTGGGATATAAACCTTTTATCATATCAATATTAATCCTTTCATCTTTATCTTTTTTTTTCTTTTTCTTTTTTTTAAAGTCCATAGCAGAAAATTGTGGTGATTAACTGAAGAACTAGAAATCGATTCCAAAGAAGTCCCACGTACCATTTACTGATAAAACCAAGGTCCATCGACATCGCAAAATCATAAATGCAAACAAGGTAATCTTATTTAGTAACTTCCTAACCACCCCGAGCGGCGAGTTTGAACAGGACGCCCTTTTAACCTCCAGTGAATTGAGTGAACCTCTATAAGATACCGTCATCAGCTTTTAAACGTGAAGCGCAGGTTTGTAGACATTTCTGAAGCCCAAGTTTTACTTTTTCCTTTTTAGTTTCGCCGGGGTACTGCGGAGGAATCCTGCTCAGTAAAATTGTACACGGGTATCTATTATACCGCCAAAGTTATTTGTTTTGTATTGTATTGTATTTATCTTAAAGCAACTAAAACCGTTACAAGATACGGTATTAACAGCAGTATTAAATATACTCTAACAATAATATAAATTTTAAATATAAAATCACAAGTTTTAGTTATAGTGTCGGTCAAATACTAACAATAAATTTGGTTATTTAAAATAACTATAAATTTAAAGTTTGAGAAACCGCAGAATTAACACTGTGGGATCCCCTTACTTTTCCTGGTCATCATCAAGTCTCGAGCTTTGAGCTCAAACTGGAACCACCTGACACGTGACATCAAAGATACTCCAAGATCTTGGAAATCCCTGATCCAATTTTTATCAGATAGCTAAAGAACATTCGTCAAAATTCCCGGTTTATTAAATAAATCCGCATCCAAATCGGATAATCGATGTTGACATACAAACAGACATACGCGTCAAACTTTAACACCTCTTCCAAAAAAGGTGGCAGATACTGATGTACAGGATCGCTTGGGTTTGTACCACCCTCTTATTTATTTCTGCCGCAAAACAGAAATGCTTGCGTTTCTGTGTTTCGGTTTGAAGGGTAAGAGAGCCAGGGTAATTACCGGCACACGAGCTGAGCTGGTGTACCCTTTTTGGCACTGTACCACACCAGATGTTCTGTGCTACATGTATTAAACTTTGTTTACTTCTGTATTCTGGTGTTTACAGCGCTAAATAAACGATTTCAATTTCAATTTTTTCAATTTTACACGAGGCACTTAGTCTAGAGTTAGTCCTCAAGGTTAGCAGCGCATCACAAACCCTCTAATAGTAATATAGTGAGGTGACATGTATATGGGCGACGGTGACCACTTACCATCAGGAGCCCCGTTTGCTCGTCTGCTCTCTATATTTAATAATAAAAAATCCTTTCGTCTCAGTAGAACAACTGGAAATTCCCCTCGTTCTATTTAATACACTTATTTGTTAGAATTGTTTTATAAGGGGCGGCGATGTAAAACACGGGTTTTCCTCGGGGATCCGGGTAGAAAGGGGTTGACAGCTAAGATGGTAGGCGTTATCAACTTCCTCCAGCGTGTGCCGAGTGGACTGTCATTTCAAATTACGAGCGATTTTATGACTACGATTTTAAAGAGTCCTTTATGGCCGGAAACTTCCAGTTTGAAGCTGAATGTCTCCGAACAAAATATTTATTGGTATCGTAAGGCAGCCGATGTAGAATCTATATCAGCCATGTAGGTAAGCTTTTGCTGTACACTCCGGGGGCGTATATAAATTAGGAATGTTACGGAGGTGATTTTACCGGAACCGGAGTCGAAACCGAAGGTTTTAAATATGATTTATTGGAGTCGGAACCGGAGTTGGAGGCGGAGATTTCAGAAGTTCAAATTATAAACCGTTTTTTAATTTTTATAGCTGAACTGGCCAATATTTTTTATGATGAAGTTTGCGGCAATAAAACATTCCTTTATGTAGTCCTACACTATTTAATAAAATATTGATATTTGAATATGTTTGCTCACAAATCTTCGGTATAACCTCCGATTCAAAATTATCGGAGCCGAAGTCTGAGACGGAGGTGTAAAATCAATCGGAAGTTCCGACCTTTCGGAGTCGGAATCGAAGCTCTGTAACATCCCTAATATAAATGCGTGTTCTTTCAGAGTGCAGCAAACGTGGGCGATTGTGAATGATGGCTGATTCCTCCTTAAAACACTTCAATATGCTATTTTAATGGAGCATGAAAAATTTCAGTAAAATTCAAATGTATCCATCTATCAAATCTATCTTTAGTTTCTTTGTTTCATCATCTTTATTTTCCACTATATGACTACTATATTCCACAGTCCTAATGTGAAGCTTAGAACCTTTTTATCACACTTGTTTCTTAAGAACATCTTTTCGTGCATGTGAGTTGCTGATGGAAAATTGTTCACAGAACACTAGTGCCTTTATTCGTTTTACATCAAATTCAAGCGAATTCAACTCCGATAATAATGTAAAGCCATGAACTTTCTTATTTATCAGTAAAAAATTTGATGTTTTTGTTTTGTTACCTTTGTTATTATTTTTGTTTTGTTACCTTTGTTATTATTTTGCTAATTTATTATAATTGATTATTTTATTTATCATAATTTATGATCGATTGATTTATTAATTGAACAAAAATTTGTACGTTGTCGTGCAGAATATGGTGGTACTGAAACATGATGTAACATCTGCATTACAAATAAATGTTCTAATGTTTACTCGGTGTGGTGAAAACAGTCGTCTAATAGATGTGCGTAAAGGCAACTGTAAACGCCGTAGAAACCCTTGTCTATCGTCTCGGGATTCAATTGCTCACTTTTCACACTAGTATCACAATTTACTATTGTCAACTAAATCAAGTTTTGTTACCCAACACAAATAAACATGCAAAACAATTCCCACACGAGGGAAGCCACGACCACAACTCGCAACTCATTCCAAACTATGACACGATCATTCATAATTTACCCCACTTCGGCTCAGACTGTGTTCCAACCTGTGATGTCGTAATTATGCATCCCCAAACCAAACACGGACGCTGAAAATTCAACTATACAACCATTAAACAAAGTCTGAAATCCGCTTGTTCGGAATCGACTTACCTTCCCTCTCACAAGTGGAGACAAAACGGATTTTGAAGCCGAGCCGCTAAAGTCGAGTTTTCAACGTGGTTGCGAGTAAATCCAAGATCTATTTAGAGCTTATCTCAAATACCTGTGTTGCACGGGGACGTCCTCGGAGCGGCTGTAAGCAATTTTGTGCGGAATTACATTTGGATTAAGGTTAAATTTACCGGCGGAGTGTACTGGAGGTTGAATGCGATTTGATGGGTCGATTCAGCTTTATCCGAGCGATTGCTTGGTTCCTGCTTGGTTCGTAATAAGTCTCCGCGTAATTGCTTGGTAATGGAAATGCTGTTACTGCTCCCTTATTCCTCGTTTATGATGGTCATAATCATTCTATGGACTAATTTCATAGAATGATCACGACACATGGAACAACTTAAACCAGCGCTGTGGTTCTGCCGTACCGGTCTGGAGCATGTGTCTTTTTAACATTGTGTTGTTTTTATAATGTTAAGTCTTTTTAAGTCTTAATCATGTATAATGCAATGTTGAATAAATGAGTTTTCTTTCTAGCGGAATACCGCTCTATTTATTTAGGTCCCATTCATTTCACACTTTTTCTATCCATATCTTTAGAACCGGCCGAATGCCGAATTCGTAATCCTATGCGATTCTTCTTTCTTTCTAACTATCTTAGCAGATTTTAAGGGGTGATTTGACATTGCCTTCCCCATTTCACTTCACACACCGGTTATCTCTGTGTGCAGGTTTCAGGTTTTATCGTTAGAGCAGTCAATAAATGTACCCCGAAAGACTGATTGGTTTCGGACCCGTCTTAGCCCATACGCTACCGACGCCCAATATAGTGATTGTTTATACAATGGACGCGGACCTTAAATTAACATTATTATATAAGGTCCTTTAATATTAGTAGGAGGGGGTATGTGCTGGTCATTTTGCTACAGTCTGCCCTCTAGGTGCCGGCTAGCAGGGTTCTAGGACTGTGTGCGGATGAAGTAATAGAAGAACTTGGTAATAGATATTATATTTTTAAGGAACAGAACACAGAAAATAGTAAACGTAGAAAATAGGAGACAAAAATAAACGGAGAAACGTCCGTTCAAGACAAAATACTGAGAGAAAGTTCAAAATACAAAGAAAACAATGAAATTAATGGAATAATGAAATTTAGAAATGGAATGGAAGTATGATTTGAATTTAGATGAAGAAATGAAGATGCCAACACGAAATGAGATGAGATAAACGCTAACGATGAGGTTGAAATTGATGGCAAGGAGGTTGATACGGACGACATCGTTACAATTTGTACCACTTTATACGAAAAAATAACCTTGTTACTTGTATGAAATTTTTTCATACTAAAGAAAAATAAACCCCATTATTTTGCGCCTCGTGGTATAAACTCATCCATGTCGTTATGAATGATATATTAGAATAGCAATAATTCATTCATTTGTAGAACTTTCAAACAAATAATTTTGTCAGTTTTCTCGATAATTTAATAAGTAAAAAACAATTTTTTTGCCTTATCTTTATTGTTATAACGGCAAATATTTCTTGGGTGTCAGGTTATAAGTTATAAAATAGGACCCTATATAAAGATTGTCTTTTGTTTTGATTACATTTAGGCATTTGCTTATTATTATTAGATTTATTAGTCAACATCATCGCGGATATTAGGATTTTTAGGGAAATGTGTTTTACAATAAGTCTATTATCAACTACTGCTTGTTTTATTTGATTTATTTGCCTTGTAATTTACACCGTATTTTGTTTTTGTTTCAGGTAAGTGACGTTACTTCTATCGCCGGACGAGAAACGGGTAAATAATAATGTAGAAAATTAGAAAAAATTAGAAGTTCTAGGTGCCTTTTCAACATTTTCTTTGACTAGCGCCATCTATTAGAACATCGCTGAAACGTTACGAACTCTAGCCGAGTTCGTTTCCTTGGCTCGACGTAGTTCGTGTAAAACGAAATGTAAGCTTGTTGGCTTCGCTCATATCTTTAGTTGACGGTTCTCACGCCGTTGCAGAGATGGCGCTGTTCAGAAGAACTCGCTCTGAAACGTTTTCATAAACCAACGAACATAATGTAACTCAATACCTCCTTTTAGAGACAACGGTCCTGTGTTTATAATACATACTAATATTTTAAAAATATTTTCTAGTACAAAATTTCATTCAAAACGAGTAATTTTGAAAATTATTCATACATTTGACCCGTGAATAGTTTTGTTTAGTATGATCAGGATCACTGACAGTGACCATTAAAAACTTATACAAAAAATTATCACGTATTGGTCTAGAATAGTTTTAGGGAGGATACACAGGTCATAAATGACCCTGTGACCCGATCTGATGGAAATATGACCTTGGACTTCAGTTTAAAGACGTAATAAAGAGGGACAGAGTGCATGGTGTGATACAACCTTTGTCTGCTGTAAATGTAATACTAACTAACCCGCTCAGAGGCGAGGGACGCGGTGCAAAGGACACTCAAGGGCTAGCGCAGTCTCTTTGTCACGTCTGTTGGCCTGGTAGCTCTCGACGCGGCGACTCCTACGCTTTACTTTGTTTTGCCTCCTTGTCCTCTTCTTACCATTGCATCAACGTTGTGTCTGTTTCTTGTGGACTTGCTGCTTGTTAGAATTGAAGAGGACCACTTCTGTACAATTTTTATTTTTATTTTTTTATTGACTACTAAACCCGCATTTGACCTCGATCTCGCCTGATGGTAAGCGACGATGAGGTCGACAATGGAGCATGCGGGTCCAATAAATGCCTATTCACTCTGGCCTTGGAGATCCCTCGGGAAATACAGACGCCAGCAGGCTGTTCCATTGCTTAGCCAATTCCATAAATGTAGTTTTCTTAAGTACACCTTTGAAAACCGCAAACTGCTTGAAGGAGAGTAATTTCTCGATTATGGCACCGATTATCGATTGGGGTGTCATTTGCTAAATGAAAAAAATGCTAAATGAAAGGTCACCCTCACTTTACACAGTCTAGCATAATACCTTAAGGTTTGGCGGCCACCCCACAATTGACGCCAGTACTTAAGTACTAGTATGGTAATTAATTACCTTGGTATTTATATGTTATTGTTGTAAATAAAATGCTTGCACACCTACTACCTCTATCTCGAAATCAAGCCCGAAGGTTGTCTGGAAGAGATCGCTCTTAGCGATAAGGCCGCCTAAATAATATTTGTGCAATAAAGTGTATTTTACTTTTGTAAAGTCGAAGATATCCTTCCTATTGCCAGCAGATAACATAATTGAACGTTTTGAAATTGAAATGTATTCTAAGCTATGAACTTCCCAAGAACCACATACTTTACCCCTGTTGTAGTTTGTATAACTACTTACCCTTTTTGCATTCCATAGACATGGGTCAAGGGCTGACGAGGTCCATGAGGGATTGTAACAGTGGCCCTCGTTTGGACAGCAGAAATATGCGCCCGGGGGCTGCCGCCATTAAAATTAGTTTCCGCGACAGAATTCAATTTAGACCCGAACGGCCCCCCGAGGGTCGGGCCTCGATCCTTTGTTTTTTCTCGACGGAAAAAGGGCTTCATCTGTCGCTAATGTTCCGGACCCGATGATAGACGACACTAATTAATTACATAAATATTGCGTCATGAGCTCTTCCTTTCAACTGAAGGTAGATTTGAGCGAAGGAAGTTGACGTTCGAATTAAATAAATTGAAATTGAAAACGTTTATTTAGCGCTGTAAACACCAGAATATAGAACACAATACAGAAGTATACAAAGTTTAATGCATGCAGCACAGAACATCTGGTGTGGTACAGTGCCAAAAAGGGTACACCAGCTCAGCATAATGCTGAGGCAAGCCACAGCGCTGATCTTCAGCTGGCCCCTCAGTTACTGCACGGACGAAGAAAGCAAAGTGTGTGCGTGTTGTGATGTATGAATGTGTTTGTTTGTATGAATGAGAATATTAGTGTGTATTTGAGGTACCGAGTGGATGGTGAGGCATGGTGCGGGTGTATTTACATGGTACTATGTGTGTGGATGATAATTGCGTGCTAGACGTCCGTGACGGACAGGCGGATAACAAAGCGACAGCACTGGCAACGATTACTGTTATTGATCAGATCTGTATGAGTTACTGGTCATCAGTCATCTCTAGACCATGAAGAATAAGGTCTAATGGATCTTGGTGCAAATCCTGTTCAAAAAGTATATTCGACTCAATTCATCAGTTTTATAAGAATATTGTTGAGCTTATTCTATAAAATAACCCTTTATTTCATTTCGAATTAAATATACCCTCGTTAGTGAGCAGAAAATACCAGGATGTCATGGTTTACAAGGAGCGCACTCACACTCGAGTCCTTTGAGTTGTGCGCGAGAGGCTTTGTTAGCGCGTAGTGGTGCTTTACCACACCGAATTAGTCTCAACTCGTACCGGTATCTGCAGGGTTCCCAGTTGCCAGTTTATTATGTCCCAAGTTTTTGGGTAGTTCTTTTTAGTTTTGTTTATGAATAAGATACTCTACATTTTGTATAAAAGAGTAAATATTTAACAGTTTTGGCCAAGGGCTGAATGCTGATAAAATGATAACCAAAGATTTTTTCCATGTTTATTTGTTTTTGTTCAAGTGTCCTTCAAGTAATTTTCCACCTTTGATGTTATTTCCTAATAAATAAATCCACTGATCATCCCAAACCACCCCTAGTCTTGGCCTCCTCGAGCCGTTTTACAATTATTTCAATGCATGCGAGATCTAAATTACAACGTAACGAGCAAGCAGGGCCTCTAATGAACTCCTCTTGCTCATGTCTCGCTGGTCGCATTCTTTCTTTTATACGGTTAACTCGAGCACTGGCATTCAACACACGAAAATCATAAATTACAATGAAATAGCTGAATTTTCACACAGACCACATTCGTGATTGTCTCATAAATCAACCATAATAATGAAACTGAACCCGATCACGAACGGATGAAAGATAACAATTTTGGATTTAGCAGAATCAACTAAATCAATGTATCTAGTTTATTAAATAGCATTGTTGCAATCTGCTCAAAAATCTAGAAGCCATGTACCAATGAGTTTTTCTGTTCTTTTCGTACATTTACCGACTTCTCCGTTGAAGGAAAACATCGCGAGGAAACCTGCACACTAAGATAACCAGTGTGTGAAATGGGGAAAGCATTAAATCTGCTAAGAAAGTATTTTTGGCAATTTGGTTATTTCCATAGAATGATCACGACCAACATAAATGAGGAATACGACTAAGAAGAAGAATCTAGAAGTATCTGTAGGAGCTATAAGAAAATGTGTGAAGAGGAAACCTGCTTGCCTAAGAAGCTATACTTCTTGACTTGTGTACCTATGTATATCGTCTTATCAACTTTTGTACAATGGCTGTATCTGTGGGTCATCATCATCATCAGCAGCCTACTCTAGTCCACTGCTGGACATAGGCCTCTCCCAGGGCGCGCCATTGAGCCCGATCTTCGGCTCTTCTCATCCAGTCGCTGCCAGCCACCTTGCGCAGATCGTCGCTCCATCTAGCAGGGACGCCCGTCCCACACTACGTTTGCCCAAACGCGGTCTCCACTCCAGAACTCGTCTACCCCAGCGGTTGTCGGTTCTGCGACAGATGTGACCGGCCCACTGCCACTTCAGCTTGCTAATCTTATGAGCAGTTAGATAGAGTTAGTTTAGAGCCGTCTAGTTGTATCAGTGGGTGTCATTGATTGGTAAAAATGATTCCGGTTGGAGGCGCCGGGTATCGATCCCGGTACCTCTCGCATGCTAAGCGAGCGCTCTACCATCTGAGCTACGCCCCCGTTGTTGACATCGCTGAATAAAAGAACTGCTTTGTACACAACATCATATAATAGTAACGCATTCCGGTCACATTGCCCGGGGCGAGGCCGCCCGGCCGCCCGGAGTTGAGTGAGAGGCGAATTTATTAAAAGTGCGGCTTTCATCCAGCGCAAACGTGCTCCTGTTTGCGTTGGTCGAAATATTAAAAACGCTTTGTGAAACCTGGCCTTTGTTAGCGCAACTGAAATATTTACTCCCTGCGGTCATACAGTTAGAGCATATAAATAATTTACCCAGCTACAGACAAAAAACATCATACTATAGTTAGACACGAGATTCGTACTTGAGGGTTGGTTAACATCGGGAGCTCAAAACAACCCCAAACCGTGATATGAATCCTGTGTCTAACTATAATCGAACTTGACATGTAACACACGTTTGGAAATAGCTGTTAGTGTTGTTATGAAATGTATAAATATACAATAGCATTGATAATAACCACGATAGTTTAAAAACATCAATTTAGATGGTATGAGTATGATAGTATGGTAGGTGTATTATAATAGATGATATGGTATGACTATAAGCAGAGACAAGCTCTTATCTATTTCTGGCGTTTTGGTTTGAAGGTTAAGTGAATCAACATAATTACCGGCACATGAGGCACTCCATCTAGGTTACCAGCGCACTGAAAATGCTCTCATAAATAAATAATTTCTATTCTATTGACGGTGACCACTTATTAAATATTGTACCATAAACAGTCAATAAATAATATGAGGATGGAAGAAGAGTCTTTCTTACAAGTCACCCAATTGTGTCGAAACAAACACAATACGCAGCGTGTACCAGGCATGCAGAACTCGTCGGAGGTGGAGGCTCCTTTGATCAAGACGTTTCTGCCCCAGTTGGCGCGCGCCCCTCTCCACTGTAATTCTTTTCGTGTGAGATTGATGCAGCGCATTCTTTCGCATGACGTCAGTTTCGCAGGATTGAACTAAATTCACCTCGTTCTCAAACCATACGTAATATTAAGGAATATGATAACCTTATTCCTGTATTCTCTCTCTTTATCTACTAGTGCACATGAAGCATGTAGAAATCGTCAACTCCGAACTAAATTTAATTAATTCTACTTCAACTAACAAGCCATGCCGGCGACACTGACATTAGGAAAATTAGCATTGCGGTTCCATTCACTTCGCCCGCTACGTTGCATCCGAAGCATTCTCTAATTCTAGATCTAGAATCTAGGGGTTGAGAATTCCAAGTATTAGTAAGTCCATGTAAGACCTCATTGTTAGTTGGGCATCCAAAACACTTCTAATACCTAACATTATTTACCTCGTCTGCTCTCAATAAAAGAAAATATAACTTTACTGCACTACGGTTCTCATCACCTGGTATTAGAGATCTAATAAAGTTCCTGAAGAAATGTCCTCTGGGGAATGTATATTTGTCTCTGCCATCAACAGTAGAGTTCCCTCCGAATTCCAAGTTTCAAGGTAAGTTTCATAAGTCCCTATACTAAGTGAAGTCCTTTGTGGAATGAGGGATGCCTCCGGTTATCCGATCGGAGTGCAACACTAATTGCACTTTTTCGCCGGATCATGTCTGCGGACTCGCGGATCCAATTTAAGTTTTGCTCAGCTTTGGGCGACTTTAACTTCGTTGGCGATCGTTACAAGTCAAGAACGATTCGCGGTGTCTTCTACTTGTCGATTGGTCAGTGCCAACCTATTGCCAGTGACAATGACAAGTGACAATAGGCACTAGTGGCACAGCAGTCACCCGGACGGCGCCCAACTTGTGACAGAGTAAATTGATAAGGAAAGATCATTCGTAACAACACATTTACATACTGTTTATCGCTATCTAAGGTTCTACATCAGTTTGCGGTCTCACTAGATCAACCCCTTGTTAACCATCAGTGTAAAGCATTTCTGAATCTCATCAATCCTGCACATTTACTTCCGTTTCTTCCGTTTTAGAGTATTGGATTGTTTTCACATAGTCTCATTGTTTTCATATGACTTGTGCCACCGGGGAACGGAGCGCTAGCGATCCCCTCCGAGCCGGCGTCGCATCGGCGAGGTCGCTCCAAGAAACGTTTCATTGTGGAGCGGGATTGAATTCCCCAAGTTTTTCATTCCAGCCCCCGCCGGTGCCGCGTAAACGCTCCATCTAACTGCATATTACTTTGTGTTCTAGTGTTCTAGTTACTTGTAACATATTTCTTTCTCTCCTCTTCTAGCTGCTATCCTAGTAGCTGGTTTGCAAACATGGATCTTAATTAGATTATCAAACGCTGAAGAAAATTGTCGTGACCTGCATGATTTTGAAAATGTTTGACGTTGTATGGTTGTCCTCTGTTTTGTATGTGAAGCCTTGGGTGTTAACAATCGGGACAAAATGGGCGAATGGAAATGTTTAGAGCATAACCCTTCAAGTCCAATCTTACTAAAAAGATTTCCTTTCAATAATTTACTTACCTTGGACCCTGTTGTATAAAAACTTCCGATCCTGATCCTTCCTGTCGTTACGAATTGTTCCTAGCAAACTCCTTAGGAGCTTAAATACTTACTCACTGAAAATCCAATGAAGATAATTCCATTAATCCCAACATTTTTGGAAATTAGATTAACCGTGAGAATTATTTACGTTTTCTCTTAGTTGTCTCGACGAACGCGTGTCCAATTAGGTGTTAGATCGAATCTCGTCAAAGGCCCTAACGCACTTATCATCGGGATGGGAGGGCCTGATAAATAAATTACTGGCACAATGAAACGGACCGCCGTAAGGGCTCGGGGCCAAGAAAGTGGTGGATCTAACAGCGATGGTAGGAGGCAAGCGGAATCGGTAAACCTAGCAGATTTATCTGTTGTTTTAGGCACTATTCACTGCGGTGGGCTTACGCCGTACGTAATGAATTGATAGTTAATATAGGGCCTGGAAACGAGCGGGTGTGGGAGCGATTGTTTGTCCTTGGACAATGAGATTTTATATTCGCAGATTTCGCTATTCTTACCCAAACGTCAAGCGCCAAGCGTCAAGGAATTTTTGGACGATAAACGATAATTTTGTGATTGCTGATTGTATATTTAAATTTTTATTGAATTATTATTAAATAAATGATTTTTATTTATTATTGGACATTAATTAGTGGACATTTTGTAAATTTAATATTATTGACATTGTATAAATTTTAATGACATTCTCTTTTTATTTTCTGTTTTCTTCTCAAAATCAGTATAAACATTTAACTTGTCAATTCGGTGTATAGGTAAAGTTTAGTGTGACATGTTTATGCAACTAAATCTGCAAAATTTGTAATTTTTACCTAAACTTTTACATAATAAATCTTATCTTATCTTAACATTTTGAATTATTTAATTACAATTAAAATATACCTACTCAGTTATTTTTTGTGTTTCGTAGAGAAAGATTATCAGTCAACACAAAGGAAAATGATGGTAAGAATAGAGTAGTGTGTTTACCTACTCGCAGAATGGAACTGAATCTTGAATCACCTTGAAGAACAATAAAAACCGGTTCTCTGAACGTAGTTCTAGGTGGACAGAATCCGATAATGTTTTTGACAAACGACCAAACCAATAGTTACTCGTAAGTCTAAACCGTATAAGCTTAATTGAGTAGCTAGTGTTCAGTTCGTTTCGTGGCCCTAAGTGGAGGAGCTAAGTGGATTAAGGGTCCTTTATAAAGCGCGAGAGCCCTCGATGTGGGCCCCGTTTGTTTTGCCGGCCCTGGCAGGGTCGCCGCGTGGGCGTATGTGGGCCCTTCAACGTTTTGCGGCTTAGTTTCCACTGTATCAGCTCCTTGGAGAGCGTTTTTGCTATTTAGAATGCCTTTGAGAATTGTTACGTATTGTCGTGGTTTTTATTTACGACTAAACCCGCGTTTGACCTTAATCTCACTTGATGGTAAGGGGGGATGAGGTCGAAGATGGAGCACATGGACTTAGTAGCTACTGGCTCTTTTGGCCGAAACACAACGCCGAAGCCAAGTAAAGGCCGAAGCAAAGATATTTGATGACAGACTTTACATACACAGTTATATCTGAAGTGGATATTGACCTCCGATCGGAAGGAGTATCATCGGTCTCTTTCCTACTCCTCCTCCTCGCGTCGTAATCCTCAATGCTGACCGTGACCACCTTTAGGTATCACCTTCTGGCGGATGATCTTCCTCCATTTATTTCTGTCCCCGGCGGTGTGCTCTTTCCTACATCACTTTTAAATTAATCAGCCATCTTTATTTTCACGCAGTTCCATCCTGAATTTCTAGCCGTACTTATGTTATTGTTACATAAGTACGGCTAGATTTCAGTATTATAAAGACTACATTTATCACGTAGTTTCATTAGTGATATCAGAAAAATTCTTATCAGTAGAAATGGAAACATTGTTTCTTGAGAATAACGATCGAGAATGAAAGAGGTTTGCCAGCGCGAGCGGGGTTCTATTTCCTGCAAAATGATATATTAGATAGCGAAGCACCTGCAGTTTACAACTTCAATACTACAAACTCAAAGTCGCTGGTACGACAGGCTGGATCTAGCCGAGAGCAGTCTAATTAGAATGTCTAGTCGTCTTTGTAGTTAGCAGCGGTGACCCGCAATTAGTTGTCAAATTACCCAGGCCTCAGTGTTGCCAGCTCTCCTCACTTCTAATTCCATTACAACTGCGAATACTGTTAGCTTCAAACGGTCGTTGCCTCTGAAAGGAACTCTCTTGCAGATGGACACGGATCTACCTCTTTAATTTTAACCTTCGCAAAGGGTTGGCTCATCCAGTTCTACTATCATTTATCTAAGAAACCTTAATTAAAAAATCCTAACATTATTTGTCTAGACAGAAAAAAATGCTTTCAATTTTATTATGATCTCGCGTCGATTAACAGATTACCCGCAAGTTTTTTTTTATTGTATGAGGGAAAGGAGACAAGCAAACGGGCCACCTGAAGGTAAGTGGTCACCGTCGCCCAAAGACATCTCACCTCACTATTTAGTTTTTAGAGTGTAATCGATGGAGCACCTCATGTGCCGGTAATTACGCTGATGGCTCTCTTACCCTTCTAACTGAAACACGGCAATGCAAGCATTGTTGCTTTCTGGCAGAAATCGGGAAAGGGATACTTCAGTTTATTTAATTGTATTCTAATTACTGACTCAATTATACAAGTATCCTCTTGTGGGATCTCTAATACACTGACACGGTCATAGCGCCGTGATAAGTTGAATGCGCCGGGAAGTGATTTGGGGTCGATGTGTTCCAACTTATTGTTTTTTGCCATTCTATTACTTTTATTGAATTTTTTCCTTGTCTTCATTGTATCTATTATCGTGTGGACCATTTTGGTGGATACGCCTTTCCATTATTATAATTCTTATCGATGCAAACTTCGTACCGGTATCTTCTCATCGGCAAATCAGTCTGATATTTGCACATCATGCCACGTCCACAAAGCGCGCGCGCAAAAATCCAGAAAAGACTACAATTCGGTAAGTCCATCCTATTCTCCTATACATTCTCCTATACATATCCTATTTTCCTATACATTTTGATTTCTTTTCCCTTCTTGGCCTATGCTCATCTATCAAGGTTTTTATTCCAAAATTAGAACCATTTTGTTTTGTGTAAAAACCGCGCCCGTCCATAAGTATTTTAATATTTGCAAAATTGTGTCTCCGACGAACGGACTTTTTGAACAGCGGAAACTTTCCAACTGGAGAAAATGAGGCTCACAGGGGGATGCAAAGGGGGAGTGATAGGTCAGAAGGGAAGGCCTTCGGTGACTCGGATTGATTTCCATGGAGGGGTCCGTGATTAGTTCTGAAGTGGTCCCTTTAAACGATTAATTCAATATAGTGACCGGAGTCGCCGGCTCGAACTTCCCGCGGCCGACAGGGTAAATATACTTAAACCCCGTCAAACATCCTGACCTTGAAGGGGAAAATTCCCGGATCTTTAACTCTTTCAGGCCAGGTGGTCAGCGATGTTGATCACCTAATATTTACTTTCTATTTCTTAAAGAGTGCCACTTATTATTTTTGAAAGAAATGGAATAATTATTTGAATACAATACAATGTCGATATCAAAAATCGGCTGAGAGACCGGTATTTCCCAGTTTAATATTTACCTTCAAAGTTTGTATTTTCGAAGATTTTTGCGTTGTTAGTTGAAAAGGGTAAATAGAAGGTTATTGTATTTTTTGGATTCTTTCTATTGTTTATGATTAGCTTCAAAATAGTACATAGAAATAAAAAAAAATATTTTTTCTATGGAAAATAACGATTTTTTTACTCTACACTGTCACGGTGGTTAGCCAAAAACCCTGTTCCTCGAAAGCCTTATAACTTAGATTTTTTTTAACTACTTTTTCTCAATATTTATACCCCAACTAAAGGTATTTCCATGTTTATTTGTTTAAATTACGAAGTATATGAAACTGGCTGAAAGAGTTACAAGCTGCCGAAAGGGTAGAAATTCAGAGTTGGAGCTGGGGAATGTTAACAATTTTGAACGAAATTTTTTGAAATATAGGAATGTAAAGTCAACATTCAAGGGTTTTAAAGAAATTGAGTAGGTAAATGGCTAGAGGTAGTCTGACCAACGAAGTTCTAACCAATGGGAATAGTTAGCTCGAAACTGCAGCGCAAACGTTGATGGATTGACCATCCCAGATGTATCTGTAGTTTGTAAACATTATTAGGTGCGAAAACACTTCTTGAGACATTCGAGTCTGATTCGGTCCTTATCTAGTGATCTATCTCTATTGTTACTACGTACTTGTGTATGAATATCACTAACAAACTTATGTTACATGATCTGGTGGCAAACGTCTTGGGAAACCACTCAGACCTAAGTTTCGTGTCTCGTATAAGCGTCCAGTAGTTACCGGTCCCGTGAGCATTGTGCCTAATACCCTTCAGAGATGTCTGTTGAAATGAGTCCTGGTCTTAGGTAGGTTTTTTAGTTTTTTTTTATTACACATGGGACAATAAACATTAGGTTATCTTTGAATCATTCAAAACTGTGTTCGTTTGTCGTCTTTTTTCAAGTCTAATCATGTATAACGCAATGGTCATTAAATGTGTTTTGTTCTTTTTTTTTTTTCACAAACATGTCGATTGTTTTTTTTTTTTGCATTTGTCATTTCTTCTATTATTTTATATGTCGATTGATCCAATCAAATCCAATGCCTGAATTTCTTCTGTATGTCGAGTCGATGGCATCAGGAGTCGAGCTTCTAAGACCTAAAGCCACGCCAATTGCCTCCAATAAATCATCCCTCGTTAGACATCAGAGTAGATTGTGTAAGTAGGTTAATTATGTACGATTTATTACCTATGTATTGACATTAAACAGAGAATGTGCAGCGCCCAGACAAACCAGCTTCTTGGTTTCAGGGCGCGAAGATTTGTAAATACTGTAACTTTGTATGTACACAACAATAATAAAAATAATAATAGCCCTTTATAGTATTATTACATAAATTATTATTCTCGTTTGCTCCGAGTTGGTATCCAGGCTATGTTATGTATTTATCAGTTTTAAATATTTGTTGACTTAGCCTAGTGTTCTGAAAGTTCCGTCAGGCTAAATAAATGAGTTGCTTTGAGGCACTACATTTCTTAACTTGAGTTTAACATTGATTCAAGACCAAGACCACGGCAGTCCAACTGTGGCTCATTGTCCACCACTAGGCCCGTCTTCTAAATTCTTAGACATACGAGTACGTGCGTAATCCTTCCGGCGATATCTCCTTTGACTTTGTACTCCATCTTGCGGGCGAGCATGTTGGAATGGCAGGTCTGTGTCTAATGAGATCAGGGCATTCTAAACCCTTCCCGAACACTCCACCGCATTCCCTTTTAGCAAACGTCTTCGGTACGAATATTCAGTGGGATGGCACGTTTTTAAGGCTTAGTACCACGCGTTGGGGACGGTAAGACTGTTTCGCATACGATTAAGTTGAAAACCCTTGGGAATACCACAATTGGTGCTGGTTCAGTGAGCTTGCTACAGTGATTCGGTAATATAGTTCTTAGGAAGTAAGTTGATACGTCCAATCTTTGTCAAGGTTGGTAACGAGTATAATCTACCGAAAGTACCTCGCTGATTTTATATGGAACATGTGGTTTCAGTTGAATTTTTTATTTTATTTTATTTATTTAGAGAACCAACAGCTATTATTAAAACAAACTAACCATACTTAAGAATCTAAACATAAGCCAATTATAGGTTTTCCTAAAGTAGCTTTACATATTTCAATATAAATGCGGTATTTTATTGTACATATTAATTGTGCATTATAAATTGCGAAAGTTGTTAGTGAGGAGAAATAGGTGTCGTGCGTGACATTGTGTTACACGAGTATGTTATACGAGGGGTGAGTGTGTGTATATGTATCCTCCCCCCTCTCTCACACGCACACACACGCCCTCGCTCTCCCACACACAGGGAGAGTGAGTGTGACAGGGCGTGTGTGCGTGTGAGAGAGGGGGGAGGGAGGTGATTGACTGAAAATTTGATATATCGTAGTATACAATCCGTACCACGCAAAGAATAGAATATAATTATTTATTTCATACTACACATTTTTAAATATACATGTCAAAATATATGTCTTATTTGTAGAATGAGCGGCAAATTATTAATGAGTAAATTAGATTAAAAAATTGTCATAAAGCTTTTTTATTGAATATATAAAATTATGCAATAAATCATTAAAATAAATTAGTAAGTAACTACGTAACTACCCATACATAATGTCAATAATCAATTTATTTCAATTTAAAGTTATTTTTATTTACACTTGCATAAGTAGGTACAGGTAAGAGGTATATGGAGATGTAACCTGACTCAGGGCTCAAAAGATAGGTTTCCCTGTGTGTGGGATATCAGGAATCCATCCACGTGTCTCACTCGATACGTTTTAATTTACACTGAAACACTACACCTTTATTTATTTTTTACTTTACAATTACCTGTAACTTGCACCACCACCGGAAAAAGATAACTAGAATGTAGGTATTCGCACTATTAACGTATTATTGTATGTATAAATAATTATGTTATTATTTTATACAAAAAAAAATAAAAAAATATTATTAACCCAAACAATATTCAAATTATAATCACTTAACAATAGTGTAGTTACAATGTATAAGTAAATATCGGTCTCTACTACCCGCACTGGCCTCATGTTTTCTTTATAAACAGATATTTATAAAGTTTAAAGTGAAATAAATAAATAATGTTGCCTAGTTTAAACCATTTAAATGTCAAGTAAATAATTGGCCAATAAATAATTAAACAACGTTAATTTAAGATATTAAATTCAGAATCTTATGTCCATAAATTCTTTAACTGAATAAAATTCATAATTCAATAAAAGGTTTTTCAGTCGGCGATTAAACGTTTCGTCATCAACTTAATTTTTTAATATTCAATTCATACCTAGTTCATACATTTTGTTTACATTAGCGACAGTTATTGTGGGTAGTTTTAACTTTTGTTTTTGTTTCGTTCTGTCGAATATGAATGTCCAGTGAGGGTAATTTTTATCGTTGATTGCCACTCGCCGACACAGTCTCGGAAACACAGCCCTCGAGACAGCATCGTTTTGCGCGCGCGTCACAGAATTTCTTCATCGCGTGTGATGTATCACCTCCATGGACTCCTCGCGGTGCTGATACAGTGCTGGTGCTTCGGTGATATTATAAACTGCCAGAATTTTAGACATTGTCGGCGCCGACGGGTGATCTCGGGCTGAGACGCTGGTGAGTTGGTTTTTCATTGGTATTAATTGCCTGCCCTGGACATTCTCTCGTTCCTCTTCGTTTATTTCGCCATCGAAAGATCCCTGGAATCGCTGGGGATCGCACACGTAGACTTGTACGTATTATGTATCGTCGTAATTAACGTCTTGTAAGCTGTGATGGTTTTTGTAGTCCTGTATATCAAAGTCCAAGTCTAGGATATTTTTAAACTTCAGGCAATTTAATTGAAACCACTGTAGGGTTTTGGGCAAATCCTTTCCAAAATCCCGTCCACCGCCATCAAAGCGAATTTAAACTTCGCGCGCATCCACGGCGCGCGCGCGGCAAGTTGCCAGATTCCACCGCAAGATGTCGCCACTTCTCGACGAAAAATACTTCGCCGTGCCGGCACAAAACGCGTGTGAAAAATTGCGAAAATAATTAAATAATAAGGAAAAGTGATCACCAATGGTGGATTTCCCGACCCTCAGTAAGTCCTTCGTTGCCCTGTTTTTAAATCTATACAATATTACATGTTAGACCAACCACATTTTGCATATAGGTAAATCGGCGGGGTACTGTTTGGAATTTCTGATATTTTAGATGACATACCATACCACCATTGATTTATTGACAGGGGACTCTTGTTTATAGAAAAATAACCAAAAAGAAAAGACACATATTACTTTTAACGTTAAATTAAAATAAAATGTACTTACTATGTGCAGGCTGCTCGGATGCGAACGAAAGTCATTTAGCAAGAAAACGCTTTGGATATCCAATTAAACGCACAAGCGGCGGGTTTTCTCAAACACTCATTTCATGGAATCCCGTGAAGTGTGCGCGGGTACCAATCAACCTACTATAATAATATGAACAAATGAAACCTGTGAAATTATTTTATTATATTTTTTTTAATATTTTTTTTCTGTATTCTTGATACGTGCCCTTTACCGTGTTCTCTCTATTTAATAATATATATTTTTCTGTTGTACATCTTAATTGGCCTCACTCTCTTTTAATATAAGTATATTGTTTAATGTGTTTGTGCTGTGATGTATCGTAATAAAAAATAAAAAATAAAAATATATTTCAGTGATAGTGATAAAAAGAGAAGAAGCCCTCTCCTCTAGAATGATGATGTGAGCACTGACAGCTAGTCAAAGGGTTTGTGCAAATGCACATAGGTATAGTTCCATAAATATATTTCAATACCCGATTAAAGTATGGAAAAATGTTTACTTACTCCTACATCGCATGCATCAACTGGCAGATGCGGTTTCCATATAAAACTCCTCTAGAGATTTCAGAGTTGGCCCCATAGTAATAGTTGTTCAGTTATGGATACTGAACATCCCATGTCGGCTCTTTATGGGGTTTTGTAACATTTTGTTTAAGTAGTACTAAATATTAGGCGTGCCAAGACAGATTCATGCCGCTCCAATATCTCTTTGCCTGCTCCGCAAGTAAAAAACGTAAGTACTTACTTAAAAAACGTATTATTTTTAAAAAGAAAACTAAAATTGAATTCTACGAATTTAGCAGACGTTCGCTTTGGTTAAGTTTAAAAGCCGATTTAGCTAATTAACTTAGTTCCAGGGCTAGATTTAGAGAGCCCCTGATATCTTGAAAAGTCGCAAACTTTCTAATTTTCTTTCTAAATAGCGTTATCTCTCATCCATGTCTGAATTTAAATAAACTTGGCGGCGATTCTGGCAAAGTAATAATATTTTTTAAACAGAAGGCGGGAGGGAACGTCAACGGCAATTGACGATATAACGTTAGAACAATTTCTTATGTGGTCATTGTGTTTGTACCGTACAGGTACTTTTAAATTATGGACGTTTTGCTCCCATGACGTTTTACTTTGGGGTCGTTTGGTATCTTATCTCATGACAGGGACAACCCCAGCGGCACTTCGACCCTCAGGGATCTTTTGTGCTCACCCCTTTCCTTAGTCTCCTTCCTGTTCCTTAAAGATACTTTGCATCAAGGACGCTACACAGCTTACAGGTAGGAGCCTATAGTCCTCTGGTTTCGTGTAGGCAACCCCCAGAAGACTCATACGCTTTCCAGCCAGCGAGTCACATTCGCACAGCAAGTGTTCGTTCGGTCGTTTGGTAACAAGGACAAGAACATTTTATTTGAAGACCATCTGATCCGTAATCCTTTATCATATGTACCGTTTGATTTTACAGAGTAGTAGGTACCTACTTAAAAATGTCATCCTCTACTGAATTTGTACCGTTTTGGTGAATACTGATAAGGTGCAAAATTTTGAATAAACGAGAGTTTTTCCGATTGTTTCCAAGATGCTCGCTAGTGGCGCTCTATGGAGGCATATTTTAATGTCAAAAAGGCTGGTAGCCAGAGCCGTAAAACTGCCAACGTTTAGGTTTGCAGTTTGTAAAACGAAGTTCCACAAGAGCCTTTAGATGTGTGAACGACATCGCGCTATAGAAAATTATGTTTTATCTGCGCATTTGTTTTATTGACAGTGATAGATCGCCCCTATGTGCGAGAGCCATCTGTGAGAACAAAAAGGAACTCAAACAAAAAACTGCTTATTAACATCGATGTATGGTTTGCTTATAATACGAATCGAAATTCGTCGCTAAATGTTCGTGCTAACCTAGTTCAGTTCCGTCAGGTTTCCTATATAGAGTCGAGCCGGCTTGTTTGAATTGTGTAACATCGTATACCTTGTGCCGAGACTGCTAGAGTTGACAATAGAGCAACGCGACGGTAAATACTAGTACGTACTAGGTACAAGTACGCTGCGGGAAATTAAGTACTTGTTACAATGTATCCCTTTAGTACCATTTGAGTTGGATACGAGTGTGCGAAACGCAGCATAGATTATAAATTTTATGGTTAAACTAAACGCACACGTCAAATCTTCCCTCTCGTTCTGGCACATAGAAACAAGGTAACGCTCTCTGTCTTTTGTGATCATCATAGGGAACAGTGCAAAATTATGTTAATAAAAACTAAATAATTACTTTAAAATGATTTTTTAATTCGTTTCACTAAAATAAATGTAGCCATATCCTACAACGAGCATGAAAGTTAGATGAAACGGAATATAACAATTTCACGTCTGATAGACGCCATAGACAAAGCAGAAATAATTCTGAAGGGACATGGTTTTAAAAGGAATAATCTTCATCGTTTCGGTGGAACCTAACGTTTTTCATGATTATTTTGGCGGATATCATAAAGTTTATTAAACAAAAATCTTGTAAAATCATCCATTATTAATCAAAATAATCATTATTTATTTATCAAATTATTGTCGTGAAAGCAATATATTTAGGTTACGTTATGTTTAAAACAAAAACATCTTTAAGTCGTACACGTACGTCGTATTTTTGAATGTTTTTTAGCAGTAACTCGTACGTACGCGTTACTTTGTAACAAACTCGAGTATATTATCACTGTTGGTACTCGTGCCGCCTCTAGTTCCCCGAGCCCTAATGGCGGTCCTGATGGCCGTCATAAATGAAATTGTTCCGGCAATCAGACTCTCATCGACTGACAGTTAAAACATTGACTCCAATCCTTTCTGCAGAATTAACTGAATCATCATCAAATTCGCTACATTTGCTTGGCTTCTTTGTTTTCAAATTAACAAGAATTTTAGGAACCTTTGCTATCGAGATCCATATCTTCGTGGTCATCATGAGAGCCTTTAGGTTTCAGATGTCTTACGGTACTATGATCCTGAACATTTTAGCTCAAATTCGTCTTACTAGTTATCTGTAACTATTACCTTTATTGAGATCCCTCAGAGATCTAACATATTCCAAGATCTTTGAAAACCTGAACCTATTTAGTTCAGACAACTAAACAATACCTCGGATATTTAATAACCTAATATTTTTGAGATCCTCTCAGTAACGGACTTCACGTATCCGGTTCAGCCCCGGTTCGCTTCTCTGCAACCCACCCACAT
The DNA here is from genome assembly GCA_947369225.1 of Hofmannophila pseudospretella. Lineage (NCBI taxonomy): Eukaryota > Metazoa > Arthropoda > Insecta > Lepidoptera > Oecophoridae > Hofmannophila > Hofmannophila pseudospretella. The sequence goes on along the minus strand of OX376329.1, from coordinate 13,315,673 downwards.
CGCTCCGCCCTCCTCCCACTTGAAATAAGCATTATGTGTTTGTTTCCAGCGAACCTAACCGGTACTGGAACCGGACCCGTGAATTCCTAGCCTTAAACGGGCTCCATTTCTTAGAAATGCGAACGGCATTATGAACGTTGAAGCAAATAGCTCCGTGCAAATAGACGGGATATCTTAGGGATGGTTATCAATATTATTGAGTTAATTTAATAGTTTAGGTAACTTGCCCTCCGCTCTGTGGAACCGAATAGTTAAGCAATCAAAGGGACCAATTAGCCGAGGAGTTTAGTACCCGCCGTCAAATCGACGCTAAACCAAACATTTAGCACTAAGTCAGTGTTGCCAGCTGTAGAGTTATTGTCTTTGAGATGGTGAAAACAGGTCCTAGGTCAGAACGAGTTTAAATTGTCAAGAGTCTCTTTATACATGCTCCTGGCTTAATCATAATCTGTATGACCGATTGTATGGCATGGCAAGTTCGCCTCATGAATAATTTATGTGTAAGTATCACATAATAAAGACCTGGATGCGGCTAAAGTATCCTGGGAAACCGATGCCGCAGACTCTATGTCTGCGGCATCGGACAGAGCGCGGTGGAAGAATATTGTCTCAGCCCTATGCACCACTAGGTGTTCTAGGACCTGAAGAAGAAGAAGATCACATAATAAAATAAATATTATTAGATTTCAATTATCAATTGACAACACTGATGATAAACGAAAATAAAAATAGAATCGAAAAAATAAGTAAGTACATTAGTACATAGACTACAGAAGGTTCTACAAAATTCACATTTCTTTTACTACACTAGAAAGAATTTGGTCATTAAAAATGTTATCGCCGTGTTTTCCTCTAGACGCTTTGAAACTAAGGACTGCATGTACATCCTAATAATGTTTTTGATAAGGTACTTTTCTATCTTATTTCTGAGCTTCAAATGATACCATAATTATTAATTTTCTAGGTATTCTTCAAATAACTATTGGCGATAAAGTAAAGTAATTTATCAGTTAAATTATGTAAGATCACGTTCGGTTCGGGAATAATTTAATTTGTTTTTGCAACATTCAATTTCCTACGTTTTAGTACCCAACTCCCATTTCGTCCGGACATTTTTCGAGAGTGCCAATAAATGTGTCGGTACATACTAAAAACGCACTTTAGGCATGTTTGCAAAAAGGTTTTAACGCGGCCAGGATTCGTCTGACTGCTGCTGTTCGCGTACACAATTTGCGAATTAAATCATCCGCTAGGCGCGGCGCGCATGCCAAAATATGGGAAGCTTTCAGCGCCACGCTGGCAACACTAGGGATTAACCCTGGTTGTTACAGAGTATTACCGACTATTTATATTTAGATGTAACCATGGTATCAGACAACGCTCCGGTCGATGGCTCTCGTCTCATTAGCTTTGCCAATAAAATAATTGAGAGTTTCAGTCGCGGGGTGCGCGCGGGGGACGAACGCAGGGGTGCCCGGGAGGGTTCAGTTTCAGTGATCGGCCGCCCGCCCCGGCGCCCGCACGCGTCCCGGCGACCCGTTACGTCACGCGTGCCCCCGTCTCGCGTAAAGTACCAGGACAGCATAACCCTTCAGCGATTACTGATTAACCACGAAACATCAGTCGCGTTCTGTTCCGGATTCAACCGTGCGTGAATTTGTGTTATTGTACTGCTGATACGAAGGATATCTGATCCCTCCCGATACATTCCATCGGTCACGGTATCCGTGTGTATCCCGTGATGTATTTTTATGTATTTGTAAGCCGTAGCTGTCCGTCACAGGCGGTTCGGTAAGAAAGGTCCGACAGGAAAATTCGGGGAAATTGCTATTATTTCTTTTCAGGATATTTTAATGAAATTCAGACGTTGCTCGGAATTGTTTCACAGGAAATTACTTTATTCTGTTTTCTCCGATCGTTGCGGCCTTCTGTTCGTCATAATCTTTCGATTTCGATATTCCATCGACGACGACGAAAGTGTTTTGCTGGTGTTTATGGGTCAGGTCACACAAACAGTCCAGGCGGACCACTATTTTAGTCTCCACATAAAAAGCTTATTGTGCACTGAGCCTATATCATTTGTCCACCTAAATTTCGTTTCACTTCTGGAGCTCTTCTGAATGTTGCGTATTCAAAGATACTAAACGATGTACATTTACCTCGTAAAAGAAGATGTTGGGCTTAGTAATACCTACATTTATATAACTTCATCCTCGTTATGTTATCCCTCATTTCTAAGAATCCTTATCGTTTAAATCCAACATGGAAACAAGGATCCAGTCTTGGCAGAATTATATGAAGTGTATTTACGAGTACAATTGTATTCCTCGTGTCATATTTACTGATTATCTTAACTATATCTTTACCGACATTGTTTAAGACCCATCGGTATAATTTGTGGTCAGAAATCTAACAATCTTATTTGTTTAACTTTATATCCAAGAACGCCCGAACCGATTTCGATGCAGTTGTACCATTATTACCTAGAATGTCTTTCGAGAAAAGTTTTTAAATACGACCACTAAGCTATAAGAAAAGGGAACCGATCTTTCACGATTTCTGAGAAAAAGGGCTCCTATTAATAGACTATTTTCCAAGCTGAAGAATTACAATTGATTTTATGTGTGTGAAATAAAGAATATTTATCTTATCTTTATCTTAAGAACTTCGTTTTTTGTCCATTCTGTTATACCAGTAATACACAACGATTACTGGAAAATTCGATCTAAAGAGGAATAACTCCAACAGAAATGCAGCCACCGTAGACGCTAAAAGCAACCAAGCATCCAAAGCTATAGATTGCGTCGAGGCAGTACACTCGTATAGAACTCCCGATACGGACCGCGCCGCGTGCACCAACAGTATTTCATATTGCGGCAATACCTGCCAATCACGTGTCAGTTGGCAATCACTCTAGAAGCCGAGGAAGTTCGCGAGATATGTCACTCCGCCACTCAAACTTATGAGAACGACGCTTGGAAGGGACGCCGTGAGAGATGCAAACTTAATCGTTCGCATTATGAGATACGAGTAGACAGGTACATTCTTTATTGCACACATGAAACATAGAATAAGTATACAAAGGCGGCCTTGGAGCTCAGAGTGATCTCTTCCGGGTAACGTAGGTGACCGTTAATATAGGTTACCGGCAGTAGTGCACAAAAGTAGAGATTTTCTGACCTCTCTCTTTGTCGTACTAAAGACCATACATACACTATTGTCTTCTGCCCTCCCCCCACTCAATTGATGATGACCTCCTGGCATAGTGCATCTGCTTTCTCTTCAACGGACTCCGGCTTCATTCCCTGTAAGGCCGATCTGGGCGTCAGAAAAAAAAACCAAGGAGTCTTAGTATGTGTGCCATTAAGTATGGTGCGTGTTGTTAGGTTTGTGATCTCCTTTTTTTCTGTTCAACATTTAGCGTTCCTCGAATTTGAGTTTGTACGTACAATTGCTTTCCAAGTGCCACTTATAAAATTACGGGCCCCTCCTCCTCCCCTCTTGTAACGTACCACCAGTTCCTCCCATTCTGTTTGTATAGATGTAAACACATTGTAAAGGAAATATCAAACATAGGTATACGTTGTTTAACAAGAAAATCATTATGTTTTGTTACGTTTCGGGAAACTCAATACGGTTGTTGTTATCTCAATTATTTCGTGCTTATTTTCTTTATCGGATATCTAATTTTATACACACTTGTCTGCTATTGGGAGAATATTGAGAATGTATTCTTATTTTGCAGGTGTGTAGCAAATCGATATGAAATGACATCATATCGATTTTCATATACATACGAGTACATATATTATTAGTTCGTCAAATCGCATCTGACGAGGGTCTAGTAAAATCCTGATAATAACATGTACCAGGCTCACATGAGTGAAAGATAATGGATCCTTCATTAGGATTACTCTATTGTCGGCACCTAATCTCAAGCCCCTACAGAACCTAATCGAATGATTTCCTTCATTGCTCTATTCCATTTCATTCGTTCAGTATCTATTGATTGATAATAAAAATAATAATCATCAGCCTTTTAATGTCCCCACTGTTGGGGCACAGGTCTCTTCTTGCACAAGGGGGTACGAACCATGATCCACCGAGCGGGCCCAGTGCTGTGCGTTGGATTTCACACGCCTTCGGAACTTTTTATTTCCTCAGACATGCAGGTTTTCTCACGATGTTTTCCTTAGCCGTTAGAGCAGTCAGTAAATGTGCGTAAGTCTTCGAAAAAATCCGAAAATCTCATTGGTACATGGCATTTCATGGTTTCGAACCCGGACCTCCCGCATGGGCCCTCATCCTAGCCACTAGGCCACCGACGCTCTAAAAATAATAGTATTTTATTATTCTTTTGTACTTAGTATAGTAATACTACATTATTATTACTGACTGGTTTGGAAGTTTGTTCAGTACAATCTTTAGATCATGGTTTGTCTGCTTTGCGAAAATCTTAGTACTTCCTTAAATCTTTCAACTGATTAGATTGTCCCTTCTGCTGTGTCGTTCAAGGCAGCTAAGACTTTGTTGGCGGTAAAACCCCTTCAGGGGTCCACCTGGCATGCGAGCACCCTTCTATGTATATGTCGCAGAGAAATAGCCGAATACCCTAGGAATTTGGCCAAGTCTGGGGAGACTGTTGCTCTGAGGGTCCGGAGCACCTTTGGCGGAAGGTGGAGGGTATGAAGGGAGGGAGGTTCCCCGGGGTTCTTTACTCCATACTACCTACTCTTTAAAAAGGTTTAGGACGGTACTTTCGTACACGCAATATTTACAGTCCCCCCTCCATCCAATCTCGTAACTCATTATTACATGATAAACAGTTTTAATCCACCATCCGTCACTACTGACGGCTATTTCACTAAATTCGGCTTTTTCCCTGCGTCATATATAATGCCTGTCGCTAAATTGTTTTCTTTTCAAAGTTGATGAGTGATCTCGGCAGTTTTTCAAAACCTGTATGCTCTATCCTCGCCCTCATCGTCACTTACCAACACGGGCTTAGTCTCGACTAAATAATAAAAAAGTCTTTGATTGCGTCATTCGTTCAGTGCTGCACAGTGTTGCCTTTGTAACAGAATCAGACGGAAAGTTTAATAAGTAGCAGTCACGTTTTCCATTAAGTGTGAGTTGGAGCGAGCTGGCATCGCGAGCGCCTGCGAGACTGATGCCGCACATTTGTTGCGACGCGCTGCTGCGCAATCAACCTTTGCGCGACTTTATCTGCAGGCGCTTTGTTTATATTTCATTTTTCTTTCTTTTTTTCCGTCGCTGCAGGTGCTGTTACGTCATTATTTTTCATTATTGTCATATAGACCTTTTCTTTTTGTTGCCATTGTGTAGTTTCCAGAGTTATCGTCCGCCATTTTAAAAACAGAATTTCGGGATTTTTTCCCCAATTCAGTAAATATTGTTTACCGTGATAAATGTAGCGTAGTTCGCCGACCGATCGCGACTGGCAGAGTTAATCCAACCGCACAGTGGTTCGCGCCGCAGCGCGTCCAGCATACACGAGACCAATAAAACGCGTTTTATTCTACGGAAAAACCCCACTGTGCGCTATGAGTATATTATTTAGATAACTCAGTGCCGAATCGCGGTTTTTAGCTTGTTAATGAAATACCGTTACAATGTAAAATTTTCGAAATAAGTACATAGCTGACATTATTATGGTACTTGAAGCTTAATTGCTTCATCGGTAGAGCGCAAGATTGCGGCGTAAACATCATAGCATCTATCTAACTTCTGGGGTCTTTAGCAGAAGTTTTGCGTTGGACCACTTAGTACTTACAAATTTTAGCCTATTTGGAGTGGTACTAAAACATTGCAATAATGTTTTTTAAAAACTGAATAACAAAGTTACAGGTGGCGCTAGCAGCCGATTAAAAGCTTCCTAGTAATATATACTTAGATAGCGATACCTATGAGGGGAAGTAAGCGATGTCGAATGCCTTATTGCACTATGTTTCATGCAGTCTGACTGAATGAGAAAGTGTAATAGCTTTCAGTACGGTCAGAGCTGTCTAAATCGTATACTGCATGCAGCATAGCGTACTAAGGGCAAAAGATGTGCCGCTGAAAGTTTCTTGCGCCGCTTCTTTCCTTTCAGCTACAGCACCTTACGAAGCGGTGGTAGAGTGAAACATGACGTTGTAAAAACGTACTTACAATAAAAAAATTGATTTGATTGATTTGGCATAAGAATATCGGTTGACTTGACCATCACTATAGCGAAATTGGATAAAGCGCCGGCTTCGGTTAAGCAGGAGGTGTGGGTTTAAGTCTCAAGAAGGTTGTGAAGAAGGTCTCTGAAGGTTGTCTGGAAGAGATCGCTTTTAGCGATAAATAAATTAATAAATTCATTTAACGACAACACTACAAGACAACAACAACACTACAACAACTACAACACTATAAGACCGCCTAGATTGTATTAATCGTTTTGTACGCATTGTATCATACTAATTTTGTGCAATAAAGAGTATTCATTCATTCATTCATTCTCATCAGAGGTGTTTTTGTTTTTAACGTGGTTTTACTTGTAAATGAAAAGAATCGTACGGTATCACAAATTCTCACTTTTACCTCCAGTTTAGAAGCCAATAGCCCATTATTTGGTGACGCCGACAGCGGTGTTCTGCCTATCATTTGATTGTTTGCCGACCAGGTTCATATCTCACGCGCAGATAGCGTCATCACATCGGCAAACAGAACCTCGGTTAAATTGGGGAAATCGCCAGGTCGGCTATGGTTAGTGAAGCGTTGGCCGACCGCGGTATTTTTAACGAAATGGAGACGAAATTATATTTCTGTGTTGTTTACCTTTTCTTGTTCTAATATTTTTTTACGTCGTTTGAGTCTTAACCTAAAGTCTCCTTAACGTAAATTGTTTATCTAGAAAATAAATGAATAATCTAGATCTAAAAATCATCCATTTTTAGATCTGTCAAGAAAAATATGGCATAACTACTAGATTAGTTAGTACTTTAAATAATATTTATGTACGTTAAATAGGGTTTTAAGTCTTATTATACAATCTCCTGTATAATGCAATAGTAAAAGTAAATAAATGTGTTTTCTTACTTTCTTTCTTTCTTTCTATTTTTACAAAGTCACTTGTTTACTGTACCACCACCGCTTCGTAAGGTGCCATTGCTAAAATCAAAGAAGCGGCGCAAGAAACTTAAGGTTAGCAGCGCATCCAAAACCCTCTACTAACATTATAGTGAGGTGAGATGTGTAAATATTATAAAAATTGTATTAAGTAATATATGTAATAACCTTTGCCGTAGCAAGCCGCGTAGCAGTCCGTAGCCAGTCGTAGCACCGCGTCGTAGCAAATCTTTGGAGAACGCTATTCGATAACTCGTTTTACCTGCTTGTTTGCCGTTTGGACCATTTCTGGAAATAAGAACGATCTTGATTGTTTAATTGTATTTATTTCATCTCAAAATAACAAAAACCGTTACAAAAGTAAATGTAAAATACACTTTATTGTACAAATATAAAACAACAAACGTGAGATAGAAAAGGAAATAGTGAAGTACAATTTAGGCGTCCTTATCGCTAAGAGCGATATCTTCCAGGCAACCTTACAAAATAATTAAATTATAAATTAAAATTAGATAATTTGTACATCACTCACTTATGTAACACATTGCACAGCTCAGATATTTAAGATTATATTTAACATAACTAAACAGAAAAATACCTATAATAGTACAATATTGATGGATTTTTTTAAGTAAATACCTTTGTCCTTACATGTCAAAATCCCAAACCAGTTTTATCAAGTTGGAACTAGTTATGAACTCGTGCCCAGTACCATCCAGTATGAACGTGTTCTTAGCAGCGCGGGCGTTTAGTCAAAGCACCTAATTAACTCCCTCGGGGCTGACTGTTAACCGTCATGTCGCGGCAAACTTCACTGTAGTTTACATAGCAGTGTAGTAACAGATCCGACAGAGTTACAGCCTCGGACTTCATGTGTCCGTTGGCAGCCCCGGTTCGGTTCGCTGCAACTAACCGCATCGCTCCGTTCTCCCCCCACTTGAAATCAGCGCTTCGCTTCTTCGCTTGGATACAGCTAACCAATCTGGGCTTGGACCGAACACGTGAAGTCCGAGGTTTAACCATACATACCAGTAGCCATGCCGTTGCCAAGGTTTGACGTGAATTTGTTTAAAAATTAGCTTCTTATATTCATTATAAAGATTGTTTACAATAACATGTTTACAATCCACCTATAAAGTAGGCATACAACGATTTAATTATACATATACAATTATTTAGTAGTATTTAGTTATACATATACAAGTATTTAATTATACATATACAATTATTTAGTAGTATTTAGTTATACATATACAAGTATTTAATTATACATATACAATTATTTAGTAGTATTTAGTTATACATATACAAGTATTTAATTATACATATACAATTATTTAGTAGTATTTAGTTATACATATACAAGTATTTAATTATACATATACAATTATTTAGTAGTATTTAGTTATACATATACAAGTATTTAATTATACATATACAATTATTTAGTAGTATTTAGTTATACATATACAAGTATTTAATTATACATATACAATTATTTAGTAGTATTTAGTTTATTTAGTAGTTTTTATTTTATTTAGTTTAATATAACCTATGCTCCTAAGTTCCTACTATTATTATTTATTTATCATTCGGTCGTCAGCATCACAGCAGGCAAAATATTCTTCAGCCATGCTATGGCTACGTCGTCCAGCAAGTGTAATCTGTCGATTCCTCCTGGTATGGCCCATATTTCGCAGTCCTCCGTTAGGTGGCTCATTGTTTGCACGGCCCCGCAGGAGCACGCGGGGTCAGCTCTAAAGCCCCATTTGTGCATGAGTTCACCACATCGTCCCTGTCCGACCCTCAGGCGGTTCAGTTTCGACCATAGTAATCTGGGCAGGTGAAAACCGTTCACTATGCTGTTTGGGTTCTGGATCAAGTGTCGATTAGGGACCGCCGAGATGTTCCATCTTTCCGTCCATTTCTCCTCGACAGTTTTACCCTCAGTAACAAGCCCATGCGCATAGCGGCCGAAAGGGTAGCGCGACTTTAGTCGGAGGTCAAAAGTAGTGCACGATAGATCCTCGGTTATGGGAAGATGTTGGGAGTGACGCACTCTCTCATATTGCCTTCTTACAGCAGTCTCTCAGTTCCTACTGGTGTATGGACTATGAATAACGTTACGAGTAACGTATTAACGTTGATGTAACGTTAGGAGTGTAGTTGTAAGACTGTTGGCTTACCCGTACCGTCGTGATGTTATCCGGGTCGCGTGTAGTGGCTAATTACCTCGCCCGCGCGGTACCGAATGGAACATCGAACATTCGTTACACGCTATGCCAAGCCATAAGCTTAAGCGACAGCGGAAGACACGCGGACGCTCAGCAATGAGCGTCATGACTGTGGCCGGGAGGCTGCCTTTCCGTGATCGAGGAAAAAATCCGCCAATAGGATCGCTCCATTTTAATCGTCACGTGATATGACGTGATAATGGCGCGATCCTATTGGTGGATTTTTTCCTCCCTCACCGCCTCGCTTCCTTGCACAGCTTTGATGAAAATGCACCCTAATCCCAGCTGCACTTTGACGCGATCTTTTGTGATCTTCTTTTTTTAATCTCCTCTCTGTTCCTTAAAGATATTTTGCATCAAGGATGCTATACAGCTTACAGCCTATAGTCCTCTGGTTTCGGGTAGGCTCCCCCATGCATAATGCTCATGGCTCTTCAAAATATTGAGAACAATTTTAATAGCATAGGTATAACAAGAGTAAACCTTCACTAATGATATAACTCTGTGCAGATTCAGCTTCGATAGGTAGGCTCTTTTACTTCTTTCTGTTTGAAAACAGCAATGCCGCGAAACGGTTCGAAAGATTCTTATCTTTGCGCTGGATCTCTTGATCCATGAGGCACTCATGCTCAAGACTACCTTATGTGGTGTACCTTACCTTATTACCTGTTGTGGTACTACGGATATCCCAGCGGCACTTCATCCCCTGGGGATTGTTTGTGTTTACCCATCATCATCATCATCATCAGCAGCCTACTCTAGTCCACTGTGTTTACCCCTTTCTTGTATATTAAAGATGCTTTACATCAAGGCCGTTATACAAGGTTTTTTCCTATAAAAACCTTCATTAACCACACCAACTAAGCTAATATGCTTGTGCCAGAAGTGGTCCACCACAATGATTCAAAGGTGGATTCAATCTCGCGATTGCTAGCGTCGCAACCTCGTGCCCTAGCCTTTGAAATTGAGTTTGTATAGTCTTATTGTGTCGACGTTAATGTGTTTCGGAAGTGTTTATAGAAGAGGCCAGTACTTACTAAGCCCGTGTCTTCATCCTCGGCCTCATCGTCACTTATCACCAACAACCACTTGAGGTCAAGTGCGGGTAGAGGCCACCCCCAAAAAACCCACCTCAAGTAAACCATGGACCGAAAGCCAAAAGTCCATGGCTTGTCCCACGCTCCCGTACAGCAGCGTGTCGTATTTAGTGGCGGGTAAACAGCCCCAGCTTGATGTCGTGTCGCCAAACAGCCTCGTCCTCGTTGCGGTGATTAGTGATCCCCCCACACCCTTTCACTATAGGGGAGGCCCCCCTCCGTGTTACACTAATCTAAACATTCGCGAGTCAGTCAACATGTCAAATTACAAACTAACACGTTACTATTTATGTGTTTTGGAGAATCACACACAAAGGCCAAGTTCTCAAAATTATTTTAACATAAAAGTCCAACACAATCCAATGTTGTAAGAATGTACAAAAGACAAAATGTCCAACATGTTAAAATGTCAACGAAGAACTTCCAAATGCAACCGGTCAATCTACCATTTGGGATACATACCAGTGGCGAAGGGTGAATATTTTCGCAAGGGAAGCCGACCAAAAAAACTTACGCTAAACTAACGCAGCCATTTCTCACCGTATAGATAACAATAAAGTTCAACAAACACAAACAAATCGAAAAAAACAACACAAAAATCACGAAAACTATAACATAATATGAGAATATGAGAATGCATTAATTTATCTGACCTATTGACATTAGATTGACATCGTCATTTATTAGAAATTAAATCATATTTACAATCCGACAAGGCCAGGATATTTTCGCACGTGTCAAAAATCGGAACTAATGCCGTTATCTATTAAAACGTCACTTCATGAACGTTCGCTACGTACAAACTGGCGCCCCCTGCAATTGCCATTTGATCGTTGTTGTAAGCCGCTTCGATGCGGGTTATAAGGAACCAATATTTCGCGCTTCTGGGACTGAGATAGCGAGTGAATAGATTCCGTGAGTACGAAAGTGAAGGGTATTAAATCATAAATCAGGGATATAAGCGGCATTATATTGCTATACAAATTTGTTTAGGCGTTGCATTTGCTTCTTGAAAAGTGATTGAATGTTGTTTTTTATTTGGGCTGGTTGTAAACTCTCGTGAAAGTAAGGAAGATGTGAATATCTATTGATTCAAAAGGGAAGCTGACGGGAATCCTGTTATATAGACCCTTTGCCACTGATTAGTACTCATATTATTTGTATTATAGAGAATAGATCACCATGATTCGACGACCTCCCGGCACAGTCTGTGATTGCAGATGGTGACCTTCAGTGCAAAGGGTTCCGGTTTGCATTCCTGGCCAGGCAAAGTGCTTGGCTCTGATTTTTCATTCAATATCTTTTATGTATTGATTGAATCTTAGCATATTATCAACATATATAATAATAAATAATAATAAAAAATAAAATGTCTTTATTGTCAGGGTATACACCCATAGTGCCTCCAAGTTTTATAAAAATATAAAAAAAATCAGAATAAAACATTTTAAAAAAATTGAAAAGAAATGAAATGAAAATAACCAGAAAACAGAAAATTAAATTAAAAGTAGAAGTAAAAAAAGGGAATGTTTTAACACAATACAATAAAATAAAATACATAACATTAAACATAATAAAATTTATGTATATAATATCATCTAATATTCTAATCTATCATCATCTAATAATAATATCTTTCCTCATTACATTATATTAGAAATTGTGTAGCTAGTTCAGTCCCCCAGCCCACGGAAAACTCAATCCAATTGACGTTTGGCAAAAAAAACTAAGTCGCGGATGCTGAGTCGTTCTCCGTCAAAGGCCTTTACCTACCTTTACCTTATAAAGGAGAGCAAATGAGCGACGCAATGTTCCATAGGTTCCTTTATAGATGGTTTCCGATAGGAAATAAATGGCACACACTGTATTTACCCGACGCGACGCGGCGGTGGTGTGCGAGGGTTGAGCAGACAGACTTTGAATCTAAAGAAAAATAATTGGGCATTACGTTTGCCTGAGTGGGTTGTATACTAAGTTAAGCCTACAAACTGAATATATTATATAACTGGGATATCACGATGGACAGAAGGCTAACCTTCAGAGGTAAGTCGTCGGTGTGTGGAGTGGCTAGGACACGGGACTCCCATACGGGAGGTCCGGGTTCAAAACCGTGCAGTGCCATGTGCCAATGAGTTTATCGTATTTTTCGAAGACTTAGTACATTTAGCGACTGCTCTAACGGCGAAGGAAACATCGTAAGGAAACCTGCACACCGAGATGACCAGTGTGTAAAATGAGGTAGGCACAAAAGATCTTCCAGGGTTGAAGTGCCGCTGGTGTTATTCCCGGCCCCCTGTCATAAGATAAGATAAATAGATAACCTTCAGAAACTCTGAAGGAACCTGGAACAGATCGCTCTAAGCGATAAGGCCACCTTTGTACATTTAATGTTCTATTCCTGTAATTTGTACTATTCCTGTACCTATCTATCTAACCTTCCAATTAGTGACAGCTTTTCGGATTATAAAGTAAAATGCATTCAAAGTGAAATTTCAGGAGCGACCCGGATTCGTTTCTCCCAACTGTAATATCCGTTGCGTTGAAAAATTTAATTCCCTTGAGAGTTTCTGCTAAAGACAGTCACAAAGGACCGACATAATTTGACACCTACAAGAATGATCGTAAATTCGGTTGTCAGCTCTTAAGGGCTGCGCCGAACAAAGTGATTCTCGAACAATGCGATCGAGAGTGAATGTGTAAAAAGTTTGCGGGTAGGCAGATACGGGTGTGGGCGCCATTGTCACTCGAACGAACTTCACAATGCTCGCCGTATCGACGATCCCACTTCTGATGTCGTTGTGACAAAGAATCCGTACGAAACGTGACATCGTTATTGCGTCAATTTATTTTTATTTCGTGTCTTTTTTATTGTTTAAGGAGAGCAGGCGAACACTTGATGGTAAGCGGTCACCATCGCCCATAGACGTCTCACCTCACTGTGAATATGAGGTTATGAGAGGGTTTTTGATGCGCTTCTACCGTTGAGGATTGAAGTGCGTCATTTGCCGGTAATTCCGCTGGCTCTAGTACTCTTCAAACCGAAACGCAGAGATGCAAGTATTTCTGCTTTGCGGCAAAAATAGATAAAAGGTTGGTACAACCCCAGGCGTACCTGCACACCAGGATCTACCACCTTAAAATACATTACATGAATATTAAGCACAGAACTAATATTTTTCTGAGCAGAAAGTTGTCAATATAAGGTTCATTGCTTAGATTAGGGCCACAAACAGTTTGTGAATTTGATACAGATATGTATAGCACAGCATGACTCTCAGGTCCATAATCCCCGAGGGGGTAGACAGAGGAACCATGTAGATCTTTTAATAACCGTATAAACCTGGATAGAAAAATACCAGCACTTAATCTGTGGACCAACCAAGAGACCCATTAACCGGGTGCCTCACAGCCTCAGCCCCATCTACCTTCACTGTGGCCCAGTTCCACTGAAACACATAATTAAAGCCAGGAACAGCGAGCGCCGCGTTCAAAGCCCGCCACGTTTAAAAACCGACAAACTGGCGGCCCACCTGCAGAATTACAGGACTGTAATCAAAGCGCTCTTGGCCTTCAAATTACCGCTATTCCGTTGGGGGTTGTGGGTTTTGTGTGTGGTCTTTCCATGTGGATTGACAGTTTCCGCTCGTCTTGGATAATTTAATTTAATTTATTTATTAGGTAAACACAACAGATTACAACCATAGAAATTACAGAAAAATCAATATAAAGTTATGAGCTAGGTCGTAACCCTTAACGTGTAAACACAGCATGATTAGATAATCATATAGGAATGTTTTTGCGTAAGCTACTAAGTTTTCCCAAGTGTCCCAATTATTCAGAGACAAGCAGATGCACTTACTGGGGGTCCAAAACCCCTGTGCACACCTCATTTCTTTATTATTCTCAGCTGTACACAGATTAGCCAAGGTTTAGTTGGGTGGGTTTCTGCTGCAAAACAGCAATGCTTGCATTGCATACACGAGGACTATGCCAATGTTTTTGTGAAACATTGGATGGCCGTGCACCAGTGTGAGAATGGGAAATTTTAAGTAGTTAGTAGGTACCGCTAAAATTTCATCTATTAGTTTATTGTATTTTTTAGCTTTTTCTTTAATATTCTTATACCTATATACCTGGAGTGTGACCTGGTGAAACTTGAGAGAAAGAAATTTGGCCTCAATAGGCTCCAAAATGAGAGGCTCAATATTATTTTGAGTCAGCCCTCTTCTGATAATATGAAACATTTACTGTTGTTTGCTAAGTTGGCTCTCAGAGTGAGGGCTGACTCTAATAATACTTGAGCTTCCCTTCCCTTTTCTTAGTGCCTGACATGGTCACCTTGTCGTGTACTAAAGCCTCCAAATTGAGATTAAAAAATATATATAGTACCTATAGTAAAATTATATAATATAATATATTGTTACTTTGTAAAATGGGTGTATGCTTGAATTAAATACATTTATGATTATCATTATTGCATTGCTTATAACTTATAAGAGAGTCAGCTTAATTACCGGCGCATGCGACATTCCCCTAAGTCCTGAACATCAACCTCTCTTGCAATAAATATATCTCAATTCGATTTGAGTCCACATTATCACAGAGCCGAATTCGACACAAATAATCCTCAAAATTGTATCTACCCACAATGACAGACGACACGTCTCCTACAAACCGCTCGACTATTTATCACCGGCGATAATGTGGCGCACGCATTAATATTCTCTATCCGAGCCCATCGCGTGCTAGTGCTAATCTGCAGAATAGACCCCTCGCTATTCTATTAATATCGGTTAGAGTTAACGATGTATATCTTAGAGGGGAACTACAGTGAAATATTGTTAGGATTAGTAACTTATTAGACGAAGTACTGTACATCTTCAATAAATCTCTGTTGATAAATTGCTGAGGGTGCTACAGTCTGTCCTCTATTGCCGGCTAGCAGGGTTCTAGGACAGTGCGCAGATGAAGAAATAGAAGAATTGGTTTTTAAATAATATATTTTAAGGTAAAGAACACATAGTAGGTAACACAGAAAATAGGTAGTAGGACGGGAGACGTCCGTTCGAGACGAAATACAGATAAAAAGTGAATGTACAAATAAAACAATGAAATTAATGGAATAATGAAATTTAAAAATGGAATTGGAACATGATTTTGAATTTAAATGAAGATGCCAATACGAAATGAGATGAGATAAACGCTGACGATGAGGTTGAAATTGATGGCAAGGAGGTTGATATGGACGATGAAGTCGACATCGTTACAAGGGTACGCCGTCTATACTTAAGATATTTGTCTTGTAGCAAATGATATTCTTCTCTTTTAAGTCGTGTTCCTCATTGCTGAGGGTCGTGATCATTCTGAGGATTTAATCACATACAACGACTCACGTGGCAGATTTAATTTTCCATTGCCTTCCCCATTTCACACACTGGTTATCTCAGTATGCAGGTTACCTCACGATGTTTTCCTTCACCGTCAGAGCAGTCGATAAATGTACATAAGTATTCGCAATAAATCCGAAAAACTCATTGGTACATGTCTTCAGCATTGCATGGTTTCGAACCGGTACCTTCCGCATGGGAGCCCGGCGTCCTGCCACTAGGCCACCGACGCTCTGCCGCGAGTAGTGCTCTCCAAACCGCGGTAGCGTGGGAGCTGTCCAATTAAAGCGATATGTTTCGATACGCCTCGTCATGCGCCTGTTGAACTCGAGGGGCAGTGGTTACTGCACTGGTTACTGACTAGTTACATGTCGATGGTTGGTCTATGGCTGTGATGGTTTGTGTCTATGAGAGTGCAACTAAATAGTTTTCAAGTTATAATAACTAGAGAGTTAGAGAAAAATTTAAGAATTCCTCGATTTAGCATTGTGCGGAAATCCCTTCACTTTTTCCTAGTCATCATCAGGTCCTCGAGTGAATCAATGAATGAATACACTTTATTGTATATTAAGTAATAGTATCCTTTTTCATACTTCACCCTACACTGTCGCTAATCTCTTTAATGTCCAATTAACTTCAGAGGTTGCCTGGAAGAGAACGCTTTAAGCGATAAGGCCGCCTTTGTACATATCGTGCTATTATTCCTGTAGTTTTTACTCTTCCTGATTTTGTGTACAATAAAGTGTTTCTATGTATCTATCTATCTTTATTGCACAAAAATAGTGTGATACAGTGCGTACGTAACGATTAATACAATCTAGGCGGTCTTATCGCTAAAAGCGATCTCTTCCAGACAACCTTTTGTTGGAGTAATTTCCTTTTTCTCGAGATTCCTGATGTGGGAAGGGCACCATGGTCCTGACTAGATAGCAAGGTATAATAACTTTAAATAAAAAATTGAAGAAACCCCCCCGACTTACCGTTGTAGAAATTACCTTACTTTTTTCCTGGTCTTGATGATGATAAAAAAATCCAAATTGGATCATCGGCTACTGAGTAATGCCACAGGCAGTCAAACAGACACATGCGTCAAACTTATAACATTCCTTCCTTTTGGTTTGGAGATAAAAGACATACAAATAGACACACGCGTCATCTGTCAGTGTCTAGTAAAGTTTACTTTAGTGACAATTATTTTTTTCATTACAAAATTGGGATGCCATGACTCATTATGCAGACCCAGCTAAATTCTGAATAAAGTTTGAGTACCTCTGATATAGGTATATTTCCAAGAATGTATTTCAATAAAAGAATGCCGTTGTGCCAAAGGATCCCAATTATAACTTTTTCAAGACAGCGCCCTCGGCTAACAATAACAATTTGACAATTGTAGTCAATTTTCTTTTTTATATGTACCCAACCTTTTGAACCCAAACGAATTTACGAGTACCTTCCATTTAATGTAATTTTCCTATAATACAGTATTTCTTATTACGAGTAATTCAGTTATTTATGAAATATCCGCCGTTTAAATTTGGGTATAAAATTTTCATAGTAAAATATATTTTTTATTCCCATGTAATCGTATTAATTTATCAGAAGCCAGTGTAAATAACAATGATTCTTAAGTTTTACCTTCAGCAGTAGATTCATAGATCACCATTAGGTGTAGTCCACACAGATATTTCTTCGTTGTATGTAACCAAAACTTGGCCTACTTGTAACGTGAAAAACTGTGACTACATTTTTTTTATTAAGGAATACGAGCATACGTCATCTGATGGTAAGTGGTCACCGTCGCCCATAGACATCTCACTTCACTGTATTAATATTAGAGGGTTTTTGATGCGCTGCTAACCTTGAGGACTGCCTCGTGTGCCGGAAATCACGCTGGCTCTCTTACCCTTCAAACCGAAACACAGAGATGCAAGCATGTCTGCTTCACGGCAGAAATAGATAAGAGGGTGGTACCACCCCAGGCGATCCTTCACATTAGGATCTACCACTACAAAATCACCAGTTACAAATCTTTTGGTAACTGGTAACCTAAGTAGTTTGGTTATCCCCTTTTTCAGTGCACTGCTGAAATTAGGCCTTTTCCAACCACCACACTCTGTTATCCACGAAATGGGATCCATTTACAATACTCCTATTGTATTGTAAAAGAACTACTTTATCGATAACACTAGATATGTATACCTAGATGTAGACAGGAGCCGTTAGATAGACTTGAGGCCACAGGGCCGGATTAAGACAAATTTAATTATTGCGTTCCCTTAAAAATTGGATCGTGGAAAGTGACAATTTCCGTAGAATATTATACTCATACTCATTTCAAATCAAATCAAATCAAAATACTTTATTTGTCAGAATACTGTATAGAAAGTAAAACATCTTAAAAATATATTAAAGTCAAAGTATTCAGCCTGTTAAAAGGCGTACAAAATGTCAGGTTCAATGCTAATGTGAATGTTCATTATACTCCTTCACACTATAGAAAGGATTTTCAAGCAGCCATTTCAATAATTCAGTTTTAAAGAGTCTACCCTCTAACCCAATTTATTAACGCCATCGGGACACCAGGAACTCTTGGTTACGTCATGCTTTTACAATAACTTAAAATTTAAAACACAATTCCTGCCAACCACAAACATACTGGACAGGAGCGAACAGACCAGCCGATTTACATAGAAAAAATTAGGTTAAAAAAATAAGATTGTAGCAGCTGTAAAGGGGCTTTGTCATTTATCTAAATTAATAAATAATAAAATTAATATATCTGCTGTAAAGGGGCACTGTCGTACAAATAATAATTATAATAAATTATAGCTGCTGTAAAAGTTTATTATTGTATTCCTGTTTATTATTAGTAAGTACTAAAATGAATTTGAAGTCTACTGATTATATCTCCTATTTCCAATAAACACATATCTCATTAGGTATTTGATCTTGTCCTAGCTAGTGCAAGTTAGTGGAAGGAAAAGCCGGGGTTGTCCTAGACTGATATATAAAAGGTTGACAGTGCTCTTAGATTTTAATAACTAACGGCGATCATGCGTGAAACGACGAATGACTGTGGAGGAAGCAAGAGAAGCGTGCCGAGGCAGATTTATGACGCGAGATGAATGGACTCTCTGTCTGTGACAGCGTGAAGTTATGAATGTAATGTACGGTGGTATGTGGTGGTAGATGGCAATCTAGTGCTTAGTGATCTACTGATCATACTGAAATGTCATTATGGCCCCAATCTAGTTAGCGGCCCATCTGACCCTAGAAGCGGCACTGTGAGGCGATTGAATGCGGCGTGATTGAACGCCGCTGCGTGGGGTACAAACCGGCCCCCACAATGGGCCAATCGCCCCCCACAATGGGCCAATCAGGCCCAATGAGTTTGTTGTTACGTCACGGCCCGCGGGTCGCCGCGATGGATTTTTGTTTCGAATTCTCGAATATCCGTCGTTTAAATTAAAATTCACATATTTGGATAACTTTCTGCTTTCTTGGATTCTCTACCGCGTTTCTCCAATCACGGTCCCGCTTCTGCTGGGAGAACTTATTATTCGTTTTACATAGAGCTTTCTCAAGAGGATAAGATGTCTTGGTATGGGAACACGATGTTGTGTGCTGTTGTAGTGGATCTTAGTCTTAATTATTTTTTTTGGACTCGTAACCTAAATACGAGCATATTAAGGTTCGAAAGTGATCGTGCAGGTTAAGCATCGATGGCCGCGGTCAGAACTAGGATGGGTTACCGCCAATGGCATATTTTAGTATATAAACTAATAAATATTTCATATTTCACTTTTCTGCACTATACTGGTAACGTATTAATCATTCTTCTATCACGTATCGTATCGTATCGGTCACCTGGAAGATATCGCTCTGAGCGATAAGGCCGCCTTTCTACACTTATTTTATGTTTCCTTTTCTATGTAAATTTCTTGTGTGCAATAAAGTATTAGTCTACCTGTCTATTTCAATCTGAGCCCCTCCGTGAGAACATTATAGCTGTGGGTCGCTCCCACGTTAGGCCATGTCAGGGGACTACGGGCGGCCTGAACAACGCTGACAGTGTGCCACTCGCGGTGAGATCATAATTATAAGTCTCACTCGAGTTTAAATTAGTTCTAAAAGACAATAGGTATAGGTATAATGATGATTGATTGATGACGTTTTCATCTTTTGTGTAAACGCGCCTCGGTGATTGGCTGAAAGTCCCCGAGGACCAGCCCCGATTATTGTATGCAAAACAGTTGCCGATGTTTCCAATCATTTCATTAAAATCGGCATGGTCCCGTAGTACTGGAGCTCCGGTACCGCTTTCATTCATTTGGAGTTTTGGAGGCATATAGCACTGAACTGAAGTTCGATCAGCTGTAAATTTATTCCTCCAAGTTTAGGGGTTATTTTTAGCAGGTGTAGCAGAGGGAGAGAAGCTAGGTACTGTTTGAACAAAAGAAAATAATGAAAAACATTAATATGTATTAAATATGTACAAGAAGACGGTAGGAGGATAACAGGAAGAATGAAAAAAGACAAAAACAAGCTATATAATTAGCTATATAAAGGCATATAAAGAACAGATAATGTTATAAAGAGAAAACTGGAAGAGCCATCAGTAACATCAATCATCGGTAAAAGTGTATCCGCTAGGTTAGTAATGGTATTCCTATAGCGGCCTCTTTGATGTCTGTCACTGTCGCGATCACTAAGTAAACGAATAAACTTTACCTCCTCGAGGTTCATTTGAAGTTGGCGTCGATGAGTATTCTCAGTAAAGGGAGTGTGATCTGTAAGAATCCAATACAAAGGCTCCAGTACTATCACGTGTCGTATGTAAATCATTGTAACCGTTACTGGAGCCCCCCTCCTCCCACTTCACCCCCCCGTACAAACCATTTGCTGAAAACAAACGTCGTTAAAATGACAAATCGCCGGACGGGAATTCGATTTTATTATAATATCCGGTTTAACGGCCCAGTTTAATTCTATTTTATGGACGTATTTAATAAAGATATGGTCGAAGTAAATTTCCTGGGAGAGAGAAACACATACATACTCCTTGCAAGGTAGGCAAAACAAGGAGATGCACAAATTCCTAATGTCATCGTCAGCGAACTTTTTCACTTGGTGCCGTCGTCGTCTACTTCCTTGCATCGCACCACTCGTCGGCGGCTCAATTTTCACCCGCACTTTCTGGTGCCTTGGGTGTCTACCACGACCCGTTTTACACGAACGTTTCTGCCACGCACCTGTAAAATGTGGAACTCTTTTCCAACCGACGGTTTCCCGCAGCGCTACGACATGGGATGCTTCAAAAAGAACGGTAAAAAAGTCCTCTCCCTCCATTGCCGGCAATACCCCTGGTATTGCACGTGTCTCTAGGCGACGGTGACTACTTACCATCAGGTGGCCCGCCTGCCTGTTTGTCGTGGCCTATTTATAAAAATTTAAGAAAAAAGGTTCATTCACAGCTCGTATTCGCCCACTGCAGGGCATAAGCATCCTCCCTTTGTGCAATTCGCCTCGACCCTATGCTAGCCTCGTCCTCGTCTTCCCTGCAACACCGGCTATGTCATCAGCCTGGCTATGTCCTTTCTATTGTAAAGGAAGTTATTCGACATTAGCTACCACCACCTTATAAGGTGCTATCATGAACCAAAGAACCTTCTAAGAATTTGTGCTAATAAGATCATTTTGGTCTTCTATTTTTGTCTGCAGTCTTTTGCTGCTAGAATCTATACTTTGTTCAGTACGTGTTTCTTCATTGCTGCTATTAAAGCAACTCTTTATTGTTTCTGACAAGTTGATACCGACCTTAGATGCCTTCACACCTGTACATTTTTCTGTCGCCTTCGTTTTTGAACACACCTGCAAAAACTATAAATATTGTTAGGAAAGTGCCACTGATGTTTCGTTTAATTAGCTTGTTTTCACAGGTATTTCTAACTAAAGTGCCAAATAAGTGTCAAAACCCAGCTGTAAGCGCAGTATGGAAATATACATAATAGTAGGCATGGCTGTGTTGATCTATACGTTAGTGACTCTCCTGATGAACAGTGACTGCTGGAAGGACGCCGAAGGTCAGAGGTGTCGCTGCGAGGAATGCCGGAGCCTCTGCCAGAATGTCTACCGACCAGTTCACTCTGTCTCCTCTAACATCGACGAGGTCCTCGTGGAACTCCTCTAAACTTTTAATCGCCTGGTATTTAGGGTAACCACTTTAGTATGTTCATTGGATTTCTGAAACAAATGTGCAGTGAATAATTTAATATCTCCTGTAAAGTCCTAATAGCCTGGTACTTTTGGTGATCTTGGTATTTTCAAGTTCCATGCTGGCAAAATAACCCTAAAATCAGAGTGTCAATGAAAAGTGCTCAAGTTTGAAAACCCAAAAGTAGTGCTCAAAGTGAAGTGCGATCAAACGATGAGTTGATATATCACCACGAGGATGATGGTGATATGACGTAGCGGAGTGTGATGGACCCGCTGGCGCGGCTGATGGAAGGCGCGCCGCTGCCCGGCGTGCTCGGCGCGACCAGGGACGCGCGGCCGCGCGGTGCGCTCGTGCACGCGAGCCTGGCCGCCGCGCCCGCGCTCGGCGACAAAAAAGGCCGTCACCTGACCGGCACCTTTTGCCTCACTGGAGACACCATGGAGGGCATCATACAGTGCCTCGTCTTCTTAAAGGCGTTTTCGGTAAGTGTTGAAATTAATCAGGAAACGGGAGCAAAAGAAAGGCGTGATCTGTGGTTTGTAGATTAGACACGTGCTCTACTAGCGTAGAGTTTTGACGTGTAAGTCG
Source organism: Hofmannophila pseudospretella (assembly GCA_947369225.1). Lineage (NCBI taxonomy): Eukaryota > Metazoa > Arthropoda > Insecta > Lepidoptera > Oecophoridae > Hofmannophila > Hofmannophila pseudospretella. The sequence continues at coordinate 13,293,034 of OX376329.1, read as the reverse complement.
GAAGTCCTACGATTAGTTTTGGCCTCTTTTGAAAGCCTTGATCACGGAGTGTGTGATGAAGCACCTGTAGAATCGGCGGCTCGCTCTTTTTCTCTTTCAATTCTAAAGTAGTTTTAAAACGAAACGAAAATTGTGCCTCAATTATTGACCCCAATTAAATGTAATGAGGCGAAAGGTTTTGTTCTGGGTTGTTCATCCAGAGTAAAATATTTCATATCATACATATTAGAGACATATTAACAATAGACAGTGAAATGGGTAACTTATACCTAGACGAGAAAAAGGGTCGGCGACTGACAGGTATTTTCTGCCTGATCGGTGACCGCAATTGGAATAATACCTCGTTTTCTTCCTTCATAGTAATACTTTACTTTTGTTGTGACAGAGGTCCTATTGAATTTCGAAAAGTATGGCGCAGACAATCTATTGCGGATTAAGACTGGTGTATAAACTTCACAAAGATTAACTTGGACAAAGTTTGAGCACCGGTTTAATCCGGATTATTCCCGAAACAACATTGACGTGGGCTTACGGAAGTTTTATCTGGAGATCGAGTTACTTCTTGTTCTTAGACTCTTGTTCATCATACGGAGTGGCTGCTCACGTCGCCTTTACGAGTACTTTCTTTCCATACTCCATACCACAGAGAAGAGAAGAAATTATATTTTATCATCATTTGCATTTGGACTCGAATAAAAATTCGCCTGAAATTCATAATGCGCATATGCATAATCTCAGTTTCTATTTTCACGTCTGATCCATAATCTCCAAACTCTAGAATTTTGTTGGACAGCGTTCGTTTCAAAGAAGCCTCGTATCCTGTCTATTCATGCTTTTCAATATCGGCTTCCCCAGGGCTTTTCAATTTTAAGACTGTTTCGTTTCGAGTTCCAAATAAATCTCTCAATCCTGCACTCAATCTATTCGAACGTGTACAGAGTACAGTCAGAACAGAACAAACATTTTTCCCGACCGCCCGCTGCCTGTTACGCTAACAACTCGGCCTGTCATGTTACAAAGTAGATTTGCAATTCCGCGCCGGCAACTAAAGCCAGTCGGATAGTCAAACGGGCGCAATTCTATCGGAACGCATCGTAGAGGCTAGTATGCGAAAAGAATAGAAATATCCTGCTTCATACTTATACTTAGCCTTTGAATTATTTTCTTAACATCACATTAGCTGAATTCGTGCTTTTGTTTGAACCCAAGTTTAATGTCATGTTCATGTTACCTCCTGCTTGACCCTTAGCATAGGGAATTCCCAAGGTTAAAACGTAACGTACATACTATATCCCCGGCAGCGGATCGACTCCGGATCAACCCGTGCCATTTCGAATTCTTTATAAAGGATTTACCACTTACCATAGAGCGACGCACACTTATCAATTCCGTAATGGCGCCTCACCTTGCAACAAACAGGCTATTGTTTATGGTGTGAGGCGACGCCGCCGATACATTGTAAAATGGAGAAAAGCCGCATGTTGACGATGAAACATTTTCTAGAAAATTCCTCTAATTTAATTTTGGCTTATTTCCAACTCAAAAATGGCTTTATAGTTTTAAAAACGCCCTTCACGGGTATTGCATAAAGGTCGCAAGGTACCAGGTGAGCATGGCTCTGAAAGGTTAACTCGATTACGGTCGCCTCGAATCGCGCCGGCTCGCGGTTACACGCTCCCGTGCAGAGGACCTCTCACGTTTTAATGTCCGGCCATTTTCTTTTATTTTCTGCCTCTTTAAGGTGTCTTCGCACCTGGTATGTAGAGAAAATTGTGTTTTGAATAGTTTGAAAGCCTTCTTAGGTCTGGCACGAAAGGCCGTGTTAATCAGTGTCAGAAATAAGAACCTTTTCTATTATGCATATGGGAATTTAGGGAGAATCCTCAAAGCCTACGAGGCTTTGCGGCGTAGGGTGGCAAAGTCGGTGGGTGAAAGTCGTCGTTAAAAATATACCAAAACCCACCCTTAGATCTCTTTCGAAAAACTACATTGTCCAAGATTTAACACGTTTTTAAATTACTTGTATTGATACTTACCAATACGAAACTTTCCGAATATTTCCAAAAACCATCGCGTTTTATAATAGTACCCAGTGTACCTGAACTTAATAACCCTAACCGATATTTCACTGAAATGAACTTTTGTTCTCTGAGCAGTCATGTGGCCACCCGACAATACCAGAGATAATTAAATACAATATCTAAGGAAGCCAAGTAAATTCCTTGCGTAATTTCTCCTTTCATTAATAACTGACAAAGCTCCTCGCCTTCGCTAAGCCCCTGGTCCTTAGCGCAGCTCCTTGACGATATTCAACTTAATTGCGCTGAAATTAAAGTTTCGGTTCGAGCCCTGTTCACATGGATCCCCATTTTATGCCTTGTAAGATGCGATATTAAAAGATTACATCGTATAACATCTTTTATGAATCTGCTTCATAAAAGCGTGTTGATTTCATTGAATAATGGATAGAGTTACTCTCAAACAATTACTTTAGACAAAATTATTATAAACAGGAGGTAGTTCTAGATGGGGAGCGATAGTCGCTGAGCCAGCGAAATTACTTTGTCGTAATTTTAGAAGTCCAAGCAAACCTGAATATTTCTCATCCAAATTTAAATAGGAACCAACATCAACAGCTGTTTCTTTAGAGACACCATTGTCTGCTGTAATCTGAATCTTACACTCTAACGACATGAAAGCCATAGCAACCTATGGCGGAGTCTTTTGAACTCCCATTACAACCGTTAAAAATTAAAAAAACTCACTCGTTCCCTCGCCCGCCCACCAGAAATACTCTTATGCTTTAGTGTATAATAGGATTGATCCCGCAACGCCTAAGTTAAACCTACATTATTGTACAGTGGGTGAAAAACACATCAAATGCGGAAGCTCTCATGAGTACCTACATCTTCGCCACGGGGAGGCGAAGAGGTTATGTCAGACTCTTACTGACTAAAAACACCTCGGTATTCCAACGCTCCTCAGGGCGAAGACACGGGATCGCTAGAGCACACAACCGCGACTCCGCCAGCAGACCCTTCCCAGGACATAAGTCCCCTCCGCCTGTTAGAGGCGTGACGGAATATATGGCACGCCAACCAGGCGGACGCACTAGGGGGTTCCCCGACACAGCACTCACTCTGTGGAACTCTGTCGCAATAAGTTTTTGTTATAATTCCTTGACATTCGTATGAATGTGTCAAATAATTGGCTCTCTCTGCGTCTTCTATCGCGTAAATAATGGGGAGTGCTCTTCAGAACAATTTGACTTGGTGCCGTCGTATACTTTCTTGCATCGCACCACTCGTCGGCGGCTCAATTTTCACCCGCACTTTCTAAAGCCTTGGGTGTCTACCACGACCCGTTTTACACGAGCGTTTCTACCACGCATCTGTAAAATGTGGAACTCTCTTCCACCCGACGTTTTTCCACAGCGCTACGACATGGGATACTTCAAAAAGAACGTTAAAAAAGTCCTCTCCCTCCACGGCCGGCAACACACGTGCAATACCCCTGGTGTTCCACGTGTCTCTAGGCGACGGTGACTACTTACCATCAGGTGGCCCACCTGCCTGTTTGTAGTAGCCAATGATATATAAAAAAATATATAATTAATGCGAAAAAGTATAGCCTGATGTGTGCACTGTACGAAGAAACTGAAGATGGAGTTTTTCCATACCCAATACAAATATCTACTTATAGTCTAAGACAAGATAGTTCTAGGAAAACCGATATCCAATTACGGATGTCTAATCACCAAGACGTCCCTTGGACTGAGCGGTGGTTGTAAGACACCTGTAATAAGCCGTATAAATTACGGTAATATTGGCTATTTATCGCGAGGGGTCGCTATCTGAGGGCTGCAGGGCCCCGAGGGACCGGCCCGGTAATGACGGCCCAGTAATGATGGACCCGTAATTAACAAGTGCAGTAATTGGCCATTGTTTCCTCTTCCTTGTCCATTGTTAATGTTTAAAACTACTAATAAAATCGCCATTTAACAAAAGTTTGAAAGGATTTAGGAATGATAATGAGTTTATCAAAGTAGTCGGAGATAATGGAGTAAATTAACAAAAATGACGCCTTTAAATGAATTCTAGTGAAAATGCATTTTTCTCTTTAATATAGGCCAAGAATGTCCACTTCCCAAATTGAAAGAGAAAGTTTTGGTCACTTTGAGAAATGTTCCATTTTCCAAAATAAGATAAGATTTATCGTGTAAAAGTTTATGTAAGAATTACAAATATTGCAGATATAGTTGCATAGACATGTCACACTAAACTTTACCTTTACAGGCATACACACCGAATTCACAAATTAATAAAAACATACAATTATACAGATTATGGGAAGGAACAAAAAATAAAAAGAGAATGTCATTAAAATGTATCCAATGTCAATAATATTAAATTTACAAAATGTCCACTAATTAATGCTTTGTGAATAATATTAATACAAAGACTAAAACTTCCTCTTTCCAAACAACCACTTCCCAAAACGTATCGAAAGTTCACTTCGAGATCAGAACTATGGAGACAACATATGTGAAAATGAATTTTGAAATTCGCGGGATACATTTCCGACTTCCACTTTCGAATTGGCTAAAGGTGTTCTCCTTCCAGGAAACGGTTAGTTCCACACCCTTTACTGTACAAATCAAAGCGACACGAAAAGGGTAATTATCTGATTGTTTATTTTGAAAACTGAAAATAGATTAACCAGCACCGCGTCTTTAACGAATGCGAGGGCTGACAATGGCGCTTCCAATTTAAATTCACTGGAGCCGAATTTTAATGGACTCCGGCCAAATCGCTGTTTTGGGGCTTCCTACTTAAACGATGAATAAAACATGCACCCCCAGGGGGAGGGGGGGGGGGGACTTCAGAGTTATTCAAGGACAATCCAAAATATTGAAGTCGCACTAGAGAATATTTAAATCAGTGCGGCGCTGAATGTAGTAACACCAACGAAAATCTTAATCTTTTTTTTTTAATGACCAGTCATCTTAAGTTTCTACATATTTCTGCCAATGTCAAGTGCATGTATTGTAACATTAAAAAATAAAACACAGTTCTAGACACACTGAAGAAATAACTTGTTTGATTTAGAGTAAGTGCACATTTCACACATTTAGCGTTTTTTTAGACGAATAAAGATTATATGACTTGTGCTGTTCGTTATCATCATTCTTATGATTTTGTTGCTACATCTGACCAGGACTAAATATTCAGAACAAACAAAAAAAAACAAGTAAAGTTGTAAATTTTATTATGTAAGATTGTATGAATACAATAATAGTACATTATGATACAAGCGAGCTATGTTGGACATTAGTCAACTCATTACATTCGAAGCTGGATTGCACTCCAAGCCGAAGGCGAGGGTGTGTGGAGCCAAGAGTGTAATGACCAATGCTCACACGTTTTATACGACGATTTTCAACACATGCCGTAAAAAAAATCATTAAAACATATTTTTAGACATAAAAACTCTTACCTGAGATTTAAAAAAAATTAAAGTAAAAGCACTAGTGCGTAAGCACGCGTGTTTTATAAACTGCATAATGAACCTAAAAACGATTCAATACGAGCCACATTACGATCAAGTGTGTTGAAAGAATAGTTTCATAATTCCCTGTGATCCTCGATTTGCAATATCTCCATGCATTATTGACATTTTATCGTGACCAGAGGATCAGAGGGAATAGAAAGAAAACACGAGGGCTAATGGACCGCCCTTTGTGCAGCCTAATGTGCCCAGGGCCACATAAATAATGGACCGTTAAGTTACTGCGATACTCACGGTATACAGCTACAACAGTATTCGGGAGGAAATTGATAAAAATTCTCCTCCGTGTTCCTGAAACCTTGGTAATTCATGCCTTGGTGATTTTGGGAGCCAGGCCACTTTACGTGCAGTCAAAGATGTGGGTTCAAAACTTGGAACCTTGCTCGTTAAGTGGTGGACCTCTTCGGAAAAGTTGGTCGCATTAACAACATTAGAGATTCTTTAGAACATTTTGATAAACTAAGCAATATTTGATAAACAAGGATTCGTGGATATGCATGTGGTATCAGTGGTGGGTGCCCGCTCTACCGCTTTATTTTATTTAAGAAAATGCAACAGAAAAAGATGCAGACCAAAACTCGCTAAACACAAACACGAACAGTCAATTACAAATATCTAAACTAAAATTGTGTAAAAATATAGAAATAGAAATTCCTTTATTAATAGACCATTTTTGACCTAAAAATACTACAACCACGTGAATACATTTTTAAAATGGTATGGTTTAATGTAATAAACATATGATCTATTAAAAGGGCGAAGTTCAGCTGAGTGTCGCTAGATGTATAGATACCTATACCTCTACCGACGCTGGGTTTCAACTTGACCCTTTCTACTTATAGCTATAGAGAGCAACAATGTCGTTCTTCTGTATTGTCTGTTTGTCTGTATTGGCTCATCTCCTTTCATGACACACACAATTATTTTCCGAAACTCGACCAGTATGAAAAATCTTGGATTCAATCATAATCTTCTAAACCAACACAAGCAGTAAATTAGGACTAAATCCTGTCGCCATTGGTGAAATGATTTCTAAAGTCATTATACTGTGACTGTAAAACTATTGTTCTATACTTTTTCTTAAAAGTATGCAAGTTGACTATACTTTGTAGCGGTCGGCGGTTCGGGCGGTGGCAGATCATTCCATATTTTGTAACTGCCCCTAAATACTTCACTCCTATGTCCTTACCTACCTACTATATTATCCTACGTGGTACAGTCGTGCCTCAGTGACAGATATTCTGCGCTCACTCCGAACTATAAGCTTATGCCCTCTCTCTGTTTCCACTACAGCCAATTGTTGGATCGCCTTTTTGCTCCTAGAGTCTGTTATTTCATCGCCATATTCGTGTAAATCGATCACTTTATCTGCTTTTCTCTTACGCAGTCCATCACCACTGCTGTAATAAATTTCTATCCGTCGTGGTGAATATTGACCAACTATGACCGTTTTTCCGTACGATATATACGTTGCATTACCATCAATTGTAACGTAATAATCAAGACATAATAGGTTTTCCAAGGTGACATCATCTTCGGTTTCAACTAATCGTATGCTTCTACACTCTCCTTCGGGGCTTTTGTAGAGTACCTCATTTTCAAGTAATGTCCATAGACTGTAGATAAGAATGCGCACTTCCATATATTTGTTTTTATTACCCTTCGGTATCACACGAATAATCCAGCCTCTGTCACTAGTGACCTGTATGGCTAATAGGTTGTCATTTTCTTCATAGAAATAAAATAAGACATCGAAGGATTCTCTATGAAGCTCCTGTAGCGATATCACGTCGTAATATGCAACGGTGTCATACCATTTTGTGCCCTTGGCTCTATGAGATCTTTGAGGGTAGCCAAACAACAAGTGACGTCATAGTGCACGTGCAATGCCCACCTGCGCTTGGGACGAAGCAAACACGCAGCAACAGCCGATACCACGTCATGCCGCCCGCCACCACCTGGCCTCTATAAAAGCGAGCGCCCGAAACAAGGTGACATCATTCTCTTGCGACTCGTCGACGAGGCAGTCGGACTTGATATTTTATTAGAGAATATTGCATTTCCGAATAATTAACCGTAACTGGTTGCTATCAGGGGACTCTCGTGCGGCCGGTTACTGTTGAATGTCTAACCGGTGACTAGTGGTTGCTATTGAGACGGATGACCCGTGACTAGTTAGTATCGAGTAACTAGGCAGTAACTAATTCGCTGTTTAATAACTTTAAAAATAAAATAACTCTTGAGATAAATTGATTCAGTCAATATAGTTATTAAATTATATTTCGCTGGTTTTAAAAAAAGCAAAAATAGAACCACAGTGTGAGGACAACCTGTAGAATGATAGCGGGCCATCTATGCCCTCACCCTCTGATCTGACATATATAACAAACTTAGACAAAAATATGTGAAGCACAAAGGGCGTGACTTATCTCTAAGAGAGATCTCTTCCAGAAAATCCCATTAGGTGAATCTATATGCTAAATAAATATACAAATATACTAAAATAACTTTATATACTATCATATAAATATTATCTAGAGAAAAATAGATAATAAATATAATTATAATATAAATTATAATAGATAATACAGGCAGGATGACAAAATAAATACTAAAGGAGAGAAGAATAATGTTCCTTGACTCTCTGACTTTGTGGGGAAGTGTCAGTCGCAAATGTTACCGTTCATCAAATATCACCAACGAGGACGTTTAAATTCCAAATGCTGCAAAATTGAGTCATTGCTTTTCCTCAAAAGGAAGATAACTCGATCAGCGGGTTTGACAGAATTGCGTATTATTAACATGGAAACGCTAAGGAAGACCCATAGAGAAATCTTCGACTTCAATTTCAAATTTTATGCCGTAAATGACGTAATTATCGTCGCGGAATTTAATAACAATGCAGATAAAATGATACCGAACGCGAATAAAACACGTTTTCAGGATTAATTTGTAAGCACTTACAAATACAAACCATGGACGTTGTTTGCAGATAAAGTTCACTATGATAATTCTCATGAACAGATGAGATGTGTCTGGTTAGTTGACAGATAATGACGTCTTCTTCGAGAATGCAGATTTAAATGAAGTGATTGAAGACACTGGTACAAGAGTTTCAACGGAGAGAGGACTGTGAAAATAACAGCAAGATAGTGATAACTCATAATTTGCTTATTGTATTTACAGGCTATACAATGAAACAAAACTGCTGACCGTAAGACAACTATATGTACAGAACACTGTTCTGAGATACCACAGGTCGACCCTCTGATCACTACCCGTCAAACAAAAAAGACGACAACGTACCTGCGTACCACCGGTCAGAACAAGCTTTGCCCGACACCAGTACGGTTTCTTAGGCCCATTTCTTTATAGATACTTCAACGATGTCCATGATATTACTAAATTTAGTAGGCACTCTTTAAAACAAATTCTTAAAATCCACATGAATGAACTTAGCTACGATCAAACCGAGAAACTATTACGTCCACAACAATAATACTTCACTCATCTACAGCATGCACACATACATACTTTCACACTCACCCTCTAACACATAAACATACACACCCTTACACACACTCCCACCCCCAAACACACCCTCACACACACCCTTTCATACAGTCACACGTCTTCGGGTATAAAATAATAATTAAAAATTTATATATTATATTATAATAAATTGTAATTTGTGACTATTGTTGCTTGGTGTTCGTAGGGGGCGGTATTTGTCCCATGGATAGCTACCTAGTTGTCTATGGGATGAATTCTGACCTTTATTGAATACCTTCTTTTTGGGAAAGCACTGTCTCCCAAGATACAGGTTCGCCTAGTTTGGGAGTCAGGGTATTGTTCGATTTACAAGTATTGTGATGTTTTAAATAAAGTTTTTTTTTTTGTCATTGCTACGAATGGGTAACATATTTTAGATACTAAACGCAGTAGCTGACAAATCTATTGATTTAGATAAGTACAGGAATGAAATCACAGACAGTGCAGGAGTTAAAGACATAGAACAGACAGATGTAGTGGAGATAGTGAGGGGACAAAATTTAATGAGAATACAACATCGAAATTTTATTATTTATTTTCAACGATTATTTAAATACGCAATTGGATGTGTATTTTTGAATGGATTGAATTGGATATGAATTGAAAGCAAAGGTTGTTCTCCATATAATTTAACAAAAGAAGATATATTATAAAAACTGATCTGTCATTTTTGAGTCCAGCGTTCGACTATAGTAAAAATATGATACAAAAATAATGTAACGAATACTACTTATATACTATACGCTAACAATATTACCGTATAATATTGTCGAGTACAATATTTGCATATCGGGCGTGCCAGGATCACCACCACATTTTAATCATGTCAGTCGCTGACCGTCCCTGTAGACGAATCTAAAAGTTACGTTCGTGACCAACCAAAGCGTCCAAAGTTTATTATTGCATTTTCCTCAAAGTTGTAATGTTAAATTTACAAATTCAACTCAACGTGTGGCCTTTCGAAGCGAATTCCGCGCGATGTCATAAATATGAAATTTCATACGCTGCGGACTATTTCTAATAAAAGTTGTGATCCGGGAAGAGCCCGGATGACGCACTCCATGAGCTCGGGTGCTGGATAATATGGAGCCGTGTGGGGAATTTTATGTAACGTGGTTGTTTACTGGACACAGTGTAGTATATCAGGTTACTTATAGATTATACTTTAGGTTGAAATTCTATCCCTAAGAATGAAATTCTATTCCTAATTGGATAAGCGGACGTAGAACGAGGCGATCAATCCGAGGTACCTTGCTACCGGTTGGAACCCTGCATCCGCAACCCTGGGTCCGCCTGGCTAGCGACCTTTATAGCGACGTTTATCGCCCAATATCTTCGGTTCGGCGTTGATGTGTTCCGGCAAAAGACAAAGTAAAAAAGTCGGAGTACATAATTCTCGTCCTCATCTTTTACTTATTTTACTCCTACTTCTTGTATTTGTACTTTAAGCGGAGAATCAAGCGCCACGACTAGATCCTGAGTGCAGAGTTATTTAGAATTTCTGACATCGTCTTTCGCTTCGTTTTCTGTCACTCACTCTTTACTCTATTCTAAGATGATAAAAACCATGCTGATGTCTTTGTCTAGTTTCTATACAAATTCCGCAAAATCGTTAAAGTCCCAAAGTCCCAAGTACCCGTACTTACTCGGGGAAAATAGATTTCCCAGTCCCACGCGGGAGTGTAAAACGGCAATATAAAGTTTGAGGTGTAACCAGATAAATTACATTTGAAGTACGGTTCGTCTTCGTCATTCATTGTCGTGTTTGGACATCTTCCGCTTTCGTCTGGGTCATTCAGGCTCTTGACGAAAATCGGCTTTTAAAAGAAATGCTGTTCTCGAGCGCGCAAAAGAGATGATATACACATGGATTTATGATAGGTACTAGCTAACCAGCTATATGGAGCAACGAAGGTTAATACTAGTAACTGTCCATGATAATTTAATTTGATTGGAATAAACATGGTATCGCCGTCTAATGCTTTTATCGTGTGTTAACGAGGGGCTCTTATGCGAGGTTTGAACTTAATAAAAATATTATCGAATGATTGATTATGCAGGTTAAGCAATTCTGGGTGCGGTCTGTATAGGTGACCGCTAGTGGCAATTATTTCTACGTCCTCTGCGGTTTGAATAACTAATTCATAATCAAATGTTAACCACTAACCACACAACAAGATGAAAAATATTGTGTTAACATTGATCATACCACATTATTTTGTTCGATGTAATTCTGGCGAGGCATAGAATCAAATTACATCGCGCCCGCAGCCGCGAGAATGGGGAAATATTGCCGCTGCGGACGACAGTTTGATTGCGTTTGATTGTGACCGTGGCCCAGGACCCCGAGGGGTTTTGGGGTCGAATCCCCCCCCCCCCCAACTTCTAATTGTAATTTAAGTTGTAGTTGCTTCTAAATTCTGCTTTATGCTGCAAAACCCTAAGTAATTTCTGAATACGTCTTTGACCCTGACAAAAGCGTCTTGCTAAATATTCTTTTTCGCAGAAGTTTCCACTCTAGGGTCATTATGAGTACTGTGCAGGTCCAGTGCCGATTGGTGGATCTGATATGCCTTCGGGAAAAAGTAAATGGACGTAAAGGAGTCTTCCAAAATAGACGTGAAGCGTTCCAGTGTAATGGCTAATGATCACCACATGGCCGCCACTGACCCTCACGTACTATTAGTTATTCTGTGCCTTCACATAACTCGACCTTATTTATATACGATCGGATAGTCATCAAATCCAGAGCGTCCCATCCAATACGCCAATGTCCCCATTTCCGGCGAGTGCTAAAATATTTGTCGCTGCGACTGACAGCTCGATTGTGCCGCGATGCCTCTCATCGTACTGTACCGTATCGTGTCGTGGGGTCGCTAGATTACTCCTTTGGCTTCTGGTCTCCTAGTACTTGATAGGTTGTATTCATTAAATGTTTACTCGGTTGCTGGTATGACTCCATGAAAAGTTAGCAAAGCAAAGCCGCAATGCTGTATTCAGGTTTGAAAGGTAAGAGAGCCAGCGTAATTACCGGTATATGAGGCACTTCATCTAAATCCTTAAGGTTAACATAACAGTGCGCATCAAATAACAGAAAACTCAATATTACGAACACATTACTATATATGACTAATAAAACAACAACTTTTAGGCAAAACTAAAACTAACTTCATTCATCAACTCCTTTAAGTGTGATACATTTATTCCAATGGTTCTCTAACATTTCTATGCCTTTCTTATAGAAAGATCCCTTCAAAATACGCTTCAGTTTCTACGATTACCTCCTCATTGGAGTCATATCTCTTTCCGGTGACCATTTTTTTGAGATTTGCGAAGATTCGCTAGGGGCTGAATCTGGATAATACGGTGGATGCAGAAGTTATTCGAAGTGCAATTCGTGCAATTTTGCCATTTTTGTGATCACGGTGACACGGTGCATTGTCTTGGTGAAATGCATAAATAGTGGTACTCTAGCACGACATAATAGTGAGGTACATCTTACCTGTGGACACGTGCAGGTGGCTGAAGTGGAACTGGCACAAAATAACTAATGTTTTAGATTTTGTACTACTTCACTTAATTCTTTTCCAGCCAAATTAAAAGATTCAGTAAGAAGTAGTACAACTGAGTACATAAAATGTAACGAGATGTAATTTCAACTAACTTTTAACACTTTATTTAATCTTTGTTTCAGGTAAGAAATGGCTGTTTTATGTCTAGCGACTGGAGATACACACTCAAGAAAATGTCTGCTTTGGGTAACGTTATGTTAGCTTAATGTCTAAAAGTCTGAAACATTGTCATCGTATTCACGTGTCCTAAAATAAGAGCTGCTTTCAAATTCAGGGTATTCAATTCAGATAGACTGGACAATCTTTGTTCGATTTTCGACATTAAAACAATTCGTTCGCTTAATTAGCTTAAAGTAATCTGTTATATTTTTGTGAATTAATAGCGAATTATAAAAAGTGGATCGAGGACGCATATTCTTCCGGGCACAGTCATGTACTCGTCTCGGGGGCGTAATTCCGAAAACGGTTGCAGAACCGACACCCATAGATTGTGCTGCTGCAGCACTTCGCGGAGTAATTTTGACACAGAATGCGACGACGTATGGGACGCTTTGCATTCCAATTGTCTCCGAATACGGTTACAACACAGCGCATGTAGATAGAGCAGCGCCTGTCTGTAGTAGTTGAGCCGCATTTGGGGCGCTCACCCAATCCACTTTGTTCTCGTATATGGGCCTCAGTGAAATTAATTATCGATATACCGAATCCCCATGCAAGCAATCAACAGACACTTTTTTTTAAATTGCAAATCAATTGTACCATAATATCGAGTCTTTGCAGAAAGAACATCGTAAGTGGCCATCCATAAATCTTCGTGACGGCATATGCGTAAATCTAAAAGAAGTCATAAATATTATAATGGAATGGGTTCAAATCAAAATCCATTCACAAGTTGATTAAATTTTGTATCGTACATTTGATTTGATGTTTTTTTTTTGAAATGGTTGATTTTAGGAAAAAAGAATTTAACATTGCAAACTATGTGACGTCATACCAGTGGGGGGGGGGGGGAGTCAATTTCTGAAAAAATCAAATGTTGTCGCTTACGATGTTCTCCCTGCAAAGGCTCGATATACTAGGAGCGCATAGAGACTGACTAGTTACTCGGTTGGAATGTAACTTTAGGCGAGTTAGCGGTGTTTGCCGAACAAATTGGAAAAACTTGCCGTTTCGCCGCCGCGAGTGTTTGCCGTGTGACCCCGAGAGCTCTCGACGCGACTGGGGGAACCACGTGTCGCTCACAAAGGAAATAGGCCTACGAAAATGTTATTTGTGATTTCTATCAGTTCTTTAGGTTTCCGTAAAGTGTGTTCTTTCTTGAAGACTTATAGTGCAGAACAATAGTTTAGGTTTAACGGTTTACTGACATCCCGTGGACGACGTCGGCCTAGGCACGTTCTAGACGACCCCGACTACGACGCCATCACGATCTCCGTCGCGGAAACGACTCGTCCACACGACAGTAGTTCACACACCGCACCTACATGCAGCCTGCGCCGGCGCGGGTGTCTGCCTTTATCCATTCTAAAAAATAAAGAACTACAGTATGCGACAGCCCGGGATTGCGGGTCCGAATATAGGCATGAATCGCATTTCGGTTCAGTACATGGTTTTTGATCAGCGGGCCGGAGAAGAGCGAGGGATGAGTACGGGCCGCCGCGCAGTATAAGGAGGACATGGTCGGCTCCCTCGCTCTTCTACACTCGAACACCTAAAAACATGTACTGAATCGCGACTCGTGTCTATCTTCAGATCCGCTCTCCCGGGCTGTCGCGTAATGTAGTTACGAGTAAGTAGTACTTACTAGAAGTACCGTTTCTGATATTTTATATTTGAACGGGTAGTTATTTATAAAGTAGGTGGCGTCGTGGCTAGGACGTCGGACTCCCATGGTCCGGGTTCGAAACAATGCAATGTCATGTACTAAAGAATTTTAGGTTGATTAATTCCTTTAAATGATCACGACCCTCAGCAATGAGGAATACACTACTAAGAAGTAGAAGAAGAAGAATTTGTATAGTAAAAAAACATTACCCTCCTTCTGGGGCAGGAGGGCAAAAAAAACCACGCGACGCGTGATATGCCTTAGCAAATAAATAACCATTAGTAAATGTAGAACTATTTATTGCAATTACATATGTACCACCTACAAGTTAAAAAATATTCGTTAATATAATTTACGTTATAATGTAATTCTGTAGGTACTGGCAGCGCATTAGAAAACAAGTCGTAGTTAAATTAAAGAGTGAGTTAGCAGTATTTGCGGAACAAATTGGAAACTCACGGCGGGAAGTGAAGTGTTTATCGTCTGACCGTAGCGGCTCCTGCGATCCGGCTCGAAGGACCGGCGGCCGCACTTGACGGATTTCGTTAGCTACCCGGTGGTATCATGGTGGAAAGGTTTTCTTTAGCGATTTTTTTATAACAGCTGGTGTTATGACTATACAACACACACTAATAATAGTAATGCGAAATTTGTGAATAAAAAACATACTCGTAGCTTCTAAACTTGTGGGAATTTAAAAAAAACCTAATTCTATTGGATATGATAAGCAACATACTTACGTCAAATATAAATATTCCAATCATACCTAGGAGTCATACCTAAAGAGATATCATCATTTTAAAGCGAAAATTGTAAAGAAAAAATAATCATGTACTTAGCGTTTTTCATAATACTTACGTATCAGATCACGACTACAGAAAAACTATATCTAACAAGGTCTCTTGCAAATTAGAAAATATGATTCAAATGGTTTGTTTGTTTGTAGTCTCTTTATTGCACAAAAAAAATATACACATAAAATAAATAAAAAACATTACAATATGCTCAAAGGCGGGCTTATCCCATAGGGATCTCTTCCAGCCAACCTTTGGTTTAGGAGAGTTTAGACTACTTTTATGGTGGGTAAGGTTTGGAGTACAATAAATAATAAGTATAAATAAATTACAATAATTATATAGTAGATAAATAAAATACATACTCAACAATTATAATGATATATACAATTTGTTATACATATATAAATATAATTATACAGGGTGTACCATTGTGATGGGTCAGTATGGAGAACTCTGAAACTATAAGAGATAGAGAAATATGTTCTAAGGAACCATGTTGTCGATTATAGAGTTAAGATAAACTGCATTAATAGATTTACAAAGAAACTCATACACGACTCGGGAATCGAACCCAATCATTTTTAGAAAAAAACGTATATTATTTTAGTTAAAAAAATGATAGTGAAGATTGTATGAAATAAATATTTCTATGACACCCTGTGTCTACAATTAAAAGAAAGTGCTGTATTTAAATCAGTAGGTAAGCGTTAGCTTTAAGTGGACTGTTTAATCAATTGTTTACGTTGGTATGATTAATAATATGAACTGATATGATAGATACCAAAACTTCCGGAATAATATAAAATAATTAAATTTAGCATTTTTTGTAGTTGTTAAGGTTCCATAGCAACATTTATTCCTTACAATCTACGATATCAATTTTCGTAATACAATAACAAACTTTTTTTTTCTGAAAATTACTGGGTTCGATTCCCGAGTCGTGTATGAATTTTTTGTAAATCTATTAATGCATTTTTTCTTAACTCTAAAATCGACGACATGGTTCCTTAGAACATATTTCTCTATCTCTTATAGTTTCAGAGTTTCACATACTGACCCAACTCAATGATACACCCTGTATACTCTAATTAAATTCTTACATACAAATAACATAATAATTCAGCTGGTATGTAGGGTACTTACAAATGGTATGTAGGTACTTAGCGTTTTTAGGTCACCTTGCCCCAAGGGGTTATAAATCCAATGAATAAAACACCATCAAACACTTCGCCACCATAAAAGGGCTGTCGTCGTTTTTAACAGGGTGTTCGGAGGCGGGAGGCGAATTGGAAAATAACTGTTCAAAATTGTAAATGGCAGCGCGGAATATAACACGAAAAGATATCCGAATCCGGGGATACGCCCAATCTGAGTGCGAATAATAAATTATCAATTAATGGAGACTGTGTAATTATCAAGGCGCTCTCGTATTAATAACTACGGCAGTGTAATTATCTGGTACTGTGGATGTCAAAGTGTTCCACTTTTCCCCCCGCGGCGGGGTCTGGCGTTAATTGTATAGCTGAGACGGTGATGTCATACAGTCATACACACTACCAATTCAACTCAGCCAGGCAACGTTGTACAATTTTAAAACTCAATGTTTCATAGAACACTGAATGGTTCGCTTTCGTGTCTAGCTAGATTCAGATATGTTGCACCATAACCTAACCTATGATATTAAATTATTTTATTTATTTATTGATTTATTTTTATTTTATTTATTTACTTAAATTTACAGCTTTTTTTTGACCTTATAAAAATAATAAAATATTACTATAACATTTGCCAATTATAAATTTTCATTGTTTCTTAACATTATATAATATATCTTAGGTAGAAAACAACATAAAACAGATGTAGGTAACTATTATGAATGAGAGACATGCGTCGCATAATGTTTACGTGCGTGTGTGTGCGTGCGTGCGTGCGTGCGTGTGTGTGTTTGTGTGTGTGTGTGTGCGATGTACGAGTGGCAAGTTGTGTGTCTGGTGTGAGGGAGAGGTGCGGTGAGGTGAGAGAGCGTTAGTCAGGGTGGGTTCATTAATTTTAATGATCTTCGATTTTTATGAATCAAGAATTGTGGAATACGTTATTTGTATTATTTATTTATTCACACTTCAATGCACAAAAAAGGTGTACATGTAGCGAGCTTAATGCCTTACGGCATTTTCTACCAGCTAACCATGGGGTTATGCAGAAATATATTATTATTATTCTTCTTGTTTATTAAATATTAAATAAATCACAACAATTTCACATCAGTTTATCACTGACACATAGTCCTTTCGGGGGATCTTAGCTAAGCTCCAGTTTAAGTACCACTGACACAGAAGCGAGTGTTGTCGCAGTAGGAGTGGAATGTAAATTCCACATTGATAATTCATCTCGAGCTACAACCGTGCTGTTTTAATGTACATTTTATTATTCTTCAATTTTCTCTCTGAAATAGGGGCTATAAGGAAAATGCATCATTTCTTTTAAGGAAAGTATGTAGCTCAGAATATGAGTAACTTGCTGGGGGAAGGACCTCTTCAGGGTCCACCAGAATCTGTCGTCAAATGTCTTCGCTCCGACGTTGATGTGTTCCGGCAGTGTTTATGGGAGACCAAGACTTACTAAGCCCGTGTGCTCAATCTCCGGTCTCATCGTCACTTATCACCAGGTGAGATTGAGGTCAAACACGGCTTTAGGAGATGTAAATAAAAAAAAACTTCTTTCCCTCTGCTGGGCAAACGCCTCCCGTCGTTGTTTCCACTTCTCCTTATTCTCGACTTTATCTACTTCCCCATACAAAAGTATATTTAATTTTTTTAGTGACTTGTGTTCGGTAAAGTTGGGTTTCATTGGGTATGAATGGTGTTTTCCCCATAGGCTGTATAAGCTGACGATGACGAAAATAAATAATTTCATCTTCGATGATGGGATCAGCAACTTTGTCCAATTGCACAAGTAACAGTAATTTTATCATCATATCTGACAGATCGGAGGGTAAGGGCATAGGTGGCCCGCTATCATTCTCTGGGTTGTCCTCACCCTGTAGTTCTATTTTTGCTTTAAAAAAACCAGCGAATTATAATTTAATAACTATATTGACTCAATCGACTTATATTAGAGTTATTTAACAGCGAATTAGTTACTGCCTACTACTACTCTACACTAACTAGCCACGGGTCAACCGTCTCAATAGCAACCACTAGTCACCGGTTAGACATTCAATAGTAACCGGCCATACGAGAGTCCCCTGATAGCAACCGGTTACGGTTAATTATTCGGAAATGCAATATTCTCGAATAAAATACCAAGTCCGACTGCCTCGTCGACGAGTCGCAAGTGAATGATGCCACCTCGGGTCGGGCGCCCGCTTTTATAGAGGCCAGGTAGTGGCGGGCGGCATCACGTGGTATCGGCTGTTACTGCGTGTTTGCTTCGTCGCAAGCGCAGGTGGGCATTGCACGTGCACTATGACGTCACTTGTTGTTTGCGCTGACATATCAGTTATTCATAAACAATCATAAATTGTGTTTGAATACAAAAAAAATAGACATGCCAAAAAATAATAATTAAACTCTTTCATTGTCAATTTTAGCTACATTATAAGCACGTTATAAAAAATATATTAAAATTGCATTAAAAAAAATTTAAAATTCATGTCATCAATCAATCAATCACAAAAAATATGAAAAAATTAAAAAAAAACTGGATCCAAGAGTTATTGTCAAAACAAATGCAATACAATAAATTATAATCTGCTAAATATTCATATTTCCGACACAGGTACATGGATCATGTCTGTTCTATATAGAAATTGAAATCGAAAACGTTTATTTAGCACTGTAAACACCAGAATATAGAACACAATACAGAAGTATACAAAGATATACTATAATACATGCAGCACAAAACATCTGGTGCGGTACAGTGCCAAAAAGGGTACACCAGCTCAGTTGAGGCAAGCCACAGCGCTGATCTTCAGTGACTGCACTGACGAAGAAAGCAACAGTGTGTGTTGTGTTGCATGAATGTGTTTGTTTGTATGAATGAGGATATTAGTGTGTACGTGAGGTACTGAGTGTGTGGGAGGGTGATGGCATGGTGCGCGTGTATGTACATGGTATTATGTGTGTGGAATGTGTGGATGGTAGTTAACAGTAGACGCATAAGATTACTGCGCACATTCAGATTGTGAAAGACAGTAGTTGCAGGGCACCTAAAGAATATACGAATTCAACGTGCACCTTGTAAACAGCCGCACGGATATTTAGGTTCTTTATTCCCCAAATTCGCTCAGGTCCGGTCGTATTCCCCTACTCTATAGCGTCGACGAATTAATTGCTACTACAGTTTTATTATAGGACCCTTAGGTAGATCTAGAGCCCTTTTGTGAGCTGTCATGATTGGAATACCTATAGTCTAGACAGAACGAGGGGGCTTGAAAGCGGTAAGCTTCACATGACTAACAAGGAAAGATCCCCAAGTGCCCGGCTCCGATTTGATTCGTTTCAAGATATTTTATTTATTTAGGACAACCAGTAGATATTACATTCATACTACAAACAAAAACAAACATTCATTAAAATACAGGTAAATGCATATCTTATTAAGGTAGCCACAACAAGCATTAAAAGTTGGTAGTTATACAAAATGAAATTAAAATTAATAATTAGTGTACAATTAAAAACTAGATCGGGCTCAATGGCGCGCCCTGGGAGAGGCCTATGTCCAGCAGTGGACTAGGGTAGGCTGCTGCTGATGATGATGATGATGATGAAAAAACTAGGAAAAAATTACTTACTTACTTACTCCGCTGGCTCCGAAGTGGATCTTGGCCTCCGGTTTTTTTTTCCTTCCTTATCGGTGAAGATTTTGAGAGACAGATATTAAATTTTGGAACTCTATTCTTGTTAATTACTTAATTAAGTTTATGTGCAATAATTTTTACTTTATTTTGCTATGTAAACTCTAGTTAAATAAATTATTTAACTAGAGTTAATATCTGTCTCTCAAAATCTTCAAGATTTTAGTTCTGAAATTGCAGAGAGTGCGGGTTTGCTGGAAGAAATCTCTTTTAGAGATAAGTTCACCCTTTGTACAATGTCTCGTTTTAATTAAGTCTATTGTTGTACATATAAAGTGTAAATAAAATTAAAAAAGAGAGTAGTTGAAAACATTTAAGTACTGATTCACCGAACGCATTATAATCCCGACAAAGTCTAGCTACGAGTACTGTCCAGAACTGTTCCAGATTAGTCCGTGCAGCGAGCGACGGGGCACACGGAGTTTGAAATTATGCAGAAGTTGTGGATTGACTATAATATTTCTGAGCGTTTTATAAAGGAAGATCATATCCAACAGATTCCTACGAAGAGATAGATGGTCCATCTTGTAATGCTTTAGTTTATTTTTATATGTCATCGCAAACAACAAGTGACGTCATAGTTCACGTGCAATGCCCACCTGCGCTTGCGACGATGCAAACACGCAGCAACAGCCGATACCACGTCATGCCGCCCCCCACTACCTGGCCTCTATAAAAGCGGGCGCCCGACCCAATGTGGGATCATTCTCTTGCGACTCGTCGACGAGGCAGTCGGACTTGATATTTTATTCGAGAATATTGCATTTCCAAATAATTAACCGTAACTGGTTGCTATGGCCGATTACTGTTGAATGTCTAACCGGTGACTAGTGGTTGCTATTGAGTTGACTGGACTGCGACTAGTTGCTGTCAGCTGGCTGAAGTTAAGTTAACTGGTTAAAGTTAAGGTTACTCCGCAAGCTATTGGTTGCGGTTAAAATGATTAATCCGTGACCGGTTACCGTTGAAGGATAGGACAGTGGCCTGTTGCTGTTAAATAACTCTAAAATAAGTTGATTGAGTCAATATACTTATTTACTTTGCATGCTATAAAAATATTCTAATTCCTGTGAGATGTTCTAATTCTAAAGTATATTCTAATAATGTGTGTGTGTATATAAAGCCTGCCAAAAATAGATCGGAACTTAAAAGTAATAGTTATTATGATATATTTTTTTTACTTAGCTTTTCTGCTATATTGCAGAGCATTGAAAAATAACCGACCGGCTCGTATTTTTTTTATCTGACCAAATTCATATTTAGTGGGGGAAATCGCCCTTAGAAGTTTTCGAATATATGGGTAATAGTGAAATCGTTTTGGTACGTTGCAGAATTGACTCATCCGATGAATGAATGAATGAATGAATACTCTTTATTGCACAAAATTAGTGTGATTAGTCCGATTCGATTCATTTTAAAATAAATTGCAGAGCATTGAAAAATAACCGACCAAAAATACTGGTCGGCATCGGCATATTTGATTTCAGTTCATGGGCGCAACCTTGCCATCCCGGCTGTGATACTTCGAATGGCGATTTCCCACACTAAATATGAATTGTGAAAAATAATTTTCAATGTTCTGAAATATATCTTAAAACAAATCAAATTGGATGAGTCAATTCTACAACATCTGTGTCCCATACATTCGAAAACTTTGTATGGCGGTTTCCTCCACTAAATATGAATTTGGGCCGGATAAAAACAAATAGGGGTCGGTCAATGCTCTGCAATATATCTTAAAATGAACCAAATCGCAGCCGGACACTTGGGGACCTTTCCTTGTAAGTAGGTAATAGGGAATCACTAAATTGGATTATTTTAGACGTTCGTTTCATAATAATTGGATATTTTATTTATTTTATTTTATTTGGGTAGCTTACAGCCTTATTTACAAATTACATATACATATATAAAAACAATAGCCATTAGCCATATCTAAGTAGTCGTGCGAGTAGCTGCCTTTTCGTCCGACGGCAGTACGTGTACGTGTATAGAAGCTTCATTTTAGAAACCATTAAATGAGGAGAGAACACGCTTTTTAAAATGTAACTTCAAGTTGAGAAATTACCAGAAAAGGGCCAAATCTTAAACACATTAATCTGAGAAAGATTTGGGTGTGATAGTACTGTAATATAATTTAAACGAAATTATTTTTGCAGAGGCATTATTATTAGATTTTTTTTACTTAATAGTTGCTGACAGACTTGGTGACTTAGACCACCGATATTCCATCGGTGGTCCTTTTTTATCAAACGACGATGTCTATTTTAATAAATTATTATATTTTACTTTAAAAGTAAAGTCTCCAAAAAGCTTTGGCAAAAACAAACATGTAACAACTACTTCAAGTTAGTACATTTAAGAGTTACATTTAAGAATTTAGTATTTACATTTAAGAGTTCTCGCGCTTTCACAAAAGCTTTCGAAAGTTTACTAGTTTGTTATTCACTTGTTGTAGTTAAACTCATTACGATGGCTACTTGCGAAGGTTGCTCGGAGAACGAGACAGTCCTCGGGGACAAGTTCTGTCATTAATTATGCGAGGTAACGAACTCACGATGGTAACTTGATAAAAGATGTTTCGTCAAATAAAGTTGTCGCAAAGCTGGCGCCTCGTCTCTCAGGTCTGAGAGGTGCTACGGTTATTTTGGTCTCGTTATCAGGTTACTGAAAAGTTATTACGAGTTGCAGAACTTGCAGAGTATTTTAGCACATTCAAATATCGTGATAAAGTAATTTAATTAAAAAACTAAAAACCGCCTTTAAATCACTGAAAAGTTACAAAAATCATTAATAAAAAAGTCTATTTGGAGTCGGTGCCGGCGCGCCGCATTGAAAGTTAAATCTGACTGTGCAACGCCTTGCACGTGGTTGGCACCGACTTCAAATATTTGTAAAGATTTGAACTTATCATACTGGGTTAACTACGGGGACCTATTTATTTCACTTTGTAGGGGGTTTTGGGGGTGACTTTGCACCCCTTGGAAGCTCTTAACGAATTGACAACTTCCTTCTTTTTTGAAGTCGGTTTTTTTAGAAAGATATCAAACTTTTGGTAGTATACAAAGCTGTCTATACAGAGTATTCTTTTATCAGAAGGATAACATGAGATTTTTCTTAATCCTACGATTTCCATAACGTCGCATTCGCATGCAAAAATTAGAACTCGGCCGTCCATACATACGATGTGGAGACGTACAAATCCCTTAATCCAAAACGCTCAACTCAGTTAGTTAGGCGAATTCAGTAAAATTGTCGACAAACCGTCTGAAATCCACTCAGTTTTCATAGGGGGATTGTCCAATTTGGCAAGTTGGGCCGCTGGCCGGCACCAGGGCGGCAGGAGTGCACTGCAAATTCAATCTTGGCGTTAGCGATTCGTTATTTTGGCGGCTTGCCGGCGGCGGCGGCGCCTCTCGCATCCGATCGCAGGGGGGCGGAGGGGTGGCTTTAGCTTAATAGGGAGGGGTCTCGGGAAACGAGAAATAAAATATTTCGTGAATTGCTCGAATTGGATTTAAGTTGAGAGCGGGTTTGATTGATGTGTGTGCGATGGCAAAGTTGTCGTGTCAAATTGTTTACGATTAATATCGGTTAGTACCTAATATATAAGTTTATGGGATATTGGCATCGAAGCTTGTCTCTACTTATTGTAATTCCGAGTAACTTTATCCGCCCTTGGTAACTCCATCAATATTTTCATACCCTAATGCTTTGGAACATCCGAAACTTTGGTAGGGCATACATACTAATCCGTTATGTTAATCTAGTATCGGTAAACAGGCTAAAGCTTTACTTGGAAATAAGGTCGTACGTAATACGTATTAAGTTATTACGTACGCAATATTAGGATCAAAACTGTTGCAAGCTTTACTTGTTTTGTGTGTTCTTTAATTTCTATAATGTTCTGTTCTCTAGCATGTTTCTCAAAGCACAGTTGACCCCCGTGAGGCCCGAAGTCCAGGGTGATCCGTCACGAGGCCCAGTCTAATTGAGAGCTGACGCGGCAAGACAGATTACCTCTCTCAGGCTTTGGGCTCGGTTACACGCCATAGTGTAAATCGAGCCTTTAAACGCAACCCCTAAATATAGCTATACAGTTCTATTAACGACTCCATTAGTGCGAAAAATGTCTCCCACACAAAGGCTAGTTGGATCTCTGGTCGCTATCTAATGCTGGGTATATTTTATTGATATTGATAAAATGATTTTCAGTTTTTCATAAAACAATATTCCTTTACAGTACCCTGATTCATAAAGAATTTAATCTTTATTTTACTCGTGGAAAACTTTCCAACTGAAAGCGGTGAAACTCCGGTAAATCGGAGAGGTCGTTTGTGGGAGGAACTTCTATTTTCAATCTTCGGGCAAAAATTCCAAGAACTCCTCGATTCCTTTATCGGAAACCACATTTCCTATATCGACAAGTACCAGGAACTAATACGCGCGCGGCGTTGGCAAGTTTTCATTATCGACTCTTTGGCGCGCGCACGTCGGCCGGCATATTGCGAAAGTTTCCTTAATTGACATTCACGGCGGCTACATCCGCCTCGCTGCTCCGCCGCACACCTCCTCAGTTGTTATGATGCCTTAATTACCTGCCGTACGTGACAGATACTTAAGTTATGTCGTAAAAACTTAAGTACTGCCTCTGAAGTTACGCGGTGCTTTTAACTTGGTGTGTCACAGGTGCAACCTTTTAGGAATAGTCTACCAAAGTTAACCGAGAATGTTTAATGTTCCCAGAAATGTTGGTAGTTTTGTGCGACTGATTTCTATCATCATCAGATAGAATATCGGTTGTAGAGACGTGATCCTTTCAATCGATTCAAGGTACAACAGAATGTTACATGACGACAGAACGAGGAATTTAGGATATTAGAGATGAAACGCAGATATAATACGTGACAACGATGAAGTACCAGATAGAAACAACTCGAAATATTTTGTAATTCAATCAATGTAGACTGCTCTCTAGACAAGTTTTATATGAAAACCGCGTCTGTCAGTTGTTGCATGCGCTGTGAGCATCTCGCAATACATTCAGTCGGCCAATAAAATGTCAAATGTAAGAAACTTGTCAAAATAATATGCGCTTTTGCCCAAAGCCTTGGCTCACTGTCAGAGCTCACGTCATCATTCTAGAGAAGAGGGCGCTACTAGTCAGATTTCTGTGCTAAGGCCAATTACTATAGAACCACTTGACTGTCGATGTGGCGACCCGCGCGCGCAGAACATTAGCAGTATATTTCCTATAATTTTCACGGCACTGTAGACGCATATCAGAGTTAAAGCGAGCTCGTTGATGTCTGTGTCGCCGCTTTTTTCTTTCTTTCATGTGGTTAATTGTACAGCATTGTCTCGTTTCTTCATTGCCCCCGCTACCCTCCCCATTTTTCGCTCAACGATTGCAGGAAGAAATGTAGCTATCGGTGCTCCATTGGTTACTTGCTTCATGGCTAAGGCTCAAGGAAATTCACTAACTGTCATTTAGAAAATGCTGCAACAAACTCGCACGTTCATATTTATAATACTACGACAGTCGCAGGAGTGAGCGACAAACATCGAGAATTCCCGAATGTCGTCGTCAGAGTGATGGACGAGGTGTCGCGCAGGGCCCGCTGTTTGTCTTAATTTTGTTTTTGTGCGCCGGCTCCCGTTCTCTTCCGTTTGTTGTTTACTCTGAGGACTTGCAGGAGATGGGATGGCTCTTCTCGAAACAGTACTAATGTGTCGGAATCTAATTACGCGGTGATGAATGTCATCGTTCATTCAAATTGTGGCCGAAAAGTAAACAAGAAAAAGTATTCTTTAATCTTAAATTGCGGAAAATTTCTTCTTTCAAAATAGGTCAAGAGCACCTTGTTTTTTACGTTTTTACACTGCCGTTTTCATCATTGGCAGTGGACTTTGGCTCTTGTTATGACGCCCGAAGGTGACGCACATACTTACGGACTTCACGATGAAGGGTGGTCTGGTCACTAACCAGGCGATCCTGAAGGGGTCCTACCTACAACCAAAGAAGTAAATTGTCTTATACCTGAGAGCTAAATCTTGGTCCATGTAATAGTTTAAAACAACCTAAATCTAACCAACGATACATCATTTTAAATCCTCCACCACTCTCGACACTCGACCACAACCGGTAAACTCAACTCTACGTCTAAATTGAAATCCTAATATTAAATTATATGTTAAAACTCTGCTTTTGTGTTTTTGGTGTAATATTTTGTACGAAGTTTTAATAAATGTACATACCTAATTGAATTAGGTTGTTTACAGGGTCCATGTTTAAATTATGTTTTGAACCAGTTTCCTCATTCTCTACGTTGTGTTCGAGAACTTTCATGAGTGTTTTGTAGACGCTCATAAACACTTAATTGAATTATATGTCGTTTATGGACCCAGTTAAATGAAAATTCATTTTCGTTACGTTGTTCAGATTTTTAAAATACCGTAGGTAATATTTTTTAAATAAATAAGTAAATAAATACAAAAATAATGTCTACGTATCTTCCAAAATCCTTACTCTACATATTACAATATTGCTTAGGGAAGCAAGTTATTCATAATGACAAAGGTTTACACGCATAATGACCAATTTTAATTACGCAGAACGACCAATACGCAGAATAACCAATACGCAAAATGATCACACACAGTCAGCACATGTCAAAGTGACAAATGACTGACAAATGTTAAATTGACAAAGGAAAGTGACAAATGTATGGCCATACAACCCATACAACCTGCGTATAACTCACACTAACTCCATACAACCTCCATACAACTCATAAAACCTCAAACAATTTGTAACTTTGACACGTGCGTATTGGTCATTCTGCGTATTGGACGGTTTTTTTTCGTTGGTCATTATGCGTATTGGTCATTCTGCGTGTAAACCGATATAATGATGTAAAACAAATTCACGTAGACACAGTGTATGAAATACACCGATATAACCTCTGAATAGACGAAACAATCTTTCGCTAATCAAATAAAATATTAATCATATTAAATCGGACAATATTATCATCAAACATACTCTCGTACCAGGAAATCATAACAATAAGTGTATGACGCAGCAATCATTCCCGGTTGCTGAAGAGCTCATATCAGATGCTGCATTAGGAGGCACATCTATCAAGCGTCACGTCACGTCGCGTCGGTAATACAGGGTGGACCAAAAGTCCGTTAACATTTAAAATGGTTATAAAAAATACAAATGCTACTTTAGTGAAAAACTGTTTATTTAATAATAAAGTAGACAAATTAGGATTTCACTTTTTAAAAATAACATCATTCAATGTGACCCTTGTTCATCCTGGCACACCTGTAACCGGGAACGGAAATTTTGCATGACCGCCCGACAAGTGGTTGGTGAAATGTTCTGCATTTCCTCGCGTATATTTTCTTTTAATTCCTCAATAGACACTGGGTTGCTGATGTAAACTTTACTTGTGAGATATCCCCAAAGGTAAAAGTCCATTGGAGTTAAATCCGGGCTGCGGGGTGGCCAGTGAATGTCACCTCTTTTGGATATGACTTTTTGGCCAAAAATTTCACGAAGTGCTGCTATAGAGTCATTGGAGGTGTGACATGTTGCCCCATCATGTTGGAACCAAGAGCTTCGATTAAAGCCTGAGAAGTCCTGTAATGCTGGAGCAAAAAAATTCTGTAGCATCACAATGTATCGCTCTGTATTAACGGTGACGGCGCGGTTTCTCTGATCTTCATAAAAATATGGACCAATGATTCCGCTGGCTGACAATGCGGCCCATACAGTAACCTTGGGCGAGTGTAAAGGTTTTTGGTGCTTCAAGTCCGGGTTAGTGTCACTCCAGTATCTGCAATTTTGTCGATTGACATGTCCATTTAGGTGGAAGTGTGCCTCGTCTGAGAAAAAGATGTTATTGAAGCTCGTAAACCTCTCAAGCACTTCGTTAGCAAACTGCAGTCTCTGAGCAGGGTCATTTGGCTTTAAAGCCTGTACAATTTGAATTTTGTAAGGATGTAAATGTAAATCTTTGTGTAGAATGCGATTTAGAGATGTTCTGGGCACATCTAAAGCACTAGACCGCTTTCGAGTAGAGAGACCAGGTTGTTCTCGAACAGACGCTCGTACACGCTCTATGTTTACTGGATCGCGCGATGTCCTAGGTCGGCCGGATCGTGGTTGACTTAAAGTTGAACCTGTTGTTTCGAACTTCTGTACCCTTTTTTTAATCGTTTGAATTGTTGGTGCTTGATTTCTGTTCCGTATATTGTAATGATTACAAAATTTCCGTTTAGCTTCGGTCGTAGAATCGTTGTTTCGATAGTACTCGCGTACGCAAAATGCGCGTTGCGCTCCGCTGAATGACGCCATGGTACTAAATCCCTATTAGTAGCTCTCGCTTGTAGTAACACCCCCCGCGCCAATACCCCGCCCGCGCCGACGCAGCGACCTATTCAAATGTTAACGGACTTTTGGTCCACCCTGTATCTGCCAATTTTATCGAGATGTCTGGAGTGGAATTTGTCATTTTTACGATATACTTCGAGTCCTCTTTTATCATAGACAAAAATAAAGCATCAAGCAAGAGGGGAAAAATACAGTTCCTTAATACCCTTGGGAAGACCTTTACCCAGCAGTGGGACAAACATGGCTAAGGAAATAAAAAAATAAGAGCAGATCACAAATCAAAAGATTTTTATAAAATCCAGATTTGTAACGAGGCTCGGGCACGGCCTTTACCCAGCATTGGGACAACGGCTATGGGAGGAAAAAAAATAGCAGCCCTCAAATCAAAAGATTTTGATGATCAAACAACAATGTATTGTCTAAAATACGGGAAATAACTTACATAATAGATATGTAAAGTCCGAAAAAGAAAGTCCTGACATAATGACGAAATAAAAGCTCGGTCGGATTTTGAACCGAGCAGCTTGTAAAAGGGTAACTAAATGTGTATCAATATCAATAAATATCAACAACACATGTACAATATGTATATTCGAGCGTTATCGAAACCTCGTTAGCCGAAGTTATCGCGAACGGAAAAGTTCCCCATGACGCGACACGTGGGACTTTCAAATGGAAATCGAGTTTGCTTTAATGTGTTTACGTAACATTACAGATTTACACGATATCGATACTTCGCTGCTCAAGTTATGGCGAAAAAATTAGAATTTGTTTCTCCTGGCTTTTTGAGCAATGTATAGTTACATACCTATAGGTATATTCTTTACTAAAATGTCAGGTATTCGGTTTTATATTTTTTGTTCTGTTGTAAAGAAAATTGTGTTTATTCTTCTTAGTGGTACCGCCTCAATCTCGAAACACTTTATTTACTCTCTTTTGTAAGCTTTTGTTCTAATGTAAATTGTTTATTATTTTTACTGAAACTTTTTATTGAAAGTTCGGCATTTTCTGAAATTGTGAACACAGTAAATAAACGACCTCCTATAGGTCTCCTGTCAACACTCTGTGTTGTCTCTGTGTTGTTTATCTTAATCAATTTACCTAATCTGAGGAGCAATTCCATTATTTGCGTTTGCAATTTCATTTCAGAGATAAACTTTTGTAATAAAACAAACTACTGTGATATTATCGTGTTACAAAACAATTCGAATTAAATCCGTTATACAAACATCCGACTCAACTTAGTTGTTTGTTTGAAATTCCCATTAATTTCAGGATTCTATTAGCAAGTCTGACAGAAGCAGTACCAGGCACGCATAACCATTAAGAATTTTAAATTCATAACCGCGTGTGGTCGCCGATTATTTGGCCGCGAGGTGTGACGAGGGTTTTTGACGTGGGACCGCATTCCCTTGCAAGTAATTTCACAAAATCTCCCACAGCTTTATGTGCCCCGGTGTTCGATAGACCGAATGTAATATAATAACTGTCGCTTGTTTAACTAACGGGATACTCTTAAAAATCGTTAATCCTGTATGGTTAATTGAAGCTTCCATATCAACATTATGTCTGTTTGTCTTTCAGTTTACGAGCTTTATTTTCTATTCATACTTCAGAGATAACAGCAAATACTTGAAATATATTTAATGAGATTTTGTTGCCATAATGATTTTTGCAGGCACCTTTCTTATGTATTGTCGAGAATTGTACCGCCTAATCTAAAAGAGCGTCTGGTCCTCGTACATTTTAATTACTATAATTAATTTCATTACAGAAAACAGCGCTTCCACTTATTGTTATCGTTTCTGTGAAAAGGTCGTCGTGTCTGTTATCTTTGTGTTTGTTGAGTAGGTGCCTAGTCTTTGGGGATTATCTTTAGATGTGTTTCTAGCCTCCCGCCTGCTTGCTATCTCTTGGACTTTTTATGTTATGCAACATTAGCTTTCCTTTATTTAATCAAAAAATCTTTACTGGATTTTCCTGTGTGTTTTGTAAATATATTGTCGATTCGTCCCTTCGTTAAATACTTACTCCTGACATAAATCTTGGCCACCGCAACCAAGAGATCGCTATCTCTTCGTTAAATTAAATAATTAAAAAAATGTCACAACGTTATACCTACATACCGAGCCATATTTTCTTCTAATGTTTTCAACTATAGTACAGTATACAACATACTATAGTATCATGTTCTTTAATTTTCTTACAGTCTATCTTTTTCTGAAAACTAAAATTGACTATTCTAAATTCTTCTTACTTCCAACATAAACTGTTTTTCTGGAATTCTCCTGAATTTATTTTCACTGCCAATTTCATGAAGTTTCCTCAAAATCCCGACTACCTTTAGTTTTTTCTAGAGTTATAACGTTGTACGCTTCATTCAACTGAGACGGTTAGTGGATAATATGTACTAGGCACGAATAACAACAAAGAGTCCTTCGGAATGATCTAGAGACGTGTCAGTGTCAGCACGCTCACACTCTGACGTGTCGTCCGTCAGAGCGGCCCTGCAAATCCGAGGTGACACGGGGACAGCGGCGATTCATCCAGCTGTAAGCTGCACAGGATTAGTTGTGACTCGCTCTTGTCCTCCACGCCGTTCGTTGACCCCTAATCTACACTGTTTTATTATCTTCCATTAGTGGTTTACTGGCCTGTGCCCCAACAGTGGAGACATTAATAGGCTGATGATGATGATGAGTTCACTTGATAAAGTATGATGAATGACATCTTGTAGATATGTTTCTTTCTTTTTTCTTTCTCATACACGCAATGGGATTTTAGCGCATCGGATGCGTAATATACGTGTGATTCTCAATCTTAACTTAAATTTTCATATACTGAAAATATGCATTCTTATCAGAATCTGATATATAAATAAATAAAATAAAAAATTATTCATGCAGACAGTATCTTTTACATTTTCTCAGATTTCCCTGGCTCCCACACTAGGATACCCCGTGTTGTGATGGCCAGTATTTTCCGATATATCTATATTATGATGACATAATAACGTTATGCAATTAATTAAATAATTAAGTATGCTTGTATGTATGTGTGTAAGGATCAGTGTGCGTCCATAAGACTCAACTAATTGGTAACAATATATTTCAGTATCAAAGCAAAGCAAAATATATAATATATAGCAAAGCTCATGGTGTCATTAAAGATCACGTAACCCTAATCGTTCGTATCTTTTTCCAAGACGAGTAACGTCATCTGACGTTTCAATCGTGTCGTTTATGGACGACAGATCTAAATAGTTTCTCTGTTCTTAATTATCCTATTTTCTACCGTTTCTAGTGCTCGTTAGTCTCCGACGCAGCGCTGATGCACAAACAGGCATTCATCAATATCACGAGGACGGATGATATCGCCTCTGTTGCTGCCGTGGAGGCAACAAGATACCCTGTGATGGAAACTGTTCAGGGTTATGGGCTAGAGTGGAATTATGAGTAAAATGCAGAAGGCAGATTTCTCGGCCAACATTTTTTATTACTACTATTGACAGTGCATCAACAAAAACCGTTGCTAGCACAAAATCTCAAAACAACACTTTTTATTATCCGGGGTTTCTTTTCCAGTCTTTGGAATTTTACACACCTTTTTTTCTTTTTTCTTGCCCCGAGAAAAAACAACCGTATCAATCACAACAGATATTTTTAAAACAACTATCTTTCAATTTTTATTGTTCTCTAAATTGATCGTCTTTCGAGACTAAACCAAGCGGAATTAAGCGCATGTCTCTGTCTAAAGTAATAAATTAAGAACAGCTGAAGTTTGAACAACTACAGTGAAAAATCCCAAGCACTAGCGAAAAATCCGGCCACTGTTACCTGTTTCTATTAAAGACCTAAGACCTAATAAGGTACTGACTCCATTCCGGACGGGCATGTTTCGTCCATGTTGCAAGCGTAGTGCGTAGTGCGTCGCTAGCCGCTCTGATTGCACAGGATTTGAGTCCCGGGATTTAGCTTTCCGCATATTAGGTGCCTATTTCAGTTGGAACTCGATGATTAATTAATTTTGGGTTTGCACTTTGCAATGTATCTGAAATCCGTACGTCGTATTCCTGAAAAGACGGATTTGTTCAATTTGCTGGGAATTTTTCGAATGTGAACGGCATTTAAAGTACAATGAATTTTTCTTAAATACAAGCCAAGGAATTGACATTTTAGAAAATGGTTAGTCAATCTGACCTGGTATGAAAATATCTAGTTCTAAGATTTTTTTTTATTTAGTCGCATTTTGTTTGTCGGAAATTCTTGCCTGACCGCTGTGGACAGTAAACTGACGATGAAACTATCCATAAGCGCTGATAAATGTAATTAAGAGTGTCAACAAAATCCCCGCAAGGCAAACGTAATCTCGCGTCTTACCATTCTCAAGGCACTTGTTAAAAGGTTAGTCTACATTCAACGACGCCTGAAACCGTTATCCCTAAATCTACCGGCGTGGGAGAACTCTTCAGACATTCATTACCTCGTCATTACTTATTGAGACCTTACCTTTGTGTGACAGAACACCCTTGAGATACGATCTTTAAACATTCTTGGAATCAAATCACGTCAGGAATTCACCCCTCGATTGATCGTTTCCCTTGAAGCTGATATTTTTTCCACCTGCTCATTACCAGGACATAATGACACGTAGGCGATATTACGTACGTGTCTGTGAGACCAGGCCATCGCTCAGTGCACGGTAGACATATGCCTCGTATCCATCACGCGATGCCATTTCGCGCGAGGCGTCGTCCGTCACAATAACGACTTGTCGAACCCCCCATCCATCATCGAAACTGATGTGATATGCTGTTTATTTTCGCTTACACCCTGGTATATCTAGTTCCATTTTAGGGAGCAACGGGCCAAAAAGTAAATCAAGACACTTGACCTAAACGACAGCGATCACGGGTGCTCTCGAGATGATGACATAAAAGGGGTGTATTAGCGGACCACTTGTCTCAAAGACCGAGCCAATTAGCTGGCCACTCGGTCCGTGTGCCCGAGTTCACCCGAGTTGCTCGAGTGACTCTTCACTTAACCGCTTAAGGTCTCATATCGTCGAGACCTCTTCAACAAGATGCTTTCAGTTTGCGTAATAAAGTATTCTGTGGATTATGATTCCTTGGTACGTCTACCTAACCTACATGATTTATCCTAAACATATAAAAAACGAATCCTGATAGACTGACGGACACGCCAAAGCCTTTGACGTAGCTGTACACAGAGATTCTATAATGTTGTAGTTAAAGGATAAGCCGGGATTTTCCTAAATTCTCGCGGGATAAGATATTCGAATTCAACACGCGCAAAATCGTAGGCATCGGTACTCTCCCAATATTTGCGTATTTGTTTACTGAGAACATAGAATATTTTAGCATAAATTAAAATATTTTGGAACTACTTGACTTCATTAATGCAAACTGACAGCCTAGCACCAGGTCAGGCGTCTCCCACGAGTTTGCATATCATTAAGTCTAAGCGGCTGACGTGACAGATGATGAACAATATTATAATTATTATAATGCCGCAGACGATCTTAAGATAAACAAGAGTGACAGTGACGGGGTTCGCGTAGATTCTTCTAAATCGGGAATTTTCCCTTACGTACTCGTACATTAACTAGCTTTGCGGAAGAACTACCACCAATAAGCACTGGGCCCGTATTAGTATAGTTTAGTAGTATTATGATCCATAAACACGCCCCTTGAATCATGTCTATTCTGGACTGGATTCTGCGTTCAACTGGTAGCTTAAGGCGGTAATAGGTAGGTGCAGAAAATACAAATAAACTTTATACATTCTAAAAAGCAAGACAGCAAGAAAGAAAAAGGAAAAATATAAAAGAAAGAAAGCTTGTTGATTTGGGTCAATCGTGTTGTTGTGCCTCTATAGTGTGGACAAATAGGCTGAAGATGGTGAGCACTTGAACGGTAACAGAGTAGGTTTACAAGTAAATGGAAGATTAATCCCCGTTTCTAGTTCAGATTATACATATACGTTTTAGATAATTTATATCAAAGCAAAAACGGTAGCAGTGATGAAAGCTTAAATCGAGATGAGACGGGAGCCTCTCGACATGAATATGGGCGGGATCGATGAATATTTCACGAACCTAAGAATATCGATAGGATCTGTTATAAATAATAGCTCTTGAGAAGAGAACGATGACGCAAAAAATCCATGTTATTTGAGGAGATATTTTCCAGTGAGCGACAACCTACAACAATATACCTACCTAATAGCTTTCAGTCTGTTGTTTGATTTACCTTCACGAATAAAACAGGTTTTGATCAAAATAAAAAACCAAAGCCATTAATCAACCCTAAAATGAGAGAACATGATTAAGCGTAAGTACATTTTTAACACAGAGTTATGTTTATTTTTAATTAATTATCACTCATTTTGCTATGGTACTTACTACAGTTTATAATCAATTTGATGATTCCTAATTGAAATTTCTGTAGTACTTCTAATGTCTATCATTTACTGAGAATTGAATGATTTATCTTATCTACGCCTTCCTTCTCCTAAATCGACCTTTTGTAGGCTGAGACAATCCCGTGCCCTAAAACATGAAGGATTCGATCCCGTACGGGGCTTATACGTCGGACAAATCCAGGCCATTTGGATTATTCTTATTGTTATGTTGCCCGTGTAACGTGCGCACCGGCTGGCCCTTATTTGTACCTTCCATCCACCCTACGGCCTCTTAACGTAACCTTATTGCCAAAGTATTAAAGGCGAATTTTCAAGCATGCAAAAGAAAAGGTGGAATATCACCGAACTGGCCATCCGACTTGAGCATCAGCAGATTGTTTCCGCATGAATATTTCATTATTAATGCTACCTGCTTTACTTTTTCGGAGACAGGGATGAGAAAGGTAAGGGTTTCTGTGGCTTATGTTGGCCTGGTAGCCGCGATAATAAAATCGTGTTTGGATTATTTGATTCTTCACGTTTATGATGCGTGTGCGTAACCAGTATTTCCGTGTTCACATCGCTTTGTGGTTTTACACACAATACTAAAAGTAACCTAAGTAAAATCACCATAACCATGTTATTACACTCTGTTTTCATTTTCCCCAGTAACGTTCAATTTACATATTTAATGTGAACAAGGTACATTGACATAACAAAATGGGCGCTCAACACCGTTCAACATTTCGAGAGCACTCTGAAATGAATCGTGGAACAGAACCGACGCCGCAAAACGTTGCTATATTCTATGTGAATGATCAAAATGCCTTAGAAAGAAAAGGAAAGACATAATTCGTTAGAGAAGACATAATGCTGACCCCCGGGCCTGTAAATCAAAGCTTGCGCGCAGGTAACTGACGTCTGAGCCCGGGCACCTGGCTCGCATTACAGAGGATTATTGGAGTAACTTTTAGAATAAATACAGAGCTCAATAGACGATTTTTAAGGGTCACTTAGTAACTTCTGAAAATGACAGCGAGACGACAGAAAGAAAGAATCCATTTTGATAGGAACGAAATCTATTCAAACGTTTGCAAGTTAAAAATGAAGATGGTGCGGTTATTTCAGGCTAAAATATTTATTTTCAATTTGAGATTGAAATATGAATTTTGTTCGTGACTACTGTAAATACGAGTACTGTTTTAGCAGAGACTTGAATAATATTTTTATATCAAGAATTTATTAGATTGGTTTGTTTAATATCTGTGTCTGACAGGTTCTGTTGTTGAAATTCACTTCATTTTCACGAAGTCATTTTGTTTTTAAACGAAAATTTGACCCTTTAATTGTTAAAAAATCTGACTGTATTGGACTGTTAAGAAGTCTGTTTCCGGAATGGGGTACAGAAAAGATCCGGAAAGTTGGGGCATCTATCTAAATGTCCCATTTTCTAACTCCAGTGAAAAACATCTGACTTTAATGTAGTAAGAAAAAAAGATTCTTTGTGACTACTTCGGGATGACAGTTTGTAAAAATGTGTACAACTTTACAGTGTGTGTGACTACAAAGATCTTCGTACCGAATGTAGAGTTTACTAATAACTAATAATGTACATTTAGAAAACGTGTTAGTATTAGATAAACCCATTTCATCCATTTTATAAAACAGGCGCCAAATATATAATTTGGAAAAGTAATTACTCGTACATAGATTCTAGAGCCAGATTCTACTACAACCTAATCTCAAAATGAAATTTTTTTACTTCATTAAACGTAAGTTTTGGTCAAGCCAACGATCGATCGGTTCGCTCATATGTGTTAGTGTTAGCGTAATTATAAAAAATATTAATATCCTCATTCATACAAACAAACACAGTCACACATCACAACACGCACACACTTTGCTTTCTTCGTCCGTGCAGTCACTGAGGGGCCAGCTGAAGATCAGCGCTGTGGCTTGCCTCAGCATCATGCTGAGCTGGTGTTCCCCTTTTTGGCGCTACCGCACCGGATGTTTTGTACTGAATGTATTATTGTATATTTCTGTATTGTGTACTTGCTATATTCTGGTATTTACAGTGCTAAATAAACGTTTACAATTTCAATAATTGCTACTTACTTGGAAAAGAACGACTAACGTTGTAATACAGTGGGCTCCTGATCTGACGGTGGAACATTTTCCTCTTTGTGTACCCTTACGTTTCAGAAAGTCCTGTTTGTCCGTTCGTCCCCAATAGAAAGATTTTAATGAAGCGGTTCGCTGTATCCCG
Organism: Hofmannophila pseudospretella; assembly: GCA_947369225.1. Lineage (NCBI taxonomy): Eukaryota > Metazoa > Arthropoda > Insecta > Lepidoptera > Oecophoridae > Hofmannophila > Hofmannophila pseudospretella. The sequence continues at coordinate 13,255,767 of OX376329.1, read as the reverse complement.
TATTCGATAATATGGCGGTTAGCGTTCTGTTGGTGAAGTCGATAAATCTATCTATCGATAAATAATCGACTTATAGTATCGATACTATACAGTTCATATGAATTCAGTGCCAATTAGTTTAGATTTCTCTTCTACTGTCGTTATATTACAAGTTTCACTAAAATCCAATCAAAATTCGAGACTCGCATAATTAAAAACAGTTTTACGAAAGTTCTAAGAACGGCCCTGTTTTGTGTCTCACGATACTGCCTTTTGTCAATACTATAAAGTTAATTGGCTACTATTGCCTTTCATTATTTACCGAGAAATCAACAAAATCCAGGTTCGTCTGGAGCTTATATTTTTTATGTTAAAAAATTGAAGCCAACTTCATTTCAAATGAGTATTTGATATTAAAAGTTTTCTAAGTAAATGATTATGTATCTTTCTATTCGGGCATGTAGAAAGAATGAGTGGTGAACGAATGACGAAACAGGCATACGAAACGAAAGTGAAATGGTGAAATTAAAAAATATTTGTGCCGCTCCGTTCTCCCCGCAAGGGAAATAGCGTGAAGGTATGTATGTATAATCTATCTAACTTCAGCCTGTCCATATTTTGTGCTATGGGGTTGTATTTATTTTACATACATACATAACTTCACGCTATATTCCTTTTGGGGTAGGCAGTGATAATGGAGCGCCGTGAATCTGTCTTGACATGCCTCTATTGCTTCCGTTTCACACATCGCCGCCGGGGTCGTCTGCTCTGTAGGTAGGTATATTAAAATTTATGAGCACTCTGTCAATCTGATCTTTAAAGGTCAGTCTAGGACGACCCCGGCTCCTCCTTCCACTCACTTTCGCTTCGGTATACGAAGCGAATATTATTTAGCTGCCGGATATTTAAAACAATCGTTGTAAAAATCCCGTGTTAAAAATTATTTTAGCCGTCCTTGTCTCCGTAAACCTCGATATCACTGGTCATTATCGATACCCGCGCAGCCCTGATGGGCAGCCGTGGTGCCCAGTAATTGCTCCGTTCCGATCCACTGTTTGTTTTGGCCGCTTTTACTTTAATTGAGCGCTCAGTATTGAATACGTAGAATGGAATTATCTCGCAGACCCTAATGGCCGCTTTTTCAGTCTTAAAAAGGTTTCCGAATTCGGAATGAAAACAATAGGTATTATTTTATTGACCTTTTTTGCTAAATATTCCCTTTATCTCGAAAGATACAAGAGTTCGAATAGGAACGGTACAAATAACCAAACAACGTTTTCTCTTCTGTAATGTAAACAAGGTTAACATCAGAAAGTAAGTACTTACTCAGTATAAAATGTTGTAGGCGAATTGGCAAATGCATGAATTTTTAAGGTGATGATGGACGAAACCTGCTACTTAATTAGCACTTACAGATCTAGTTTGAAACGAACATGGAAGCTTAAGGCCCACGCACACATGAGTGATTCGGGACGGTCCATTAATCCGATCCCCGGCCGGCCGGCGACGTGCGTCTTTCTTTGCGCATTAATTAGTGTGAACACCGACCTTTCTAGTAACAAGGTTGACTGTAGAAAGGACAAAAATGGACATTGGTCTATGACCAATAGTGCTGGTCAAGATTTTCTTCACCAAACCTCTCACCCCGAAACCTCAAAGCTGTAGATTCTCCTCCCCTACCCAAAATAAATCTGTACAGTGAAAGAGAGTCATCAATCAATCTCTCTTTCCTATAAAAAGCAACTAGGATTTCATAAACTCTCTGCTTCAGTATTAACGTAGGGAAATGGCTGAATCCCTTAGGGATAGACGTGTATAACTTGTTGGTGAAGTGTGGTCGTACGGCGGCCCAGAGACAGCGCTTGTTTGGTGTCGAGGAGAGGGCGTAATGGCCAGATTAATCCAGTTTTAGGTCAGCCCCTTTCCGAAACAGCGATCAAACTGTAACTATATCGGGCGCTGTCGTTGGGCAGCAGTGCGTAGTGTAGTAATTGAAGGCCCTGTGTTTCCCCATGAGACTGGCATGGTAATATAATGGGCCAAAGCCTCAGAATACAAATAGTTACTAAAATAGCAGGAACCCCAGGGAAACCCTCCTTATTAAAATATAACAGCAAAGGAGATCGGGCGCTTTTGGACCCAGAGCTTCGCCTCCAACCAAACATAGTACGTTTGATAGATCTCACCTAGGACTACATGTATCATTATGGGACGAACATCCTAAGTACTCTGGGCCAGGAGTCTAGCGCCATGAATCCGTCTTGACACGCCTCTCTTGCTTCTTCTACTGTTATTTGTCGTTTCACGCTTTAGTATATTACAATCTAAGAGCTCTCTGTCAATCTTATCTTTAAAGGTCAGTCTGGGACGACCCCGGTTTCTCCTTCCACTCCTTTCGCTTCGTATACCTGTTTCCTCATTCGTTCATCACTCATTCTTTCTACATGCTTGAACCAATGGAGCATGCTTTTTTCATCTTATCGATGACATATAAATACATTCAGACCAGCCATTTATTTTTTAATATCTAGATAAACACCGGGTTTATTGTTGTATCGATTTTATGAAGTATGTAGATACGATCGTTATTCGGTAACGATTTTACTGATTAATGTTTTGGTACATCACTAATTTGTTGTTTTATGATTTACAAGTGACATTACTTCAGCCGTACCTTCCTGTGTGAAAAAGATAATAATTAGAACTCGGTCGTCCCGGTACGGGTCCCTTGTCCCGGACTGTCCCATGTATCCCACTGTCCCACTGATGGCGAGGCTTGTCAACTACTGCGAACGTGGCGGTCTGGAGCTAATCATCGCCACGGACTCCAACGCCCACCACCCCCTGTGGGGCATGGAGCACAGTAACAACAGAGGTAACGAACTTACGGACTATCTGTTTACTACGAACCTAGAGATTTTAAATATAGGTTCTGAACCGACGTACGTCACACGACGTAGTAGTACGATAATTGACCTGACTTTGGCAACGAGGGGCGCAGCGGACCTCGTCTCCAACTGGTATGTGTCGGATGAAGCATCATGCTCCGACCACAGGTGGATCCTCTTCGATATTCAGGTAATTATACAGCAGGCGCCGCCTCGCAGGAACCCACGGAAAACAGACCGTACCAAATACACTAGATGTGTTACGGAAAGCCTGAATACGATGTGCGTTCCTGAGAGGATGGAAACTACGCAACAAATCGAAGTACAGGTAAGTGCTATCACCAAAATCATTGTTGATAGCTACCACTCTACTTGCCCTCTGACCAGTCCCCCAAGCAATAATGGCAGAAGTCAGAAATGGTGGGGCCCCGAGCTAGAACGGCTAAGGAGAAAGGTCAGACGCTGCTTAAACAGGGCAATGAATACAAGTGCGGATGAGGACTGGGATAAGTATAGAGAGGCTAAATCCTGGTACAAAAAACGCATTAGATACAGGAGCGGAGCCTCGTGGAGAAAATTCTGCGAGGGCATCGAATCCAATATGCAGGCAAATAGGGTGAGAAAGATCCTAGCAAATCAGCCTAATCAAGGCCTAGGATCCCTCCGTAAGCCAGACAATACTCTCACTAACTCTCTGGAGGAAGCACAGGAAGTCCTATTACAGGCCCACTTCCCCGACTGTAGAATGGTAAGCACCACCAGGTGGGTGGACATGGAGTTTACGCCAACGGAACACTGTTGGCATTACGCCCAAACTGTTGTGACTACGGAAAAAACAGGATGGGCTCTAAACAGCTTTGACCCCTTCAAGGCGGCGGGGCCAGACAACATCTTCCCTGCCCTACTTCAGTGGAGCGGCGAGAGGATGATCCAGGTCCTGACCGCTATAATGAGAGCGTGCCTAGCGCACAGGTACGTTCCCAAACAATGGAGAGAGGTAAAGGTCGTGTTCATACCTAAACCAGGTAAAAGTGATTACACGGATGCGAAGTCCTTCAGGCCAATTAGTCTTACGTCTGTCCTCCTCAAGACTATGGAAAGAATGTGCGACAGGGAACTGAGGGACAACGCACTGAAACACATTCCGCTGCATCGGAATCAGCATGCTTACAGCTCAGGTAAATCTACAGAGTCTGCACTGCACATGGTAGTAAGTAAAATTGAGGAGGCAATTGCAAACAAATCCATGTGTTTGGGCAGCTTCATTGACATCGAAGGAGCCTTCGACAAGACCAACTTCACCAGCATATGCGCAGCTTTGACCAAACATGGTGCGAACGCGTGCATGATTGGGTGGATTGAGAACATGCTCAGCAAAAGGATAGTAAGGTTTGCGGGTTGTGAGTCCCTAGGAGCAGTTGTTGTGAGAGGCTGTCCCCAGGGCGGAGTCCTCTCACCCCTCCTATGGAACATGGTGGTAAATGACCTGATATCCACACTCAACGCACATTCCCACTTTGCTATAGGGTATGCAGATGACATAGCAATCCTCATCTCAGGTAAATTCGCAAATACTGTTTGTGAGGTAACACAAGGAGCACTACGGACCGTGGAACGATGGTGCTCTGACTACCAACTCTCAGTAAATCCTACAAAAACCGAATTGGTAATGTTTACGAACAAAAGGTCTCTGGGTAACTATAGGCTGCCCGAACTGTTCCAAAAGCGGCTACAGCTTTCTAATGAAGCGAAGTACCTTGGGGTGGTGCTCGATAATAAGTTAAGCTGGAATAGTCATCTTGAATACAAAATAAGAAAAGCTACTATCACGTTCTGGCAGTGCCGTAGAATGATAGGTAAAACGTGGGGGCTATCCCCCAGGATTGCTCTATGGCTCTACACGACGGTGATACGACCGATGGTCAGCTACGGAGCAGTGGTCTGGTGGCCACGCACCAACGTCACCACTGTGAGTACTAAACTACAAAGACTCCAAAGGATAGCCTGCATGGCGATCACAGGCTGCATGAAGACGACACCTACAGCGGCTCTGGAAACCATGCTGGACCTACCGGCGCTGCCCCTCTTCATTAGACAGGAGGCAGCCATTGCAGCGGTTCGTCTAAAAAAGCTATACCTATGGAGAGACGTCAGGATTCCCCACACTGAAGTCCTTAAAGAGGCTAATGAGGACCTCCCCCTGATGGAAGCAGTGTGCGATAGGATTCCGACGCTGTTTGTCTTTGATAAGAAATACAAAATACAACTGTACGAGGAGGACTACGAGAGTCTCAACCCCAGAGAACTCAGAGTCTTCACGGACGGCTCCAAAACAAGGTCAGGCACTGGCTCCGGAGTATTCTCGGAGGACCTAAACATAAGAATATCTACACCACTAGGTGCTCACAACACAGTCTTCCAGGCCGAATGTGTGGGCATCATTCGTGCAGCCGATGCAATCGCCGCTAAAGGAGTACGGGATTATCCAATCCGTATACTCTCTGACAGCATGGCGGTACTTATGGCCCTCAAAAGTTATGTCGTCACATCGGGTCTCATAAACGAGTGTCACCAAAAACTAAATAAGGTAGGTAGTCACATCAAGGTCACCCTTCAGTGGATCAAGGGACACAGTAATTCTCGTGGCAATGACGCGGCGGACGAACTGGCGAGAAGGGCATCGGAGATGGTTGCAGAGGGCCCAGAGCCCCTCATACCCCTGCCGTTCTGCTGGCTAAAGACGTCGCTGCGCCAACGCACGAAGGATATACAGAACTCTAGCTGGGCCAAGGTCGTGGACTGCAGGCAGTCTCGAGAAGCCTTGCCGAAGGCTGATCTGAGACTCACCAGACAGCTCCTGCGGCTCAGCAGAGTCAAATTACGGAAGGTAACCGGGATAATAACCGGACACAGTCCGCTTAACAGACACCTCTTCAATATAGGCATCACAGACAGCCCCTTGTGCAGAGCATGCATGGAGGCGGAGGAGACGGTCGCCCACGTGCTCTTGGAGTGCAGAGAGGTGACCACCTACCGGGCGGGAAGCCTTGGCGCCCCAGGATCACTTCCCGAAGTCCTTCAGGACATCGGAGGACTGCTGGACTTCCTGGCGAAGTTGGGGTGGCTCGATCAGTAGTAGTTTCCACCACACGCAAAATAGGCGCTTGAGACGTCGAGTTGCGGAAATCAGCCCGTTATTACATTACATTACATTACATCCCACTGTCCCGAATTCCGCGACGGAAATGGAATTAGTGATCACGTTTTGGGTCACTAGGATGTCATAGACGTAAGTGTGTTGGATGAGTGTAGGGTGGGAATAAACGACTGAGTTCGGACAATCGAAAATCGGGTTCAGTGGCTTGCCTTGGAAGCCAGGGTAGCTATTGCCGTTCTCAAAACGATGTAATAATATCATGCGATGGCATGCTAGACAGACAGCGCTATACCAACACTATAGCATTGTCTCTGTTTATGGTCTGTTTTTTTTTTTAAATTTCAGTTTAGAGGCTTTGGTACACGACAAGGTGACCATGTCATCCTCGTTAGGGTCACTAAGAAAAGGGAACGGAAGCTCAAGTATTATAAGAGTCAGCCCTCACTTTGAGAGCCAACTTATGGTTAGTTGGTCTGTTATGGTCATTATTTTATCGTTTTGAGAACGGTAATAGCTACCCAGGTTTGCCTGTCCTGCAGTGGATCAGAGTAGACTGCTGATAACATGATAATGATGTAAGAATCACGATAACAAATTATACCCACGCTCGGCAAAACTTTGTTGTAAAAAAAGCAGATAAGATACTCTTACTTTGTGATCTTGGTCGTCATGTCTTACTATTTTTCGCTTTATTTCATGCAGAAGCGACAAAACCACCCTTCATAGAGAATACTTTAAATTTTATAATACCTAGAAGTCAGTTTATTAAGGTCACAGAGGACTTAATAGCGGAAAACAGAATTAAAATAGCTTTCCTGCAGCCCGTACAATTTGTTCAGTGAGCACCGTTGGCTTGTTTACTGCAGCGCCTCCGGATGGACTCGCAGACAGTAATAGGCTTAAAACACAGCAATAAGGCTTATCAGAAGTAATAAGGCTTATGAGAACCAAGACCGTGTCCTATTTCTTGATTCAAAAGATTGGATTCAATTTATTTTAAATAGCAGAAAGATTACCGCGTTAGTTAAATATATATTTTTTATAAATCCCGTCACCTATAGTCATCACAACTCACTGTATTATTATTAGAGGGTTTTTCGATGCGCTGCTAACCTTGAGGACTAAGATGGAGTGCCTCGTGTGCCGGTAATTACGCTAGCTCTCTTACCCTTCAAACCGAAACACAGGTTGCAAGTATTTCTGCTTTGCGGCAGAAATAAATAAGAGGTTGGTACCAACCCAGGCGCAGGTGCTGGAGAAAAATGCTCCGAATTCCGTGGACAGCACATCGTACCAACGTATTTATTCTACGTGAACTCAAAATCACCTCACGACTGTCCTCCGAGTGCCTTCGTAGAGTTCTCGAATATTTCGGTCACATTGCCAGGAAAGACAGTGACAACCTCGAAAAACTTATTGTGACCGGAAAAATGGAAGGGAAGAGGCCTCGAGGACGTAGTCCGATGCGCTGGTCCAACCAAATCCGCACCACCCTTGACTCTACAATTCACGATGCCCTCCACACCGCCGGCGACAGAAATAAATGGAGGAAGATCATCCGCCAGAAGGTGATACCTAAAGGTGGTCACGACCCTCAGCGTTGAGGATTACGACGCGAGGAGGAGGACCAACCTAGGCGATCTACCACCTAAAATAATATCTTAAATTGTAAGGGATTGACGATGAAACAAATATTTAATAACAGTGTGATGGATAGGATAGTAGCTTAAAACAGAACATGGGTACCAAGAATAGATGTGCTTTAAGCCTATTGCTTCCCCAACAAATCTGTCAAGCGCCATAACATCCGTCCTTCCTTTTCGGAGACGTAATTCCAAATACTGCGACGGCTTCCATATACTTTGCTTGTAACATATCGCGGAGCAGAAAGCGATCGAAATTGTCTCCAAACCCGGATTGGGTGTCTGTACTGCAGCCGCTTTGGAAATACGCTACCCGGAGTAACTTCGAAGACGAGAGAGTTTTCAACTTTCAGTATGCAGAAATACGATTTAACAAAAAACTAGAATGAGCACTGGGAGTCGAAAGGGAAGGTCCCGCCTGAACACAGCAGTCGAAACACAGCAGTGTTTGAAAGTAGACGCCAGGTATTTTATAATCTTAAGGCCAGTCCAATTATATTTGACGTCAACAAATTCCGAATTTTCCTAGCGTCAAAAGATTCCATTTGACGATCCAATCAATCGTTGCCGCGCAAATGGAAGAGCCGTGTCGTCCTGACGGATGGTGACGGCATTGTCCTGAAATCTCGGGATAGTTGTCGCGGCGGAATGTTCCGGAATTAAGGCACATTATGCCCGTAATCCCGTAATGGAGGATCGGCTGGAATCCCGGGATTCGGCCAATTCCGATAACTGTGGAGCTCGGGAATCAGCGGTGGCATAGACGGCAGCGGAATAAGGATCATTCCTACAAACATTTACACAATGTACGTGGGACGGTCCAAAAATTGTTAGTCAACGGCTTGTCATCAACCTCATTGTTTTACTTTTATTATCCCTAGGCAAATTTTATTACAAACTCCTTGGCCAAATATCACTGGCTGGTCGAACTTTAGTTATTTTTTAATTAATTGTTAAAAAAACATGTCTGTCATTTTTGAATCGCTACGATGGAGGTAACGCGGGAAGTTCGTGCTATGATCTATGATTTTAATTTCACTAGAAGATCGAAGAACAGTTAATAGCCAATGGTATAGCGAGGTTAGCTTTTTTTGCCGCAAGCTTTACCGGAGTTGAGTGACAATCGTCCGAGGAGTGGAACGCGTAGTATAATTTTTCATCAAAACAACGCTCCGCTCACACGGCCGCCAGAACCATGGACTTTTTATCCCAATCGGGCGTGCAATTGATACCACATCCCCCTTCAGTCCTGACTTGGCTCCGTGTGATTTCTTTTTGTTCCCCACGTTGAATAAATCTTTGCGGGGAAGGAACAGTTTTTCACATGTTTTGAAATCTGGTTCAGTCGAATGCATAAGTGCATTGATGCCGCGGGGAAATACTTTGAAAAGTTGTAAATAAACATTTGTAATATTTCTTTTATTTTCTATTTGACTAAAAAATAATGGATCGCCCTAGGTACCTGCAGGAGTTGGCAGAGAAATAAGATCACCACGTAGCTATGTTTTGGATGTCTCTTTAACCATTAGTTATTTTACACACACTGTCACTGGAAAAAAGCTGTCAAATATTTAACGGCAGGAAGTTACTAAAAGCATAGCATAAACCTGCATATCTAGGTACACTGTAAAGTCGTACATAATTTCACAATTTATCAAAAAAATAACTAGAATTGTAGGTACAAGTCACAGTCAATACAATATAGCCACATTATCAAAAGTTGTTTAGAAAAAAATTAGTAAAATTTGCTTTGTTATTCGGATTTGTTTGCGACTTCAAACAAAAGCGTGGGATCACGTTTATCCGCTCCGCTCGTGTACCCGCCACTCAGCCCGCCGCCCGCTTGTCTCGCAGACATCATAAACCTTCGCACAGGTCCAATGTCCCTCTTTTTATCTGCGCTCGTTACCGATGGCCCACTGTGCGATCATCACAATGCAAATGGGACATAATTCGCTCCATTGTCGATACGAGTATGTGCTCTGCCCATTGGTCTAGTAAAAGTTCGATTTTCCTTTGCTTTATGGAACTGGAGTTGTCTAAATAAAGTTGCTGTTATACAGTATGTATCATTACAGGACCGCGTCGCTTAAGCCCGCCATATACCGTAATTAATGATGGTAAAATGAATGGAGGTTGAAAAGTAAAAACACAAACACAGGATGCTTTAAAATGATTCTTACAAAACTTTGACTTCAAGTTATGATTCTACACAACATTTCACAACTAGACATTTTGACACACTGGATATTTTACCACGCTGAAAATCTTAACACACTGGACATTTTGACACACTGGATATTCTGACCGTTTTGCACCTAAAGACTTTCTTTTAACGTGTACGAAACAGCGATACAATTGTTGAAAGTACTCGTAATTCACGTTCATGTCTCGATAGGCATGTGGTTATTCCTTATTCTAAAGCGTCAGTACATTGTTTCACATTATAATAAAGGCTGTAGTAAAATTTTAATGCGTTTCATTCGCATTGTGTTTTATGTCTCATATGTCTTGTCTTTTATGTTTTGTGTGTCATCTCTTTGTAGTACTTGTGTGTATAGCGGCAGCAATGTTTGTTTTTATTTTCAGTGCTCTTCTTGCATGTTTAATGTTAGCTTTACTACGGGATTTCCTTTTAATTCAATGGAAAAAAGGTTTTTGCGCACCAGCTACTATCTCGAAATATTGTTGTTTAGTTTAGCTCTATGCATTGTTACTCAAATAAGCCTAATAGAAGTTGTTGAGGATTCGTGTAGTACCATCTTTATGCACAATTTGCGAACGACAGAAAAAAAACTTCAATTCATGGCCGCGATCGATAACGCTTTACACGGCTCACTATAATTATTTTTTATCTAAATGTAATATACGCATTAAAAGTCTTCAAAAACTACCTCTGTTCTATTGCCTGCTCCCCTCAAGAAACCCTACAGAAGTTATATTATAACAAAGTCTCCAGCGCAAGTCTTCTATCAAAAGAGGTCTTTTCATTTTGCTTGTATCTACGTTGAAAAAAAGACTATTGTAGTATAAAAGCTCGTAATTTCTACCACACACAAGATTATTACAAATTCCCCGCCCACGCCAGGGTTTTGTTTGATGAGTCATTTCCATGTCTGAAAGAACTCGGCGTTCGCTCGTCCGGGGTAGATCTCCGCCGGTGATCTTTTCACAAATGTATTCAAATCATTTTTTTATCAAACGTGTCCAAATTGTCCGGCCCCGACATTCAAAATACATGAAATTATCTCCCGCCCTTCGCCTTGGCGCATCTAGTGATGAGCAAGTGGAAACCAAAGCCGTAATCGGTCTCGGTCTCATTAAATAATGGTTCATTGTTACTCTCAAGTGTTTTCAAGACCGCATTATAATTATTTCTCACTTTATGTAATCTATCCCAAATTGCATAATTACATGCAAGGTCACAGCCATCCATTAAGCTAACCTGTACCTACACAAGAGTGTAGAAGTCTAAGTAAAATAAATTAATAAATTGATTTTTATTTCTTTATTGTTTAATTGTATTTATTTCAACTCAGAGTAACAAAAACCGTTACAAGATAAGTCATACAGAATAATAAATCAAAATTAAATCATTTGTACCTATATCCATCACTTATGTAACACATTGCACGGCTTAGATAATTAAGATTATATTTAACATAACTAAACAGAAAAATACCTATAATAGTGTACAGTCAATAAAAAAATAAAAAAATTAAAGGGTGGATCCCGTATGTCAAAATAATTTTAAAATGTCACGGACGCTAAGAATCGAATATAATGCTTGACAAACATATCATATAGTAGAGAGTATATACAGGTTCTCCAGATTGGAGATGTATCGTTCGTTAGTGATGATAAATGTGGTATCGTTGGATTCGTGAGAGTGTCACAGCTGCGAAATTAAATCAATTTAGAAGCAGATGTGTACTGAGTGGACTGGACACTAACCGCAAACATTTGGGAACTAAAAACTAAAGACACAATTTTTTTTAATTACTATTGGGTATAACGGGTGTTACTTCATAATTATCGCAGAGGTTGCTTCCAATTTTTCAGTCTACTCAGGATACCCTGCAACCTCCGCCATTAATATGAAAACACCCACAAATATCGGAATTCAATATTAACTTTTCATCAGGTTTTAAAATCGTCGATCACTTTGTCAGCTACCATCGAGATGTGTGCCCACCACTAGTGCGCCACGATAACGGTCGTCCTCCGGCGATGAAAGCGAACGCGGCTCGATTTTTATCAAGTTACCTATTTTTGGAAAATTGGAAAAGTTTACAAGTTAGGTGTCGAGTTTTTGGGCCGCGTCGCTTATCGTAGAGACGTCGCGTCGTCTCGACCCGTATCGCCGCCTAATCGGACGGTTTGAGACGGATTTAGCTGGGGACAGTCAAATTGGGTCGGATTTGGCTCCGTCACATTTTTGTACGTTTCAACTTCCGCTCCCGGCATCACACCGGAGTGTGGCATGCTTGCGGGTGAATGCGACTGTGTGGTCTGAATGTATGAGGTACGTGAGATGATGAATGATAGGCAATCTAGTCTCTTGATACCTCTTGATGGTAATAGGGTAGTTTCCAAAAATCAAATAATAAATGCATTTCTTCAAAATTAAGAAATAGTCATAAATTGATGATCAAATATGAAAAAAGAATTAAAATTCGTTGAAAAATAATATAGCTACATGCAATCAAAAATCAGAACGATAGAAAGGAACGGCAATAAGTTTTATGACGTAACTGTTCTCTAGCGCCATACAACCAGGTCCTGGACCTGTACTAGTACCTGTCCAGTACTAACTTTAACCATTAATATCTCTGATAATAGTTGAAATATCGAAAAACTAATTTTAGATCCTTCTTTAGTATGTCCATGTAAGTAGATTGATGCAATAAAAAAATTTAGGTTAATACCGATTAGTTAATTTCACAGTGCATTAATTATTTATTACTGTAATTTGTAACTAAGTAGTTACTTGAAGTTATTTCTAAAAATGTTAAACTTTCTTATCTAGACACACGGGAGTGTGTCCGCCAAGTTCAGAAAGAAAAAGGGCGACGACGCACTACGTGTGTTATTTATATTACAGGAACCATTTCGAGCCATTTTCGACCCCCCTGTAACTCAAAATATATTTTACCTACATTATTATTTCGTCTTAAGCAGTTCAGCGGCTGAACAATACCGTAGATCTTTTATTATTGCTTTAATATTAATTGAAAGCTTCGTCTATTTTTCGTAATTTATTAAATAGAACATTTTCCTGTTCCTTTATAACAATAATTTTCAGTTACTCGGTTCATTTTGTGTACTACATTAATATTTAATGAATTTAATTAATTCCAAAGTTCGTTTGCTTTAATTCTCTTTCTTTTCCAGAGATTTTCTTTAAAAGAGTTGTAAAGGAGAGACTTTGCTAATTACATCCTTTTAATTTCCTCTGTTTAGAGGGTGTAGTAAACAGTAATAAAGCTTTTAAAACGTCAAGGGTAATGAAATTATATTAAAAAGGATTGCAAAGTTTTGATGAAAATAATAAGGAGTCCGTAACCCGACCCCTTAATATTTAATCACTTTTTTAATAAACAGAGAGTACTTATCGTATCGAGTAGTTTTTAGTTTTTGGGAGTTCAACCCTCTCCTCCAAATTCATTACCCCAAAACCTCAACTCCGTTCCTGCCCTCCTCAACATTCCCAACCTATAGTTCTTAAATCAAGGACACGCTGATTCCACGACTAGTGCACAGCAGATGGGTACTTGTGTATTAGAAACACCACCCATCGAGGAAAGGGAGGAAGGGCTGGGCATATTCTAAATATTGGAAATTGAGATGCTGAAGATGATCATGATGATGATGAAGGTTTCCGTTCCTGATAAATATAGGTCAGTTAGTCAACGTTGTTCAGAGCAGTGGACTGCGGCTCGGAGTTCATGCCACAGATAGCTTAGATAGGATGTAACTAACTTCGTTTAAAGGTTTAATTTAACTGTTATTTTAAGGCAAGAAGCTATTGGCAATTATTAAATGGTTTTGCATAAGTTCCGAGGGCAGGCTGATGATATGGAAATTAAAACTTAGTCCGGAGTTTTGAGCTTCCGAGCGGAAACTTACGCCTCATTGCAGTAATTATATATAGATATAGCATGAAAACTATTTCATCAATACGAAACCACAATTTTTATCAGTGGTCAAACATTTGAGTAATGGGTTAATAATTCTGTCGTCGGTTGGATTGTTTCCGTCTGACGGATGTCGCCTGGCGGAATCTGCGGAAGTGGCGGATGTTTATTTCCATCAATAAACAAGCCTCCCGGCTCGATAGGTTTGTTGACGAACCCTACTGTAACACGGAAAATGTAAAGAAAAGTTTATGGCATTTCCATAAATTACAAATGAAGATAAAGAAGAATCAAGCTTACATCGCACATACGTAATGTGTAATTGGTGGAGTTGTGTATATGTGTACACACCTATGCGCCCGCGCGGCGCTGCTCGCTCGTTTGTATTATACCTAACTTCAGTGATAAACCGGCTTTTATACGATACGGGTGTTTCCTTACCTCATACTCTGCATGAAGGCAAAAAAGTACCCCACTGTGTTCTGGCAAATAAATTTAATTTCATTTCATTTACCAACTTGGGCTGCGAATTTTCAGTTGGGTTTGCAAAAAAGATGACGAACCATTAATACTAATAATTAATAACGCCTTCAGGATGCTGACGAGGCTGCCGAAATACTGTAGTGCATCGGGGATGTTTGCAGAAGCCCGCGTGGATGACTTTCACGCAATCTTACGAAAAAGGGTTGCTTCCCTGATGCACCGAGTACATAGCAGTCCCAGCAGCATCCTGTTGACGTTTGCCGAGTCCCCTGACTCCCCGATCCTGAGGCACTGGATATACCTGCATGTCACTGCGAAGTAGTCGTCCAGTGCTTTGGGTCGGTACCATGGGCTTGGTATTATTTCTATATATATTTTTTACTAACATAGCTTTAAGTAATATAATATACTAACTTTATTTGTATGGACCATGTCTGACTCAAATAAATAATAATAATAAAATACAATCAGTTGAAACTAATGAGTCACTATCAAGTAACGTGGAAAGGAAATCCAATAATCACAATAGTAACCCTTATAAACCTCTGCGTTTGAAGTAGTTTAATTCCGTCCGGAAACTGGTAACGAAGCCTCAAGATTGCGGCCGGTGGTGGCCGAATGTTGGAACTATGTGTAATGACGTGACTGAATACTAAAGTTCAAATGTTTGGAACAATGTGCAATTAAGTTAATGAATAGAATTGAAAACGTGTTCGATAATCTTTACAGCTCATGTTTTCGTTATGTAACGTACGTCACTTACGATCACAGAAATCTGACTAGTAGCGCCTTCTGATTTTCAAAATCTTTGGTCACAGCCTTCTTATCTCAACTTGCACCCCAAATAGAAAAAGCCAGCCATCTACAGATTTTCTTCTGGATACTTTAAATTAAATTAAATCATTGATAAAATCAGACAAATTAGTCCATAATTATGACAAAAAAATTCGCATGACAATACACAGTAGAAAAAAGTAAGACTACAATGAATAAGTAACTTTTGAATTTTGACTAAACCAAAATAATTTTTACAACATCAGCAATTTATTCCAAAATTTAAATATATCCAAACAATGGGTTGATATAGCAACTGTTAGATTGATCTTTTTAATTAAGCTGATAATGATACAATAACTTGTCTATAGCACAGCCTGGCTTTTCATTCGTAGGATCCGTCCTAAAATGTCATTTATAAAAAAAAGACAGTCCAAAATGTCCCAAATCCTAAAAAAATCAATTCCGAAAATGAAAGTCTCAAAATATCGAAGTCCTTAGGGCCTTTGCACACCATGTTTGTGTAAAAGTTGACCGGAAACGTTTCGTTTAACGCTCACCTCTAAATTCATCGACCCCGCAGGAATCTGTGCTGCTGAAATGAATATGTGCTGCTGAAAGTTTCGTGCGCCGCTTCTTTCCTTTCAGCTACAGCACCTTACGAAGCGGTGGTAGTGTAAAAAAAAATGACGTTGTAAAAATGTACTATAAATTTACTTACAATAAAAACATTTTGATTTGTGTGTTAATTACACCTGTAGGCAAAATGTAGGCAGTACTCGCATAAGTTCAGTAACATGAGAATTTTACCAAAACAAATCTCCATATATTTCCCGAACAAAAGACTGGTACTGGATGCAGCCATGGAGCACTAGAACCGCCGGCGCCGGACCGCCCGGACCTGGTTATGACAACGTGCAGATTAAACCCCGCGCAGTGTCACCAAATAGATGTCCTCAGTACAGAAGACAAACTGAACACAAAACGGTGCACATCCTACCTTTTTCTACCAAAATTACTTCATCAAAAGATTGTCTGGAAGAGGTCGCTCTTAGCGATAAGACCGCCTAGATTGTATTAATCGTTTCGTACCCACTGTATTACACTAATTTTGTGCAATAAAGTGTATTCCGAGGCACTTGCAGCCGTGTGCAGCGCGGCGATCGTATCGCCTGGGGTCTGATTGTACTAATACAACGTAATCTCATAAAATAAAATAAAATAAATTGCAATGATTTGCCGTTTTTCGTGTGCCGCTACCGCTAGTCACGAACCATTCAATTAACGTTAGTTTCGGTCAAGCCAACGATTAATCGGTCCGCTCATATGTAAGCGATGTGTTAGCAGAATGTGATTTGTAAAGTTGGATCGATTCGAAATCGTAATCGCTACTTAATTAGAAAATAACGACAAACGTTGTTAAACAATTCAATTCTACAATTGGGCTAGACCTTAAAGATGTAAACGATTATACGCGTGGCTTGTGAGTGTGTTATGGCACGGTCACACTTAGTCGTCGACCGACCGTCTGGGCGGTCACAGCATGCGGCCACCGCCTTTATGTGCATTACCAGCCAGAATTACGGTCGCATACGGCGACCGTCAGTATAACTAGGTTGTTACAGAGCGAATGACGTTAGACGCCTTCCGCCGACGACCAAGTGTGAACAACAGAGATCGGTCGCCCAAGCGGTCAACTTCTATGTGTAACCGCGCCTTTAGTGCCATGCGCGAGAACTCATATTGAGTTTTCCTTCTTATATTTCGTGTCACTTGCGCTGACAATATCGCACACTTTCGCGAATTCCTCCAAATCCCGCGAATTTTCCGCATGTGCGCGCAGCGTCGTCGGCGCGGGCGAAAGTTTGATGAGTTTTGTCGCGGACTGTGAATAATTGGGAGACTGAGCCCGGCCCGGACACAGTCCTCATTGAAACGGTAATTCGGTTTTATACAAACATTCGCTTCTGTTATAGCTGATACATCTGGGAAAGGAAATAGGGAAGACAAATGAAAATAGGTATACTTAGAACGATTGGTGACAGCATCGTGGATGAAAGGCAGTTTCGGGGGCGGGCGTTCGTTCTTTCATGAGTGACATACTTGTGGTTAGGTTGTCCGGAGATGTGCTTACAGCAGATAGAGTCGGCTGCAGCGATTGATGAGTGGGGAAGGAGCGGGAACGGTTTGTGAGGATCTTTGCAGGTGGAACTCTTTAGTCTCTGCCTACCCCAGATAGGCGTAAATGTATGTATATTGGATCGGCTGCAAGTCGATTACGAAGTAAGAGGCCTTTGGGTTCAGAATATGCGCTTTCCCAAAATGAAAGATAGAAAGAATGTATTTCCCAGAGCGCACACATACAAACAATTAGGTAAAGAAGATAAAAATGGTCATAATTTCAAACAAATATATTATAAAAATAAATAAACAAAAGTAATTAAGTTTGATGAAGGTAGTGTGCAGCACCGGAAAAAGGGGACTGCCTCTGCCTGTTGCCGGAGGACTTTTATGACAATCCCATATGTCCACTGCTCAAGATGAGGAAGTAAAGAAGTGTTAAGAATAAAGTGATTTGATGATATAAGTATCTGTTCCTGTGACATGGTAATAGACTCAACCAATCTACAAAACAATTGAATTTATTAGCATGCATAGGAATTCATCTCAGAAACGAGACTGATTTGAGCCACTGTTTCTTGTATTTACTTTACTATGTACAATTTATATTGTTGATAAGTATGTGAGTTTAGTCGTATGCGTAGATTTATGTTCCACTTTAGTCGCCGGGCTTGTGATACTATGTCTACTATATCTTTTCTTATTATTGTATCCTTCCATTGTCAGTCAACATGCTTCACGAGTCATTAGTTCTTCTTGATACGGGGTATGAACAGCATTTCCGCCAAAACTGGCAATTTTTTTGTGCAAATGCGTACAGTAACTTCAGGAATTGAAGCAGAGTTATTCACCTTCATCATCAGCCTATTAATGTCCCCACTGTTGGGGCACAGGCCTTGCACAAGGGGGTACGGGCCATGATCCACCGACCGGGCCAAGTGCTGTTTGGTGGATTTCACCGTCTTTGGATTTTTTTTAAATTTCCTCAGACTTGCAGGTTTCCTCATGATGTTTTCTTTCACCGTTAGAGCAGTCGGTAAATGTATATAAGTCTTCGAAAAAATCCGAAAAACTCATTGGTACATAGCATGGTTTCGAACCCGGGAGTCCGGCGTCCTAGCCACTAGCCCTCCGACGCTCTAGCAGCAGAGTTATTAATGGTTGCATATCAAAAATGCTACTTATCCTCTCGGAGTGCAACTCAACGAATTTAAAACGTAAAGTAATGAATTGTTTTTTTTTGTCGATTGTCGTTGCGCGATCGATCCCTCTTCATAGCTGAAGAGGCTTCATAATCTAAAACATGACTATTCCATACATAAAAGCAACGCGTCAGTGCTATAAACTCTTATTGAATTATTGTTCTCTGCGGAATGGAAAGCAATTGCATCCCTCAATGGGATCTGAACTTAATCCACTTATTGCAGTGCTCCAATGGCAAATATGCGACTGGTGTACAATTGTACCTAGATGCTGTATCCGGACCGTCACGGTACCTTTAGTTCGCTATATATATTCTGTGGTAGTTCGGGATGTAGTATTTCCTTTATACTTTTTCAGTGTTCATTAATTTCAATAAAAAGGCGGTCGGAAGCATCGTTTAAACTTTTAACGCAGTTTGTTTTGGATGGTTAGGTTATGAATATTAGGATCCCTATGCAGATGATACTCATGTTGGTATCAAAAATAAAACAGAGGCGGAACTGAATGATAATACAAATACAGTAGAAAGAAAATTACAAGAATGGTTCAATTATAACGGCATCTTATTAAATAAAGACAAAACTGTGCACATTAAATACAAAACTAAGAAAACAAATGCCGACAACAAAAAAGAAATATGTAGCTCGGAAACTACTTTCTTGGGCTATGTAATTGATGAAACCCTTAGTCATGAAGGACACATCGAAAAAGTCTGCAAGAAAATTTCATCTGCAAACTACGCGTTATTTAAACTAAAACCGTTGATTAGCAAAAATAACCTAATATCAGTTTATTACGCGTATGTTCAGTCTGTTATTAGCTATGCAATCACAGTATGGGGTAATGCTTCAAAGATTGGGAGAGTCTTAATATTGCAAAAACGAGCAATCCGAATAATTTGCGGAATACATAAAAGAACCTCAGCTCGCAATTACTTTACTGAAAATAATATAATGACTGTTATATCGCTATATATTTATAAATGTTTATTAGAAATTCACGGGAAAGCTGCTCATCTAGCTAAATATCAAGATAGTCATGCGTATTACACTCGAAATAGAGAAAGACTGAAAATTCCTAAAGTGCGTCTAACCAAAACCCTAAAGCAAGGTTTGCAAATAAAAATGAAAATGTATAATAAACTTCCAATAGAGATCACTGAACACTCCACTAAAGAATTTAAGGTTGTTTTAAAAAAGTACTTTCAGGGAAACGCATATTATAGCTTGAACGAATTCATGTCCACAAAATTAAGGCACACTCATTTTCTTTGACACATATTCTTTACTAACCATAGAAAATCTATACTTATACCTATTGTAATTGATTATTATTATATATTTTTTTATTTCTATTCTCTGACGGTGTACAAGACTGTACCTTACTATTATGTTTTATTTTAAATATTTGACAGACACTTATAACTAAAACTTTTGATTTTATATAGTTTGAATTTATATTATTGTTAGATTATATTTAATACTGTTGTTAATGACGTATCTTGTAACGGTTTCAGTTACTATAAGATAAATAAAATACAATACAATACAATACAATATGAAGTCTACGCGCTGATGACATTTAAAAGGGGGGACTAGGTCTTCAAACATGAGCGTCGGTGGCGTAGTGGCCAAAACACCACAATGCGGGAAGCCCGGGGTCGAAACCATACATATCATGTATCAATGAGATTTTCGGACTTTATCGACCCATGTATGCTCTCCGCGCAGCCCTATCCTCTCCCATTCTTTGCACATGTCCGAGCCAGCGGAGTCTTGCAGCCTTTGTCTCTCCAATTATGTTGGTCTCCTACACTAGATCTTGCGAAAGGTATTGGGGCCAGTTAAAGTGGACGATGGTACTGGAGGTTAAGAAAGAACAAAGAAATAGCAGATCTGACTCATACGATTTATTGAGTCACTTATTGAAAGAGAGGGTAGGTACTAAGATATTCACCTTTTCATAGAGATTATGTTTAATGTAGTCGACAGCTGCGGGCAGTCCTTGGCAAAGACGCATTTAGTGTAATTTGGCGTGCGAAGGTACCAGGGGATCAGGTGCGGGCGGAGATTGCACACGTGACACGTCGCGAAGCGCGACCCTCGTCACGCAGGGCCACGCTTGTCGAGTCGCCTTCCGATCCCGGGCCGCGGGATAAAACTACAAATAAAATCCTTAGTTCGCAATTCTTAGTTCGTAGCAGGTTGTCGGTCAGTCGCCATTGAATGAGTTCGTTCGGAAACTTTTTGAGGCCATTGTGTTGTGATGTTATTTTTATACAGAGGACAATTTTGTCATAAATATAATTACATTGATCAATGTGGTTATTACCGTTTTCAAAACCAAGAAAATGATATTATTACGGTCGGGTATCGAATTTAGGCGAAGACATTCCCAGTATTGAGTTTTCTCGGAGGCTTAGGAAAATACTAGACGTTTCCAGAACCTTCATTCTTTTTTAAATTAATTTTAATAAAATATTACACGACTGTTTGTCTGTTTCACGTGTCATTTCGTGGTTTTGAGAGCGGTAGTAAGGGCACTGATCCCTATCTGATCTTAGACTTATGGACAAGTATTTAATAAGTTAATAAACCAATGTAAGAGCGTTTTTATTTAGATTACATCTCTATTTGACACACTCTTATAAAACACAGGATTTTATGTAAAAGCCTCATTAACATAATTGGTCGAGCTTTGTTCAGCGCGAGTCTACCGTTCTGAGGTAATGTCAGAGATACGCTGTCGAAATAAATTCTGTTCGCTTATCCGCTCGGCACAAAGCGCGCGTTGACGTAACCCCTCAGATGAAAAATGACAATTCACTTTATTATCAACACAATGCCCTCGAATTGAATTAATCCCTGTCTCCTGAAAAGCTCACTGTAAACGACACCAATCCTACGGGAACAATTTCACAACTCTAATAAAAAAAACTGTAAACCGTTTCCAGACGAAAATGAAAAAAGGAATCCCAACAGGTCATAAACTCGGCCTTATTAATTTAGAGCTCATAAAATAAAGGCTTTATATTTCGACTTTTATTAATCTGCTTAATCAGGGTAGCATAAAATGTAAAAGGAAAACGTCCTCGTAAAATCCACTTTTAAACATAACGAAATCTTTCCGAACGGACCGTCAAAAGACTTTCGTGCATTCATGCTACCCGAAGCTTTTTCACAGGAATAAATATATAAATACGCGGTATCGGATTACTTTCCCGGGAGTTACAATCCCGCGGGAATCTTGTCTCCGATGTATCCGCTTTATCGCAGATATACACAGCAATGATAATGAAAACCTCACAAAAAAGAATTTCTCTCTTTCGAGCGAAAGAATGTGAACAAAATATTGACTGACTGGAGAAGTAGAAAACACTACAAATTGAAAAATTTACTGTTCGTCTTTGTGCGAACGCGTGCTCGAAATGAAACTCTAGTTTGAATAAAACAATAAAAACTAATTTTAAAATGTCCTCTTGAAACACGTAGTCTGGCTCAACGAGAAGGGTTATGCATTCCTCTGCAGATAAATAAATAGTCGAGTTTTAATCTCATTGAGTGACTATGTATCAATGTGGAGGGACCTTTGTTGTTGCCTCTTTGTTCCCTTTCAGACAACATTTTTATTCAAAGATTATGAATAATCTAAGAAAGTAAGCATGCATTGTTGTAATTTTCATTGTGCAAACTATTGATAAAATGTAGTAATAAAATGAAGACTAAAAATAAAAGACAGAGAAGTTATTGAAAAAAATTTTTGGTAAAAATAAAAGTAAATCCATTCCCGCGGCCGGGACAATTTGCCCGGGCACGGCTGACGCGACGTGCCCCGCACTGCACTGCGGTATTGTTACGTGATGCTGCGACCCTGTTGCCGGCAGCTATGAGACGATTTCGTTCAAAATTGTTTTATTTCTTAAAATGATTGAATGTATTGAAAAATTGATTCCTTTACTAATTTTTATGTCTTTTCTTTCAGGTAAGTGCGTCACACATCGCAGAAATTGGCAAGGATTCCATATAAATATGCAATGATCATACCAGGAGAGTATAGACGCAAGGAACTGCTCGTTCGCAATTTCGCAACGGACGCACTATGCCCCCCGTGGAGAAACCGGGGCGTGTGAACCCCCGGGGAGCTCATAATGGCCTTGTGATTGAATTTGCCGTATCTAACCGCTTCGCCTCCCCTTCGGTCGGTATCTTATTGAGTTAATTTGGACGGCTATCGACACCTCATTTCTTGCGTTTTTATTTCTCCTTCGGCGTGTGTAGTTTTATAGTTTGCTTCAATTTCAGTCGAGAATTTCGTAGATTTGATCGTTTTCAACGTTCTGTAATCGACTGCATTTGTAATCTCTTCTATAAAATAAACAAAATACCTACTTAACGAAATCAACGGTAGGTCTACAAACATAATTCGATCGAAAAGGTATGAATTGCGTCCGTTTGTTTTTATTTAACGATATCTCATAAAACAATGCAGCGTTTTGTGGACATATTTTATATATCCGCACAATAAACGGTCGCCCGGGCGCACGCCGCCCTGGTGAAATATCACCGTTCGTAAAAGCCGGGTAAAAATTCGGACGATTCTTATCCGGCGGGAGACGGGGTAATTACCTGCCAGTCGAGATCCAAACGAATAATCTGTAAAATTACCCGCCGGATTACGTTTTCAGATTGTGTTATTGGGCTTATTTTTATTGGGCACTGTAATATCTTATTGTGGGTTCTTAAATTTTCTCTCTCGGTATTTGCGGTCGGTTTATGGTCACTTTGGTTTTTATGGCATCTATAACGTTATTTGCGGGATATAATTGCGATACTTACAAACATGTCTGTGACGAAACAGGTAGTATACTAAAAAAGCAAAAATATAAGCGGAATCTGACATAGTTCACGGATCGAATCATAGATTTTAACATGCAGAACACTCCGACCCCTGCAACCGTGCATGCAAAAGACGAATAGCATTTGGAAACGCATGAATGTACCTGGCCTGAGATTCCTTCCATTCTCTAAGCCTGCTTCGTAACCGTGTGGTATGAGGATGAGATATATAAATATGCTAGTGAAGGTTAAGCTCCACTGGTGTGGTTGTTTCTGCCTGTTTCTGTCTATGTAGGAACGATTAGAGTTCCTATCACTCCTGGGAAAGTGTAGGACAACTTTGCTGGTGGTAAGACCCCTTCAAGGTCCGCCTGGCATACACATTTTGTCGCCACCTATTTTCGCTTCTGCGTTGATTTGTTCCGAAAGTGTTTAGATGTGTCATTACTTAACCCGTGCGCTCTATCTTCGGCGTCATCGTAACTTATTATTACCATCAAGTGAGGTTGATTTCAAACACGGGCTTAATAAACCTAAGATATTCCTACTTTTGTTTTGTTCGCCATACCTCGATGCAGTACATAAACCAAGTAACATTTCAGTGCACAGCAAGCACAGTGTAACCGCGATAATAAAATTTAAATATAATCCGGCGGTTAACTTCGCCGTTAACTCATCCCTTGTGGTCGTAAAGCAGTAGATACCGCGCTGAAACCACACAGTTTATGTCCGTTACTATTACAACTTGAAGGGTACATTAAGTTACATCAGCATTGCCAGTCGTACATGAAGGTGGAATTGAAAGAAAGAAAGAAGAAAGAAAGAAAGTTTATTTATTTCTGATATACATAAAACAAACCATAACTATGTACCTATATCTGAAAACAATTATGTATAAGACGAGAAAGAGACAGAGAGAAGAGAGCGAATAAGAGTTCCAGAATATGAGAATCTAGACGCTTTTAATGGGTTTTGGTTGATTAATACTTACACAAATACCTACCAGTTTATTAGCTAACTGTTTATTTCGACCAAACATGTGAACCGTGAAGTCTATTCAAACATTCCGCTACAAAGGTATTGATCACAAAAATTCAATTAGGAAAATTCACGGTGGCCACCGCCAAAAGGAATTCGCGGCACCCGCGTCGAATCCAATATCTCTAATCTTCCATCCCATCGTTAAGCCACACACAGACACGTAGTCACAGTCGCAAACAAAGGTCCGCCCGACATTAATCAGGCGGAGAAATAAACGCGCGGTCCAGCGCGGTCGGAACCGCGACCGCGGCCGCAAAACGCCCGAGAACTCCCATTTAAATCGCGCCGGGCGTTTTATCAGAGTCACGGGCGCCCTCGGGGGAGGAAACGGTTCATTTAGGAGACAAAAGGGTTACGGCGAGGATTTCTCTGGGCGTTCGCGAATGACAAACGGTTCGCAGCAGTGATCTGGCGGCTGTGGTAGCGGTTGGGTCGTAGGCACTTTAAGATATATGATGACGTCAGTTGAAAGAAAGAGAGAAAGAAATAGATGATAAATAGAACTCGTATAGAAATATAAAAATGTTAATGGGAAAAAGAAGATTTGGCTTCGTAACATCAGAAAGTGGACTGGCATCGCGAAAGCAGCCCGATTCTTACCGGCAAAAAACAACGAAAATATGCAGAACTTGTTAGAGGTTGTATAAACTTGTATGTAGTGTACTCGTACATTGATACCTACTGTTGAATATAGTCATTAGCTTATTAGCTGCGTTTGCTACCCCTATTCTTGTTTTAAAAAAAAAGAAAAAGAAAACAAGCATTTCCTGTTCCTCTCCCGCACCCCTACCACCACCACTTCCGTGTGTGCGTCCATCAACTCGCCGCTATGAGACGAGCGTTCTATAGAGGAAAATTCATCAAGCATTGGAAAGTCACAATTAGAAAACTTTTTTATCCCTTAGTTGAGGGATCCCTCCAGCATTACGACCCATCCTATGGTAATCATAGTACCTGTAACTGCTCTGCACCTGATTCGTGGTATCCTCCCCTTCATTTCCCATCCTGAAAGTGCAGCATTAGTTTGCTTTTATCAATTCAACACAACATTTATACGGTTTGCGAGTTCGTTTGTTGTGTCCTGTTTCAGTTGACTCAGCCTAATGCTCCTGGTAGAAGGTGCTGGAGCGCTGGTGTTCTGTTGATTATAAGAAAATATCTAACTTGTTAATCTTGCCCGTGCCAAGAATGGTATTACAAAGAATTCAAACAAGAAATTATAACATTCCTTTCACATTGTTTCCTTTATCACGATAAAACTTCTATTAATGTTGCCATTTTAGACTTGTAATTACAAAGTGTGTTGTTTCATATTCTGAGGTCCTGTTAGAATATTACAACATTCCAAATATGAAGTAATTCCGATGCCGGAACTCAGCTGCGCTTAATTGTGTAAACTGTCAGGCCTGTAGGCTATAGGTTTATACAGCCTGTGCTATTGCACGCCGGGTCAGCCTGCTCTGCCCAACATTGTGGCACCGCGCTCGGCACAGCGGGATGTTATCAAATGAGCAAATTGCTTGTTTGGCATCCGCTACAGATTGCATGCAACGCAAACAAGGTATATGTACATTACGTTGTACATCTAACTAAACACTCAATAGTGCTATTTCTGTTTGTAAACTCGTAGTCGCACTAAAAGAGCGTTTTGTACAGGTTACAAGTTACCAGCGTAAGTACCTAACCTACGCGTTATTAAGGAGGAAGTGGGTGACAACGTCAGCTGGTATGAAAGGAAAAAGGGAAGATACACCACCGGTGCCACAGATTACTTATAGCTCGACGTGTCCTCCACTATACACTTGTTGAAACTTCCTAGCGATTGGTTCTTGTTATTGTGACGTCAAACCTGCACAAGCATATGGAAACGTCTAAGTCTGATATCGCAAAAAACACGCCATGAAACAGTACACACTCGTCTTTTCTTAAAATGACGCTGGATAGAAAACCTTAAGCAAGAAAGCTTTATAATAGCAGAAACTCATCGTGATAACCTATGCAGATCCATGAAACGTTTGACTCTCCTGTAACACACTCACGCCCGTAGAAATATTATTAAGTGATACTGTATGTTTTATTAGCATACTTTACATTACTTCGTGGAAAAAGAAATTTGAGTTTTATCTAGAAATATGCAGACATCGAAATGTCGCATTCGATTGATATTTGCCACGTCATGTATGAAGTTCAAGACGAAAAGTCAACTGATATGTTTGTAGTTACTTACACACCCTCGATTTGAGCTTTCGATGTGAAACCCATAGGCTCTTCCCCGCGGCTGGTGTGTAAGGTAAATCAATTTCGGTAGCTCGGGGTCTCAAATTCGATTCCCACCCGAGGCGCAGGATCCTCGGAAACCTCGGTTATACACCCATCGACACTGACGCAAATTCGATAAAGGCTGCTGAGAAATATTTTTTGGAAATTCGCCCTCGGGACGTGAATAGTGATTGACGAGATTGTGAGTGGAGGAATGGGGACATAACCTTTCCGGGCTGCTATGAATGTCACTCGCATTAACAGGTTAGGTCAATTTTAATGTACTCATGTATTTATAACTCCCTCGTACTTCGGTAGCAGCACCTACGTAAATTGCAATATTAACTTAGTTATTTTCGTGATATTCTTCTCACAATTCCCTAAAGGGATCTATTTTCAGTAAGTAGGTTTGTTGCTAAAAATAAGTTACTGCGTAAATCTATCATGATTACATGAATGTGTGTCTGAATTGTTATATTTTATTAGTCTACCTATAAAAGGATGAAGATATGTTTGTCGGCACAGATTAGAAATAATAGCCCCAAATGAGACAACTTCGCAACTCGGCTCCCTGGGGTGTATCATATGGAGCCTTTGTACCAGGCTTACATCAAGTTAAAGGAGTCTAACAAAGGACCGTGAGCCAGTGGGCCCTGCGCTATGTGAGGCTCGGATTCCTATTCAAATTAAATGGCTCGTGCCACGGTCTCCGGCGGAAATGTTCTTGTTTCAGGGTGAAGATAAATGCTTAACGTTTGCAATTTCTGCATTCCTAATCAAACAGTTGAATTTTACATTTAGATCTTGGGATGAATTACAAATTATTTAACTATTAACTTGACCAACAAATGTTTAATGACGATTGACGGATCATCAATTAAAACAATGATAAACTGGTAATAATTTATGACAAAGGCTACGTCGACGAATTGAATGTCTGAAATATGTTTGTGAAGGGAGATATTAGTTCTGCTGGATTCATTATTCATGACTGAATAATGTTCATGTCATCAACATCGACTTGAACTTGCTATGTATGTGGGTATAGATACTACATGTATGGAATATTACATACATAACTAACAGATAACTCAATATGTTCGTAGGATGACTAATAAAACAACAACTTTTAGACTAAATTCGACTTTATTCATCAACATAGTCTCCTTCAATTGTGATACATTCATTCCAACGCTTCTCTAACATTTATCCAACTCTTCAAAATACGATTCAGTTTCTGCGATCACCTCCTCATTGGAGCCATATCTCTTTCCGACGAAATTCAGATTGTCTGTAAGTAAAAAGTATTTATTTATTTATTTACACTTTATTGTACAATAGACTTAATAAAAACAAATAAAATGAGACATTGTACAAAGGATGAACTTATCTCTAAAAGATATTTCTTCCAGCAAACCCACTTACCTCAAGTAGCGTCACTAAAACCACTAACTTGTAAACTAATGGTTTGTTGTTGTTTTTTTTTAAGGCAAAGGGAACTGAGCCCATACAGCCATGTCTGATGTAAACAACTCTTTCAAGTCTTCATTAAAATGCTGGTGTGACACATTTCAATGCTATCTGGGAGAATCTTCCACGTTTCTGCGCCATCCAAACCAAATAAGAAGGCGTCCCGGACGCAGTGTGGCTCTTCAAAATCCAGCCAAGTACGGATCGGGCTGCAGCGTCTTATTTGACTTTACTTCACTGTCCCGCACATTATTCACATCTTGTCGAAGTTTTTCGAGCAAGAAACACCATTCTTACTATAAAAGCACTACTGTAAAACAATTTGCAAGACAAATCGAAACAAAGTTGACGTGGACGCCACAAAAGCGCGGGAGAAAAACTCTGTAAATTAATGGTCGGAATGTCATGAAATTTAGACACATATCGTTTGAAAGTTGGTACTATCTAAATCTCATATGAATTTGTCAATAGTGGCGCCATCTATATGTGACCCTACGAACATATTGAGTGATGTGATAACATACATATTTCAATCTCGTGTAGCTCGAAGTCAATTCAAATTCAAAGTCGAGTATAAGCAAACACTAAGTTAATGCATAATTTATACCCTATACTTACTCCTTCATATACGTACTAGAAGTGCGTGAACTAGGTTCATTACGCCGGTATCAGATTACTGTCTGGCCATTGTGGGCGAACGGCTCAGATGTTAGCGTCAGTAACAAAATACTGTTGAGTCGAGTAATTGAACTGCTCCTTGTCCACCATTTCTGAACTATATGTTATTTCTTGCAGGGCACCATAGATAATATAACGCCACGAGTCTATATGTATGCTCGACCTGATGTGCGAGCATGTTCTATCTGAAACATTCTCAGAAAATTACTGGGAATTTATTTAAGAAAGTTTCCACGTCGAATGTTTCTTTCTTTACATACATTCGTTCATGATTATTATTTTCAGTGGAATTTTCTCTTTAAAAGTTTTTTCCTTTGGCAATTTGACATATTTGTAAGTCTACTGTACCTCATTCACGGAGTCGTTTCGAAGAGCAGGATCTTCCCCGATTATTTCTTCTATGTCATAATAAAATTCGTGTTCAAATTGTTCATTCTTACTGAACTAACAAGACGAAATATTCACCTCGCGTCGGTACTACGCGCTCTTTTGAAACGTCGCTCGTGTGTCTCGAGATATTTTGCTGAAAGCTCCTTATCTCCTGAGTTTGCTGCCAGCCTGGTAATCCTGGGATATCGAATTCTCCGCGTGAGCGGTCGCTACCCCTGTAATTTAACTGAGGCTCGTCGCCTCGCTTCGGATTGCCATCGCATCAGCGAGCAGCCACTCGTGGCTAATTCGTGAGACGGTCGTCTGCGTATGACAGGTGCTTTTATGTAAACATGACGTCACAGCCGTGGTATTGTGTTAAATGTTAGTTTTAAGCGTTTAAAAATATCTTTGAAGAGCTAAGCTAAGAGCTAAGTCTTTGAAGAGCTAGGTCTCGATGCCGACGAGGACCATGCCAATGTCAAGGCAAGGATTTCTGAACCAAGATTTTGCCTTTCGATCTCTCAATGTCTGAAACAAACAACAATTACGCCGACCGAATTTCGAGGAAACATTTCAGATCAAACGGCATAATGCTCGGGATTACCATTCAATTAGATAAATTGATTGATTTGTATGCGACAAGCGAACAAATCGAATAAATAAACATGGACGCAAAAACACGAGCGTTTAGTATAAAAAGCGTGTTTTATTCGGCATGACTGATAAGTCGATAATATACCATGTTCCCATGAGGGTAGAATAGTTTTTCCTAGACCGCATGTTTGCTTAGGACCGGCGGAGTTACGTGAAAGTTTGTAAAGTTGAACTAGGGTTCGGCCGGTGGTTATTTTTGGACCAAATTCAAAACTAAAGCCGATACTGCTTTTATGTCACGTTGCTGCTACTATCTTAGAGCAAACATCAATTTTTCAGGAGCCAAACTTCTTTAGGTATGAATCAAAATAAGCACAATTTAGTTTAGAATTCTTGCGAGTTTTGAAGTGAAGCCATCAGTATGTCAGTAACTACTACTTGATACTTCGATTGTTATTGTTGGACCCTTGTTTCCATTTAGATACGTAACTGGTCTTTTGTACGTGCACGACTATTATTCGATATACTTGTTTGCGTTTCCTTTCACGAGGTCAGTATATCTCACAGTTGTTTGTTCATCGCGGTCCCTTATGAAGTTATGACCAATACCTCTCCGTTACACAAGACAGACTTCGATTATCACAGTGTTTAGAGCTTCAACCATCTAGTATCTTTCAACTCAGTTTATTTATTTTCCTTGTTTTGTCTGCCTAGAGCCTCACTTCTGTTTTCAGATCTTAATTAATCATTTTAATTGGTACTTTAAGTTTCATCAGAATCCCAAAGGTCAAAACGGACCATTACCCGCAGCCCTGGCTGGTTCGTTCGGAACAAAAACAAGGTTTTACTTTAAAGCTAGTTCATCCGACTGGACTTGTCGACTGCTGATGAGGCCACGGATACCTATAAGAAATAATATTTGGCTTCCGGTCGTTAAGCACCTCACAAGGACCCAGAAAATCGATGGGTGAATTACATGAGGGCTAAATACAAAATGGCGTATATCATATCAGCGAATGTTTTCTAATGGGTTCTGATCAATTCCGTTTCAAAATCGCTGCAGTGTGCTAAAGGCGTTAGCAGCTCTCTTTTTTGAACTTAATATATGGAAATGTTGTCTTCTGGCAGTGGCCTACTCGAAACCAGAAGACTATAGGATATTTCCTGTAAGCTTTATAGCGTCTTTGATGCATAGTATTTTTAAGGAACAGGGAGGAGACAGGAATGCGGCACAAAAGATACCCGAGGGTTGAAGTGCTAGATTATCATCAGGGTATCATAAAGTGACGTTGTGACGTTGGTCACACCTTAGATAACGATCTTCTTCTTTATATTCTATAAGGAAACGACGACAAAAAAAGGCGAAATTTGGGAACTACCTTGGTGGTTCCTCTGTCTACCCCTTCGGGGATTATGGACGTGAGAGTTATGCTATGTAACGACGTCCAACCATTTGAAACATAAACAGATCACCCTTCTAGTTTATTACATAACGGTGAGTAAATCACATTTCGTAAACGTTTACTACACGCCGTCACGTCGACATCGCTAGTTCTCCGTGCTTCCCAAAGTTTCCGTACGTTTCCGTCTCGTTGGAAAGTTTGAGGAACTCTGTTTGCATTGTTCGGCAACTTATTGCTGCACAAAATTGCGAAGAGATGCAGAGTCAGTGATGTCGATGTGGCACACGAAGTTTAAAAACTTGAGTCGGAACTACATGAGACTTCAGAATATAATGTACTTTATTGTTTCACTATTTCTGACCGCAGTTTAAAGAATTATATTTCCAATTGAATATATTTATTCAACGTAAATATCAGGGAACTAAAGTTATAACAACAAGAAGAAGAGAAACACTTTATTGCTTTTTTTTAATGCGGGTTTAGTTATACATTAAAAAAAAAACATATTTAGTTCACTCGATAATACTATTTTCCGCGTTTGGGCAAACGTAGTGTGGGGCGCCCCCCTGCTAGATGAAGCGACTGCGCAAGGTGGCTGGCAGCGACTGGATGAGAAGAGCCGAAGATCGGGCTCAATGACGCGCCCTGGAGAGGCATATGTCCAGCAGTGGACTAGAGTAGGCTGCTGATGATGATGATGATAATACTATTGGCAATAGGCACCATGCACCTTGCTCTGCTAATGCTTGAGTGAATAAAGCCTTCGGCGGTCATCCTTAGATCTTGCCCCGAACATGTATTCAACAACTACTATTTAGCCTCCTCGACATTACAGTATAAATGATTATCAGATCCTCAACATTATAGATGTCACAAATAATGATATTATGCTTGTGAATGAAGAAATGTGTTATTAAATGGATTACTCAATAATGGAAGTACGAAAGTCCTCCGACTGGTTTTCGTTTGTATAAAATGCGCATCGCATTCCGACTTCTGATATGTGTTGTAGTTATAGTGATCGCAGGCTTCAATATTGTTGACTTGGCCAGTAAATACGCAAAATCCTAGTTGTTTCCGACAAACTGCGATAATTATAATTTCAAAACCAGAAACAAAAACAAACTTGCAGTCCCACGCTTTAGACTTAGTAAAGTAAACACATCGTTTGTAGGTCACTGTGTACGATTTTATAATAAGATACCTGATACTGTAATAAATATGACAGAGAAAACATTTAAGACCCACATAAGACGGACCTTATGTAAAAAGGGTTATTATAAAATAAATGACTACTTAAATGATAAAGAGGCTTGGTCCTAAATTCAGCTCCAGCTCTGCACATTGTGTACATATATGATTGTATTCATAATTATTGTAAGATATATTTATTTCAAAAGATGTGCTGCTGAAAGTTTCTTGCGCCGCTTCTTTCTTTTCAGCTACAGCACCTTACGAAGCGGTGGTAGAGTAAAACATGACGTTGATTTTGAATATTGTGGTGCATTTTGCATTTTGTTTGCATTCCCCTTGCATTTTGTTCCGTAACCATTGGTTTTATTAATGCTAGCTAGCTTTTGCCCGCGACTTCGGCCGCTTGGACATTTAATCAGTATTCTATGTTTAAATCGAGACCATAAGCTAACCTTGCGTCAACTATAAGTAGAAACAGTAATTGAGTAACAAACATCTTCAAAAACTTTCCATAATTTTTTTCACTACAAAAAGTTTTATGTGATTTTTTACTTTTCTAGTACTTTAACCTCGTTGGTCCATAGTCTTTTCACCCTTTTAAGAAACAGGTTCAATTGACACCATAAAAAGAAAACGTAGGAATTGCTGTTTTCCCATACGTTTTCTAGTGAGCATTTTCGGCACCCATCGCGCACAGACCTTTTTCATGTGCTAATGATTATGAAAAATGCCCCGATTCGTTCCTTGCCGATCTTCTAGAAAAAGTTTTTTTTTACTTTTTCAACATTTTCTTCGGTAACGGCAGTGTTTGGACGCCCCGACCTGGGATCATCTTCCAGCGACTCCCTGCCATGCTTGAATTCTCGGCTCCAACGTTTTACGGTGGCAAATGAAGGTTCAGACTCTCCATAAACTGTAGACATCTCTTTAAATATTTCTGTCGGCGTTTTGTTTTTCTTTGTCAGGAATTTTAAGACAGCTCTGTACTCCAATTTGTACAATGCGCGGATGATTAAGACATGGTGATGTTTAAGGTTCAATTACAAAGGAAGACTCACAGTTATACTACTTAGGATACTCGCAATTAGTTGATATGCAGTGCGAGTCATTAGTCATACTTAAAGGTACTTAGGCTCAAAACTTTTCAGCTGCACCTCGTAGATGGTCACATAACCTACATCACATTTAAAAACACCTTATTACCTACCGTCAAACTACAAACCAACATGTCTCGTAACAATAAAAAAACCCTAATATTATCAAACCTAATATATAATTCCCTACTATTAACTTAAAGTCACCGACTTCTGCATAGAAATAAAACCGGTCAGGTGCACTACATTCATACCTAAGTATGTATCGGACTACACGACGTCGGTTCCAGCGACGGTTCGGTTCGTGTAGTCGACTGCATTCAAACTCGTGCGTTGCGCTCAAGCCCCGCCCACTCGGCTCAGGAACCGAGCGAACCGGTTCCAAGTGGAACCGTTGTACGTGTAGTCGACAGCGCATTTTAGTTTAGGTTTATATGAAGCACCGGTTCCATGGAACCGACCGATACTGGAAACGGCCTAGGAACCATCGTCGTGTAGTCCGGGCCCGACAGTTCAAGTTGTGTTATGGAGCCGGACAATCGAGTAATATTTCAACTGTCCGGTGAAAGTTTTTACCCTAGAGAAAGTTTATTCTTATATTTATTTATTATATATTTATTAAAATGTCTCATTAAAGTTTCAATTCTAAAATGAATAAATATTTGATGAAACTCGAATATTTGACGTTCCATTCCATATCTACCGAAATTATATTAATTCGGCAGCGAAGACGTTCCGTTTCGCGCGCCCTCAGGCAGGCGTTCCATTTCACGTGCCAGCGGATGCAATCTCGCCGAATCGGCTGTATCGGACTGCCGCGCCGGGAGATCTCGGGTGGCGGCTAAACGTCTTCCAGGGAGTGTCATGGGTGAGGCTAAGGGCTGGACTACATGCGCCGGTTCCAGCGCCGGTTCGGTTCGCTGTAGCTAATTACACGCGTTCCGCCTTTCCCCCACTGCAAGTCAGCGTCTCGTGATTGGCTGCAGCAAAACGGAACAGGTGTCATAACCGGCGCATGTAGTCCAGGCCTAAGGCCGAGGTCTCGACGGCTGCGAGCAGCGGGGCGGTAACGACGCGGCGCGGCGTCGGCGAGTTAGGTGCTTCTAACAATACAAAACTATCGTCAGTTTGATAACCGATAGTTTTCAGTCGAAATCACCCACTTTATTGATAGTTCTTTCGATAGTATTGTCTCATCATTATACTCGTACTATTGTTAATATTGAGTACAATGCTATCGATATGTCAGCGCAAACAACAAGTGACGTCATAGTGCACGTGCAATACCCACCTGCGCTTGCGACGAAGCAAACACGCAGAAACAGCCGATACCACGTCATGCCGCCCCCCACTACCTGGCCTCTATAAAAGCGAGCGCCCGACCCGAGGTGACATCATTCTCTTGCGACTCGTCGACGAGGCAGTCGGACTTGATATTTTATTAGAGAATATTGCATTTCCGAATAATTAACCGAAACTTGTTGCCATCTGGGGACTCTCGTATGGCCGGTTACCATTAAATGTCTAACCGGTGACTAGTGGTTGCTATTGAGACGGATGAACCGTGGCTAGTTAGTGTCGAGTGACTAGGCAGTAACGCATCTAGATCGTCGACCTCATCGTCGCTTACCATCAGGCGAGATCGAGGTCAAATGCGGGTGTGGTAGTAAATAAAAAAATAAATTTAAAAAACTAATTCTCTGTTAAATAACTCTAAAATAAGTTGATTGAGTCAATATAGTTATTAAATTATATTTCGCTGATTTTTTAAAAGCAAAAATAGAACCACGGGGTGAGGACAACCCGGAGAATGATAGCGGGCCATCTATGCCCTTACCCTCAGATCTGATCGATACTATGGTTATTTTTGACTGTTTTTGTTATGAAGTAGTTAATATTGTAAACATTAATATTTTGTATGCCTATTAAATAGGCTGAATACTGTGACATGTGCATTACTTTAAGAGCTGTAAGGTTGTGTATTCTGACAAATAAATGATTGATTGATTTTTTGGACAATTAAATAAACTTGGCGTGGCGGTATAGCGCGGATAGTATCGATCACACTATCGATCGATGGTATGAAACTGTCGATACAAGAACAGTCAAAACTTGCAATAGTATCGATACTATGTGTTTTCGACTGAAAACCATCGGTTTTCAATATGGCGCTAAATTTTCAACTTTAAAACGCCCCTTCTCTAGCCGCCCCGCTGCCGTCGAGACGGTGTCATATTAGAGATAGTTCATCTTATCAGTTTATCAATATTCTCGCTACGCACGGACTAGCTACGCCGTAGCTACAGCAGCGTAGCAAATGGAAAGCGCTATGCAATGTTTTGGGAAGTGAATGTTTCGATTCGACACTGTTCTACATTCCGCCAAAAAAGAGTAGAAATTAAATAATGGCAACATCTACTGAAATAGTATGGAAATGGCATTGTTATTTGAAATCAATGTATGGAATGTTGCCATTATTTAATTTCTACTCTTTTTGATGGAGTGTACAAATACTAGCAATACCTATTTTATTCACTCGCAGTAACGGAACTACTATCCCCACCTTAAAAAATCGCGGAAAGATTTTTTTAGTCGTATTTTTTGTTGGTTAACTCAGGAGTTTTATGATAATGCGTGACATTATCAAAGAAAAGTATACACCGACCAGGGATATTAAAACCCTGTCAAAAGTGAAAACAAATTCAACTAGTAATTACAATTTAAGTTTGTTATGCGCCTTAGTTTACTATTAACGATTAGCATAAGATGTTGTAATCCTTTCTGTATTTGCACCTTATTATGTAACGTAGTGTTATGTCATGTTATGTACGCATGATGTTTGGAGTACATTCTAGATTATAAATTTAGAACTAAGTATATGGATAATAATATGAATGTAGTCTATTTACGTGCTTATAAATAAAATAAAAGGGCGCCATTAGTTAGGCGTAGTTTCAGTTCGCTATAAAAATAGTACCAACCATTTAATTACGCAATTTAGCGATGGTTTTTATATCCCTGGCCAGGGTATACCAACTTATATCTGACAGCAAAATGTAACGTTTACTTTCTGAACATTCCACGTCAAAACGTTGAGCTTTAAATATGATATTATCTTAGAACAAGTAACATTACTTGTGATTGTATCAGGAATAAATGGCACTAGAAAGTACTGCAAACAAAGGGGTTATCGCTTCGGAATGAATGCGGAGCGATATCGGGGCGATCGAAGCGAGCGAGGATGCAATACGCGACGCTCAATGATCTAAATGGAGACAATTTCGTCGG
Organism: Hofmannophila pseudospretella; assembly: GCA_947369225.1. NCBI lineage: Eukaryota > Metazoa > Arthropoda > Insecta > Lepidoptera > Oecophoridae > Hofmannophila > Hofmannophila pseudospretella. The sequence continues at coordinate 13,219,154 of OX376329.1, read as the reverse complement.
GAAGAGGGCTGGCGTGAAATGGAACGGCTTACTGTGTGCTTGCTCCTAACACATTGCATTACTTCGTCCTTCGACGTTACATGGCTCGTTTTGTATCGAACCCAGACCTCCCGCACCGGCGTCCTAGCCACTAAGCCACCGATGCTCACTCTCTGTTGGTAGTGACTTTCGTGTTTACGCAGCAGCTGAGCCGCTCGTGCTCGGCAATAATTCAGGCAGATCAGACGAGGCGGCAGGCAAACTGCAAATATACTTCTAATAAGCCATGCACGCCTGATCGATCACACGCGTGCCACGGTAAATAGTGTCTGTTAGAAGTTATGGGAGCTTGGTACGTGGTTCAGAAACGATTCATGTGAAGGGAGGGGCAAACTGGTGTCATCGTTCGGTAGTTCTTTGAAATTGATTTTGAATGAATACAATACAAAATCAATTATTGCTCACAAATATACATATTATAATAAAGCTATGTTCCATAGCTCAGCTTCATGATATCTTATAGCTTTGTACTGATCTAAAATTGATGGTCATCAACTGGATAAGGCAAATACAAAACTCATTGCTATTGCATAGTAATTTACATAATATCAGATTTCTCATTATTCCGATTAAATTCTTTTTTGGTTACTTTTTGAAAGCGGTGTATAACAGAATATATAATATTTATTCTCAGATACCGTCGCTTACTTTCGTTTGGAGATTGCCACTAAGTAATGTTACTCGTATAAAGTGTATTTTACTTTTACTTTATTTATTACAGACAGCGATTCTCTCGGGTTATTTGCTTGCAAAACGTATGCATTGGAACACGTACTGAGTTTTTGTAAAGCGACAACGCGTAATCTCGTGAACCGATACGGAATCGGAATTATGCTAAATTCCTATCTTCTTCAAGAGGTCTTACGAGTATTTTGAATAGCCATTTCATGGGAATGAGGATAAGGTAACTCAAAAATACTAATGTTATTTATCTTAGTTCAAGTAAATATAGAGGTAACAAAGGAAATGAATATATAAGGGGGCAATCGAAGAAACATGTTCGTGGAATATGTTTATTAATTGTATGTTTTTTAATTGTTAAATTAATATGTTTTTTAATTGTTTTACAATCTTTATTTATTATAATAAATCTATAATGATACTAAAATTAAACTTAGACTAGGAAGATTTTTTTTAACTAAAGGTAAAAAATATGAGATTGATTAAAATATAAAAAGCTAACGTTAATAAAAGAGAAAAACATGAATTTGGCTTCTCTTTGATAATTCGATATACTAGCGAAATATCCACGTTTAAAACGACAAATGAATGTTTCACAGCTGAAAATGTTGTCAAAGATGCGTGTATTTGTTTAGATAAAAAAAAATGACGAATGTTTGAGACAACAAAATGGTAAAGCAAAATAAAAATAGGTTGTAATTTGTCAACGTAGAGGTAATATTAAACAAAAAAAACACATAAATGGGTTATGTGAAAAGAATATCAGGACCAAACGCCACGCACAGTGTTATACAATATCCCTTAGCATCGACGGGATAAATCAAATTGTATATAGCGTGGAAGCTTTCTACATGTGCGCACATTGTGACAGTTTACCGCTCGCCCTCCCGCCCTCGTGTCTTTCGCTGCTCCGACGAGTTTCCGAAAGCCGTGAAGCGCATCAGGCAACAGCTGCTCCATTCACCAAGAATAACTTGAGAAAAACACGAAATTACAAATATAATACCGCCCACGCCAACCCTTGAAAATTAATGAGGTACAAAGTTGTTTGCGCAAAAGATAATGAGGATCTATACGCCGTTCGGTAAGATGTAAGTCGCCGCGATAGCCGGCCGAGTTTAAAATTGTGATTAACGTTTAGGAGATAGGTCCTCGGGAGGGAAGCGAACCTCATTTGTCACGACGCGGCCTCTCAAACCGTGACATCCGATATAAATCATCCTCTGACACTGTTTATGGAGATAACTTACATCTCCCTCTTCGACGTTCATTCGGGAGACGGTTGGTAATTTTCTTTCTATTTTTTACCGCTGAATTCGCCCTTCTAATTCTGCATCTGCGATATTACAAAGGATATCGGATCGGAACGAGCGGAATGGAAACGATCGTTGGCATCCGAGTGTAATATTCGATTCAGCAACTATTAGACGAGGCCGGGGCCGTGACAAATTCTCTACTAAATCATATCGGCCTGAACGTGGCAAAATGAAGGTTCTCTGAAACGCCTCTTTTTGCCGAGTCGCCGATTCGCACCTCCTTTGTGAGCGGCAACTGGAGCAGAGTTTGTTTCAATTAAGACGCGTGAATCGGTGTTTACTCGTAGTTTCGCAATTCCACTTTCTTTCTGAAGTGCACCGTAAGCAAACGAAGTTTCCCTCATCATCAGCAGCCTATTCTAGTCCACTGCTGGACATAGGCCTCTCCCAGGGCGCGCCATTGAGCCCGATCTTCGGCTCTTCTCATCCAGTCGCTGCCAGCCACCTTGCGCAGATCGTCGCTCCATCTAGCAGGGGGGCGTCCCACACTACGTTTGCCCAAACGCGGTCTCCACTCCAGAACTCGTCTACCCCAGCGGTTGTCGGTTCTGCGACAGACGTGACCGGCCCACTGCCACTTCAGCTTGCTAATCTTATGAGCTATGTCGATAACTTTTGTTCTATGCCGGATCTCCTCATTTCGGATTCGATCCAGCAGAGATACTCCGAGCATAGCTCTTTCCATAGCACGCTGAGCGACCTTCAATTTGTGAACCAGTCGCACCGTCAGTGTCCACGTTTCGGCTCCGTAGGTCATTACTGGTAGGACGCACTGGTTAAAGACTCTTGTCTTTAGACATTGAGGTATGGGCGACGAGAAGATGTGACGTAACTTCCGAAATGCTGCCCAACCCAGCTGAATTCTTCTGTCGGCTTCTTTCTCGAAGTTGTTTCTACCTAATTGCACAGTCTGCCCGAGGTAGACGTATTGTTGCACAACTTCGAGAGCCGTACCGTCGACGATAATCGGTCCCGGAACGACATGGTCATTGAACATGACCTTAGTCTTGTCCAAGTTCATCCCGAGACCGACACGTCGTGAAGCAGCATTGAGATTGTCCAGCATTTCTTGAAGGTCCTGCAGCGACTCCGCCATTACAACTATATCATCGGCAAAACGTAGGTGTGAGATGTACTCGCCGTTTATATTGATGCCGTGTCCTTTCCAGTCCAGGGTCTTAAAGACATCCTCCAATGCGTTCGTGAACAGTTTCGGAGATATGACATCTCCCTGTCTTACTCCTCTGCGCAATTGGATGGGTCCTGTTTGCTGGTTCTGTACTTGGACAGACATCGTCGCGGCGTCATACAGACATCTCAACACTTCGATGTATCGCCAGTCGACTTGGCAACGCTGCAAGGACTCTAGAACAGCCCAGGTTTCGACGGAGTCAAAGGCTTTCTCATAGTCCACAAATGCAAGACACAGGGGCTGATTATATTCTTCAGTTTTCTGTATAATCTGCCGCACAGTGTGGATGTGGTCTATGGTGCCAAAGCCTCCCCGAAATCCGGCCTGTTCCGGAGGTTGGAAGTCGTCTAATCTCCGCGCAAGACGATTCGTGATGACTCTCGAAAACAGCTTATATACATGGCTCAGGAGCGAGATGGGTCTGTAGTTTTTGAGCAGAGTTTTGTCTCCTTTTTTGAAGAACAAAACTACAATGCTCCTGTTCCACGCCTCCGGAGTTCTCCCAGAGTGTAGGACGGAGTTGAAGAGCTTCCGAAGTTCCCTCAGTACAGGGATTCCTCCTGCCTTAAGGAGCTCAGAAGAGACACCGTCCTCACCAGGGGCTTTTCCATTCTTAAGCTGTTTGAGAGCCAGCCCGAGCTCGTCTAGGCTAAAATCTGGCAGTTCATCGGTATAGTGTCGGGTTAACGTGGCTCTAGGATCTTCGATTGTCGGTTCAGGCCGCGGAGCATGAGCAGCGTACAGTCGGCCATAAAAGTCTTCGATCTCGGCGAGTATCTCTGGCTTGGAGGTGACGGTCCTGCCACTAGAAGTTTTGAGCTTCGTCAGGTGGCTCCTCCCTAGTTGCTGAACGAACACTTTTGACCCCCTATTCTGCTCTATCGCCTCTTTTATGAGTCGTGTATTGAAGCTTCGGAGGTCGCGTCGTATCAGCTTCCTTATTTTCTTATTGAGTGCCCGTTGTTCTGACGATGTAGCTTGTGTGTTTTCGCGTCTTTCCCTCATAAGTGCCAGAGTCCCGTCCGAGAGCTTCGACTTCGTGCCTGTGCGCTGCAACCGACAAAACCTTACTCCTTCATCCCTAATAGTCCTCACCACGTTTTGGAGATTCTCGTCAATATTATTTGTGGTTTCCAAGGCATCGAATCGGTTTTTAAGTTCTAACTGAAACCGGTCGGAGCCTGCCACGGCCTGGTGCAGAGTAGGTCGGAGCGTGGGCTTCATTAGACGGCGTCTCTCCAGCTGAAAGTCAATATTCAGAGTGCCTCGGACCAGTCGGTGATCACTACCGGTTTTGAACCTGTTGATCACTGAGACATCTCTGAATATGTGCTTCTTATCCGTCATAATGAAGTCGATCTCATTTTTCGTCACATTATCGGGGCTTTGCCAAGTCCACTTCCTATGGGGTCCCTTCTTAAAGAAAGAATTCATTAAGAAAAGGCCCTCCATCTCCAGGAAGTTAACAAGCATTTGCCCCCTGTGGTTTCTGCCGCCAAAGCCGTATGGCCCAACCCTCGATTCGCTGCAAGTCCGTACTCCCACTTTCGCGTTGAAGTCCCCCATGACAACATTGAAGTGTGCCTTACTGGTGTTGTTTAGGGCTTTGGCTATGTCTTCATACATAGCCTTGTTATATGGCAAAGGCTCAATACTTGTTTTTAAAAAGAGTTTATTTTGAACTTAGAACTACTTAGAATTTAATACAGAATTGATGTTGATTGTAGGACGTTAGGAAGTAGAAAAGTGCGGGCGTGGGTCGGTATGGGATATTTAAGGGATCGGTTATTGGAGGGGATGATGGGACGCCAACTAAGGGTGGTCTTCCATGGGTGGTCTAGTTCCTATCTTGCGCAATTTATCATGATGTCACGACGGCGCGTCGGCTCGACGGGGTGCGGCGATTCAAAGGATTCTTAATGTTAAGCTAAAATTCGAAATCTGTATGCAATAAAGTAGGTGATGAATGGCAAACAGATGGCTGACGTTAAAAAGGGTACTTATGTCTACTTATGTGCTAGTCTTACAATATGTGCTTATCCTATTATATAACACCTCCCCCCTTAGAACAAAGATTGCGCTTTAGTGCGCGATTTTTGAGGGGATTTAGGTGTGCCGGTGTCGGATGCTTCGTCTTCAGTGATGCACGAAGTTCCGCCATACCGTTGAGTCGTTGCTAGCGTTTCTAATGGCACTACTTGTTGCTGGCGCTTAGAGCGGTCGAAGCAGTTATTGAAAATCTGGATACATCCGTTGCCATAGTGGTCATGAGGCCTTCTTCGGTTCCGGAGACGTCGCCAGGGGCAGCAGGAGCAAATTTTATAGATGAGATAGCCTAGCATCGTTAGGCCTGTGATGTAGCAGAATAATGAGAGCTTTGACGTGTGTTTCTGCAGGAAAGACGCTTCGTTGGACTTCAGTTGGTCTGAATATCTTCTTAATTCTTCTTTGATAACATTTAGGGAGTCTAGCCGGACGTTGTTTAGCTTTATAGGGATTAGCTCGGGGGTTTCAGGAATATCTTCGGTTAGAGTACAGTCCTCCTCTAGGTCGACGGTAATTACTGGGTGAGTTATATTTGTGGAAGCCTTTTCCATGGCTGCTAGAGTTACAAAGCCGGTGAAAACTTTACAGCCGTCTTGAATGTTCAGGATCCCTGCGCCTTGTAAGTCATGATGTGTTGTTTTATCTCCGCATTGTAGGACGCAAGGCGTTTTGTGTTGTAGAACGAAGATCCATCTGTTATTTTTCAGTGCTTGAAACGTGTTTATGTGCGCCGTAAACGTAGTAATCTCGCAGGAATCTGGTAGGTTCTTGTTGTTAGTCATGAGGATTGCCATCTCGCAGGTGGGTCGAGTATTGAAGTTGTAGATCGGTAAATCTTTACATACGGTCTTGCCGGTGGCGAATGTCTTGCAGCTCTCCAGCGAATTCAGTGTGACGTATTGCTGCCGTGTTGAGCTCGTGGCCAGGTATGTATGCTCCGGGAGGATCGTGGAGTAACGGGAGGAGTTGGGATGTCGGATAGGTATAGAGAAAAGGTGATAGATGTCGAATTTATCATTTTTCACTAGAGGGAATTCTAGTATATATACTAATTTATTTTGATATATATATGATGTTACTGAAGCGGATTCTAAGATTTGATGTATGTTTTGTGCAGTTACGGGGGCTACTAAGTTCTTATCTACTCTGGCATGGGATGAAGTTAATAACTCCTTGTATAATCTTTCAGACGAAATTATTGAGGGGTGGATAGCGCCCGATTTAATAAACAATATGCTGGTAAGAATGTCGTCTAGTTCTTGTTCTAGCGATGTAACAGATTCCAGGATTTGGATCGATGTAGTTGAAATTTTTTCACTTATTTCTAGGTTGAAAATTAACTTACTTGTCTTATTTAGATATATGCCAATTCTATTCAGGTTTTCGTTTATTATTTGTTCGTCATAGGATATTTTGTGAACGGTGTCATTAAAGTTAGTGATTGTAGATGAAATTATTTGCAATTGTTGTTTCAATATTTCCGAAGTACTTATCTCTTGTCTTTCTAACAGGTTTATGCAGTCGTCGTATCTTTTAGCATCTTTAGCGTCTGGGGTGCCAATTAGCCATTTTAGTACCGAACTAAGTGAGTCCAGAAGTTCTCTCTTAGTACGCTGATTATTATAGAAATGGAGCTCGGAAAGTCTGTTATCAATTCGGTTTAGGTTTATATTTAAAAAGGAGGTCGTTGTTGTTACGCTAGGGAGTGTAAGATTGGCTACGATTGAGCGATAGTTATTGGCTAGTCGTTTTAAAGCATTTCTAGAGTGGAATAGGGGTTCTAGGTTTCTGTATATGATTAGGTTCCAAGAGCCTTGAGAAACTAAGAGTTCGCCTTCTGCTTGGTAGTAGAGTCCAGACTTGGACGGTACTGGTTGTATTAGTGTGTCTCCTGCAACCATGGTTGCGGAGTACCTGTAATAAGAGAGGCTCTGGTTGATTTTAATCGGTAACTGGTTCCCTTCTGAATAGATTTCTAACGTAAATATAGGTTTTATAAATGATTACATATAATATTAATTTGAGAATGGAACAAAGGATAAAACTAATGTAGGGATTATTTATCATGTCATGAAAGGAAAATCTTTCAGGCGTAACATTATTTACAATTGGGTTGGGATGCGCCATCTCTTGATGGACGACCCTGAAAATATGTGCACTAATTACTATCTACTCGTCTAGGGGCATCATGCGATGGTCTGAGGCGATTTGCATGCACTACGTAGTTTCTCCCGGCTTTGCGAATTACGTAGTTTTCGTTAAAACCTAGTCTAACGATTTCGTAGGGCCCTTCCCATTTACCGTCTAGATTATTTGGGTTAGGAACTCGTAGCATGACTTTATCGCCTAACTTATAATTTGCTACGTTTTTAATAGAGTTGTCGTAGCGCTGTTTTGCATTTTCTTTCATGGTGGCGACATTGCGGCATGCCACGGCGCGCGCGATTTTAAGTCTTTCGTTAAGGTCGTTAAGGTAGTCATTGGTCGAGTATTCTTTGTTTTCCTTAAGTGAGTACAGAGATCGCGGTTTGAAACCGAATAGAAGTTCGTGTGGCGTGAAACCCGTAGATTGGTTTACAGAGGTATTATGACAGATGATAGCGAGTGGTACGATTTGATCCCAATTGGAATTGTTTCTTTTATGATACATACGGATGTTATCCCGGAGGGTTGAATGAAATCTTTCTAGGGAACCGTTTGTTTGGGGATGGTACGCTGTACTTAGCGTATGAGACGATCCAAACATTTTCATTAGTTGTTTTATTACGTTATTTACAAACTCGGTTCCTTGGTCAGAATGGAATCGCTTGGGAATACCGTAGTGTTGGCAAAAAGTGAGGAGTGTTTTGGCAACCGTAGTTGCTTGTTTGTCGGGAATTGGATAAGCTTGGACAAATCGGGTCAAGTCGTCCTGTAAGGTAAGTATATATTTATTAAAGTCTCCAGTTATGTCTGAGTATGATACTAGGTCGATAGTGACACGTTCGAAAGGTTCTGTAGAGGAAGAAGTGATAACCATCGGGGCTTTGTACGTTTTCCTTTGGGTCTTATTTCGTTGGCAAATCTGGCATTTGTCGATGTAGTGTTTGATGTCATTTGTCATACCTTTCCAGAAAAATTCGTTACGAATCTTGCGGGTTGTTTCTATAATACCTCGGTGTCCGGAAAGGGGCTCGTCATGGTATGTTTTTAAAATCTGCGGAATATCTTCAGGCTTTGGGTATATGATTTTGTTTTCGCAGATAGTAATTTCACAATCATAAGCATCTGCTAAGTATGCAGTGACTCGTAATTGTTCATTTCCTTGTAACCTACAAGTAGGGTCCTTTCTCAGGTCAGGGACGTGAAGAGTTTTGATTTTATGATGTTGGAGACAAGAAAGTAATGCTTTAAAGTAGTTTTCTGAGTCCCAGGGGTCGAAATGAGTAGGTCTTGAGCAACAGAATAGTAGGTTTTGATTTCCGTTGGAGATAAGGAGGTCTGCGTCATAAAGTTTTTTAGATTTTTCAAAATAGGGACTTATTTGGGAACATATGCTTATAGCCTCGTTATAGATATGATTTTGGTCTGAAAGCTGGCAAGATACAGGAATGAATATATTCTTATGGCGTGGATCTAGAAGTCTGTCGGGTGACATTTTTAGTTTTGGGGAGTCACAACTGGGGTTTTGTTCTGCGAAATGTTCATAATTAAGTTGTAAATATTCTTCGCAATTGAAAGGGTTAGGACTTGGCAGTATTAAGTCGAACATAGGAGGGTTTGAGTTTGATTGGTCAATGGTATTAGTGATTAGTACAGGAGGTCGTGAGAGGGCATCGGCGTTGGTGTTATTTTTACCAGCCTTATATACAATTTGGTATTCGAATTCTTCTAGTTTCAGTCTCCAGCGAACGAGACGACTCCCTGGATCCTTAATGGAAAAGAGCCATGTTAGTGGCTTATGATCTGTTACGATTTTAAATTTTCTGCCAAATAAATAAGGTCGAAAATGCTTTACGGCCCAGACAATCGCTAGCAGTTCGCGTTCGATGGTAGAGTAGTTGCATTCGGCCCCATTGAGAGTTCTAGATGCATAAGCTATCGGTAAGTCTTTTCCTATCTCACCTTGGGACAATACCGCCCCTATGGCGTGGATAGAAGCGTCTGTGGTCAACACAAACTCTTTGCTGAAATCTGGATATTGGAGAATTGGTGGATTTATGAGAAGGCGTTTGCACTCATTAAAGGCAGATTGTTGGGATTCACCCCAATTGAATGGAACATCTTTCTTGAGTAAGCTTGTGAGAGGTTTAGTGATTTTACTGAAGTTGCAAATGAAACGGCGATAATAGCCGGTAAGACCTAGGAAGGCTTTAATGTCTTTGCAGTTTTTAGGGACGGGGAAGTCTTTAACTGCTTGAATTTTATCGGGATTAGGCTTTACGCCTTCCCTCGAGATGATGTGGCCTAGGTAGGCTACCTCACGTCTGAGAAATTCACACTTATCGGGCTGAACTTTCAGTTGATATTTTTGAAGTCTGGAGAATACTTCATGAAGTTTTTGTTCATGTTCTTGTAAACTAGAGGCAAAGATAACTATGTCATCAAGATATACGAAACAGCGCTCTCCTTGGAGTCCGCACAAGACAGAATCCATGACTCTTTGAAATGTCGCGGGGGCGTTTCTCAAGCCAAAGGGCATCCTTTTGTACTCGTAGTGGCCATAAAGAGTACTGAACGCCGTCTTGGGTACGTCCTTAGGGTCCACTTCAAGTTGGTGGAAACCAGAGGCTAGATCTAAGGTAGTAAAGTATTGTGAGTGTCCTAGTTTGTCTAGAATATCTGTTATGTTCGGAAGTGGGTAACTGTCGCCTATCGTTACGTCATTGAGTTTCCTGTAGTCAATTACTAGTCTCCACTTTTGTTTCCCTGATGCATCGAGTTTTTTAGGAACCACCCAGATAGGGCTGCTCCATGGGGACGAACTAGGCTGAATTATATCTTGTTCGAGCATCTTTTTAACTTGGGATTTAACTTCTTGTTCATGTATTTGCGGTAAACGATATGTTTTAGTGTGAACGGGGGTGTCTGAAGTAGTAGGGATCGTGTGTTTGGTATGGTTGCTGAATGTTAACGGATCTCCTTCGATATAGAAAATATCTGAAAATTTTGAGGTGATTCTGTCTAATGATTCTGTTTCTTCTTGATTCAGATGTCCTTTTCTTATTAGATTACGGACTTTGTCTTGTCTATCTAGTGGATTACAATTAGAGGTGTTGGTTACTTCGCTTGAAAAACCATTAATATTATTTATTTGTTGAAAACAGTCATCATAGGAATTAGCTTGGACATCGGGAATAGAAATTATTTTATCGTAGTCGTTAGTATTTGTACAAGTGATTGCGAACGAATGATTTTTAACATTTACTAATGCGTGGGGAATGACAACACCATCATCTAGAGACTGTCTTTCGATAACGGCTGTCCCTGAATTAAGGCTGTTTGTTTTACAAGTTATGACTGTCTCTGTGCGGGCAGCCAAAAAGATTTGATTGGGATCTGTGATTTGTTTTTGTTCGTTTAGATGGTGAAGTCTGTAAGACTTGTCACGTACGCGCATTGTTTTCGACTGAATGTATAGATTTACGTTGAATTTAGACATAAAATCGTTACCAAGTATACCGTCCGCTTTTATATTGAGATTGGCTACATGAAATCTGAATTTAGGAAATTCGTCCAGAGAGATGTCGGCGGTACCGAAACTACGAGTTGATGACTGCGTGCTAGAAATGCCTACAATGGACACGATATTGGACTCGTTTAGTGCAGATGTACCGATTTTGTCTCGTCGGATTACCGATATACCTGCTCCCGTATCTATCAGAAGCGTCACGGGTTTTCCTTCAACGTGAAACGTGCAATGTAGGAGATTTTCAGGAGGTACGTCGTTTAGAGAGGAAATAGTTATGGATTCGATTTTGGATTTAGACTTAGGTTTTGATTTAGGTTTTGAATTAGGTTTTGATTTAGATCTAGATTTGGTTTGTTTTTTTGATTTGTTTTGATTTGAATTGGGAAATAGAGATTTCGTGGATTCGGTATTGTCGAGGGTTTGGGGCTGGCTACCCTGTCCGTGAGTTCGAGTATGTGAGTTAGGAGTTAGTGAGTTAGGAGTTAGTGAGCTAGGAGTTAGTGAGTTAGGAGTTAGTGAGCTAGGAGTTAGTGAGCTAGGAGTTAGTGAGCTAGGAGTTAGTGAGCTAGGAGTTAGTGAGTTAGGAGTTTCGTTTAGGCTTGAGTTAGTGATTGATTCTAGGAAAGAGTTAAGAGTTTGTGATGATTGAGAAGATTTCGTAGATTTAGGGACATCGGTTTGCGTACAGGCATCGCGGGTTTGTGCGGTACTACCTTTGAACGAAGTCTTAATTGCGACTTGTCCTCGGTGGACTGGGTTCAAGGAGGTATGCGACGGACATCTGAAATTAGGACTGTTAGGAATTACCAGTTTATCTGGAGAGCTCCCATGTCCAGGTTCTGAATCTCGTCCGTGTCCGGAGTCTCGGAGAAGTGGGCTGATGCGGTGTCCTGGGAGGTGCCCGCCTCCGAGGCCGCGTAGTAGTTTAAATTACTTACCTTCGCACTGGGCCCGTTAGCCAATGGGGTAGTAGTGGGCGGCGCCTGTTGATTACGCATCGCATTGTTATACGCGCGCTTCCTGCAATCGGCGATGACGTGTCCCGGTTTCTTACAATAATTGCAAGTTTTTGACGAGTCATACGACGAGGTAGGCCCTATAGGTCGGTTTGTCTGTGATTGGGGATGAGTTTGGGGTTGCCTAGCGACATAGGATTGGTTAGGTGGGGGTCTGCGACTCGCACCGGGCATTGTATTAGTGTTAGGGATTGGCCTTGAGTTGGCTCTATATAGTATTTGTCTCGCATTGTTCATAGCCCGGATCTTATCTTCCTGCATAGCGAATTGGCCCGCTTCGGTTAAGCTTTCGAATTGCTTTGTTCGAAGCATTGCACCTATCTCTGAGCTAAGCCCATTGACAAAAACGCTCAATGCGGTTTCTTCGGTGGTGGATTTCCTACCTAATAGCGAGCTATCTGCGATTTCCGTTGTTAATTTTTCTATTATCTTGCTTCTACAAAGATCTACCCTATGGAAATATTGAGTGATGGTTTCATTTGGTCTCTGAAACATCGACTGGAGCTCAAGATTCAAATGGGAGACTGTTTTAATATTGGAAAATCGTTGAATTAAATATTGTTTTAATCCATCCCAATCAGCATGTTGTCTACAATGGACATCGGATGCGCCTGTCCCCGTTATTCGGTTAAGCGTGTATACTAGGAGCACTGATTTTTGTTCTGACGTAGCTAGGGTGAAAGCAGAGTCACACGATCTAATAAATTTATAAATTTGATCTGGGTAGGTAGTATCGAAATCAGGGATTAGCCTTAGCAAGGTGCCAAGATCTAGGTCGGCCATATTATTATTGTTTCGAGCTTCTAATTTTGTTTCGAGTTTAGTGTAAAGTTCGAAAAGTTGAGTGATGTTATGCACAGAGTCGTTAGTTTTGGACATCGAATGCAAAAATTTAGTTATATAAAATAGTAGTGAAAAATATGAAATAAGGGAGTTAGGGATTTAGAGTTAGGAATAGAGCAACAAGTTTGGCCACTCACCACAATAACAGGATGTACTGGATTCGCATGCTGGGCTGGCTCCGCAGGTTCGGCGAGACGGTCAAAACCCTTCAGGTACCGTATCTTGTTCTTGGCGATGCTGTCCGGTGAACAGGATACGTTGGTCTCGTCTTCTGTATTCGCAGCGCGTTATGCGAGAATCCTACCGACTGCGCCAATTTGTTATATGGCAAAGGCTCAATACTTGTTTTTAAAAAGAGTTTATTTTGAACTTAGAACTACTTAGAATTTAATACAGAATTGATGTTGATTGTAGGACGTTAGGAAGTAGAAAAGTGCGGGCGTGGGTCGGTATGGGATATTTAAGGGATCGGTTATTGGAGGGGATGATGGGACGCCAACTAAGGGTGGTCTTCCATGGGTGGTCTAGTTCCTATCTTGCGCAATTTATCATGATGTCACGACGGCGCGTCGGCTCGACGGGGTGCGGCGATTCAAAGGATTCTTAATGTTAAGCTAAAATTCGAAATCTGTATGCAATAAAGTAGGTGATGAATGGCAAACAGATGGCTGACGTTAAAAAGGGTACTTATGTCTACTTATGTGCTAGTCTTACAATATGTGCTTATCCTATTATATAACAGCCTCCACTTCATCATCCGAGTGTGTCGAGGTCGGTGCGTAAACTTGTACAACCTTGAGAGAATATCTCTCGGTTAACTTAAGGACAAGATACGCTACCCTTGTCGACACACTGGAGACCTCAACAACATTGTCTATGAGGGACCTATTGACGAGAAACCCGACACCCCCCTGGGAAAGTTGGTCTCCCTCTCTGAAGTAGAGTAGATGGCCCGATTCAAGGGTTAATGTGTCCTCCCCCTCTCTTCGGACCTCACATAACCCTAGAACGTGCCATCGTATCTTCTCCAACTCTACTTCGAGCTGCGCAATGTGCTCGTCCAGCCGTAGACTTCGTCCGTTATACGTCGCCAGTGCCAGTTTGTTTTGGTAGCCTACCGTAGCCCGGGGATTCTTCGCACCCCCTACCCCACCGTTACCATGGCCGCTACCGTGACCAGGAATAGTGGGGCGGCCGGGAACTGGGGGCCGTTTTCTTTTTGCGCTATTCATGAAGGAGGAAATGCCATAATCGCCACGCTAGGCCTGCGGGTTGGCGATCGCAGTAGCCGGGTCGCTTGCCCCGATGACGCTGCTGCCCGTCATCGTGCTTATGGTATTTTAACCCAGCCAGAGTTTGAGTGGTTATACCGCCACTAGTCGGTCGCCAGGGACTCGTTCGTTAATCGGCAGGATGCACCACGTGCAGGTGAGTTTGACATTTGGAGGTCTAGATGTTGGTGACCCCCCTTACATCCCTCAACGAGTCGAATTACGATGAGAAATAAGTTCACGTTCTCCACGTAGGGGAAGAAATCACGGAGCAATAAGAAACATTGCTAACAAAATGAAAGGAATCCACCAGACGCGCAGAAATTTGAGCACGTATCACGAGCAAAGGGTGGTATTATTTATCGCGAGTATTTCACCTGGGCCGCGAGCCTTTCATTCGCAAACTCCTCATACGTGTGCGACCCCAATAAAATCACCATTTTTACAACCTGTTCACGGGCCATAACCTCCGCCACTCTTTATTTAACGCCGCACGCTCAGTGTTGATTTACAGTGTTCTTAGCGAACAATGGCAGCTCCTGGTTATTTCGCCTAGTTTAGTATGATACCCAAATAAAGGTGGCGCGTGAGCTAATAAATCGTTACATTGAGCGCGGGTTTTATCGCGCTTTCCTTTGTTGTCCCTCAGCGATCATAGCGGCTGTTTCTTTTGACGGCTGATCGATCGGCGTTGTTTTTCTTCTGGACTTGTTCAGGACTATATTTGTCCAATTTGACATATCCATCTCTATCAAAACAAAAGGCATCATTCTGAATTGTTTGTTTAAAAGAACTTTTGCAGTAGGTATGATATTTTCAGACTGGAAACTATAATTCACTTTAACGTCTATAAAATGTGGTTCTTGGCATTCGTGCTCGGCTATGGCCATTTATCTGTCTGCCTCCTCTGAGTTTGGTAGTAAGTAGTTTTCCTTTGGCCGCCGAGTCTGCCGCGTCGAGCTGCTTTCAATTAGCGCGGATGAGTGGCGTGCGAGAACTGCACAGACTTCCTAATGGCCTCTGAGAACCCAGTATCTTTGCTGGAATATTAATAAATTCACTTTTCGCTCGGCTCGGCGGAGTACTGCATCGGTCAGATAAATTCAATGCAAAGAACTGAGAACAGATCTACGAGACAACGTGACTCAAAAAATACCAATCAGATAAATCACGATGGTAGATGAACCATGAACATATATATACGCACCTGAACGGAACGAGCAATCTCAGCTAGAAAATTGTAACTGTAAGAAAAATGACAAAAACTGCATAAAGAACGTCCGGAACAATTTTTCTACATCCAACCAAGCAAATCTGTCTTCATCAACCGATCATGAGCGAACATCTCTCAGTATCAAAGCGGCAGTGAATGGAATGAGCGTACTGAAGAGCAGAGTGTCTGATCTTAGCCAGTGATATGCCTCTATGAGTCTGGTAAAATGTAGAGACATAAATCATTCCCTATTGCCGCTGCCACTGAGCGCTGCCGGCCGTGTACCCCAACTCGCGTAATTAAAAAACTTTCCAGATTACTCTCGTTGGTAATATCTTTATTTCTTACTCTAGCTAGATGACTCTGGTTTCGTAGCTCGGTACAGTCAGTAAATAACTAAATTAAATGGCTTCATCGTCAAACTATTTAAGTGAAAATGAATTTGTTTTCCATGTACTTAAAGTGGATTTTTTCCAGTGCCGAGTTTTTGTTTGAAGTGCATTTATATGTTCTATTGTTACATTATTTTATTGATGCTAATTTCCATTTATTATAGTTCGAACAAGCAATTTTCTTTTCTTTGTGTTTTTATCAAAGTTCGTTTAAATAACACCCATTATTTTCTCTCACGTTATCATTTGTTAAAGTGATTAGTTGCACTTCAGAATACGTGCTCTGCACTTCTTCTTGTTTCATTGTCTTGATCATTGTATAGGTGTTTTAATTTTCATAGGTAACTTAATCTATGAAGAAATATCTGTTGTTTCTACTGTCAGTCTGTCGTATGAAAACTTCAGCCATCTTGCGGAGCGTGGCACCATCGTAAAAAGTTGCAACAAAACACAAAGTGGACTTTTGTTGCTCCCGAGGGGATCATGTCTGCTGTTATTGAATGTGGTGGTTTGTCATACAAATATATTTGTGTGAGAATGTTCTCGATGTTTGTCACTGCGGTTCGTTTGCCCTCTCCTTGTTTATTGGACGATGCGGCGGAGTGCATCGGAGTATTCTTTTGATGTTTAATCGAATGCTGCTGCCGTGTTTTTGTTATTTGTGTCTTGCATTTCAATATTGAGTATTAATTTGCGAGGGTTGTTTCATATCTGTGTTTCCCAGAATATATTTAAATCTTAGTTCATCGCTTCATCGAGCTTCACGTTTCACGCTTTTTATTCCTATAATACAAAAAGGCGTTTGTCCACCAAAACTTACGGAGAAAAGTGGGAACTGCCTATGATGTGGGTGGTTCCTCTGTTCCTCGGGAATTGTGGACATGAGCGATATGCTATTATAAAAACGTATTCATGTATTTTTTATATGTAAACATTTGTTGTGTACAATAGTAATAGAATGTCATCTACTATTTACCGAATAGCTACCACAATAATCGTATATATGCACAAATGTATTATGAGACCAGATATAACCTATTACACCCAGAATTAGAAAAGGTCTCTGCATTTTGATTACAAACCTTGGCAACCAGAACTCCAATGTGGAACACTGACACGTTTTCGAATATTTTGCTGCTAGTTGCTGAAATGTCAATAACTTCATCTACTAGGCGCATATAAATAGTAGCAGGTATTAAATATAAAAACCTATTCAGAGAGAGCAAAACAAGACGTTTGACAGCCCCTCCTCCCCCTCCCCCTCACGCTGTGGCTTTTTGCAGAACAAACACGCGGTAAGTGCTTCGCGCCCCGTACGGAGCTTAAAGCTTCCGCCAAACAGGCGCGATGACTGCGGCTGTACCGACCATTACCTGTAAATCGAGTATTTAATTTAGCGTTTTGATTTTAAAATATAATTTTAACAATGCTCGAAGCCGCAACGTGTCTTGCAAGAAACGTTTTTAATGTTAAAGCTTCTTAAAGTCATTTATATCTAGAGCTATGGTAGTATAAAAGGGATAGCCAGTATTTTATTTAATAAAGACTTTACTTTTCGTGCAACTGACGGATAGTCTCTTGAAATTCTTGAATTGGTCGGGTTTTATTCCTAAATTGAAATCGTTGTTGGACTTTTTAAATGATGAAAGAGGGATGGCAACCTTGAAAGAAATCAATTAGGGGTCCATATTCATAAGCAAACTACGTTCCAAACTTAAGGTCTACCGATTTGGGAGACTTAAGGAGAACCAGTTTGAAATTTCAATTAAAAAAAAGCAAGTGCATTGTTTTTTTTAATTATTTATTTACTTAAATTTACAGATTTTTTCAGAACTATTAAAAAGAATAAATATTACTTGAACATTTGCCAATTATAAATTTTCATTGTTTTCATTTGTTTGTAAAGTTTTAGATGTAAGTACTTGCCAGTTTTCTCTAGTGGGCATTAATACAGCCGCGTCTGTGTGAGGAATCTTAAAACACAAACACCACTTGTAAGATGTACTCTTGTAGAGTGCCTTACGACTCCCTCTTTCTATATTTCAGTTCGTATTGACGGTATCTTCTTAACTTGTTTTCACTTTACTTGCTCTCTAACTTTGTCAAAGTTAACGTACTGTCTACCTTTTACCGCTGTTTCTTTACCTTTAATAGTTGAAAGGGTTTGGGATACTTTGAGAAAGTTTGCTGAAGTCTTGTCAGTTTTGGCATCCATGCTCTATTGAAATCAAATTATCAAAGTTTTTGAGGGTTCTTCAAAAATACCCCTTACAGATGGGTTTTAACGTTTATTACTGCAGATACCTATATCGTTATTTTTTGACGTGGATTCCTCCAACCTCCTGATATCATACAATAATAGTCCCTACCCTAGGTCCCGGCCCCCACGATCGCACAATACATGAAGTTAGCGTCTCGACGCTTCTTAGAGCAAGCTCCACCCAAACCCTCTAGTAGTAAGCGCCGCCGCTTACTCCACTAACGGTTTACCGACATCCCGTCGACGACGTCGGCCTAGACACGTCCTAGACGACCCCGACGACGCCATCACGATCTCCATCGTGGAAGCCACTCCCCCACCGGATAGTAGTTCACACACAGCACCTACATACCGCCCGCGCAGGCGCGTGCGGCGACCCGCTTCTGGCGCTTTCACGCGCTATCGGCGTATTCCAGCCCGCTTCTCCCCGACCCCTCCCTCCCCGGCGACGTCCTAAGCCGAGGTCCGTACCCACCTGGGTGCCCTTAGGCAGTCGCTTCTTATAGTAGTTTTTAAGTCCTCCTCCAGGCTGGAGCGCACTTAGCGCTCGCCCCAAAAACCCCGGTGGAGCTGTAAAGGTCATTAGGACCAACAGCAATTGCTGTTGGTCCTATGTCAGAACTGCATGAAACTTAGGTTCCGGACACAAAGTTTCATGCAGTTCTATGTACAGAGCTACATCATTAATCTCTTTTAGGTCCAATTAACTTCAGAGGTTGCCTGGAAAAGATCGCTTTATGCGATAAGGCCGCCTTTGTACATATCGTGCTATTATTCCTGTGGTTTTTAATGTTCCTGTATTTGTGTACAATAAAGTGTTTCTGTCTATCTATCTATCTATCACAGTAATACTGGGAACGGGTTACTTTTATTAGAAAAAATCTGCTATGTCCACTCGGATCCCGTTTTTAATGGACCAATCCATAAAAAATTCAGTGCGAAAACCATAACAGGCCGCGCCATCTTGTTTGTCTTGTATTCAACCAATAATTCCATATCATCCATCTCTTTCTACTCTCTTTCTAAAGCGGTGTTGTTTTTTCACCGCGCCTTGGGATCGGGATTAGATTATAATCTGTGCTTAAATGTTACGCCCCAGTGCACACGGGACCAGGG
Source organism: Hofmannophila pseudospretella (assembly GCA_947369225.1). Lineage (NCBI taxonomy): Eukaryota > Metazoa > Arthropoda > Insecta > Lepidoptera > Oecophoridae > Hofmannophila > Hofmannophila pseudospretella. The sequence goes on along the minus strand of OX376329.1, from coordinate 13,200,098 downwards.
TGGCAGGGATGGCGGGAGGTAGCAAGGCTATGTCGGGAACAGTCACGTTCCGTTACAAAGAGTTTACGTAGTATTGGACTGGCATGGCGTCTATGGAATCAGACTTCGTAAATGCGTCTATAGCTACATATACATCATTCCTCCACACTAATTTTGGAATCTATAAACAAATAAATAATATATAATTTTAACAGGGTACAACTTATTTAGGTTTCTTAAAAACTACTTTTCTGGGCCTTAATAGTTATGTGTGCGGTGGACTCCATTTCGGTTTAGGAGACTACATTTGCCGAGGCAGGCGTCATTGCGGCCGACTATGTCGGTATCTCAACGATGATTTCACTCGTGGAGACCCTCGCTCACATTCATCATTATCGGAAACAATTATCTCCTCCCTAACAACATCGTCACTCTCAGGACGAGGATCAGTTTCAACTGCCACTTGCGAATCCTCAGCCCGAGTTCCCGACTCCTCCCTCTCCAGCACCTGCTGGACAACTGGTCCGCTGTCCTCACCAACTGAAGCGGACGCGTCAGGTAAGTTATCAGCCGTACTACTAGGTCGCGACGGCGGGCGGCGGTGGAGGCGGCGGCGGTTGTTCTACCATTTTTATCTAAAGTAATTTTACACTTATGACCTTTATATTTCAGCAACTGATCCACGTGATCCAACTGATGCATGACAACTACATTAAGATCTATAATAAAAATATTATTTACTTTATTTTATTCTTTTCAGAAAATTTACAGCTAATATACAAAATTAGAGTAAATATAATATAACAAGCTATGCCATTTACAAGTTTTCGCCTAGAGAGATGTCTGTAAATATACAAAATGCAAACAAAATAAATAAAATAAAGTAAGGTAGCTAAGAAAATAAAATGTGTAGGCACTCTAGAGATCTATTTCTAGTTTGGTAGGTAGCTAAGTAGGCGTCTATTTCAACCTTTCATCTTTTCCAAAGATGTTTTATTAATTACTTACGTAAAACGTTACTGAAAGGTTTGTACAAATATCAGACTCCTTCCTAAATAATTACATGTGTCTGTCTGATATTATTATGTATAATTACATGTGTCTGTCTGATGTTATTATGTATAATTACATGTGTCTGTCTGATGTTATTATGTATAATTACATGTGTCTGTCTGATGTTATTATGTATAATTACATGTGTCTGTCTGATGTTATTATGTATAATTACATGTGTCTGTCTGATGTTATTATGTATAATTACATGTGTCTGTCTGATGTTATTATGTATAATTACATGTGTCTGTCTGATGTTATTATGTATAATTACATGTGTCTGTCTGATGTTATTATGTATATGGAAACATTTGACATTCAGTGGAAATATGGAGCTATTTCGTTTATCCACTTGTTCAGAAATCAGAAATAACTTGAAGTTTTGTTTTTGCGCCGTAACGTCACTGCTGAACCGTAACGTCACTACTGTACCGTAACGTCACTACTGAACCGTAACGTCACTACTGAACCGTAACGTCACTACTGAACCCGGGAGCAAAAACGCTATTTAGGAAGTTTCTTTTCTATTTCTATTTCGTGATACTCTGATGAGATGAGATCCTGCTAATTTAAGAGAAATAATATTTTTTCGGAATCGGCGCTAGTTTCGCGTCGAGGAGCCCCTTAAGTCTGGAAACTGATTGATGATAGGCAATTTAAGTAATCAAAACAAGCACCAGGTAATTATAGCCATAATGGAGAGGGCCCCGGGTTCGAGGTCGGCCCGGCACCTGATTCATCCTGTAATTGGTTAATTTATTCACTGAGCAGATTGTGTGGAAGGTGGGCTAATTTATTTATTACCTGTTTATTTATGCTCGCACCTTCGCCTGCGTTAATACCATGTTTTCGTAATTTCCCAAAAATAATATACCTACTATGTTTCCATAGCAAAACGTAAGCTTAGAAGTATGCGTGTGCAAAAGGTGTAAATCCATTCAGTCGTTACGACTTGACAGCGTCGGTGGCGTACCTAGGACGCCGCGCCGGAGTCCCATGCGGGAGGTCCGGGTTCGAAATCATGCAATGCTAGCGAAGTTTGCGGATTTTTACCACCCACCAATCAGCACTGTGCCTGATCGGATGATCATGGCCCGTAGCCCCCTTGAGCAAAGGGAGGTCTGTGGCCCAATAGTGGGGAGGTTAATAAACAGATGTGAGTTAAGGCTTGATTAACAGATCGCTTTCTTTTTCAAGAAGATTAAGTGACGAGCTTCAGAACAAACTATACATGTAAAATGACTGCACTATATATAGTAAACCGAGTACCCTTAAGTTTGCTTGCTAGGCCCAAGGGTGCTAATCTTATGATTTTAATGGGGGTAGGCGCGGCACTACCCTCGTAGGGGTTCACATACAAACAAACTATAAACTAATAAGTAATTACACGGATGCGTAACTTTGCATCATTATACATAGTTTGAGTTGTTGTATAGGCGTAGGCGAGGTGCAAATGGTTGGGGTCGATTCTGTGCTTGTAATTATCTTAAACACGCGGAGTATGCCTCTGGAATCGCTTAACGACTGCTGTCGAACGACAACAACCGTGACCGACTGTTTAACGTGCTCTCAGAGGCAGATGAGATGTAACTAGCGGTCACCCATCCTGGTTCTGACCTCGCCCAACGTGGCTTAACTTACACGGTCACTTTATGACCATGCTCGAAGCCAAGCACCAGGCTACCCCCTCATCGATAATCAGTGCCTGTCTGAATGTGAGCTTAGAGTTGGTGGCGTCGCGACGGCGCGGCGTCGTGTGACGTCAGCTTACCTCACTACACCGCTTCCTGGGCTTGCTAGGTGTGCTTGGATTTGGTGAGAAGGGGCGGCGGTGTAATGGAGTTTATATAATTGATAGTAAATAGCAGTTTATGGTTTATTGCGTGACTTAAAAGTATCGCACGTGAAGTTGCGAGTTTCCGAGCAATTGATTTGATTTTGTGTTATTTTGTTGCAAAATCTGTGTCTGATTTATTCTAGATTTCTTCAGAATCCACATAGCGTCATTAAATACTTTATCCCCGCTTTGCCAGTCCTCATTCTCAAGGTAGGATGTGCAAGGTAGTATCAGCGATATCTCCTATTTGACAGTATGTGTTTCTGATTGATTTCGAAGGCCTGTGCAAACCGCCTGTAGACACGGCGACGGCTCGCCTCGCACTGCGGTCCGCACTCGGCAGTATGTTGCCAATATTTATAAACGACTGTCCCCATTAAATATCAAGTGCTTGTCTTTCAAACGTATAAACTACGTATGATGTACATTGTTTGATTAAACGATTTATCAAAGGCAGAATTTCATGCTTAACCACTAATGTACAATGAAACAAAAGAGTCGATACTACAATCAGACGCTTACAAATCCATTCCCTGGCATTAATTAACTCGTCCTGGAAGCCCTGAGCTTACTCCAAGTTTTTCATTAATCCTCGGTTATAAATTACTTGTTAACGACGCCATTTTTTAACTTAATTCCTTGTTAGGTACTGCTTTTACGTTTGTATTTCGGTTTAGTATTAGGACCTTATTACTTTAAAGCTATCAACATCGTGTATATGGGATTACAAACTATCAGGGAGATATAGTGCTATCAGGGGACCGATTCTGACACGCACGACAAGCAAAGGTCGAATTCGACAGTGGTCTTATTATGTTAGCTTTCAAACACATGAACGAAATGTGAACGTACTAGACTAGAATATACTTAACATTCGACTCGTATGTCGAGATTTACAAAATCGCCCTCTGAAAGTGAAAACGTAGTAGACATTCATAATTGATTTTTAGGGGATTGGGGGGAATATCTTGGACGACTAAAGTGATGCATACGTCATCGAAAATCCACATAGGCGATTGAGATGCGTGCAACTTAAACATCTCTTTCTCTCTCTATCTCTCTCTCTCTGGATACAACTCATCCGCTGTCGGCATTTATTTCGGTTTCCGCTAACGACAAATGCATCAACTTACAGTATGCGGTGTAAGAATCAGTAAATAATAACCCGTAGATATAAGATAACTAAGTGGAGTCAATTACGCCATAACCGTAACCAATATAGTGATTATAACGCCATCTCGTACCTAAGAGACATTTGCGGGGTGAGGGGGTTCGAGTGACGTCAGCAGCGTGCTGAATGCGACGCACTTCAAAGGAGACTGCGATCCGTGACGCGTGATGTTTGCTGAAGTGGGCTCGGATTTGTGTCAAAGGGTCACACCAAACCTAGCCTACTACATACAGTTCATAGGATCATTGTCAAAGAGAAGTTTCACGTTGACAATAACTGTCCATGTTCCATTACCGCGTTAACAGCTGAAAATATATCAAACTTGTATTCAAAATATTTCAAAACAACCAATGAAACGTGTACTTCTGTCAACGTGAATAATTTCAACGGTTTTGGAACGCACTCTTAGATGAAAGAACCGAACCGAAATTTCATGAAATTTTGAATGTTCAGTGTATTTCACCAAGCGTTTGGCATGCAAAAAAGTTAACACTGTTAACAGTCAACGTATTAACTAAAAACTTTTTAAATTCAGGAAAGTTTTTATTTATAAACTTCTTAAGACCATAAAAGTCTGTTGCAAAAAAAAATTTTCCGTGAACAAAACTGACCGTCACGATTTTTCCTATTAAAATATTTAAAGTATCTTCAACGCGTTGAATTAATTAAAAGTTTCGGCTACTCATTAAGATTCCTACGCGAACTGTCGGCGAAAAAGTTTCGCCACGAAGTTTAACGCTTAATCTGCTTACAAGTTTAAATGGTTTATATTTATATACGCGTGTCGTTGTTAAAAGTTACCTTTGTACCTTTATGTGGGGACAAGGTGGGGGCGGTGACTAGAGATTCCGTGTTTCGGTTAACAATAGCGCGTTAATGAATTCTACTTTACGACGAATTGCGGTAGCGTTTACTGTTCAAAGTGTTCCAGTAAATATACTCGTACTACGACTAGTTCGTTTGAAGCGCGACAAATCAAATTAACTTTCGCAAGTAAATAATATAAATTACTGTAATTTTCTTCACTCAAATTATTATATTATAACCCACCCGTTGTAAGAGCGAAAGTAATATATCTTGTTAAAACAAGTCGTTCCATTCCAACGTTTGAGTTCAAGTTAATTTTGTTGATTTTAATTACACCATATCAATTACTCGTTAATTTAACACGCGACAGACGCACATACAATTTGAATAATTGCGAGTACCAGGGGAGCAGGAGACGAGAGTAGGCGATTGAGCCAATATCCGAGGCATTAGGCGGTCTCGGGGTGCGGAGTCAAATTAAATTAACACGAGGATCGCACAAAGACACACGCTGAGGGTTTAGCGAGTGCATAATTCACAGCGTTGTCACGCCTCTCTCTCCTTTAAGTTTATTCGCTCCTGGTGCTTTGCGGAGTCGGCGGTGATGATGAAGGTCGTTTCATTTTCATAATTTTAGATGAAAAATGCCCAACTCATGTAGGTTTTGGAGGCGTCAGAATATGTAACGTATTGTCTCTCGGATTACATAAAAGAATCTTATTCCTTGCAGTTATTGTCTTTGATTTATCCTTTTGGCGTAGGTTATTTAACTGTAACATCGGCGCAAGACAGTTTTGTGTACTTACACGCAAATGACGCCAAAAAGTTCAACTGAAATATTAAGCTGGAGCGAAATGAGAAAATGGAAGATGTTTAACATAAAAATCCGCACCGTGCAGGTCCAGAATATCATAACGACTTCATTTACAATGCTAATGTTTTTTATACGGTGCATGATCGCGGCGCGCGCGGAACGAGAAATTGTGTGCATAGATTATGATGTCCCGGTTAATAACGATTCCAGCTACGGGAATATATTCCGCTTTAACAAACGAGAAAATAATATCTTGACATTATTTTTCCAAAAATACATAGCTCTAGTATTCACCAAAGATTTTGAAATTCATCCTATGTAGAGTATGTAGATTGCTGAAACAGCGTCTGACTGTTGGCGCATGGCGACGCATGACATTTTCCCATTTCCAAAAATACATAGCTAGTATTCACCAAAGATTTTGAAATTCATCCTATGTAGAGTATGTAGATTGCTGAAACAGCGTCTGACTGTTGGCGCATGGCGACGCATGACATTTTCCCATTTCCAAAAATACATAGCTAGTATTCACCAAAGATTTTGAAATTCATCCTATGTAGAGTATGTAGATTGCTGAAACAGCGTCTGACTGTTGGCGCATGGCGACGCATGACATTTTCCCATTTCCAAAAATACATAGCTAGTATTCACCAAAGATTTTGAAATTCATCCTATGTAGAGTATGTAGATTGCTGAAACAGCGTCTGACTGTTGGCGCATGGCGACGCATGACATTTTCCCATTTCCAAAAATACATAGCTAGTATTCACCAAAGATTTTGAAATTCATCCTATGTAGAGTATGTAGATTGCTGAAACAGCGTCTGACTGTTGGCGCATGGCGACGCATGACATTTTCCCATTTCCAAAAATACATAGCTAGTATTCACCAAAGATTTTGAAATTCATCCTATGTAGAGTATGTAGATTGCTGAAACAGCGTCTGACTGTTGGCGCATGGCGACGCATGACATTTTCCCATTTCCAAAAATACATAGCTAGTATTCACCAAAGATTTTGAAATTCATCCTATGTAGAGTATGTAGATTGCTGAAACAGCGTCTGACTGTTGGCGCATGGCGACGCATGACATTTTCCCATTTCCAAAAATACATAGCTAGTATTCACCAAAGATTTTGAAATTCATCCTATGTAGAGTATGTAGATTGCTGAAACAGCGTCTGACTGTTGGCGCATGGCGACGCATGACATTTTCCCATTTCCAAAAATACATAGCTAGTATTCACCAAAGATTTTGAAATTCACCCTATGTAGAGTATGTAGATTGCTGAAACAGCGTCTGACTGTTGGCGCATGGCGACGCATGACATTTTCCCATTTCCAAAAATACATAGCTAGTATTCACCAAAGATTTTGAAATTCATCCTATGTAGAGTATGTAGATTGCTGAAACAGCGTCTGACTGTTGGCGCATGGCGACGCATGACATTTTCCCATTTCCAAAAATACATAGCTAGTATTCACCAAAGATTTTGAAATTCACCCTATGTAGAGTATGTAGATTGCTGAAACAGCGTCTGACTGTTGGCGCATGGCGACACATGACATTTTCCCATTGATTAGTCGGACATTGTAACGTCAGAAGTATGGAACTGTATGTGCATTTGCACAAAATCTTTGGCTCGCTGTAAGTGCTTCATCTATCTTCATCATTCTAGAAGAGAGGGCGCTATCAGTTCGTTTCTATGGCCATTCTGCATTTGGTAACATTTGCAATAGGAAAGGGACTACTTTTTCTGGAAAAGTAAAACGCACAACAAAAACGTACCTATCGTAATAAAAATGTATATTTCTCCCGCGCTTTTGTCGCGTCCACACCAGCTTTTTTTCGTTGTATTGCAAATTGTTTTACAGTAGTGCTTTTCAAGTAAGAATGGTGTTTTTTATTCGAAGAACGTCTACAAAATGTGATTAATGTGTGGGTCAGTAAAATGAAGTCAAATAAGACGCTGCAGCCCGATCCGTACTAGCCTGGTTTTTGAAGAGTCATACTGCGCCCGCTTTCTTCTTTGGTTCGGATGATGCAAAAGCGTGGAAGATTCTCCTGGATAGCATTGAAATGTGTCACACCAGCATTTTAATGAAGAATTGTAGAATTGTTTACATCAGACATGGCTGTATGGACACAGTTCTCTTTGCCATAACAAAAAACCACACGTAATAAAAAGTACCTATAGAGGCAAACACTGTTACATATAATTTCCCTATTGCTATATTGATAGGTGCAAACTTCCCTTCGGTAATATCTTACCCGCCCTCTTTTAAAACAATGCCATTCTACATAACTGCTGTTTATGGGCGATTATCGACTATTACACAATTTATCCAAAGTTGCCCGAAGCCCGTTGCGAGCGTTGGCCGGCTTCCAAGACGTGGATCTGGATAATCCCCTGCAGCCATGTTGTCCCGGTATCATCCGGCTGTATTTCATACCGCGCTCGCGTTATCGCACTTCGCGTTTTATTTTCTTTCCGAAATATTTTATTCTTTGAAAAACGTTTTTCCACGTCCATTTTTTTAATACGAAAGCGCAATCATTAACTCAAACTAATTAATTCCTAAGGGTCGTGTGGAAAGTTAATAAGTATTTCATTACGATACCGGTCAACTTACATAGTAAACTAAATACTAAGTTTACTTTCGTTCCCTCGGTCGTCGTCTACTTTTCATTCATTTTTGTCTATTTTACTGGACCCGCATGCTCCATCGTCGACCTCATCGTCGCTTACCAACAGGCGAGATCGAGGTCAAATGCGGGTTTAGTAGTCAATAAAAAAAACCCTCTAAAGCACGATATTTTATTTGCTTCAGACTTTACTCGGTGTCGACAGATGACGTCACATTCCAACCATTTTCTAACTACGTTGGTGGAGTAGTTAGTACATATTAAAGCCACGTCATAAATTTAAATCGGGGTAAACAATGTATAGTAATGAGTAACCGCCAACATCGGGATGTGGATGATTGTACAGTCGGCCTCTACCTAAAGTATACCATCTGTCAAAATTTTACAATTCAAATTTGAAGTCTGGCGAATGCATTAAGATTCATTACAGATTGTAGAAATTTGACAGACTTGTATACATTAGCTAGTTGCAAACTATTCGCTAGGTGCACGACTTCAGCGCCACCTAGCGTTCCAAACTTTGTGGGCTCTGACATTTGTGATAAAATAGTAATGTTGAAAATTAATTATAAATTACATTAAGTTTCACTGTATTGCTCTAATTTATGTAGACAAAGACTTGTGAAACCGTTTCCGTTCAGTAAAATTAAATGAAATAAGTAAAAATCATAAGCTTTGTGAGTGTCACTCACAATATAGTATTCCAACCATAAACTGCATCCAAAGAAATAAATCAAAGGTAAGCAATTAATCTCCGTTTGGACTCATAATCAGTTGCAACACAACAACTACTAGATCTGTGATTGTGACCCATTTTTGTTCGCGGAATAATGTGAAAATCAGTTTCTGCATTGATTTGTTTGACAGAAAGAGGTACAGAGCCAACATAATTTCTATTTTTGGCCACAGCGAGCGCTGCGATCAATTCCATTATCCCCACCTAGTATTTCGCACCCAGCGAATAGGTACTCTATAGTCCTGCACGTAACAGAAGTCACGCGATCACTGTCATTCTCGGTGTTTATGATTACCTTGTTTACTTACTAATCCTGCCATTGCGCAGGCGCGGTATTTATTATAACAAGATAATAAATACTTATTAATTTGTTTCTTTCTGTATTTTCCAGGTATGTTCCACTATCATGGCGCTCACGTGTCGTAAGTCCCTGCTATTTTTAGTTTGCACAACATTCTACGCGCAACCCAAAAGTACCAGGTAGGCATAAATTATCGAAGGTGTTACGGCGTGACGTCACCGCGACAGGTGTCGCACAACGGGATTGCGGTCTGCGGAAACCTGACTGATACGCGCTTAAAGTTTCACGGGAATCTTGGTTGAGACTCTACGTAACCACGTCTTGAGATATCTTATCACGCAAACATCACGAGATCCTGCGGACTCATTTCTTCTATGAGAGCTTTGTAAGGATTCCTGTTTTCTTTGCGTGATTACGTTTTGTATTTTAAACTGCATGCTCGTTCGTACATGGTATCTTTTCCAAGGTTTCGGTCCATAACGTTTAATAATTACTCTACCCGGTTCCGTAACACAACGTTGATAATTAATCTGACAGTTGAAGTCGAGTATTTCAACTGTCAGGTGAAAGTTTTTACCCTGGACAAATCAGAGTTAATTACTATCACTGTCAGAGTGACAGTTATGTATGCGTTGACATTTGATTTATTCACGTTGACGAGTTTGTGGCCGTTCCATGACTCTTTTGTTTAAGTACACATAAACCTGGTTCCATAACGTTCACTTTAACGTACCCCAAGTATTAACATAACATGGACAAGTTGGCAAAGTACCACAGTGGCAATGGATTATTGTCATTCGATTCTGCAGCCGTCGTTTGCGGCTGCTATATCCTTGCAAGTTCCAGCCTCTCTATTTGCGGTTAACCGCCGCAGCACTAAGTTAAGCGGCTGCAGCTATACAGCTGCAACTGTTCTGCAAACTAAACGGCTAACCGGAACCTGCTTGATCTCTGTAATGCCGCTTTAATCTGCACATAAATGTTTAAGAGTTCCCTAAGACATTTACCGATTTCAACTTGCCGTTTAGTTAGATCCTCTTCAAGTAATTGCGGTGTGGCCAAGGAAGTGGTTTACCGGTTTAACAGAATCCTCAAATGTAATGAAAATCCCACCATAAACAATTAGATAATTCTAAGACAAGTCAGCGTTCGTTCTGTGAAAAACTTATAACGCTTTTCGTGAATCAGATCTCCCTATGATTTTAATTTTACCACGTCTGTGCCTTTTGTAGATCCAAGAACGCGGTATGTACTTTAATTAATCTAGATTATAATCAATTTGACATTTAGATCAATTTATCCGGCAATAATGATACCACAGGAATCAAATAAGGAATAATTAGGAAGAGAAATATGTATGTATGAATGTATGTCTACTTATCATTCTAAATATCTCTATGTTAAAGGTCTAGCTGGAAGAAATCTCTATTTTAGAGATAAGCTCTACCTGTGTACGTCAAATTTCTTGTTGTTGTTTCTTTTGTGATTTATGTGTGCAAAATAAAGTATAAGTCGACAACATAACCTCTGACATACAACCGCAAGCAGGATTGTGGTTAGGTTCTTCTTATCTTATGATAGGGAGCCGAGAATACCCAGCGGCACTTCGACCCTTGAGAATCTTTTGTGCCTACCCCATTTACACAGTAGTCATTCCAGTGTGCAGGTTTCCTCACGATGCTTTCCTTCACCGTTGAGCAGTCGGTAAATGTACGTAAGTCTTCCATAAATACGAAAAACTCATGGCACTGCACGGTTTCGGACCCGGACCTCCCGCATGGGAGTTCGGTGTCCTAGCCACTGTGCCACCGACGCTCTGTGGTTAGGATAGACAAAACTGGAGAAAATTAGTAAAATCTGTCTTGTATTCTTGATCATACTAAATAATAAAATCAACTTTCATTCGTTCCATAATTTGCATTCTGGTGAAGTTGGTAACGAGTACAAGTAAAGATAATGAGATCTTCCTAAAAGCTTGGCGTATTCATCAATTCGATGTTCTGTACTCTAATATTAGGACTACCTGTTACATAAGTACATACTTTTGTTTTGTCATCATGATTTGCTAGTATAAGTACAAATAGTTACCTATTTTCATTGTTGTGTAGAGTCTGTATTTGCTCTTTTTACGTCTGGATACGAGTATTTAATTTTATGCTTGGACATCTCTATAGCAACCGGATGAGAAATAAAATCGATATTGCTGCATTGTTTACCTAAACATACGTTTGTGCTCATCTCTAATTTCGAGACACATATACTAATTTTGATACACAGATTACCTCAGATAACCTACTTACTAGAACTGGTAGCAATGTTATAATGCAGTTCCAGTTTGCGGTGTCTTCATGCGAACCTGGTAGCCGACACCCGGTCATCAGGGTAAATTGGCTGGTATTATAGGTGTGAGGCTATCGATTCTCGATTCGGGCGCAAACAATGTCATATTAGTTGGCGCGCGTCTAATGGAGTTTCTCAACTATACCAACTTGCTTATGATCTCCTGTTGTACTAGTATGTAACTATGTGTGTGTAGTGAGGGTTCGTGAACAAGGAAGGATCTGCATACTTTGATGGAATGATTGATGAAATGATATGTATAATGATGGCCACAGAAGCAAATGCCGCTTTTCTTCTGTTGAGTTACTTTGTCGAGAAGATTGGTGACAGTAAAAAGCTTGCTTGCTTGCTTATCGCATGGTTAGTGGCCAACCTATTGTCAGAGTTGTTCAAGTCTGTATGTATGCCTCTGACATGGCTTAACAACTGCTGTCGTACGACAACAACCGGAACCGACTGTTTAACGTGCTTTCCGAGGCACGGAGGAGCTCAGATGACATATGCCACTAGCGGTCACTAATCCTAGTGCCGCCCGTGCCCAACGTTGCTTAACTTGCACGATCACTTTCGGACCGTGCTCGCAACTTGGCTACGAGCTCCTCCAGTATAAAGCTTCTCCGTGATGTTCTGGGCCATTATTTCTCGGCCCCAGAGTTCCCTATCAGCAGTCAGTGTCATCAATCATCGCCGATCTTTGAGAACTTTGGGAGCTCTGTTTTTTTCGTAATTTCAACTTTGTCCTGTTTCAATGTTGCTCAATGCAGCTTCTTCTGCATTCCAATATTTCTTAGATTCTAAAGATCTACTTAGATCTATAACGATCTGATCTCTCCTTATACTTCTTTTATCACATCTTATATAATTAAATAAAACAGTTTTAGTTTTACCAAGAAAGTCCTAACTTTTCCAACCATGCCTTGCAACGTGACCGCTGGTAAAACCGATCAATTCTCAGTTGCGAATTCGCACGCGACCGGCAACTCGGTGACTTGTCTTACTCCCTACAACTTCTCACTTCCTGGTGATGAGTTGGCCAACAACTTGGCTAAGTACGAAGCTATATCGCCCGCATCGCGGTCACTTTATACTTTAAACTGTTCAAGTTAAATTGAGACTTGGCTGATGAAGGTATTATTTCGCTATTTCTTTGAATAAGTACTTTTGTCGTAAATTAACTTATTTCACGATTAGGCTATAGAGTAAGTAGGTACTTTACTTTATTGCTAAGACGGCGAAATAGTGAAACGTGGTTCTTTCTTTTTAAAAACATCGTTTGAATTCTGAAATGTCTTTTTACTCGTAAGTGTGTTTGTATGTTTTTACTGCGTCCGATGTGTCATTTTCCGGACCAAATCCTTCAGTCTGATTGGTTTTTTTTTAAAGTTTTTAATCATTTCATCCACCTGGGATGGATACCCTCCGGCCGTCGGCAAATGACTGATTTTACGCAATAAGCACTGGAAATCTTCCAAAAACCTTCAGATTCAGATCTTTATTCATAATATTCAATTATACGTCATTTATCATTTTACAAACCATTATTATTTAAATTGAATTTCTAATTAACCATAATAAAACAAAATAAATTTCAATTTTAATAAAAACTAAGTGTTATTTTTTTAATCATGCAATGTAGGTTGGCGGGTACCTACCAGATCTACCTGATGTTGAAGAACTCTTCAACTGTATAAAATGCGCTCCGCACCAGCATTTCTTTTAATTTTAGTGTGAATGTAGTTTCACCCGGTGCATCTCTTATTGTTTTGTCCAATTTGTTGTATACTTCACTGCAGTCCTGATTTAAGTGTCAGTATTTTAACATACCTAACCAATATTTCCCAAAAATCTGTCGAACGTTGTAGAATCCCGCATTTTGACTGCTGCAACATTTTCATTTACAATCGCTAGAACAGAATAAAAGCCCTTTGATCCAGTACGTAAGGTGTCCGAATTTCAGCGGATAAATTGAAAGTCTGACGGCTCTTTGATACCATACTGATAGTTGAAAGGATTTTTACGTGTGATTTTATTCTCATTTAATAGTTTTGTATGGCTTCCAATGGTTTTGTAGATATAGTATGGGAGGGGGTGACGTGGATTAAAGCGGTGAGCGGATTGATGAAATTATATGAAATTTGAAAAGATTTTCACGCGGGCTTTTTATTTAAGATAATTTTGTTGACAGTGTTCTTAGCCATGTCAGATAAAGATTTACTATTCTATTCTATTCTATTCTATAAAAATTGGATTAGTGGTTTCCAATGTCTTGGAGTATCTTTGATGGAGATGGGCTCTAAGGAACCATTAGTTAGGTGGTTCCATTTTGTGCTCAGATGTTGACGACCAAAGTGTCATTTTCACATCTGGATTCGTAAGGATCTGATGAGACTAGAAAATTAAAGTGGATCCCCACAATGGTAAGGGGGTTTCCTAATATGTTTTATTACAAAAAACATTGGTAACACATCACCAATATTATTCTTTAACCACTCCAACTAGGCCAAATTTATAGTATTACATACAATATACATACATAACTCGGCCTATTCCACTCTAATCCACTGCACAAATCCATTAACTTCACGCTATGTTTCTTGCGGGGTAATCAGAGAGAACGGAGCGCTACGAATCTCTGTCTTGGCACTCTTCCCTTGCTTCCTCTAAAGTCATTCGTTGTTTCACGCATGCTCGCCGTTGGGGCGTCTATGAGCACTCTGTCAATCTGATCTTTAAAGGTCAGTCTAGGACAACCCCGGCTCCTCCTTCCACCTACTTTCGTTTCGTATAATATTACTCGTATAATTATCTAAAATTTTCCGCTTATTAAAATTTCAAATGCCAATCTCTGTTACGATGAAAGCATAAAGTTTAAGAGTAAGGTAAGTTTTCCGAGGGTGGAAAGCTTGTCTTTTTGCTGAAAGTTGGAGCTGTCATCAACAGGCTGCACCCGAGAGTGGGTCATCGTTAAGCTCGCTATACAGGGCGTAACATTAGTGCTGTCAGTTCTGAAAAGGTGAAAAACAATCAAGTGAAAAGTGGATCTAAACTACGAATTTTAAAGATTGGATAGAAATCTATGGAGCTTGGTCTAATGAAAAACACAACGCCGCCCGACACCTGAAGAAGCGCCGGTTTAAATAATAAAGCAGTAGAACTTGTTAGATTTTGTTAATACAATTTGTTCTATCGCAGAACTATACTACAGTTCTAAAAGTTCTTTCGTTATTTTATTTACAAATACTTCCACAGCATTACAGTAATAACCAATGAACTGTTAAATTAACTAATTACATAACAATCAGAGATTATATCAAGACTCTAGATTGTATATCATCCATCATATCACAGTATACCTCACACATTAACACATCACAGTTCTCCAGTTCTCGATGCGCGAGTTCGCCTCGCTCTTGGCCAGATTTTTTAAAAGGGAACTACTTCCTAGTAGTTCAATCAATTTGTTCAATTGAACTGTTGGGACAAAAACTTCCAACTAGTTCAATGAGGGATTTTCCGGCAGCTTCCAATCAACTTACCAGATGACGCTGATTGTATACTGGGATGTCAAAATGTGCCAAGATATGGGTACTAGCATGTACCTAGGCAATAAAATTTGAATTTTCATTTTTGTTATTTGATCGTCGATATTCTTTATTATTTGCTCATAGTTATTTTAACATTGGAAAATTATGAATTTGTATATTTTTATAAAAATTGATTGAACTATTAATTGAACTACTGGGAACGGACGCTTTTAGAACTAACAACATTATAACTACACCCTGTTAGTGAGACACCATCTCGCTCTGCCTTACTACCGTTACTACCGCTTATACCGCTACCATACCGGTAACACAATGGCCGGGAGCTCTATTTTCCGTCCGGGACTGCCGCGCCGGCTACCGGATCCGGTAGCGGGCTTATTGATGGCCGGCAGCCGCGTCTGCCCCGCGCCGGATGGCCCATTGTACCTGCCGCTGCCGGCAAATGGGGCTCGAGAAATATACGGGTGAAGGCAACGTGTTTTTAATGGGAAGAAGACGTAACATCGAAGACGGGCGAATACAGAAATTTTTATAATAAAGGGTTAAAACGGAGTGATAAATCTTTCTGTGATTATAGTTATTTATTTAACACTTTAATGCACAAAAATAGTACTTGAGGCGAGCTTAATGCCATGCGGCATTTTCTACCAGCTAACCATTGGGTCATACAGATATTGTAAGGCAGATGCATATAAATTAAATAGAAAAGAATTAGTAATTATTATTAAAGGAGTAGGGGAGGCCTTTGCCCAGCAGTGGGACAGCCTATTATTTACTATACTATAAAATACCTACTCGTATAATATATAAAAATATACCTACACGTATGCTACTACAGAACAATTTTAAGTACATACATACGAATACTTACATATACACAGACACTAATATTTATGTCAACGCTAACAGCAAGTGACGTCATAGTGCACGTGCAATGCCCACCTGTGCTTGCGACGAAGCAAACACGCAGCAACCGCCGATACCACGTCATGCCGCCCCCCACTACCTGGCCTCTATAAAAGCGGGCGCCCGACCCGAGGTGGGATCATTGTCTTGCGACTCGTCGACGAGGCAGTCGGACTTGATATTTTATTCGAGAATATTGTATTTCCGAATAATTAACTGTAACTGGTTGCTATTGAATGTCTAACCGGTGACTAGTGGTTGCTATTGAGACGGTTGACCTGTGGCTATTCATCGGATCCTCGAGGGGGGGCCTACCTTGCTAGCGGGGGACCTGAATGCCAAGCACAGGGCCTGGCATTCACGAACCATCAACGCTGCGGGTAGGGGCCTCTTCGAGGATTCCGATAGACATGGGTACGAGGTAATCGGACCCACGTGACATCTTCAGGTAGACTGTTCCACAAGCCGACTGCTTGAGCAGTGAAAGATTGGGAGAAGAAATCGGTGCGTTGAGTTGGGACATCCAGCTTAAGATTGACAGAAGAACGGAGAAACCTATCGTGAGACGAACCCAGGTACTGGAACATGTTATAGTATATATGTTGTATCATATAGTTCCGTTGCACTGGTTTTGTTTTAAAATCTGGGTGTTATATTACGCCTGCTAAATTATATTAAAATATGTCATTGTGTTTACTTATAGTTGTGTTATTTTTTAAAAATACTGATTAGTAACCAAAGCAAGCAAATATAGGTCGCGCAGCGAGAGTTGAGGCCACCAACACACAAATACGTTTGCATGTGTTGGTGAATCAACGGTGGCAACGTCATACGTTATCTGTGTACAAACATGCATCTGTGTGAGTAACGTGTGGCCTCAACTCTAGTTGCGCGACCTATACCAATATTGAAAAAAATAAAAATGAATATTTTTTGTTTATTAAGCAATTAACCACGCTAGGCATGTTCAAATAAAAAGAAATCTTTCACCGTTTTTAATTTATTTAAAAACGAATATTGCCTGCAATACAAGTTAAAATGACCTGTGCAATTCAGATGCCCGAATA
The DNA here is from genome assembly GCA_947369225.1 of Hofmannophila pseudospretella. Lineage (NCBI taxonomy): Eukaryota > Metazoa > Arthropoda > Insecta > Lepidoptera > Oecophoridae > Hofmannophila > Hofmannophila pseudospretella. The sequence continues at coordinate 13,182,896 of OX376329.1, read as the reverse complement.
TCCAGGCAATTTCACGGGACCACGTTTCCTTTGCTCCTATTACAGTAGCCGGTACAGTAGCCAATAACAGTAGATGCCGTAACACGAAGTGCTTCGATCGGGAATCTGAGGAAGGATACAAGCCCGCCAGTGTCCAATGGATCAAGTATGCACGTTTCATGCAGTAGTATCCGCTATCCGGCTTTACTGAATGTAATTGAGAGGTATAGTGTGTTTCGGAAAGCGGTACGTATCCATTTCTTTTGACGTTAACACAATACTTAGTGTCATTGTCCGTTTTTTCGCTAGCCTTAGAAACAGAGTATAGTAGTTTAATCTATAAACCTGGCCCCGATTCTACTAATACAATGAAATGTCAAATAAACAAAGTTACAGATACGAAAACGTAATCGTTATTTATTTGGAAAAGAACGACAAACGATGTAAAACAGTTTAATTGGACTAGAGACTCCTCCTTGTCCCGGCGATAGACCGTGGCCGTGACCGTAAAATCTAAAAGTCTCATTCATTACTCATTCAAATAAAAACAAAATAGTTCTAACATCGGTCATGATAAGGTTGTCATTACCGTGTTAAGAAACAAAAATAAGAATCATTAAAATCCGCTCACAAATGCCGGAGATATGCGGTAACATACATAAAAAAAACATACAGTCGAATTAAGAACCTCCTTTTTTTAAAGTCGATTAAAAATGAGAGTGCGTTGCTCAGAATTCTCAATCCGTACCTCCGTCCTCTACAATATACTTTATACTGCCTCCATTCCGGCGGCAGCGGGCACTTGTTTCCTTCACCGAACAACTCGTTTATTTAAACAGAAGCGCTTGAATTCGGAATAGCTGGTTATTTGTCTATTGACCCCTTGAATGCAGCTCGGAACAGATATTGGCATTGTTTTGGCTGTTTCACGAGAACCTATTCTAGATCTAGCTATAGCTACATAACCAATACACCGAGGCCTTTTCCCCCAAAAATAAGACGTTTATGCGCGCCAAAAGATTATTTAATAACCATAAAATTCAATGTAGGCAAGGCGTTAAACATGAAAAGTGGCGCGAAAGAGGCCGTGATTAAATAAAATGAACAAACGACCGTATCCACATTTCCAAGTCGGTAAATAATGATTTTCCTCCCCGGAGTTGGCGTGAAGCAAAACTAGGTATCGCGGTTTACAGGTACCAGGGAGATATAAGAAGAGGGAGGCCTTAGAGGCTTGCCGGCGACACTGCAATATTGATGCGGTTCAGGTAAAATGAATAGCCCGTACCTAGACAGGGGAATGGATGGGACTCGACCGCCGTAGCTTTAAATGCGTTTACATAAAAGTAAAGTGGAAGATATCAGGTTGGGTGCTAGGGATACAAAAGGAAAAGAAAATTTGAAGAAGAAGGTAAACAGATAAATGCTAAAGACCACATTTATTATTATCGTTAACTTATTTTAGAATTACTTACCCAATATTGTCAAGAAAAATATTATCTTGCTCGACAAAGACTGTGTTTGGTTCACAATAACTGTTGTATCTTTCCTTCGAATATCAAACGACGTAAAACAATTATCATAAATTAATTATATAGCGCTCAAAGGTTTTCCCGTTTCATAACATTTCCCCCACATAAAATATTAACTAACAGGAAATTCTTGGAAGATACGTATAATAAAATTGCGCAGTCTAATTTCTCTTGCAAGAGGATTTCGCAAAGGCAGACGTTTTAAATACCTCTCTGGAGTGAAGGATGCATTTAAGTGGCCACTGCGGGATACGCCTCGGCGAACATGGTTAAGGATACAGAGCGTCCGCTGGAGTTAAATAAGACCTCTTTTCTGATGCTAATTGCCTAGTATTTAATATTAGCAGCGGTCGCTACTTCTCTTTGCTTTCTTTCGCGGCCTATATCTGAAATCCACTCGCTTTTGAATACTTAATGAGCAGACTTGGATGGTGCTTCTTGTGTTTTTTGTCGGAGTTTCGTCATAGATGCTTATGAAAAATTAACATCATGACTTGAATAAATATTGAAAACTTTCTTTGATAAGGAAATTCTGCTTGAGTAGTTCGCTATTGATTTAGCTACAGCGAGGATGGCAGAGAAGAGCAGTTCCAGTTTCCTTGTAAACTGTTAGGGCCTATGTACACCGCGTATTTTATACGCGCAGTTGACACGCGTTTAAGAACGTGCGTATACGGCGCCGTGGAACTCAAAAAAGCAAATTGTTTGCGTTTGTATCGATGAAAACGCGATACAAACGCACGCAAGAAGCGCGTTTAAGGTGCGTTTTTATCGAAAAAAACGGTGCGTTTTTTAAAATTAGTTTTTTATCAACTAACTGGTTGCTCACTAATTTTATTTAGTTTAATATAACATATGCTTAAGTTCCTACTGGTGTATGGACTATGAATCCTTTGTCATCTTACCGCACAAATAAACTATTCTTATTTTTTTAACAGATTAGTTTGGTTACGCATCGATGAAACAGCGCGTTTGTATCGATACAAACGCGAAGAGGCGCGATAAAGACCTGCGCGTTTGTAACAATACAAACGCGGATCTAAATTTGTGAACGTGCGCAAAGCTTTACTGGCTGCGTCTGAATCTCGTTTGAAGCGCGTATAAAAAACGCGGTGTGCATAGGCTCTTAGTGTCAGTTGATGGAATAACGAGTACATTCGGTACATAAACCAATGAGCTTTGAAATGATTGGCGTCGACCATCGCCTATTGACCTGATGTAGTTGATGCACACTCAGTTCAAATCAATTAATTCAATTACGTACTCGTAAGTTCATTATTTCACATTCATCATTGGATTTATACCAATACAAAGCTGTGCAATTTTTTTTTTGCGAATTGCTATAAAAACAACGCTAAAGAAGTTGTTTATTTTATCATCAATAGAGTGAAAATAATTGAGTAAACATAAAATAAAACCATCCTTTGTATTGCGACGCTCATCGTAAAACGCTTAAATGAATTGTTAATTGTCGACAAACAAGGCGCCATTTTATTTCGCAAAATTTTCATTTACGACCAATTTACTCCAGTCTTCTTCCACCCCTTCTCGGATATAATAAAGTCGCTGTTTTGTCTACGCTTTTTACTACTCTTTTCCATTAGCATGCGTATGAATAATGCAAGTCGCGCCCTCTTTTTTATACGATCCTAAAATATAACAGTGTTATGTATGTTCAGTTGTCTCTGCCCTAGAGCCCCGCCCTCTTTGCCCTTTGTGGAAACGAATTTCAATGCAAGCCCTACAAATTGTTCCATCCCTTCATAGCTTTCGAACTCCGCTTCACCCATGTTGCCCTGGTGCTTGCCAAGAAATGTCAACGTAACTCTTTTGTTCTCTACGTCTTGAAGAATTTGCATATAGGCGTCATATTTATTTATGTCTTCCAAGAAACACATACTATCCAAGGTCAGCAGCTCAGCACCTTTTGAGCGATTTTTAGAGTATCCTATCCTACCTATCTCTCTTACGTCTTTGTTGCCCTAGTAGTCGGGGAATAAGCTTCATACTAAAGTTTTCTCACGGCTTTAAAACGAGTCTCACGCGTTTTTTTATTCCATCAAGAAATTGCTTGTGCATGGCTCGTCTGAAATAAAATAAGGAGACCAATTCTCAGAAGTAATAATATCACAGTAGATAAATATAGAAAAAAAGGCGGATATCGAAGGACGGGACTTTTTTCTATTCTCACATTATCACCTTCGACATTTATCGAGTCCTAGCGATCGACATGCAACGAGTGGTCTTTAGCAGTCTATATTTTACGTGATATTAATAGTCGACATGAGAGACGGGATATTTATCGAGTTTCTATATTATATCCCGTTATTAAGAATCGACCTCCTGTTTTATTAAACGAAACCTTCAGGTTTATGTCATCCTGGTGCTCGACAAGACTTACGTTACCGTAGCCGTTGCATTTTTTAAGAAACTTTTCTTAGACAATATGTGTTCTTACTGTGAACATGCTATGAACGCTTGTAAACTTCTGCCTCTCTAGTAATTGGAGATGTTACGCAGTATGTAGTTAAACTCACTTTTTAAAAATAAACTGAATATATTTTAATTAAAAATAACTTAGACTAGGCGATACAATTTTGAACATAGTAACGAGTTGGTTGGAGTTAGGAAATGAATTAAGGAGCGGATTGGCGGGACAAGGTATATATGTGATGGATGTTTACATAGTTGCTTAAGATACTATTTACTAACTAAGTTCAGAGTTCGCGAGAAATGTAAATAAGGTCTAGGTATTTGTGGCACTATCTAATATGGATATTAACTAATGGAGTCTTTAACTTATCACTCGTCGCACTTAGGGTTCAGCACTCACATAACTATGGTTCCGTACACAACAGTAAAGGTTCAATGTAGGGTCCGACACATGGTCCAATATATAACACCTCCCCTCTTAGAATAAAGATTGGGCGTTAGCGCTTGATCTTTGCGATGTTGCTGAAGGGGTGTCGCTATCATCATCGGAGATGCACGTTGTTGCTTGTGGAGTCGTCAAGTGAGACATAGGGATTGCCATATGAGTATTGCGTCTTCTGGAGTTATCAAAGCAATTATTGAATATCTGGATGCAGCCTTGACTATCAGATGTACGTCTGCGTCTTATGAATCCATTTGGGTAGCGCTTACAGCATTTGAGAAGGATGAACATTAGTAAGATTAATCCAAGGCTAAAGTTAATCCAGAAGAAACTGCTATGATAGCGTTGTATGAAGGATTGAGATTGCATCTTCTTGAGTTCATCAGAGTATTTGTCCAGATGATGTTTGATTTGTTTAAGTGAATCCAGCGGCAGTTCACTGATGGAAATTGGCATTAGATGAGGAACTTTAATATTCTTCATGTCTTCGAAGCAATCTTCTGTCCTGATATCAGGAACTATGATTGGGTACGTGACATTTTCCTCGCTAGACTGGAATGCTGTTAGTGTGCTGTAACCAGTATGTAGCTTGCAATGTTCTGGTATAGTGATAATGCCGATTCCTTGTAATTTATGGTGCGATACGTCGTTCTTGCATTGAAGTATACCTTGAGTTTCATTGGTTATTATATAGAGCCATTTGTTGTTGTCAAGGTACTGGAATGTGTTGATATTGGCGGCAAATGTTGAGGTTACGCAGATGTTTGGTAGAGCGGGCGAAATGCTGAATAGGATTTGCAGTTCACAGACGGGACGTGCTGTAGAATCGTAGACGACGAGATTGTTGCAGACCTTTCTTCTTGCTGCATAGGTCTTGCAATTATCTAGCGAGCTCGTTGAAATGTATTGTTGTCCATTGGGGTTTGTAGCTAGGTATATATGCTCAGGAAGGATAGTGGTATAATAGGAAGAGTTCGGATGTTGAATAGGGACAGAGTATATGTGATATAGAGTAAAAGGTTCGTTTTGAACTAGAGGGAAATCTAATACATAAATTAAACGGTTGGAGTATACATAAGCAGATAAAGAGGATGAATCTAATATGGCATGGATATTATTAAGAGTTACGGGTGTAATCAAACGCTTATTAGTACGTATATGATTTGATAGAAGGAGTTCTTCATAGAGTTTCTTGTAATTGATTATAGAGGGGTGAATGATGTTAGATTTAGCAAATAAAATGCTAGTTAAACAATCGTCTATCTCATTCTCTAGACTTGTGACTGATTCGAGAATTTGTAAAGATATAGTTGATATTTCTTCACTAATTTTTATATTAAAAATTATATTCTCAGAAGTATTGAAATAGTTATTTAATCGATCTAAATTTTCATTAATAATTTGTTCATCAAAGGAGATTTTGAAGATGGTTTCATTGAAGTTCTGTATAGTAGATGAAGTTATTTGGATTTGTTTCTGCATAAGTGATGTGAGATCTAATTCGCGTTTTTCAAGTAAATTGATACATTCGTCATACCTCTTAGCATCTTTCGCATCAGGGGTTCCAATTAACCATTTAAGAACAGAGCTCAGAGCGTCAATCAGTTCTCTTTTTTGACGTGAATTTTTACCAAGATAAAAGCTGAGTTCGGAGAGCCTATTTTCGATCTTGCCTAAACTAGTTTTTAAGAATGATTTTGTTGATTGGACATTTGGGAAGTTTGTATATTGAGCAGATATGGACCGAAACTTTTGCGACAATCTGCCAAGGGATTCCTGAGCAATAAACAGAGGTTTGAGGTCTCTATACACTATTAATTTCCAAGACTCGTCGGACACAAATAGGGTGCCTTCTTCCTTGAAGAAGAGTCCTGAATACGTTGGCAGTTTTTCTGTTATTTCTAGACTACTTGTGGCTGTGATTGCCCTGAAAGAGACGGAATTGTCTCATTAGAATTATTTGACTTGTTTATACATATAGAATTCTTAAGAAAGATGTACAACTTGTATAAAATTAGGTAAAGTATTAATTTCATGATTGAACAGATTATAAAACTAATATAAGGATTATTCATAGATTCATATAGTGTCTGGATAAAGGATGTGTTAGCGTGGGCTTTTGCAAGGTGGCTAACCCTGTAATAAAATATACTGAGCTATAATAATTATAAATAACCAACATGAGATCTAAACTATTGAATCATGTACATTGAATGGTCGGAGGCGATTAGCGTGAACTAGTTGATTTTTGTTGGACTTCCTAATTACATAATTTTCATTGAACCCGACCCGGATTACTTCAAAAGGTCCGTCCCATTTTGCGTCTAGATTGTTAGGATTTGGAACTCGTAACATGACTTTGCTACCAATGCGATATTCTGCTACATTTTTTATTTGTTTATCATAGCGCTCCTTGGCTTTTTCTTTCATTGATTCTATCCTGCGTAAGGCGGTGTCTCTTGAAATTCTAAGGCGTTCGTTTAAGTCTTTAAGATAATCACACGCTGTGTAATCAGGTATCGATTTTAGTGAATAAAAGGGACGTGGTTTATAACCAAAAAGTAATTCGTGTGGAGTGTAACCTGTGGATTGGTTTATTGATGTGTTATGACACATTATGGCAAAGGGGATTATGTTGTCCCAATTTTTGAGTCTACGATTATGGTACATTCGAATATGATCTCGTAATGTAGCGTGGAATCTTTCTAGCGCACCGTTTGTTTGCGGATGATAGGCTGTGTTGAAGGTGTGATCTGCACCAAGGAATTTCATTAATTGTTTCATGACATTGTTCAGAAATTCAGTTCCTTGGTCGGAATGGAAGCGTTTAGGGACTCCATAGTGTTGACAGAAATGTATTAATTGTTTGGCTACTGTGATGGCTTCTTTATCAGGTATGGGGTATGCTTGAACGTACCTAGTCAATTCGTCTTGTAGGGTAAGGACGTATTTATTGTTACTTTCGCTAATATCAGAATAAGATACTAGATCCATGGATACTCTTTCGAAAGGTTCAGTGGATTGAGAAGTGATTACCATGGGGGCTTGGAAAGTTTTGCGTTGTATTTTACTACGTTGACAAGTGACGCACGAGTCTATGTAATTTTTTATGTCATTGGACATACCTTTCCAGAAATATGCATCGCGAATTTTATTAGTAGTTTCAACTATCCCGCGGTGTCCAGAAAGTGGGTTATCGTGGAACATTTTTAATATCTGGGGGATTTCATCGGAGTTCGGACATGTTACTTTACCTTCACAGATAGTAATGACACAATCGTAAGCTTCGGCTAGATACGCTGTTATTCGTAGTTGCTCGTTTCCTTTTAGTTTATTTGTTGGGTCATTCTTTAAAGCAGGGACATAGAGATTTTCGATTTTATGTAGTTGAAGGCACGACAGTAATGTTTTGAAATAGCTTTCAGAGTCCCAGGGATCAAAATGAGTTGGTCTTGAACAACAGAAAAATAGATTTTGATTTTCATTAGAAATGAGGAGATCCACGTCATAAAGGTTCTTGGACTTTTCTAGATAGGGATTTACTTGAGAACAGTTGTTTATGGCCTCATTGAAGAGGTGGTTTTGGTCTGAAAGTTGGCAGGATACGGGAATAAATACATTTTTATGTCGAGAATCTAAGAGTTTGTCAGGGGATATTTTAAGCTTGGGGGTATCGTAACTAGGATTCTGTTCTGTAAAATGTTCAAAATTAAGCTGTAAGTATTCGTCACATTGTTCGAACTTGGGGTTATCGTCTAATGTTAAATCAACGATAGGAGGATTCGCTTCTTGAGGTTGGGTAGAACCGTTATTTGTTGGGTCAGCGATATTGGTAATCGTTATAGGAGGTCGTGATAATGCGTCCGCGTTTGTATTATTTTTGCCGGCTTTATAAACAATTTCGTAATCGTATTCTTCTAACTTCAGTCTCCAACGAACAAGGCGACTACCAGGATCTTTGATCGAGAAAAGCCACGTTAAGGGTTTATGATCGGTTATGATTTTGAACTTTCTACCAAATAGATAGGGGCGGAAGTGTTTTACTGCCCATACGATGGCAAGTAATTCACGTTCGATTGTGGAGTAATTGGATTCTGCTTTATTTAGTGTACGAGAAGCGTATGCTATTGGCAAGTCTTTATTTATTTCTCCTTGAGATAACACTGCTCCTATGGCGTGTATGGACGCATCGGTGGTCAAAATGAATTCTTTGCTAAAGTCAGGGTACTGTAAGAGAGGGGTTGTGGTAAGTATATCTTTACAGGTGTCAAGAGCAAGCTGTTGTTCATTGCCCCACCTAAAAGGAACGTCCTTTTTCAGGAGGCTAGTCAAAGGTTTAGTTAATTTGCTGAAATTAGGAATGAATCTACGATAATAGCCTGCAAGACCTAAGAAGGATTTAATGTCTTTGCATGATTTTGGAATAGGAAAATCTTTGACGGCATTTACTTTGTCGGGGTTAGGTTTAACACCTTCATTGGAGATTATATGGCCAAGGTAAGCTACTTCTTTTCTTAAGAACTCACACTTGTCAGGCTGGACTTTGAGGCCGTGTTGTCGCAAACGAGTGAAGACTTCAGTAAGCTTTTGTTCGTGCTCCTGTAAGCTCGATGCAAAGACAACGATGTCATCAAGGTAAACGAAGCAACGTTCGCCTTGTAACCCATACAGGACGCTGTCCATGGCACGTTGGAAGGTGGCAGGTGCGTTTTTAAGCCCAAATGGCATTCTAAGAAATTCGTAGTGACCATAAGGAGTGTTAAAGGCTGTCTTCGGGATATCTTTAGAATCGAGTTCTATCTGATGGAAACCGGATGCAAGATCTAAGGTGGTGAAGTAAGTTGAGTGTCCTAATTTATCAAGGATATCTGTGATATTGGGTAGGGGGTAGCTATCTCCTATAGTGACCTCATTTAACTTGCGGTAATCAACTACTACACGCCATTTTTGTTTACCGGAGGCGTCTGCCTTTTTGGGTACAACCCAGATCGGACTACTCCATGGGGAAGTACTAGGTTGGACTATGTTTTGATCAAGCATTTTCTGTACCTGTGTCTTTACTTCTTGTTGATGTATGTGTGGGAATCTATATGTTTTAGTATTTATGGGTATATCTGATGTCGTAGGTATAGAGTGTTTCGTATGATTCGAAAAGGTTAGAGGTTGACCTTCGACATGGAATATATCAGAAAATTCAGCTATGATTTTATCAATGGACTCGCATTCCTCTTTGTTTAGATGTTCTCGTCGGATAAGTTTGTTGACCGTGTCTTGTTGACTAGAGGGTCCTGAGTCATTACTTAATGAGTTAATGGGATAATGATTATGACTCTCTATGAATGGGGAAGCTCGAACAATGGGTATAGATATGGTCACATCGTTATCGCTCGAGTTCACACAAGTTGTGACAAATTTATTATTTTCTATGTTTACGAGTGCATTAGGAATTACAAGACCGTCCTGAATGTCTTGTTTTTCAATAATAGCGGGACCGTTTTGTATATCATTGGTTAAACACGTTATTACAGTCTCTGAACGTTGGCCTATGAACTGACTATCGTCGTTGGGTTTTGTTGTTTGCTCGGATAAGAAAAATAGTTTATAAGTCCTGTTGCGTACTCGCATAGTTTTTGATTGTACGTAGATATTGACATTGAATTTAGACATGAAGTCATTTCCGAGGATTCCGTCCGCCACTATGTTTAAATCGGCTACATGGAATTTATGTTTTGGAAACTGATCTAGAGAAATATAAGAGGTACCAAAGGTTTGAATGTGAGAGTTTTCATTAGAGACGCCGATTATTGAAACAGTATTGGTATTGTCTATTGGATTAGTTCCGATCTTGTCTTTACGTATGACAGAGATAGCGGCTCCTGTATCGACTAAGAGTGTTACAGGTTTTCCGTCAATGTGAAATTTACAATGTAACAGGTTTTCAGGAGGTATGTTCAAGGACGAGATATTGTAAGTTTTTGAGTTCGTAGAGTTCGTTTTTGACTTTTTGTTTTTAATAATTTTGGTGGATTTCGTGGATTTAGTAGATTTAGTAGGTTTAGATCTAGATTTAGTAGAGTTCGGGAGTTCGTGAGATATTGGTGATTTAGAAGAGCTGAGGGTTTGGGGCTGGCTACCCTGTTCGTTAGCTTTGGATTGTAGATTGTCTCTAAGAGTTAGTGAGTTAGGTTTTTGTAGATTTTCTGTAGATTTAGTAGAGATAGAGAAGTAAGTTTGCGTACAGGCATCTCGAGTTTGTGTAATTTGATCGTTGGTAGTTTGTGTTGCTAAGTTACACTTACCTTTGAATGGAGTCTCAGTGACTTGTCCCCGGTGGACTGGTCTCAAAGGGGTGCGTGGTGGATGCCCGATCGGTTTATGGCTTACCATTGGAGTTGTGAGAATTCCGTGTTCAGCTCCTGGAGTTCGTTCGAACTCGGGATCTCGGAGATCGAGTAGCGGGCTGAAGCGATTGCCTGGGAGTTGCCCAACTCCGAGGCCGCGTCCGAGTTTAAATGACTTACTTTAGCAGTAGTTGTGTTTGATTCCATCTTGGGCATCGAGGTAGAGGGCATGGATGTTAGATTGCGCCTGGAGTTGTTATACTCTCGTTTCCTGCACTCCGCGATTAGATGGCCAGGTTTCTTACAATAATTGCAAGTTTTGGTAGAGTCAAAGGTGCGACTTACCTGTGTTGCTCGTGGCCCGAACTGCTGAGTTTGTGATTGCGGTTGGACTTGTTGTCTGGGATTTTGGACTCTATTGTTCATGGCAGAGGGTATAGTGTGCGAAGCCCTAGCTGGTTGATTAAAATTACTCCTATACAAGGCCTGTCTAGCTCGGTTCATGTTACGAATTTTATCTTCCTGAATAGCAAAGTTGCCTGCGTCGGACAGATCAGTGAAGCTCTTTGTCCGAAGCATGCTGCCTATATCAGATCCTAAGCCGTTTATGAAAACGTTTAGTGCTGTTTCTTCAGTCGTTAATTTTCGGCCTTCGAAAGAACTATCTGTGATTTCGGCTGCAAGCTTTTCCAATATTTTGCTACGACACAGATCAACGCGCAAATAGTATTCGGTTACATTTTCATTTGGTCTCTGGAACATACTCTGTAGTTCCAGTGACAAATGCCCCAAGGTTTTAGTTTGAGAGTATTTTTGTATTAGAAAAGCTTTCAGTGTTTCCCATGTTACGAATTGTTTTGAATGAACATCTGACGTTCCGGGTCCTGTTATTTTGTTTAGTGCATAGATTAGCAAGATTTGTTGTTGCGAGACTGATGCGAGGTGGAAAGCGGAGTCGCATGATCGAATGAATCTGTATACTTGATTGTTCTGATTCGTATCGAATTCTGGGATTAGTTGCAATAAGGTTTTTAGGTCAATTTCGGAAATCTTACTATCAGACTTAGGCATGATTGCACTCGAAATTAGTGGAGCAAAATAGAGCAATAGAAATAGGTACACACGTATAAATAATATTTAGACACTTGATATAAGTATAGGGAAATGGCACAAGAGATATGGGATAGAGGATTAGAGCATATAAGTTTAGCCACTTACCACAATAACAGTATAATGTGGACTCGCATGGTGGTTCGGCAGGGAGGTTCAAAACCCTTCAGGTACCGTAGCTGCGTCGGCGATGTTTTATCCTAACAGGTACGTTATCCCTGTCTGACTGCCCTATGCTAATCCTACCGACTGCGCCAAATTGTTACGCAGTATGTAGTTAAACTCACTTTTTAAAAATAAACTGAATATATTTTAATTAAAAATAACTTAGACTAGGCGATACAATTTTGAACATAGTAACGAGTTGGTTGGAGTTAGGAAATGAATTTTTTTTTTTTATTTTTTTTTTATTTACTTCTAAACCCGCATTTGACCTCGATCTCGCCTGATGGTAAGCGACGATGAGGTCGACGATGGAGCATGCGGGTCCAGTAAATGCCTATTCACTCTGGCCTTGAAGATCCCAAGGTTGTAGGTTTCGGGAAATACAGACGCCGGCAGGCTGTTCCATTCCTTAGCCGTTCGCATAATGAATGAAGAAGCAAATCGCTTCGTACGAGCAGATGGGATATCAACAACATAAGGATGGAACCCCTCCCCGCGCCTGGTAGTCCGAAGGCGGAATGGAGATGCTGGAATTAGGTCGTGCAATTCCGATGCACACTCTCCGAAATGTATCCTATAAAATACCGATAGACAGGCAACCTTGCGCCGATGTTCCAGACTTTGCAGTCTAGCTTCCACCAGCGATTCGTCACCTATAAGGCGCTTAGCGCGTTTCTCCACTGAGTCTAGGGCAGCCAATTGGTATTTAGCTGAGCCGTCCCACAGGTGGCAGCAGTACTCCATGCACGACCGGACTTGAGCTTGGTAAAGGTTTAAAAGCTGGCCCGGCGTGAAGTACCGCCTAACCTTACTCAGGATGCCCAATTTTTTGGCTGCGGTCAGGGCTTTTGACTCAATGGAGCGCCCAAAGTTGAGATTGGAAGTCAGATCCAACCCCAAAAGGCTGAGGTGGTCGGTAATCGGTACGGATACATCCCGGAAAGTCGGAGTCAGGTGGAAGGGACTCCGTTTAGCGGTGAATAGACACGCCTGCGTTTTTGAGGCGTTAAACCTGACCAAATTGGCATCGCCCCAATCGGCCACGGCCTTTAAGGTCAAGTTGATACGCTCAACCATGGCCTCTCTTTGAGACTGGATCTCACCAGCACCAGCGCGCGCAACAGGAAGATATCTCTCCGTAACCGTGCTGTCGTCTGCGTACCCAAAAATACCCGATATGAGCAGATCATTTATGTGCAGCAGGAATAGGGTTGCAGAGAGGACAGATCCTTGTGGAACTCCGGCGTTGATAGCCAGTTGGTCAGACGAGCAGCCATCTAGGACCACTCGTATTGACCGTTCACTTAAGAAATCCGCGATCCATATGCGCAAATTGGCTGGGATTCCATATGAAGGAAGCTTGCTTAATAGGCTACCGTGCCAGACCCTGTCAAATGCCTTAGAAATATCTAATGACACGGCAAGAGCTTCACCGGTTTTCTCAATGGCTTCGCCCCAGAAGTGAGTGGCACGAACCAGAAGGTCCCCAGTAGACCGGTTTTGGCGAAAACCATACTGTCGGTCACTGAGGAGATCGTTACCTTCTAGGTGTGCCAGGAGCTTGGTGTTCAATACACGTTCCATAATCTTGCAGAGAATGGAAGTGATTGCAATGGGTCTATAATTGGCGGGGTCAGCACGGCTACCTTTTTTGGGCACAGGCTGCACGTTAGCAAGCTTCCAGGACTTTGGAACTTGACCAGTCTTTAGGGAGAGGCGAAACAGGCGCGTCAAGACAGGAGACAACTCAGGTGCACAGTTCCTCAAGACAATGGCTGGTATCCCGTCAGGACCACTGGCTTTATTCACGTCTAGAGTGCGGAGCGCTTTAAGTACCTCCTTTAGGTAAATGCAGACCTGTGGCATTACAGAGTCGCAGTGGGGTAAAGTGGGTGGAGTTTTGCTTCTAGCATCTAGACAAGAATTACTAGCAAATAGAGAGGCAAACAAGTTTGCCTTCTCATTCGCGGTGTGAGCCAGCGATCCATCGGGTTTGACCAGAGGTGGCAGCGAAGGGCGACAGAAGTTAGCTTCGACTGATTTGGCGAGGGACCAGAAAGCCTTGCTACCCGCAGGGTATGAAGCAAGCTTGTTTCCGATCCGGCCAACATGTTCGTAGCGAGCCCGACGCTGAGCCTTCTTGCAGGATTTGGCGGCTTTGTTGAAGGCTCTCTTTTTATCTAGGACATCCGGAGCTTTGCGCGTCCGAGCATCAGCCCAGGCTACAAATGCTGACTGCTTCAGTGTTTCAGCACGAACGCAGTCCGCACTGTACCAAGGGCGTGCTGCGCCACCAAGAGGTACGTCAGAGAAGGGAATAAAATATTCCATGGCCTGACATACCACGTCGGTTATGGCCGAGGCGCAGCTCGACGGATCCTCAGTAGAGAAGCAGATTTGTCGCCATGGATAAGATGCAAAGAAGTGCCGCATCTCATCCCAATCTGCTGACTTGTATCGCCACACTCGCCTGGTGCCTCTAGGGCTTAAATCGGGCGGAGAGTAGCTAGATACAGATTTCACCAGACAGTGGTCAGAGGTTCCCAATGGGGCAGAAATCGACACAGAGTACCTGTCCGGATCAGTTGTCAGCAGAAGGTCCAAGCAATTGGGCGTGTGACCATCAACATCCGGTATGCGCGTGGGGCCATCGACCAGCTGTGTGAGGTTTAGCGACAACGCGAGTTTGTACGCTTCCCTGCCAGCATGGTCGGTCTTCTGGTATGGGAACAACCACTCCTGGTGGTGAGCATTAAAGTCCCCCAGAAGAACCAATTGCGCAGATGGATACCGTTGTTGGGCCACTTCTGCCGCAAGGCTAAGGTGTTCAATTAACTTAGTTGTCTCCTGGTCACCGCTGTGCGAACGGTAGACACAAGCATAGAGCATTTGCTCCAGCCCAGTGTCCACCAGCATCCATATTACAGAAAATTTGGGATCTTCAAGGTTCCGGAGACGCCGACAGCAGATGTCATCGCGAGCATACACGCAGATCCCAGCACGGGGTTTAAAATTGTGCTCCAGGTTATACCCTGGGTAGAGTAAGTATGACGCGTCTGACGGACATCCGATCTGCGTCTCCGTTAGGAATAGCAAGTGTGGATTTTCAGTTTCGAGGTGGTGGTGAACTGGGTCGATATTGGAGTGCAGACCTCGGATATTTGAGAGGTGCACTTTAAGTTGGAGGACGTGCTTCCGCTGTGCACACTTACTATTCTTTTTGGACTTTATCATGTTTTATATTGGAGAGTGAATAGGCGAGAGAACGGTAGTTGGGCAAGGGGCTGCACAGCTCACCCAGCGGCGCATGCGGGGTCGCCACACGTATGGTAGCCTCATCTGGAGACTGCGGGGACGCCCGAACCCCCCACGGAAATGCCCACCGACTCCTCCAATCCGGTCGCCAACCGGCACGGTGGAGCATTCCGGGATTTTTCGCGAGGCGGCGGGGCAGCCTTTCATAGGTGGCTGGCCTACTACTTGGGCCCCCTACAACCTGCGGTCGGCCAGCGGAGAACCGTGCTTCGGATCCCGCTACCCTCCACGATGAGGCGCCCGGCGCGGCAACACATCGCATCACCGAAACCGGTGCGCATGTGCAGTATAGCTGCCCAGACCCGTTCTCTTGGTGGCTACTCCGGACATCATGCCGAAACACGACTAGGTCGCTTGGCGGCATGTCTTTGTCCGAAGGGTGGTGACAAGCCGCGGTCAGCCTGGACCTACCACCAGTAGGCTGCTCGTTTATGGCTCCCAGGGTTCATGTGTGGGGCCTTGTGGTAGAAACTACGGATGCGAGCAGCGGAACCGTATTCCCACACATCCCTTAGTCGACTTTTACGACACCCACGGGAAGATATGGGGTAGTCCTATTCTGAACCGGGAACTACACGGCATAAAATTAAGGAGCGGATTGGCGGGACAAGGTATATATGTGATGGATGTTTACATAGTTGCTTAAGATACTATTTACTAACTAAGTTCAGAGTTCGCGAGAAATGTAAATAAGGTCTAGGTATTTGTGGCACTATCTAATATGGATATTAACTAATGGAGTCTTTAACTTATCACTCGTCGCACTTAGGGTTCAGCACTCACATAACTATGGTTCCGTACACAACAGTAAAGGTTCAATGTAGGGTCCGACACATGGTCCAATATATAACAGAGAATTAGTTTCTTAATAAAGTTTTCTCACGGGTCTTCAAGTAGTCTCACGCGATTTTTTCATTTCAGTACGATAATTCATAATAGAGCAGCTGCGTGCGTCTTGCAAATTATGCCACCCTGATGTTTGTTAAGAAATGTCACCATACATACCTCTTTTGTGTCCTGCTGATAAATTAATAATGCTTGATAATGAAATCTTTTAAGTATGTAAACATATCCATGAACACCTATAGGCTCCTGTCTCTTCCTGTCTCTCTAGTATCCCCGGAACAAGTTTCTTAATAAAGTTTTCCCACGGCACTACTAAAGGGCAAACTATGTTTGGGTCTTCAGTGTTTATTTTTATTGGACCCTTTTTGTTACAGTGGAAGAGGGATAGCGATATAATTTTGCTCTATTTGAATTTAGCCTTATGGGGTTTCTGTATAACTTCTTGTACCCTGGTAAATATGATGTATTCCTTTTTACTAGGATGGGAACGTATCCAAAAATTCTTCGAACATAATTCGGTGATGCTGGTATGTCAAGTGCTTCTGTGTCAAGATAGGGTACTGTTTGTAAACAAGTGTACCTATTCCAAGTAATTACCCCAACAGCGTTGTTAGGGTTAAACACCTTTACCTCGGTCCTGAGGGCTCGTTTGCTGGAAATTAAATTATCGTAAACCTCGCTTTCGGGATAACACCTCCCGCTTAGCTGAAAACGTGTATTATTCGGTTATACGAGTACTGTTTTCCTTGAAAGTTCTTTAGTTTTTGAACTCTAGGGTTTAGTTTTTTGACAAAAATAAATACCAAAAATAATGGTAAAAAATTTGTCACTGCATTAAGTAGAGTTATAAATAACATCATAAAATTCAATAAAGCTATTAAAAACTAAAAAGACTGCTCTCACACCGAAAATTTTCGGAGCCTCTTTAATATTATTTTAATATTATTTTATTTGGGTAGCTTAAGCCTTAGTTACATATGCATATATAAAATCAAAAGCAATTTATAAAGCTTCCACAGTTAATTAACAACATGATACGTGCGTGTCTAGTTTAACAACAAAAGATATGAAAAAAGCAGAGTTAATGTTCTGAAAGTAGGAAGCGGCAGGTTGTTTGGTTAGTTTAAAAAGTGACACCTGGTTGAGCAATCTGTCACCTTGGTAGAGGTAGGTACTTAATTAACTCTTAAGGGGTTAAACAACTGATCATTTCCGGCAGCCTGGCGATGTGAAATAATTACCGACAGTAATCGACCCCTCGGGCCCCGGGGTTCTTCGCAACTTATATTGCCATCAAACTTGGCCTGTGATTACGGGATAATCATTTTCACAATCTGCCGAACTTGGCGTTCCACTTGACGCCCCAACACAATTATTGTTGTGGAAACTTTGAAACTTATTAGATTTGATGAGTTTTGATTGGTTACAATGTGAAGTGTCTTTACGGCCACTTTAACATTTTTATTAAATGTAATTGAACATTTCCAATCGATTACCGTTTCTCCCAGACGAAATGCGAAATTTCGTTTCGTCCTGTCGCACACGACGAGAACGATGCTGTGTTCAATTTTTGTTTGTTCTACACCACTCGTATGTATCAGACAGGTTCCAAATTTCCAGTATATTGGAACCTGCATAATGGGGGAATATGCTTTGGGATATGTTGTTATCCTTAAAAAAATTCATCGCGCGGCAAATATTCGGCGGTTTGACAGGCCACGCCATCGGTCGACGATGCCGCACAAGTGGAAGTTCGGAATCCACTTCATCTACTTGGTCACAGTTGCTGTTTTTCCGCATGCAAAATTGGAGTAGAAATATTGGCAGGTGCGTGAGTCGCTGTTCAGTGTGCAGCTTCTATCGCCGCAACCCATTCGCCTTTACCATAACTTTTATTTTGTGGTGTTTCTGCATTCGTATAACTCGTCGAATGCTGTATGTTCATGCACCAGTTATACTTACAGTAGAGAGTGCGAGTTATAGTGGAGCACTTGCGATTGCTAGTGGACTTTTTAACTATAAAACTACCATTTCTATGGTTTCATCGTCTAACATTAGAGAAGCATGGTCGCAGAACAGTGACCGTAATTTGCTGTAAATTGCAACAAAGGCGCGAGCCCTCTCGGGCTAATTCTCCGGGTGCCATTCAGCTCGTTGGAGCCGTCTGCAATTGACTTGTGCCTAGCGCTGTTAGCCTGGTAGTCGGGCACTATTTGTTCTCGCAAGATTTAGTGCCAATCAAGTGAAACTTTTAACCTTTTTTCTTCTCTGCTTCCTCGCTTTTCATTTCAAACGGGTCTGGATGGTTGGATAACATTCATTTTAATAAATCAAGGTTTGTTATTAAATGAAATGTCTTTAAGAGATTTCCAAGTGATCCTCAGTGGTGTAGTTTCATGCTCACATTAAAAATTCCTAAACAAGCTTCAATCCTTTACGCGTTAACTTAACCACAAACAAGAGATTCCTTCTAATTGAAATTTGGTTACGAGGGACACTTGGGCCCGAATCCAGTAATTTCTGGGCGGTCGTTAATAATAAACGGCCCGTATGTGTCAAGAAGGGCGCGGGGACCCTTTGTGCCCTAAATCTGGGCCACTCAGCTAGTCAGCCTGTCCTAGATTAGGGTCAACAGGTAACCGGGAGAGTTTAAATTTAGTTCGAAACCATTATCAAATCCATGATCTACTATTTAGATAGCCTAGTAAACTGAATAAACAGTGTCTTTTGCGTAGAAATCTGGGAAAGCCAGAAATATTAAAACAATTTGTAATCTGTTTCACACATTTCTGGTTACTATTTTTTTAACCTCTATTTATAACCGTTCGGGGTGGAGACCTTGAGGCCGTGGGGGCCTGGAGCCCACTGCCTCTACCGGGAAATAGCCAAGCGCCTCGTAGAGACATCCCGGGACCAGAAGGCTGGCCTCTACTTCGCTCAGCGTATAAGCCTCGTTATACAGCGGGGCAACGCCGCCAGCCTCCTCGGGACACTCCCTGCAGGGAGCGACCTGGGACAGGTATTTTACTTGTAAAATAGTTGTTCGAATTATGACTTGTCACCTCCAAAACTCCTTCTATTTCTCTGCTCCAAATTCTATGATTATAATTATAACACTGCTAAATGAAAAACAATGACTGCACTTGTAAGTAAAAACACCGGACATCCTTGAGTTGAAAGGTTCTATTCAATTATTCCGGGTAATGTCGCGCTCCTTGCGGTGCTCAAAGGCTTTTTAAAATCGTTTCTTTCACAAAACCGGATATGACCGGACCGGGTAATTGCGAAAACTGGTGGCTCAGTCACAAAAACCGGGTTTATGTTATCGGATAATTATCATAAGAGATCCTTTTTATAAACGATTTCCATTACACACAAAAAGAAGGTGATATACATAACTCTAATGAAATGAAATCAAAATATATTTTTATAGGCAAATTTTTTCTATTAAATAAGGAGAGCAGACGAGCAAACGGGCCACCTGGTGGTAAGTGGTCACAGTCGCCCATAGACATCTCACCTCACTTTATTAATATTAGATGGTTTTGATGCGCTGCTAACCTTGAGGACTAAGATGGATTTCCTCATGTGCCGGTAATTACGCTGGCTCTCTTACCATTCAAACCTAAACACAGAGACGCAAGCACGGCAGAAATAGATAAGAGGGTGGTACTACCCCAGGCGATCCTTCACATTAGGATCTACCACTACACGTCAACAACTGGAAAAAAAAACACAATATAAAACAATTTGACAACATACCTAGTGACAACAGCATCTGTTTTTGAGCGGCCCCGCGTTAAACCGAATTGTTTAGTGTTAATTAGATTATTACAGTAAAAAATTACTTAGCACTTGATCTAATATAATTTTTCCAAAGATCTTACTGAATGTGGGTAATATTGATATGGGCCTGAAATTGGTGGGGTCAGATGTACTGCCCGCTTTTTTTTTAAATCTCTGTTTAGAGGCTTTGGTACACGACAAGGTGACCATGTCAGCCTCGTTAGGGTCACTAAGAAAAGGGAAAGGGAAGCTCATACTGCCCGATAAACAACGGAACTACTTTGCTTTGTTGTGGAATTATTCCTGAACTAATTTCAGGAATAATTCCATCGTTAACACATTTCTTGAAGAAATATGCCAAAAAAGGAGCAAAATAATCAATTACAGAACTTTTATTAATTATTTAACGGAAAGGCCATGAAGATCTGCGGTTTACTTCAAATCTAATAGCATAAAGGATTTTAAATAGAATTGGGATCAATATGGGCGAAATTGAAATCTTGCATTCATTCTCATTTTCTTTAAGTAAGAATTCGGCTAGAGTGGGGGAAGAGTTGAGAATCTTTGTAGTCGAGACAGGAATGTCAGTAAAGAATTTTTCGAAAGCTTTGGCAACTTCGAAATCTGTACTTAAAATCTTATCATCTATCTTCAGTTTATAGTCAGAGTTACGGTTTCTGCCTTTTCCGGTCTCGCTGTTGATTATTTGCCAAGTATTTCTAGAAAGAAAGAAAGAAAAACATTTATTTAACATTCTATTATGCATACATAATTAAACTTAAAAATATTTGAAATTAAAAAAAAACAATACAACATTAACAGGACACATGCTCAGCATGTGCTGCGGTCCGACCGGTACGGCAGAACCACAGCGCTGGTTTTCATTTGTGCCAGGGCGAAGGCATCGCGGGCGAAACAGCAGGTCAGGGACGAAAACAAAAATATATTAAAAGTACAAATAAATACCTAAAGATGAAATAGATATGTCAGCGCAACAACAAGTGACGTCATAGTGCACGTGCAATGCCCACCTGCGCTTGCGACGAAGCAAACACGCAGAAACAGCCGATACCACGTCATGCCGCCTCCCACTACCTGGCCTCTATAAAAGCGGGCGCCCGACCCGAGGTGGTATCATTCACTCGCGTCTCGTCGACGAGGCAGTCGGACTTGATATTTTATTCGAGAATATTGCATTTCCGAATAATTAACCGTGACTGGTTGCTATCAGGGGACTCTCGTATGGCCGGTTACTATTGATTGTCTAACCGGTGACTAGTGGTTGCTATTGAGACGGTTGACCCGTGGCTAGTTAGTGTCGAGTAACTCGGCAGTAAGTAATTCGCTGTTAAATATCTCTAAAATAAGTTTATTGAGTCGTGATAGTTATTAAATTATATTTCGCTGGTTTTTTAGAAGCAAAAACAGAACCACAGGGTGAGGATAACCCGGAGAATGATAGCGGGCCATCTATGCCCTTACCCTAAGATTAAGGAATTAAGGTTTGTACTCTTTTTATTTTTGTTTATAGTTTAAAGAGATTTAGCTAATTTGCAAACCCTTTTAAATATTTTAGAATAGTTTCTGATATAAGTTAAAAAACTATCGCTATTGCTAAATGAAATGTTCCCGGCTTTTATGAATTCCCACTGTGGCCCAATCGCTAAACACTGCTTGGTGTGATACTGGTACCACTCTTTTACCTATTTTTGCTGCAAAACAAAAATGCTTGCCTTGCTGTGTTTCGGTTTTAAGGGCAAGAAGGAAAGCCAGCGTAATTACCGGCACACGAGGTACTCCATCAAGTCCTCAAGTTTAGCACCTCATTGAAAACGTCCTAATAACATTATAGCGAAGTGAGATTATATAGGAAACGGTTACCACTTACCATCAGGTGGCCCGTTTGCTCGACGGCTCTCTTATACAATAAAAAAAAACAGATAAATTAATTCTAAACGGAAAAACAGGATAAAAATAGCTGACCTTGGAGCCGTGTCTCATTTATTGTCGTGGAAAATTAAATTAGACCCGACTTCAATTATCATCGATGCGTGTGGAGTAGTCTCCAGTAGGAGTGCTCTTGAATCTTAAACTGCGAGCCCGTTATCCCTTGCAGAGAGGGCCATCCACACGCCCTGATCAAGGAGATCCGGAGACTCCACGGTGGGTGTCGGAAAAACTTTTTTTACGACTAAACCCGTGTTTGCCTCAATCTGACGGTAAGCGACGATGAGGCCGAAGTTCTGTTACTGGCTGTGCCAACTATGTTTTATGTTCTGTTCTTTTTATAACTTCATTGCCTGTCTTTCATATTTGCTTGTCTTTATTCTTATTCCTTTTGCCACAGTCCTCTTGTAAGCATCTATCATTTAAAAATATCACTATTTTCACTAAGTCTACCAGCCTTTTAATCGGTTCATTCTCTCCATCGTCTACAGTCTACACGGTTTTAGCAAGTACTGGCTGTTCTATAAAACTGTCAAACACATCAAAGCTGAAGCGAAGATATTTTTTACGACAAACTTTACGTAGAACGGTGGTCCTCAACCATGTCAAAGCCTATCCAGCTATCAAAGAATCCTCATAACATAAATAATGTAAAACAGAGCCAGTCTGATCGTCTAGTAGACCCTCACCGCCCCATGTCGATCCAGAGTCTACCAGGGGCCCATAACGCTTTCACGGCTAATCTCAAGACGTTAGGTGTGTTTAGCCGCTGTTGGCTGCCTAATGGCCGCTCGCGGATTGAGGCGTGCTCCCGAATATTAAGAGGCTACAGGTAATACGTTTTAATGGACACGCGCGGAGGCTGAATTTCGATCGTTTCTCGCCTGTAAAGTTTTATTGGGTCTATAAAGGTTGGGCTGGTATAAATGCTGCTGGTAGCGGATTTTGTTGGTAAAATGCAAGGTTACATTTAAGTCTATACAATAACGAAAGTCAAACAAAAGAAAGTTTAATCTATTACACTCTTGGAAATGCCACAGAAGTCGCGCGCGATTGAAGAGCGGGCTTTAATGGAAGGAACGTGGCCATCCCATAATATATTTTTTCATCATACACACGTGCTTATAAACAGCATATTTTCATACAAGCGTAGCCGATGGGAAATTGCTCATAGAACACTTGATACCTTCACTATAATTCAAGTTACATCAACTCAATTCAAGGAAAAACGTCGTGGGGAAAGGAAAGGCTCGGGATTCAAACTCGTTACCTCGTTTATAATTGTACACTTTACTCTCTAGTATCACAATTTACTCTTCTTAAAAATGTTACAGTACAAGTATTATTATCCCCATTACACACACGTCTCATAATGGAGCTTATTCGTCGTACAGGTATATAAATGTTACGACCTATGCCATCATCATCATCATCAGCCTGTTAATGTACCCGGCACAGGCCTCCCCTTGTACAAGGGGGTACGGGCCATGATCCATAAACCGCCTTCATTTTAGTTTAATCTAGAAACACCTTTCCTGTTTCCAACCCATTTGCTGTGTCAGCACCAGGGCACCAGCATACGGTAGATGTGCAAACACCAGGAAATCGCCCGCCCTCTTAACGCTAAGCGTCCTATTCATCTACCCGAAACTTTCCGCAAAAACTACGCGGCCATTCACGGGCTATCTACACCGGCCAACTTTTTGCCCTATTATGTTATGGGCGCGTGAGGCGGGCCCTGGGCTTTTTTCTTTCTTTTATTCGCCGGAATCGCGAACGTGAGGGCAATTTTTGCAAGTTCGTACGAGGAAGTTCGGTTAATGCCGTTGTGTTCGGGGAATGTTAATTTTGGTAGTCGATAAATATCATCATAAGGATTGTACAGGTAGTATTTATTAGTTTTGTTTCAGATTGTCTATACTGCAAGAATTATTATCCAGATTAAGGATATGTATTGAGTTTAGTTTCCTAAAAGTATACCAATAATCTTGTGCCTAAAGAAATTACGTACGCTAGCAATTACAATCCAAAAAAGGGAAGTACATACCTACATATTTTTATTGCACGTTTTTCTATCAAATGCGTTTCATAATTTTTATACTCTTGTTTCCTACGGAAATGTAGTTTTGAGGTTGATCAACATGATAGTAAACTTATTTAGCAGTTGTGATATAACCATAGAATTCCTCTTTTGTATACTTATACCGGGATGCTAAGAATACAACAAATGACAACAAGTTGTTCTCAAAACTGTAAAGACGAAAATCGAATCATCGAATGTCATGAAGAGGAAATCAAATTTCCCGAAGATAAGGAAAAAATAAAGTGTATTTTGTAGAGGACTATATAAAGAGCTTTTAGTGTGACTTCTCCAAGGGCCGACAATGGATGAATGGAACGGAACGGCGGAGCAGCTCTCGTGTGCCGCCATTCAGTTGTGAGGGTCTTTTTATATCGCTCCCTGACATCTGACGTCGAAATAATAACGTGCTACAATAGTTGGGGGACCCTCAACAACGGTTTTCGTAAATTGAACTTCGTGACTCTTAAAACGTCCGCATTATATTCTGGATCCGCGTCTGACGTTTTAATTTATTATGTTTTAACGTCGGTATGAGATTTAGGGACTCCATCAACCTTCATCGTCAGCCCATGTCGTCCCACTGCGGGGTGTAAAGGTATACCTAAGTCTCCTCTCTCTTGTGCAATGTTTCCCGGTTCTGTACAAGTCGCATCCCCAGGTCTTCGATGCTAATTTATACTGTCCACTTGTCTGCTGGACGACCTACTCCACTTTTGCTAGGATATGTCTGAGACCAAAGGGCGGCCTCAACAATTCTGACAATAAATTGTCCACGAAGAAGAGAAAAGATGTTGGACCCTTTCTCATAATTTAGACCAACATAACATTAAACTTCATGAAAGATAAGCTTGGCAACAAACTTTATCACATTGAAGTTTTCCAAATAAGTTACTCTTCGTCATGTTCGCTTCTCTATCACTACTTTTAATAAAAAAAAGATAGGCATTTTCCAAAAAAGGTTTTTTTTTCACATGTCGCTTTTTCTGTTTGTCACAAAACTATTCAAAAACTGAAGCTCTAGTAAGCAAGTTTAGATAACCCACTTACTATGGACACACGGTTAACATAAATTAGCAGCAAGTCCTCCGAGCACACGACGGTGAATAGCTAATGCCATGTTCTTATTCATGAGATATTTATCGAGTCTGTACCTCGCGTGTGAGGCTTGTAGGGTGTTTCCTTTCCAGAGCTAAGAAAGCTGGATACGGAATTGAATTTCTTGAATCTTATCAAGTGCTGGTTTCAGGCGGTAATGTTACCATGCCATCTTACTTACTTACTTACTTACTCCGCTGGCGCAGCGACCCGAAGTGGATCTTGGCCTCCGATACCAAAGAGCGCCATCGCTCTCTCTCCTGCGCAGTCTCGAGCCAGTCAGGCGCCCTGAGCTCCCTCAGATCCTTCTCCACTTCATCGCGACAGCGGTATCTGGGACGTCCGACCGGACGTCGTCCGTTAGGGCATCCCACATACGCTCGTTTAACTGCCCGATCCTCCCCCATCCTAGTGATGTGTCCGAGCCATCGGAGTCGAGCCGCTTTCGTCTCTCCTATGATGTTCGGCTCGTTCACCATGCCATCTAGACTTTACTATTTCAGGATAAATCCTGAAGGAAATATTTTGACGAAAATATGACGGCATGTCTTTCACCTGTCTGTTTGGTGGAAATTGGCGAGCTCCCGTCAGTCGACAAATACGTGGTTTCCATTTTAACCTGTTCTATTGTAACGTTTGTCATTTCATTCATATTTTATGGGTGTAGTGTAGACTCTTCTTTCTTTCCTTCTACATTCGACACACATTATTCTCATAAACTTTCAATATTCTTACACGCCGTTAATGCTGTCGCTCCACGTCATGGTTACGTAAAATAATATAAAAACATCTTCCTATAGAGCACCGTTATCGCTATGTGCATTAGTTCCTGTCTTCGCCCGGTGACATTTCCTGAGAGCCTCCGAGAGCGATAGATACAAATACAAATACAAATACAAATATACTTTATTGCACACCCAGGACAAAAACAAAACATACAACATAAAGAGACGTACAATACAATGTGCAGAAGGCGGCCTTATCGCTTTAAGCGATATCTTCCAGGCAACCTTAGATATAGATCTCGCTCCGGTTTGCATAATGGAAGTCTATACGCTATGGCTTCGTGACGCTTTACCGCAGTGAAGGTAAGAATAATATTGGGAGAGTCAATCCTTTGTAGAAATTGACGAGTCTATCACAAGGCGATATCTAAGCTTTGTTGTCTCTACGTAATTTGCCGTAACCGAGTCATTTGTATTTTCTCCATGTCTCTTTGTTTTAGAATATAGGTTTCTTCTTGATAGAAACATTACGTATTACGCAGGTTTGTTGCCCAATCAATAAATATTGGTGAATCATGCGTAATGGTTCACTTTTATCCATAAAAATATTCCCATAGGAAACTCATTGGAGTCGAAGAATTCTATATGTAGTAAGATTTCATATGTGTAACCCATATAATATTTATATCGCACAATAACTCTAAATTAATGTTTAAATAACCCCCGACGTACCTTCGTGGAGATCCCATGACTTTTTCCTGGTCATCGTCAGGTTCTCAAAATTCTAGATGTGGGAAGATCACCATGGTCATAAACATTTAAGCTCAATATCGAACCACCTAACTGTTACCGTTCCCGAGATCCTATTATACTCCAACATCCCAAGATACTCCAAAATCATAGAACCACTGATCCATTTTTCATCTGACATGGCTAAGAACATTCAGCAGGTTAGACCTGCGGCGCCTGAAGGCGGGGTGACGCTCCGGGCTTCGCCCTTTGCGAAGCTCGGCCTTCGGCCTCGCCATGGGTATCTTAAAATTCCCAGCTCCACATCATTTTCCCAGCTACAGATCTTTTCCCAGCTACAGATCTTTTCCCAGCTCCACATCACACATTTTCATTTATTTTTCGGCCGCCATCTATATTTTTTTCTCTTACAATGTCTCAGGATTCCCTACAACTTTAGTTCGAGAAGACCCCCGTCTAACTATTATAGTTTCGGCGGGCTGATAATCTTACAATTCTTCCAGTTTCATATAGTGACATTGAAGTTCACTAACTTTTTCCTGGTCATCATCAGATCCTCAAGGTTTCAGATGTCGGAAACGATGAACCTGTACATTTGAGCTCAAATTCCACCACTACCATCACCGTCTAGCTATTACCGTTCCAGAGAACCCATCTGACATCAAAGATACTCTAAGATCATGGAAACCACTGGTCCAATTTTTATCAGACCTAACTAAGAACACTCTCGACAAAAACCGGGTGCAAATCGAATCATCCGTTGTCAAGTTATGATGCCACAGACAAACACACAAACAGACAGACAAACGTGTCACACTTATAACGTGTGTCGGGGGTTTAAAAACAAATAAATACGCTCCTTTGGAGCTCTTAACTTTTATAATAAATAACAAACATAACTAACACGTTGAAACAGAACTAATTATCAACGACACACGTCACACGCATAACTTTGGAGTACCAGGCTCTCTGAAATGCGAAGCGGTACGCAGTGTCACTCGACATGTCACGTCACGCTGGGGTGCCGGGGGGTGGGGCTTAGCGCCGTAAAGACGGGCCCTTCCCCTTACTGCTTATGTTTGTCCAATAAACAGTTTTTCTTTATTTGGTTTGTTTGTTTACTTTAGTCGGCATTGATGTCAGGTGGTTTTGTTACGGTCTTAATTTTATAAGACTTCTCTTTTGAAGTGAAAACTTCTTTAATATCGGTACCCGGGTACGGTAATCAGAAATATTGACGCCGACGTCATGCAGTGCCCGTCACGCTGTGCACTGGTTCGTGTCAATCGGTGATACAACTTTATAGCTCGAAGAGTAAGGTTGTCTTGTTCTTACAAAATAATTTGGTCCTCTTTCCCCTCTCCCCCTCTCTATGAGAGATGGTTTTAGGACATAACATCAACGAGTGGCATATCAAAGGATAGAGCAAGATTGTCCGCTAGTGGAAAAAACTCTGGTCTGGTGACTTCAGTTCAAACTTCTAAGTTATAGCTCTGAATACAAATTGCCAGTTTTTCTATTCTATATTACAATTTTTAATTTATTACCCATAAAGTGGGACCGCCTTTGTCTGAGGCTCTATAAAAGATATAACTGACGAATGACATAACAAATCAATTATTACTTGTCACTTATCATTTGCCACCAGCTTATTACGTTTCATTTGTCTCCTGTGCCTTATCACATGTCACTTGTCACATGTCACTTGTCACATGTCACTTGTCACTTGTCACATGTGACATGTCGCTTGTCACATGTCACTTGTGTCTATATTACATGCCACTTGTCACATAGGTATCACTTATCTCTTGTCCACATTTATGTAAGTTGTCACATCGTCACAAATAATTTTTGTATTGTCACTTGAACTGAAGATAGCGTTTTCCTTATTCCCTATAAAACCTAATTTATTTAATTGTATTCTGAATTATGCGACACATCTTAAAAGTTTGTGTGTCACACAGCACTTATGAATGTTAAAAGGGCTTACCAGAATCACTTTCGTATTCTCTCATTTTCTCATTTCGTACCATACCTCTTGAGTTGTGGAGTATGTGGCCCCAGCCCCTATTCAACCCCTATAACGACCCTGATGGCAATAAGCACTTGTTTTTGTACCCATAATTACTGGGCGCGTAAAAGAAAATTGCCCGGCAAAATAATTAACGCGCGCGAATCCGGCTCTCATGAAGATTGAGGAGGTAGCTCGTTTATTCTTTGGGTCTTTATTGAGAGGTCATTATCGATATTCCGTATAGACATTCGATTAAAGCGTGCTTATCGGGATCGTGAGGGAGGAGGTTAGGTAACTACAGATGTAGTTAATGCCTTCAATGAAAAGGGGAACACCATGAATTCTTCACATACTCTTATTCTGACTTGACGTATAAAAATTCTGGAATCATTCAATCTATTGATCTACAAAGGAAGGTCTGAGGTGGTCTAGGCTACACTGGATTTCCTTTTCACTTATCCTGTTGTGAGTTTCAATAATTATTTATTCCTTCGACATGCTCAGACCAAAGAAGCAAGCTTGATAATAGGTACTACATAAATGTTCATGGTTCCTCTGTGATGTAGATTTATGGTTAAAGTTGCCTTCCATAATATTCAAGTGCCAGATAGATCATTCTTTACACAGCCCAAAAGACATTATCTCTTCAGTGCCTGCAGTCAGTTGAGTGTGTAAAATCAGCACCCCATTATAACTAGATGCGATCCGCCCCTAACCGCAGGGGGTCGCAGCATCCCTTGTTGCGAACTGGCATCCCCTGACACCCATGGCGACCTGGTAGTTTTATTGCATATTCATGGCCGGTTTAGTTTTCGCAATCTGTGAAGTTGCATACATAGAAAGGAGGTTTGAATACGGACACCATTTGCAGTAGGTATTTAATAAAGGGTTACCTACAATATCAATGTTCCCTAGGAATATACTTTATGTGCTTTTTGAGATCCATATAAATAATTATGTTATACCGGAACATAATCAATTTGCATTGCACGAAAGTACCCTAGGATATTCTTAACACTACCTTTGAGACCCCAGAGAAGAAATAGCGCTGCTCAATAATAAAACTCCTACGGTTACTGTGAGCCTAATAGCTTTGTGAATTCATAATGCTCCCACGGGAACCCAATCCCGCTCTCCAGAAAGATAGACGAAAATCTACCATAGATAGTGATGACCTCCTAGCTTTTACTATTCCCTTGGTAATAGAGATCACACTTTAACCCTTTAAATATGATTTTGTCCCGCAGTTTAATATTTATCTACTTTTTATTTATCTCTGCATTTTAATTAAATACTTGTTAAATATTATTTATATGTATCGTAAATTTATTATGATTAACTCTCAGAACAAAACTTTCAATATAAGTTATGTTAGAAAATATTTATCTCATTCCCTACGAATAGAAACGGGATGTAGCTACATCTCTATCTCTGTCAGAACGTTTCTTGTTTTTCTAAGAGATTTTTCTTTTTATACCATAGACGCGCCCCTTGGGCAAAGCAATACATATCTAATCGCCGTACCAAGGTCCCATGAATGAACAGGAATCAAAAAGAAGCTTAGAAGGCAAGGGAGTAGGGAATAAAGGGATTTTGTACAATAGAATCCGTTTTGCAATTGAAATGTAAATCGTGTACATTAGGGAATCATTTTATAAATAGGTACAAAACATTCACAATCATGAATCTGATTAAGTAGATTATTATCGTGCTTTGGTTGTAACACTCATTAATAGCTGTAATTTGGGTTTAAATTTATTTATAAAATCGATGAAAGCCTAAAGCTTTCAAAGTACCTAAGTACAAAATTGAAATTAAATTCCACTTTTTATGTTGCGTATATACTTATAATGTAGAGCCAATACGGAAAGGCATTCTAGAAGAAGTATACAAACGGCGAATTAATTTGAGCTCAGATTATAAAAGATCAATTTGCTGAAAATCTGGTTCCTCCTTCATAGCTCGAGAACTACATGAATGCAGAATCGCCTCATTGCATATAAATTAATTTTGACTAAGAAATGGAATAGCTTGCGTCTCTGTATCCTGAGATATACAACCTTGCGAATCTCGGGATCTTCGAAGTCAAAGTGAACAAGCACTTACGTGAACTCCACCTTCGACCTCAATCCTCGATCCTCGCTTACGTCAAACGTAGATTTAGTAAATAAAAGTAAAGAATGATAATAATACATAAAATTCGTGACCATCAGAAGGGTAGAAGTGGACCGAAACTGTTTATTCGCTCGTGTCATTTCGTGTGAGGCGGTCGTTTCGTCCCATTTGGATTGGCGCGTTTCAGCGTCGGGTCAAGCGGAGAGGAATCGCGTTTAAAATATTTCCACATTTCAGGAGTTAGGTATCTGACAAATACAAAATACTATTTTTTAATAGCCTATAGACTGTCCCACTGCTGGGCAAAGGCCTCATCTCCTCCTTTCCATTTTTCCCTATCCTCGGCGTCCTTATACCATCCTTTTTGGAAGTGGTCGATATCGTCCTTCCACCAACGCCTGGGCCTGCCTCGACGCCGCTGTCCTATTAGTATTAAGATAATTAATAAAAATAATGTCTTAACTTAAAGTACATACGTGTTGTTATCTATTTATTGCACTCGTCCTACCCGTGCGTATCACTATGTACCACGAAAAGGCTGCACTACATAATTTGTCAATGCGTCGTACTCCGCGTGAGATTTTACGGCACTTGGTTACGAGTTACGACTTCCGACGCGCCGGTCACTAATGTTCGTCTGCGTCTGCCTTCACCGCCTTTTTGTATTTACTTTGTACTATTTGTAGATAGTTTTGGCTGTTTCACAAAGTTATTTGATAATTTCGGTGAACGAAATTCAAAAACTTTGTTCTAAGTACATTGGACGAGACCTCAATCTATACTTTGTAGAACCCTGTTGCAATCTGTTTTTGTTATGATACCTTGACATTGGAAGGAATTTAAGTCAAAAAAATTAAAGCGACAAAAGTAATAAGGGAATAGCCTGATATCAACTGTACATATTTCTACATTTTACTTTGTTTTTTCATAACGACTCGATAAAATTTTACAGAATTCTTGACCCGAAACCACCTCCCTGAAATCGCAGAAAATGGCACGTTATCTACTTTATTTATTGAATTTGTATGATAATTTTTCTGCAGAAATACCTGTGGTAAGCTTGAAAAATAAAAACTTCATTGGTTTTTGTACAATCCCATAAAGTCCAGTTTCCTTGCGTCCCTGGATATCAGAGTTTTTAACTGTATCAGTTTTGTGTATTTCAACTGTCCTCCGTATACGTACGTTCTCCGCTGTAACTGTTCCATCATCATCAACCACAAATTGCAATGTGTCTCCGTATCTTTACGAGTGCTCACACAGTTCCCGAGTGACATTAAATAAAAAGCACTTACATGTATCCGTTGAGTTGGCACAATAGGGCCTCCAGCGGGCACCGGTCCCTCGTTTGTTTTAATTTGTGACGTCGTCCTCGTGCCTCTGTTCGCCTGGTACTCGTTGTGTGTCGCCGGATGAATATTCAGGAGGTTGTTTCTGTGATGTTGCGTCAATTGAAAAAAAAAGTCGGTACCTAACTTAGTCGATCGGTCGTGAGATGTCTATACAATAAAAAAAGCTGTAAGAAAATATCTTCGTATTACATGAATATAAGGACGTATATTTCGTAAAGCGCAATGAAGTCATCTCCATCTCTGGTGCACGTGACGTCATCGCATTTCAATAGCAAAGTAACTCCAATGTATTTCCCCGGCGGCCGTCCCTCGGGCAGGGTCCACTCGACGTAATCACGCCGCGAATTTAAATCCAAGGTAATGCCTCTGCGGTGACGCTGCACGCCTGGTGTTTTAGAGACACCGAAAAATGGCGAAGTGCGCCTGGTATGTCGTTTTTCACGACCTAACCGGTAGTCTAGCTAGGTATTAATTAGTACTTAAACATTCCTTGGTCCTTAACATCGTCCTAATTACCGAATAACGAGGAATCCTTTTGAGTACATACTCCTTGTTATAGATTTTACAAGTGGTTAACGGGAGAATGCCTGTAGTACTCTTGAAAATCAAGATCAAAATTTCATTTTTACAAAACCAGCGGCAGATATAAAAGTTATAATTCCAGGCCATTTTGGGAAAATGGTCATTATGGAATCGAGCGTTTTTTCGCTGTAGCATTTCCATAGTTCCGTTAATTATACGAGCAACGCCGCAGGTTGATTTTAACCCAATAAGTTGATTTAGGTTCCTACAGTTTCCTCTGACGT
Source organism: Hofmannophila pseudospretella (assembly GCA_947369225.1). Taxonomy (NCBI): domain Eukaryota; kingdom Metazoa; phylum Arthropoda; class Insecta; order Lepidoptera; family Oecophoridae; genus Hofmannophila; species Hofmannophila pseudospretella. The sequence goes on along the minus strand of OX376329.1, from coordinate 13,150,060 downwards.
CTTTCTAAAAACTTTTAATTGAAAATGACGTAATATTGTTAGCTTAAGCTTAGCAGTTTGAACAGTTAACTCCAAAATTTCCTTCCGTTAAACATAATGTTTAAAACGGCAAGTTTAAAACTTTTATCTCGAAATTCGTAAGGTACCTAAAGCCTCAGGGCGGTTGAAATAAACTAAATTGTCTCGAGTTAAGCACGTCTATTAAATTAACCCTACGCGGGCCAAAACTAAAAGGTGTGCAATAATTTTAACGAACCAGACGAATAACGAGAGACAAGTGCCGACATTATTATTAGAGGCCATAACCGGATCTATCCAGATATAGGGTTGCCGGCAATAATAACCGGCGGGCACGCAATCGAATTACCGGACGCCCCCGGTCCGGTACCGGTAATAATCACGTTTGAAAGTGACAGTCCGCTTCTAGCCGGTGGAAGGATAAAACCTTTTATTGGCGTCGTAATTTTGAAGAGCAGCGTTTTTAGGGTTAAAGGGAGCCGTTTCGAAGAGTTCTGGAAATGGACGGATTAAGTTATTATCTCTTACGTAGATCTTGATGAGTCGAGGTAGCGATTAAGAGTTGGTCGTATATTTTCCTCTTTGTCTTAACGCGTTATTATGAGGAGACTACATTCAAGCCACGAAATGAGAGCCAGCCCCTCTTCTCAGGGTTGACAGCGAATTAGCGACGTGGACTGGTGGACTATATTTTTCTTTCTTTTCTTGTTTATTTAAAAAAGTATTTTCTGTTCTTTTACCCCATCAAAAGGCAGTAAGGTTTCCATTTAGAATAGAGAAACTATTAACGCAAATACACATATTACCAAAACTGTACCTGAATCGTTATTTAGGTAATCTTGGGTTCTCATATTAACGGAACCCCAAACAAAATAGATTTACGATTCTCGTATTAAAACGTTGTAACTAACTGTGTTATGTTTGTTTTTACGGCACGTTTATTTCACGCGCGGTCGAGACGCCGGTATTTTTCCGGACCACGTGAATGTGTCTCCGGGGACTCGTAATGATGAAGAGCCTTTCCACACTCCCCTCCTCACATGCACCTCCTACCGCGTCGGGCCGAGCGGGGAATTCAATAGAATTACCAACTTGTACGCACGCCGCATCGCCACTTGTCTAATATGAAATGGTGTGAAATGAATGGTCATAAATTAATATTCCCGTTTTGAAAATGCGGATTATTTCAAGGTTTTTTCTAGTAGCATACTTACTACATTTTCATAAAAACTAAATTTAATTATTATTGTCTAGATCATGAAGGAACGAATACCGGAACTGCGAGGCTATTTTTGCTTTCATCCAAGGTCTAGGATACCTTGCTTACAAATACAAGGCTGTTTTGGATTCTAAAAGAAACTTGTTAGAAAAATATTATGTTATAAACAAACAAATATTTAAACTTTGATATGTTACCTCTATTAAAGGACCAAGCCCTAAACCACCCTTGTTATAAGGGTTGGTTGTGACACCTCTTCTTCCGCTCTTTTACCCTGGTATTTGGGGTTGTAAGAATACACCCCACGCCCTATGTTTACGATCCTTGTGTGTAATTTTAGTAAATGTTTAGGTATTTAGAAAGTAACGTGATTTAGTACTGTTATTTATTACGTGTCCATTCCGCACTGCTTTTCATACAGAATCTGTAATCCTGATGATGATATTTCATGATTCTTCTTCTTTATTGTCAGAGTTGTTCAGGTGTTATATTAACACATAGTTACTGGGAATAATACTGGAACCCCTATGGGTGTGTCCCTCGCCCCATCCGCCGTGAAATCTCTTGCACTTTCCTCATGTCCTGGTTATCATGTATGAATATTTATTACGTCACTGTTGTTTAAAAGGTGTTTAAAAGAAATAGGGGTGCGCTTCTGAAGTCTTCTATGATATTCTCGTGCCCTGGTAGATGCTGGAATATTACGTGTCGTGATTTATGATTTTTGGCGTGTGCGTTATTTATTTTTCGTTGTTTTGACTAGGTAGTATGGTCACAGAATACACACAGTTAGTTGCCTTGTAATAAGGGGTGCGATGTAAAATGGGATGTCACAACATTTTTATGGGACATGTTTCTTACTCCTCGGTGATTCTGCTTTTCTGGTAATCTGTCTTGAAATATGAATGAACAGGGCCGTACGAACTGGCCGTCTGGAGCTATAAAATAGTAGATTGTACCCATAAGGGACCAAAAAGTATATTTTCGGCGAGGGCGTTATATCGAATCCAGAGCTTGCGAAGGATTCTAATGTAGAATCCTTAGAAAATACCCGAGATGGTAATAATTTTGATAAACTCTGCTTTTCATTCCACCTATGAGAAAAACAAATAAGAGGCGCTTTTATTTAAAAGCGCAACAACAACAACAACATGAACAACTACAACTCATGAATATATTTTTTATTCATATAAAATGGTACCTACCTATTACAATGTATTGTAATTATTGGACAAAGCAAAAGTAACTTATCTAAATATACATTTTTCACTTCACACCAACAACATAAATTTTCCCATACGATGAAATTGATATAGGTTTCCAAGTATATTTCCTGGGATTTCATGGGTAAATGGATTATGCATCACATATTTCACATTAGTTTTAAGTTTCAATACATTCCGGTGTTAATATTTCGCTTTCACTACTGGGTGAAACGTATTTTTTGAAATTATTTTGTAACAATAAACACCGTGATTGTTGTTTTTTTTAAGGCAAAGGGAACTGAGCCCATACAGCCATGTCTGATGAAAAATTATTATCGACAATCCTACCTGCGCCTTCTACCTACCTACCTACCTGCGCTACCTTCTCTTGGTTGGTGGTGGTTGATTTATGTCGGAATGGCTGCCCCTTATTATCATTATTGATTGTAACTACTCCTGCATTGGGGTTGAAAGAAATCTTGTCCTGTGATCGGGGTGTATTTTAGAATGTTATCTCCTTGATGTTCCTGTTTCTCGGGTAATTTATATTAACAAACACGTGACTGGATAGCAACAGGCAATAGTTTTTGTATCATCCCTCACCTATTCAGTCAAATAAAGCAGGCCTGTTATTCTTTTAAAAACGATGTATTCTTGGAGTATTCAAATATGTATGTTCTTTATGTCCATTTCATGGACCAAGTGATTGACGGTGGCACTATTTATAATGCCCGGGCAGTATGAATAATGACAAGTCGGACTCCTTCGATTTATCTTTGTGCCTCCTTAACGACACTTTGACCAGCCATTAGTAATTATCATATTACCGCCTCATTTTGGGCATTATTCAAACTGTCTGTCAATAATGTCTTATTATTCACTTTGTCCATAACATCCATATGTATTTTAAAGTCAAATATACAACCATTGTTTTATACCCTATTCCGTTCCTATTCTATATAAAAGTTCAAAATGGAAGTGGTTCATCTATTAAGCCTTTCTCATCATCATGACTAATTGAATCCCCTATTCACCCCTGGGTATATTGTTTACTTCTCTATTTTTATTATCGCCTAGTACTGTAACACCATAGGGGTGTAAACCCCATTGTTATTGTGTTAACAATGGGGTTCGCCAGAGTGGGTTTGCCACACAAACAGGAAGTGTAGCAGCTGCGTATAGAGTGAGATAGATATATCTTCTATGGTATTAACGTGGGGATCATGGGACCAATGGGAAAGGCTTTTATCGTAAATGGTTATAGTTTTTGTTATGGGGAGCCTTGAACAACTTGCAAAGAGTAAAACAGCCAAGTCTCCATGGAATTTATGAGTTCCTGGTTGTAGAAAGCTTTAAAAAGCTGTGATTTCTGATTTACTCACCCTAAATTGGTTTATAAATAGTATAAATTATATAGTTTCGATTATTATTAATCATTTAGCATGAGGATGGTTGACGCCTTCATTGTACCTACGTAATATTCATTTCACGTATTGAAAAAATCTGTACACATAGCCAGTATTTTAATATGGACGCAAAAATACGCCCGCCATTCAAAGAAACTGTACAAAAAAGCGACTTGTTAGTTATTTTTCATGTTCTTCTGACGCCATTGTTGAGGGACACAAAAGGCCCGGCTACCAGGCTCGCAGAGCCTGTGCAGAGATTGACCGATCGCGCAAATTGAATGTCCGTCGAACACGATGGCGACAACACCCCATTGTCCCGCTGGCTTTTCAAGAGACTGGCAATATTTCACGCGAGCACGAAATATTCCGACGGAATTAGCCCAAGAAACCAAAGGGCATGTACGTGTATTTGCTACTTGGAAGAAAGTACTTCATCATAAAGAAAACAAAAGACAATCCCAGACTTAGATAATCGCATACATGCGGACGTACACCTTTATAAAATTACACCTACGCAAGCCTATTCTCACGTCTCTACGTTTAATGCGGTAGAGACATATGACTCTCTTTGGATGCGGACCTCGTGCTGCTTGAAACCAGTAGTATGTAATTTCTTTCTTGCCTTCACATAAAATAACATTTTACCCTTGACAGTCCAAGGCCTTCCGTAAATCCCGGATAGTTTTTTTCTGGATAACGGGCGTCGTATTCCCGTGATATTGATATCTCGGGTACCAGGATAACATGGGCGTATAACTAGTGAGACGGTTTGTTAGCCCTTTGAAGGATAGATACGTCCTGCGTAGGACGGATAATGGATTGTGATCAATGGGTTGTCATGGTTGTCATGATCACGTGTTGTACGGGGGTGTAGGCATCTTATGTTGTGAAATGTCGGAAAATATGCAATGTGTGTTCAAATTGTAGTTTCATGAATCCGAATGTTTTAGTTTCTTACTAGTAATAGAGCATAAAATCTTATCTTATCTTCAATAAATATTTCATATTTCACTCTTCTGCACTGTACTGCCGGTAACCTATTAATAATTCTTCTATCGCCTAGGTTGCCTGGAAGAGATCGCTATGAGCGATAAGGCCGCCTTTACACTTATTCTATGTTTCCTTTCCTATGTAATTTTCTTGTGTACAATAAAGTATTAATCTATCTTATGGATATGCTTTTTGCGCAACATTAGCGCCAATACCTATTTTCCTTCCATCCTGTCCTTCATTACCTACGTTTTCTTCATCCAGATTGTTAACCAATTCTGCATAGATCGCCATTCTATCCAACCCACACTGATCAATACTGTTACAATTGGTACAGAAGCTTGATTGATTCTGATTAACCTTCCCGTACCCATTTCAGATTCATTACAGTCTGCTAAAAACATTTAATCCACAATTTCGTAATGATTGTCAATCCTACTACCTAGTCATTATCATCATCAGCCTATTAATGTCTCCACTGTTGGGCACAGGCTTTCCCTTGCATAATCGCAGCAAAATTGTAGCTTTATTTTTGAATTTCAGGGCAGATTATATCGTTCTGAGAAACTCTCATGGCGTGGGTGGCCTCCACGATTGTGAAGCAGTCTCTCTTTCTTTGAACCCGCCAGGCCTTTTTTTACCTTCATCTAAGCTTTGTCTACCTACCAGTAATTTGTCTATGATGAGTGGAAGATACAAGGTATGTTCCTTGGATCCCTGTCGCATTAAGTTTTTGTTATGATTTACTTTTACTTTACTTTACTTATAATACCCTGATATGTTGGCCATTGACCTACAAGTATTGTGTCTAGCTGATGATTAGCAGTTAAATCCAATGATACTAATGATGTCCGTCTCTTTGTTACAGCTGGTGGGCGGCGAATTCGACATGGAGCTGAACTTCGTGATCCAGGACGCGCAGAACATCCAGCACATGCTGGAGCTGCTGGACCACTGCCCGTCCAGCTTGCAGGTGCGTTGTTCACACCTCATTAAATTGTTCTACGTGGTTATTTCCATAGAAAAATCACGACCCTCATCAATGAGGAATACTATTGAGAAGAGTAGGTACAGGGTAAATTATTCTGTGTTATCTGTATTTCCCGAAACCTACAACCTTGGGATCTTCAAGGCCAGAGTGAATAGTCATTTACTGGACCCGCATGCTCCATCGTCGACCTCATCGTCGCTTACCATCAGGCGAGATCGAGGTCAAATGCCGGTTTAGTAGTAAATAAAAAAATATTAAAACAAAATATATCTAGATTGGAGATACTCTTTCATAGACTAGATTTATAGATCGAATTTTTAGTCTGTCTTATGCACAATAGTAGACATCAAAGTACTTACCTACGTTTACTTTAGTATTTCTCTTTGTAACCTAAAAATAGAATTTCACGAAAACAACTTCCAAGTCGAAAAGTGCATAATATCTTTATTTGCCAGTCAGATCGGAGACTGAACAGTCAAAATTAAAAGTAAAATATACTCTATTGCACAAATAGAAAACAACAAACCAAAGATAGAAAAATAAATAGTGACGTACAATTTAGGCCGCCTTATCGCGAAGAGCGATCTCTTCCAGGCAACCAGAGAAAGAGGTAGTAGGTGTGCAATCATTACGGAAAACGTTATTTAAGAGAATTTTATCAAATGCCTTTTTTTTGTCGACTAAGTGAATAGCTGTTATGGCGTCAACCAATTCCCGTATTTCATATCTGTTATTTTACAAAATTGCCACCTCCTATCCCTATCTCGCATCCCTTTCTGTCTCGTGCCCTGAGATATTGTCTGTGCATCTCATAAATGGGACGGCCCGGTGAATGCATCTTTTTGTATGACCTTTTTTGTTGGAGGCGGCCGTTGATGTTTGCTTTCTTTTTTGTAGGGTCTTGAGACGGCTACACCGCCTCGGGACTCGTGTTGCCCTGGTATCAAAGTAGATCATGTTAAACCCTTTGGATCATTTGCTACTTTTGTTTTGTGCAATTTTGCGAAATTTTCGGAACAGGTGTGTGTGTTCTTTCTCCAACTAATAAATATTTCTTATTGGAATTGGAATGTAATACAGGGTGGACCAAAAGTCCGTTAACATTTGAATAGGTCGCTGCGTCGGCGCGGGCGGGGTATTGGCGCGGGGGGTGTTACTACAAGCGAGAGCTACTAATAGGGATTTAGTACCATGGCGTCATTCAGCGGAGCGCAACGCGCATTTTGCGTACGCGAGTACTATCGAAACAACGATTCTACGACCGAAGCTAAACGGAAATTTTGTAATCATTACAATATACGGAACAGAAATCAAGCACCAACAATTCAAACGATTAAAAAATGGGTACAGAAGTTCGAAACAACAGGTTCAACTTTAAGTCAACCACGATCCGGCCGACCTAGGACATCGCGCGATCCAGTAAACATAGAGCGTGTACGAGCGTCTGTTCGAGAACAACCTGGTCTCTCTACTCGAAAGCGGTCTAGTGCTTTAGATGTGCCCAGAACATCTCTAAATCGCATTCTACACAAAGATTTACATTTACATCCTTACAAAATTCAAATTGTACAGGCTTTAAAGCCAAATGACCCTGCTCAGAGACTGCAGTTTGCTAACGAAGTGCTTGAGAGGTTTACGAGCTTCAATAACATCTTTTTCTTAGACGAGGCACACTTCCACCTAAATGGACATGTCAATCGACAAAATTGCAGATACTGGAGTGACACTAACCCGGACTTGAAGCACCAAAAACCTTTACACTCGCCCAAGGTTACTGTATGGGCCGCATTGTCAGCCAGCGGAATCATTGGTCCATATTTTTATGAAGATCAGAGAAACCGCGCCGTCACCGTTAATACAGAGCGATACATTGTGATGCTACAGAATTTTTTTGCTCCAGCATTACAGGACTTCTCAGGCTTTAATCGAAGCTCTTGGTTCCAACAAGATGGGGCAACATGTCACACCTCCAATGACTCTATAGCAGCACTTCGTGAAATTTTTGGCCAAAAAGTCATATCCAAAAGAGGTGACATTCACTGGCCACCCCGCAGCCCGGATTTAACTCCAATGGACTTTTACCTTTGGGGATATCTCAAAAGTAAAGTTTACATCAGCAACCCAGTGTCTATTGAGGAATTAAAAGAAAATATACGCGAGGAAATGCAGAACATTTCACCAACCACTTGTCGGGCGGTCATGCAAAATTTCCGTTCCCGGTTACAGGTGTGCCAGGTTGAACAAGGGTCACATTTGAATGATGTTATTTTTAAAAAGTGAAATCCTAATTTGTCTACTTTATTATTAAATAAACAGTTTTTCACTAAAGTAGCATTTGTATTTTTTATAACCATTTTAAATGTTAACGGACTTTTGGTCCACCCTGTACTAGTAAACAGGTCTGAGTAAATGCTAATATTACTGTAGGCGCCGAACTAATTAATTCCCTTTATTAAGTACTCTCCAAGTGTGCCCAGGCCTATAGTATGGTTGCAATTAACATTGAAACGATATTGGTTCATGAATGTTTGGCACATTGTAAGTACCCTAGTAAATGTAATCCAGGACCTAATTCATCATCTTTTTATCCTTTGTCCTGGAGCTGCATTATTGTTGGAGAACGTGTCTCGAGGAATCGACTATTGAATTATTAATCTGCCATTTCCACAGCCCAGCACGTCTCGGCATGGGTGGCGGGTGATGCACTATTGAGCGAAATTCCCTATTGCGATCTTGCCTTTGTTCTTATGCGAGCCTGGTATTTATTGTTTTACCATTCCTTATTTAAAATTCAAATTATTATTGTTCCCGGCGCTCTATTTTCTCTGTTTTACCTCACCATTTATAATCAAAATTGATAAACAAAAAAATCCTTTTTCTTCCCAAAAATAGTAAAATGTAAACGCTTTTTTAATTTAAAATGTTTTTGAACATCAGATACTGGACATTTGAACATTGGTTATTGCTCATATGCTCATTGTTCAATTGGGCATTGGTCATTCGGACATTGGATATTATAGCGCCCTTCAGTGTCTCTTTAATGAACTTGTATTAAATCTTGTTTCACCATCATCACCATCAGCCTATTAATGTCCCCACTGTTGGGCCACAGGCCAGGAAAATTACATTGTAGGGTTTCATTATTTATTGGGGTATTTATTGGTCGTAGAAAAAGTAGTGTATACAACTGCACGTAATGGCGATTTTAACACTTTAACGATTTTTTATGAAACTCGGCTGCGCTCCTCATAAACAGTTCTCATGTTAAAATCGCTATCATTACGTGGCCGTCGCATAAACTACTATTTTGTTTCTTATTTAAATTTCCAAAAGTAATTTGGCTGGTCTTGCTAAGGAATTATTCATTGTCGTAGCGCAGAAGGAACGCAAAGACTTGTTCATTACTTATGGATTTGGTACTTTGGGTAAACATTTTCGTTCTGTGAGTATTCCCTTGGCAACGGAAACATCTAAATCTCCAGTTACACGGAATTAGGTGGGTACTAGAACTTTATTCTTGTGATTACGGATTAGTTAGAATACCTATACAATTAATGTATCTACTGTATTTCCGAAACGACAAAATATTGCAGATTTTATCATCTGCATAGAATATCTGTAGATAAATCTACATGTATGGCGATCCAGACTGTAATCAATTTTGTACTAGATGCCTTGGATGGTTCGTATAAATGCTCAAGTATTTTTTGCGACCTATCTAAGGCATTTGACTGCTTGCGACATGACATTTTGCTTCAGAAATTGGAATATTATAGAGTTACCGGATTGGAGCTGCAACTATTGGAGTCCTATCTCAAAGATAGGTGTCAGGTACTGGATGTGAACGGTGTTCAATCAACTACAAGAACAACTGATATCGGAGTACCACAGGGTTCCATACTTGGCCCCCTTTTATTCTTAGTTTATATAAATGACCTACCCAAATCTCTACCCGACTGGGCTTTTGTGACTTTATTTTCTGACGATACTCACGTAGGAGTTAAAGATAAAAATGTAACTAAATTGGAACATAAGATTACATATGTTATGGACATACTGCAGAATTGGTTTGAGGTTAACGGGATTATATTAAACATTGATAAAACTACAAGAATGACATATGCAACAAGGAAAAATAATGAAGCTGACATGATAAATTGTAAAACAGATACCAAGTTTTTGGGTTACACAATGGATTACACAGTGACCCACACCTTACACATTAAAAACATTTGTAAGAAAATAACGAGCGCCAACTATGCCCTGTTCAAACTGAAACCATTAGTAAACAAAGAGGCTCTTATTACAGTGTACTATGCTTATGTGCATTCTATATTAAGTTATGCGATTAACGTTTGGGGCAACGGAGCAGAAATACAAAGAGTTCTAATATTGCAAAAGAGAGCCATCCGAATTATAAACGGCAAACATAGACGCACTTCGGCTAGAAAATATTTTGTAAAGAATAAAATAATGACTGTAATATCATTGTACATATACAACTCAATACTAGAAGTACATAAAAATAAACAAACATTTACGAGAGGAAGAGATGTACACCAGTATAACACGAGAAATAAGGACAAACTTCTAGTACCACGAACGAGGCTGACTAAAACAAAAAAACAAGGAGTCTCTGTTAAAATAACCATGTACAATAAGCTACCATTAGCAATAACTGAGCTATCATTTTTAGAGTTCAAGAGTAGAATGAAAAAGTTTTTCGAAAACAATCCTTTTTATAATTTAAATGAATATATAAATGCGCCTATTAAATATTTCCAACTGGACGATATCGGAAGATTGAACGATTTTACTTCAATGTAATTAGTTATTAAGATTTATTAATAAGTACTTTTTTTTAATAAGTACTTACATTATTATTACTATTATTTGTAAATTTGACGTACTTGATGTAACGTACCCAGTTACAAGAATAAATAATTTTGAATTTGAATAGAATAATTTTATTTCATACTACACAATTTGAAATATACATGTCAAAAATATAATTCTTATTTGTAGAATGATCGTCAGATAAATTAATTTAAAATAATGTAATAAACATTGAAAATAAATTGGTAGGTGACTTAACTACGTAACTACCTATAATGTAAAGAATGACTATAATGTTTATTCAAAATAAAATAACACTAAAATAAATGCTTAAGCTAAAATTACAAAAAAATACCTAACTATTTTACAAATATAATACCTGGCCCAGGTCTCTGCCTGCAGGGAGTGTCCCGAGGAGGCTGGCGGCGTTGCCCCGCTGTATAGCGAGGCTTATACGCTGAGCGAAGTAGAGGCCAGCCTTCTGGTCCCGCGATGTCTCTACGAGGCGCTTGGCTATGTCCCGGTAGAGGCAGTGGGCTCCAGGCCCCCACGGCCCCAAGGTCGTCATTCCGAACGGCGCAAATATGCAATCACCACCAGGCCCGCATGTTTGCGCCGCTTGAGGTTCTCCGCAGCTGCCGCTGCTGACCCGGCCTTCGCCGCCGTGGCTGGTAGGTGGGACGGGGCAAGGGTGTCGACGCAGGTAGCGTCCCACACCAGAGACTGTCCCAGCTTCCAGGGCACGAGTGTCATACCGTCGGGCCTTTTACCGTCATCGCGAGCCAGACCATTGGGCGCCATGACTATAATTATTGTTAATGAATTATGGAGATGATTTTAATGTCAGGTAAACACATAATATAGATGTTAAATTCAAAATTTCATCCATACATTTTATCCATAAATTCCCTAACTGAATAAAATTATTTATCTAATAAAAGGTTTCTCAGTCGGCGATTAAACGTTTCGTCATTAAGTTCATTTCTCAAGTGTGCAGGCAAGTGCTCATAGAGCGATAGGATTTGTAATTGACACCAATATTACTCATAGAAGAGTTACAATTCACTAGTTGATAGATTTCATAAAAATATTGTTTACTTTGAAATAATTATCATCAGGATTCAGGGGTAAAGCTCCTTGCAATCCCCCGCCGCGACATGCAATACCCCTCGGGGTACTATGCGCTCCTGGTAATATATGGATTCATTTAAAGGGTTAATGACGTCACTCCGTCACTCGCACTGAGGCCATTGACTGATTTACCGGTAGTTCAGATTTAGAAAGCTAGGATCCTGCGTGTTATGTAATACTACTGACGTATTCGGTATGTAAGTGAAAGGTAAATTATGTACCTATTACGTTGTTGTCTAACTGGTTACTGCTCCAGTTAGATAAGGATGGTAATTTCGGCACACGTTTACAACGTTTCCGTAGTGTAGTGGTTATCACGTGTGCTTCACACGCACAAGGCCCCCGGTTCGATCCCGGGCGGAAACAGGAGTGACTTTTTTATTTATTTTCTATTTTTATTTTATTTTAATAATTTGTGAAGAGGTTACTTTGACCGTTGGGTCGATTCAAAGGAAACTTTGTGCGCTATTCAGAGTTGCGGAAAGTTGGTATCAGATTTAACCGGGGTAAGCCGGGATTACCGCGCACGCTGGCTTTTAGTTACTGGCGAGGGAAACGGTAACTTTTAATACTCAGTTAAATTAATTCAATATAGTTAGCCAGACATGGAATGATTTGTATAGGGTTATTTTTAATTCAAGAATAAACCCTCAACCTCAATCTCACCTGGTGGTAAGTGACGATGAGGCCGAAGATGGAGCACACGGGCTCAGTAAGACGTGACATTTGACGACAGATTTTACATAGAAGAGTGGTCGCTAGCCAGACGGACATTGAAGGGATCCTAACACCATCAAGTTTAAGTTTGTTCTACCACATGAGAAACTATAGAAGTTTTAGGACAATAATTATTGATAGCTTAAACTGAAGTCTTCGACATCAAAATATACACATTTTACAATTTTTTTAAATTACATTGAATGTTATAGAAATCCTAAAATACAGAAATGCACTATCCTGGAAAATTATCAGATTGATTGAAGATCTGAAATTAAGCATTACACACATACCACAATAAGGAAATAAGGTTTCACGAGTATGAAGAAATCAAGTAATACCGTGAAAAAAATACTGCTCTTTCTTTGGTAAGTTACCTTTCTAAAGACGAGGGCGTAATGGGCAGATTATTACAGTTATAAACCAGCCACTCTCCAAAGCAGCTATCAAACTATTTTGTTACATCAGGCGCTGTCTCAGGGCAGGAGTTTAGTGATTAAGAAAATCAGGTAAATCAAATCAAATTGTTTTATTGTAAGTAAGTACCTTATAGTACATTTTTACAGCGTCATTTTTTTTACTCTACCACCGCTTCGTAAGGTGCTATAACTGAAAGGAAAGAAGCGGCGCAAGAAACTTTCAGCAGCACATCTTTTGAAATAAATATATCTTACAATAATTATGAATACAATCATATACACCATGTGCAGTGCTGGAGCTGAAAAAAGACGAGGGAAGACTCTAATAACACTTGAGCTTCCCATTCCTTCCTTTAGTGACCCTCACGAGGCTGAAATGGTCACCTTGTCGTATCGTGCCTCTAGGCTGCCTTTCCACCGAAACTGTGCGAGAAAGCGAAGTGTTGAGCGAGGATAAAATCCGCCAATAGAAACGCGCCATTATCAAGTGACTATTAAAATGGAGCGATCCTATTGGCGGTTTTTTTCCTCGCTCACCACCTCGCTTCCTCGCACAGCTTTGGTGGAAAGGCACCCTTAAAACATGATTTCAAATAGGTTCTATGTTGCAATACAATAATTTTCTATTATTTCTATTTATATACCTTGCCCCGACATTCAAAGATAAAAACCATAAATAGAATGGGATTCAGACGGGCATTACAGCAGTAGGCATTGTTCCGGTATCGGGTATCGGGATCGCATAAATACGGATTACACTAGCTCGGGGTACAACCGTACAATGTATCCAGGAGCGTGGAGTAGGCTCAGATTATATGGACGAGGCATAAATGGTAGTGAATAGGTTTGTGTGTTGTGCGTTGTTTGGATCATCACGCTATTTACTAATGTCTTAGTTTGATGGTCAGTTTTCGAATTCATATCGTTCTTCAATTTAGTCCATAGTTCAGCACCACCAACCACCCTTTTAACTATTTCTACCGGAAAGTAGCATTGCTGTGTTTTTGTTTGAAGGATAAGAGTGCCAGCGTAATTACCGTCACATGAGTCACTCCTTCCCAAGGTTAGCAGCGTATCAAACAAAACCCTCTAATAAATGTAATAGTGAAATTGAAATTGAAAACGTTTATTTAGCACTGTAAACACGAAATATACAAAGATTAATACATGCAGCACAAAACATCCGGTGCGGGGTACAGTGCCAAAAAGGGTACACAAGCTCAGCATAATGCTGAGGCAAGCCACAGCGCTGATCTTCAGCTGGGCCCTCAGTGACTGCACGGACGAAGAAAGCAACAGTGTGTGCGTGTAGTGTTGTATGAGTGTGTTTGTTTTTATGAATGAGGATATTAGTGTGTATGTGAGATACTGAGTGTGTGGGAGGGTGATGGCATGGTGCGGGTGTATTTACGTGGTATTATGTGTGTGGAGTGAGGTAAGATTTCTATGGCTGACGGCGACCATTTACCATCAGGTGGTCAGATTGCTCGTCTGCTCTCCTTTCCTAAAAAAGGGTATAAACTCAGAACACTTTTAATGTGATCTTTCTTTCTCCTTTCTTTTATTAATTTTTGTATTACTTTCTTTTTATATTTTTTAACATATTTTAGACGTTTTAATAAAATATGATCCTTGTCAAAACGTCACCTGTTACTGTCTTTGGTTACAAAGTTTTGTGACTTGCCACTTCGTATTTTCAAATTCATTCGTTTCCAAGATGATGAAAACAAGCCCCGCCTGCCTCCTGACGGAGAAAATATCAAGTAAACTATATGGTATCAATGACCAGTAATTTTTGCACTCACTCCGCTGGTTCAGTGATCCGACGACGTCCAAGAGACGCCCCATTGTTGCTCCTTTCGCGTGATAGCAAGCCAGTTACTAATTTGTATTGTTTTGTTTGAGTAATAAGGTTCTAAATCAATCACTCACGTCGTTGATCACAATAACAGTGACATTCTGACGTAGGAGTTAAGATTGGACCAAAATACGACTAGACAAAATGAAATGTGACACTGCATCCCGCTTCGTACCCACCTCCGTACCTCAAAAAAGGCGCACATCGGTTTCCCTGTAATGGTATGATACTGGGTCCATTCTTTTCTTATTCTTCTATGTATGACTCCACGTAAGTGTGAGTATGTGTATTTTCCCCACGCTGTCGGCTCAGCCACCCCAGTTCAGCGAAATACGGTCTCCGGTTGACAGCAGTTGGTTGCAGGTGTCTTGCTAGTCGAAGGCTCAAGACCGTCTTAATCTCCACCTTGCTTCTGTTCTTCAGTTCACCTTGTTTCTTCAGTTGCAGAGCAGTTGAGTAGTACATGCTCAACCGTCTCACTGTCTTCCAGGCATCCTCTACACAAAGATCTATCTGTATCACCCAAGTAAAACATTTGTTTGTTAAGGTTGCAGTGGACCATTAACACCTCAACTAGTCTGAGGTTAGCACGGTTCTATTTTAATAGGTAGTTAGTTTCCTGGCTCCATTCTTGGTGGTCTTGTTACCTTCAGTGACATTCATCTCTGACGGCTGCCGCAGTGTCGTGTCACAGATTAAACATTAAACATTCAGAGGTGACACGACTCCCACCTTCATTACTCGCGAGGTGTCTAATGTCATCTAAATTAATCTCGTGAAGTAAGATTAGCTTGTAGGGTTTATTATGTGGCTTAGATAATGCGGATGCGGAAAACAGTAGCCGCTAGCAAAAAAACATTTCCACAATGTTCAAATAGGCTTTCAATCTTATGCAGAGTCTCACCCTCAATCAACAACTGGGTTTCTTTCGAATCCTAAGTATCCGAAAAAGCTAGGTTATTCCCATGTCCATCCCACTGTTCCCGCGGATACGGATTTCAGAAGAGTCGGACTAAAGTATGAGGATGCGGATCATGACAGAAATATTTAACCCTATTAGCTCAAGCATGTTTTTTTTGTGGCAATTGTAACCTTTTTAATTAAATCGTCGAAGGTTGCCTGCAAAAGATCGATCTGAATGTGCTAATTGACCCCATTTTAGGGAAATTTAAAAAAAACCGGAAATGTCATTATTGTCACAATTGTGTTTTTTTATATATAAGAAAGGCAACGGTATCTAGATAAATCAGCCAAGAATAAAAATTATTAAATATGAAAAAATCGATATGGTAGGTAATCGATTTAAAATAAAAGGGTTACACAATAAAGTGTTTTTCTTTTTTTCTTTCAAGCAGAAATATGTAAAATAGAAGCATTATATTCTTTAGCAGATTGCGCGAGGATTTTATGGATTTCATCTTGAGTAACAGTGCTATCTAGACGTTGAGTATGTCTGGGTTGCCTTGTTACGATTTCTCCTCTAACTTTGTCATTTTCGTCAGTTTTATCTCTACAAGCGAGTTTCTCGCTGGTATTCTAT
Organism: Hofmannophila pseudospretella; assembly: GCA_947369225.1. Classification (NCBI taxonomy): domain Eukaryota; kingdom Metazoa; phylum Arthropoda; class Insecta; order Lepidoptera; family Oecophoridae; genus Hofmannophila; species Hofmannophila pseudospretella. The sequence continues at coordinate 13,133,727 of OX376329.1, read as the reverse complement.
GCTTGCTTGCTGTTGCTTATCCTATGGTTAGTGGCCAACCTATTTGTCTGAGTGGTTCAGGCCGCCCGTAGGCCTCTGACATGGCTTAACGACTGCTGTCGAACGACAACAACTGGGACCGACTGCTCAACGTGCTCTCCGAGGCACGGAGGAGCTCAGATGAAAAATGCCACAAGCGGTCACCCATCCTGGTACCGACCGCGCCAACGTTGCTTAACCTGCACGATCAGTTTCGGCTACGAGCTCTTCGATATATCGGTATTCTGTCGTATAATATCTTGAAAATGAAGATCTATTTTACTACAAGCATCCCAAACCCAACAACAGATTAACCTATATTATTACAACATCATGTTGAGAATACTATGATGGATGACGTATCAGACCAAAGTGGCGAGAAATGCAGCGTCATGATATGAGACGTTTTCTGAAGTATTATTAGTGGGGGCTGATGGGCTGTCGACCCGGGGGTTATTTGACGTCCTATATCAATAATTCGTGTAGTATAGGTTGGGGTAGTGCGGCTGTGGGGTAAGATCGTTGATTACAAATTACTGCCTAATCTAGCGGTAACACTGCTGGAAAAACAGCTCACAACGCGAACGAGAGAAAGACGTCGCAAGCTGTTATACTAGCACTTATTGAGCACTCAGCACTTGAGTAGCTGGTAGCCTAGTTGCGAGCACGGTCCGAAAGCGATCGTGCAGGTTAAGCGACGTTGGCGCGGTCGGTACCTGGATGGGTGACCGCTTGCGGCATATTTCACCTGAGCTACTCCGTGCCTCGGAGAGCACGTTAAGCAGTCGGTCCCGGTTGTTATCGTTCGACAGCTGTCGTTCAGCCATGTCTGATGCCTACGGGCGGCCTGAACAACTCTGACAAATAGGTTGGCCACTAACCATACGATAAGCTAGCAAACACTTATTTACAGCATTAATTAGTGAACATTTTGTAAATTTCATGTTATTAAAATTGAAATCGTTTATTTAGCGCTGTAAACACCAGAATACAGAAGTATACAAAGTTTAATACATGCAGCACAGAACATCTGGTGTGGTACAGTGCCAAAAAGGGTACACCAGCTCAGCATAATGCTGAGGCAAGCCACAGCGCTGATTTTCAGCTGGCCCCTCAGTGACTGCACGGACGAAGAAAGCAACAGAGTGTGCGTGTTGTGTTGTATGAATGTGTTTGTTTGTATGAATGAGGACATTGACAATGTATACATTTTAATGACATTATCTTTTTCTTTTCTGTTTTCTTCTCAAAATCTGTATAAACATTATTAACTTGTGAATTCGGTGTATATGCCTGTAAAGGTAAAGTTTAATGTGACATGTTTATGCAACTATATCTGCAATATTTGTAATTCTTACCTAAACTTTTACATAATAAACCTTATCTTATCTTAGATTCGCCGGACTTCCCCTACGCACTCTAGTTTCTGGTTTGTGAACATTTTAAGAAACGGTCATTTGGGAAGTGAACCTAGTAAATCTGAATACGTTGATGCTTTGTGAATAGGAAATTGCGGGTAAGAATTAGAATTAGAATCATTTATTTCATTCTACAGAATTAGAAATATAGGTAGTATATACTAATTAGATACAAAAATTTACGTGCAAATATTTGATCATACAGTATGAAAATTCGATCCCGGATTACTAGTAGGTACCTACTTTATGCATGATAAAGTATTGGATATCGGACCGTAGGTACATCAAATGGGATTTGGTCCCTCATTTAATTATTTAAATACCGTTACAATAATCTGAAAATAACTCGTAATATGTAAGTAGGTAGGTAACTACTTTCAATTAACATTATTATTTTTTTTATTTATTTGGAGAACCAACAGCTATTATTAAAACAAATTAACCATACTTAAGAATCTAAACATAAGCCATAGGTTTTTTGTACATATTAATTGTGCATTCTAAATTGCGTAAGTTGTTAGTGAGGAGAAATAGGTGTCGTGCATGACATTGTGTTCCACGAGTATGTTGTACGAGGGGTGAGTGTGTGTATATGTGTGTGTGTGGGAGAGAGAGGGTGTGTGTGTGTGGGAGAGAGGGGGGAAAGAAGTGCATGTGTGTGTGAGGGTAGATAGATATGTAATATAATAGGTGTATACAATTATGAATACACATACATATTATAAATATATATGTATATAAATACGTATCATAATAAATACATAGTATAAATACATAATAAACTGTACATAGATTATTTATATAACATAAATTAAATTAAATAAATTGTAACACAAACACTACAAGTATTAATTACCCGCGTCAGGATTATGACCCAGTACCAAAATTACGTTGTGAAATAGTACTCGACAAATTATAGTGTAGTTAAATTGTAGCGAATTCTATGAAATCTATCGCAAAATATACCCGTAATTGTTAATTACGGGTATATTTTGCTATAGATTTCATAATACTGAAATCGCAATGCTTACATTACAAGGGGATTTTTGTTACACCTTGTACTTTCTGACGGAACGGTTACGGAGCCCTATTCTGTGCGACTTGCGTGCCCCACACGCCCTTGGCCGGTTTTTATTAATTAATGTTGTGAATTTTCTTTATCTTAAAAGCGAATTAAGTCAAAAGGAAATGAAACAAAAATGATATACGTATATTTTGACAAAAAATTATTCATGAGGATTCTAGGAGATTTTCCTTAGGGCCACCCACTTACCGCTGTAATGAAAATCCCCTTAAATTAAATTCGCTGAGTAAGTGGGATTTTGTCGCCGGATCGCGCGGCGTCTGTTGTCCTCTTATCAGAGATGTTTCTGTTGTTCTACCAACTTCTGTATTACAGCCGGTCGGATGTATAATAGGCGAGAACTTCGGAATGCCGTAGCTAAGGAGTTGCTAGGCAATTTAGGCGCACGGCAAACAGACCGCTTACAGCGTTACCGTCCGTCGTGTCTGACTAGAAACGAACCTTGACATTCGCTTTGATATCGAACATGCATGGTTCGTAAACAAAGGTTTATTTGGACACTATGCGACAGTGTTCAGTTCCGAAAAAGTTATAGACTTAATCTAGAGTTGGTTTATTTTGATGACAGATCATGACTAAAAACGCCTAGTTCGTTGTGGTTCGTTCGAATATTCTATATCGGTAAATTACAATTACAAGACACGAGGATCTTAGGGAACGTTCTCACTTCTTCTATTCTATGTTCTATTTGATAGAATCTTTGAAGTAGAACAATGTGAATAGACTTTCTATGCGATTAAATTCCCGTTAGAATGGAAACTCAATTTTGGCACTTTTTCTATTCTATACAGAATCAAGCTGCAAATAGAACCTGTGAACGATAGTCACAGCGTAGATATAGAATAGTCACAAATAACACGATAATTCCTTTCTATAACAGATCTATGCGATAGACCATAAGTAGAATATATATTTATTGATAATATACCCAACGTATGTGTCACATCACTAGAAACCAGCATTCCGGGGATGTCGCGTACTATAGCCGGCCTACTGTCGTTTGCAGTGTTTTAACCGACACCGAAAGCTGGTTTATAGTTTGATATGTTCAAGGTATGGTACCTTGAACATATCAAACTATAAACCAGCTCTGCAGGCTCTTCAATGATGCTCACAAATTAGGTTAATGGGGTATATATATTTAAATTCAACTTTACCTACATAGTGACGGCTTAGGAACGACTGACGATAGCGGGCGCAGCCGCGTGCCTTAACTAAAACTGCTGACATCGGAAGACACACTGTAGAACACTGTGTGCATTGTGTCCATACACTGTGTCTAGGTAGGTAGTTAGAAGTTTTACGCATAGGTCTGTCTGTCAGGGACTTAACCGCTTTTTAATTACTTACTCCTCTGGCGCAGCGCACCGAAGTGGATCTCGGCCTCCGATACTAAAGAGCGCCATCGCTCTCTCTCCTGCACAGTCTGGAGCCAGTCCGGCGCCCGGAGCTCACGCAGATCCTTCTCCACTTCATCGCGCCAGCGGTATCTTGGAAGTCCGACCGGCCGTCGTCGTCCGTTTGGTTTACTGCACGATCCTCCCCTGGAGCTGCTTTTGTTTCTCCGATAATGTTCATCTCATTCACTATCTATTCTTCTTTTAAAACACTGCAGTGATTTTGATTTGATTTTGAAACGGTAGCGAACCGGAACCGTATAAATTAGAAAACCCGAAAATATATTTCTGTGAAGTGCACCTAATTGAGAATACGCCCAGACGTGATGAGACGTGTAGGAGGTTCGTGAGATAATGAGCCGACAGCGGAAGGGAACCCGGATGCGCGCGGTGCGTGCCCTTAACTTTGATCACTGCGCTAAGTGGCGCAAAGTTTGCTGAGACGGTTCATTAAGCTCCCGAGTACGGGGTTTTAGGGCATTCAGATAAGGTTTATTCATATGTTATGTTGTATAATCCGCTGTTATACAAAACCGCTAGCCATTTTACACAAAGGCACCGCGCCGTAACATACCTTAACCTTTACCTTAACCTTAACAAACGGCCGTTTGTGTAAACGTTTTGTGCTCTTCGTTTTGTAAACTAGCGTGCAATGAAACGTCAGATTGAAAATTGTAATTCCAATTATTACATAATCATAATAGCAAACATGGTGTAGAGTGCAGAAAGTGTTTTGTTGAAATTATCAAATCTATATCAGCATGAATTGCCGGAAATCACGCGATTCGCCAGGAAACACCGAAAATACCGCTGATCACCGGCCTAAAAGCGAGCAACCATATTGTCCAATGTAACGCACTGCCAACCGGCTGAAAGTCGTTCAGCTGTAATAAAAAACAGCGGCGCCGTTTTGTAAAACGACTAGTCACATCCATAACTACCAGTATATACTGCTGTTCACAGATATTTTTAGACATAAATTGTCAACTGTTTGTGAACAGAATTTTTGTTCCGCCTGCTCCCATGTTTGTGAACTCCGGAGATGGCGAGATCAGACGTCTTCTAACGAGGCTGATATGGTCACCTTGTCGTGTACCAAAGCCTCTAAACTTATTTTTTTAAAATGTACCACGTAGTACTATTTTATTATTATTTTCTATCAAACCTGTTAGGTTTTCTCCTATTTCTGGGGTCAATTGAGAGCGAAGCTATTATTATTTACTATTTTATTATTAAATCATACATTTTAACTCTATCTAGACTGCATGATCTTTCAGAAGATAACAATACAACTCAAAAATAAACATCACCAGAGAAACATTTTTAAGAATTGCGGTTCAATAATAATGCATAAGGGTGCGTACATTCACGTGTTTTTCGAACTGCTGCGCGGTCCTGTCAGCCTGGTATTAACGTTCACATACTACACGTGGCTTTTGGTGAGTGCTGGGTGGCTGCCACGTGGGATTTATTATTTACACACAAAAATAAATATGTTTCCTATGGTTACAAATAAATACTATAGTAAATTGAGAGGAGACTTTAGTTATTTTTTTATGGGGTAATGTAATGGTAATGACGTTTTTATGGTTTCACCCCATAAAAACGCACATTATTCGTGCAAATCGACATTATGTAGGCAAGTTGCCACCCAGCCCCCTATGTCGAGAGACTCCACAAAACCGGTACATGTCAGTTATGAGCTAAAGTCACGTGTAATTATTCACGACCGATACCAGGACGACATGAATGTAAGGGAGATCAATATGAAACACGTGTAGCCCTTATAGGGTTGCACTTTTGAACGGTGGAAGGTGGAGTCTATTTTGTAGCAAAGTTACACGGCTTCTTTTATTGGTCTGCATACAATTTGGAAGGTACGACACGACTGATCCTTAATGATAGTCTGAAATACACATATTGGTTGTCGAAGATTGATAGTTCAGTGCGGGTTGGAGGAAAATACATAGAAGGAATTCTAAATCGTCTGATAACACTGAACCATTTGTAGAAAATCACCAGAATTTGGAAAATGATTTGAAATTTAATTTAGGCCGTGTAATCAGATCTCGAAACGACCGAGCGGCAGTAGAAATAAAAAATTTCGCCCGCCGTGCCCGGCCGCCGCCAGCCGAGCGGGAATTCTCAGTGAGCTCGTAATTCCGCCGAGATTGTGCCGCTAACCGAGCAAGAATGTAATGTAATTTAATTACAACAGGTCTCGTTAGGAAAGGTGCCTTTGTTTCGATCGGTACACCTTCAACTTCAGCGGCTCTGGTAGTTCATTGTAGGGTTTGGTTTCATTTTGAATGACATGAACCAGCATTGTTCGCGGCAAAGTGTTTTTCTTTTGATATGAATTCTAATGAATGTCTTACGGTTAAGACAACAATTACAATTTTTCTTGTATGACCCCACGTAAGAAAAATTGTTTAACGAAAAATATGTACTTTCGAGAGCTTCGTGTAACGAAAGTTTAAGAGTTAGAAAAGTAATAGTTATACCATCGTAAAGATCGGTCTCACGACGAGAGAAAAAGATATGCTCGACCCCCTCAGTTCCCTCTGGTGGCACCATAGGCCGCGCAAGTGAACACTAAAAATAAGGTGTTATGCGGTTAGCGCTCAGTTTAAAGTGAGCTAGCGTCTGTATTTTAAAGAATAGAGTATATGCTACGGTTTGACGTTAAAAAATACAGTTAGCGTTATTAATAAAGTTCTGACGATGATTGCAAGTTAAAATGGCAAGGTCGAAAGAAAAAAGGGCTAAAATTAACAGATTAAATCCCTTTTGCGACCGACCAAAACCCCTTTCGAGAGCGGAGAGGATACTTCTTCATCGTTTAAGAAAGAAAGAAGCCCAGAAAAATGAAATCGGTTCGAACCAGATTGACCAAGATGGTGAGCGCCGAGGACGAAATTTGAATTCATGAAATAATAAAACCATCAGTAGTAGACTAGACTTCTACCCACCCCGATTTTTTTCCACTTGTTCAAAAAATTCAAGTGAAAAAATTGATCGATAAAGCAAGCGAGTATTGTGTTGTATGTTGTATGTCAGTTGATGAGATAAATCTACCTAAACAACAGAAAATGCTTATTACTTTTTGCTGTAATTAAGTACCTACAAAGGCGTTGCCGTCGTTAAGTACGGGTAGAAGACAGGATGGCATCTACCTGCTTTTTTTGTTCCTTCACCAGCTGTTGCGTTTTTCATAACGTACTTTTTACTGTTAAACTCCTAGCTAGTCCTGTTGCCCTGTTATCCTTGGGAACTGCGCCACCCTCGTGTGACTTTAACGGACTTTGCTGGTATCAGACATATCTTAATATCTTTTCTACCCTAGTACCCGTGAGAAATGTGTCTAACCCTTTCAGCAAAGGATGGTGTTTGAACTCTTGAAGTCGGCTACTTTGTTGGTTGTCAGACATATCCTGCTGTGTGTACTACCCTAGTACCCGTGAGAAATGTGTTTAACCCTTTTAATTCGTATATATTCTAAATTATATTACTTGTCTAAACTGTAAGATATATTTTTTATTACAAATTCGTGCCAAAAACATAACATTTGGAGCCAAGTTACGAACTTTTGAAGCCGGATTGTATTTTGATCCAATTCTAATTGGAATACCTTTTTATTGTTTACCTACTTGATATATGATAATTAGGCAAATGTTTGCTTTACGCTCCGACCCTCTTTCAGCTGAAAGTCTCTTGTGCGTGAATCTTTAATAATTTATTTTTCTCATCGCTTGAAAACCCTCTAGTTTCCAGAACAAACTTTCATTCAGACTAATTTAGTTAAGTCATTTTACTAACGAATTGACATTGTGAAACAGGAGTTGTTTTCACAACTTTATAAGAGGTCACGTGACATTTTCTCTTTGCGCCAACGACTGCTACATTAGCATAAATTAACGAAGACTAAGGCAGGTGCACGCTGTTGTGTGAAATTAGAATTACTGCAGCAGCGCCCGCGCCGCGCAACGAAAAGAATTTCGTTTAAAATATTCCGCATAGCTTTCGTTGTTACGTACAGCAGCATGCTCTATTAAACTAGCTTTTGTCCGCACCGTGTCGCTTGAGCTTTGGGCATAAAATTCCACAGTCAAAGCTGATTTTTTTGGCTGAAAATTCAGACCAATCGTTACCTACAAGGCTTTTAGTTTAGATGTGAAATTAAATTAGACAAGTCTTATAGCAACTGATATTTTCCAGTTCAAAAAGGCAAGCTCTGTGTAGTGTAAACTAACCATATATTATAGATCAGATATTATTTATCACCTATATAATAATATCATAGATAATAACAAATTAACTTTACAATAATCTTTCGTCAAATTAATACATTATTTCCTTCGGGGCGACCTGGGCCACTTCCTAACTTGTCAATTTCCAAATTAATATATTTAGAATTTACATTAAATTAATATATAGGTATTAGGTACATTTACCTACTACTCCCGATCCTGAATCATTACATAAAGTGGTGACGGCCGGTGGGCCAGAGCCCTCACTGAGTGGTGGTCAAGGTCGAGGAAAAGAGGAGTAGGTCGTCCAGCAGCTAGATGGGCGGATGACATCACCAAAGTCGCATCAAAGACCTGGATGCGGCTTGCACAGGATCGTATAGAATGTCACAAAAGAGAGGAGGCTTATACCCTACAGTGGGACGACAGGGCTGATGATGATGATGATTACATAGATAATAAGAATTAATTGTATTTAAACCCATTTGACTTGTAATATAAATGACCAATAAATGAATATGAATAGAAATGCGTTGGTCAAAAATCATGTCTGAAAAATAAATAAATGAAAAAGTTTATTTACTTATACAGAGCACACAAAAAAGGACCTCCGACTTACAAACTAGGTCAAAAACCTGTATCTTGTAAGTCGGGATTCCGTCGCACTTTCTGTGCAAGCAAATTACAAATTATATTCTTAACCTAAAAGGAATTTGGAAAATTTAATCATAAAAGGAATTTAGTAAAGATAATGATAAGAGTGAGTATGGGTGGGGTTTTTCGCGGCAAAAAGGATGGGTCTGCTAGGCTCTGCCTATCCGGACCCAAGGGAATTCAAATCCCTCCCACTAAGACGCATAGTCTTGCTCATGCACGACATATTCGGTGATGTGGTCAAGGGATAGGTACAAGGGGTTGAACACAAAAGATCCCCATGGGTCGAAGTGTCGCTGGGATCCCCGGCCCCCATCCAAAGATAAGATAAGATGGGTGGGGTTGTGTGGGAGTGTGTAATAATGTAAGTGTGCATCTGTAGTGTAGGGTGAGTTGATAAGAAAGGAGAGAACAGCGCCGGTGCGACCCGAGTTACCTTTTCGCTTTGGGTGGTGAAGTTGTTTCTTTCTCTAACGTTATCAGGCCTCTATTAGTGTTTCCGACAATATCAAGGATAATTGTTTGATTACTATTATGGTAGGACTATTATCATTATTGGCAGCACGTATTCGCCCACTTCTTCTTGATAGGGTCTCCCATTTCGTGATATGTTGCTGTATCCACATTTTCTCGTCATCGACCTACGTTATTACCATTTAACATTACCACAGTGCGCAATTAGAACGATTGACGTTCTGAGTAGATAAGTTGAACGACCGCTACAAATATATAGTTAATTTTGCAAACTGTGACAGAGAGTGGAAAGCTTGAAATTGAAAATTTCTGCCTTGATGCATGCGTGCCGCTGAGCAAACGCGGCGACTGGATTATGGTTTAATACTTAATACGTCGGTATTTTTCCGCCGGTTTTACTGGCGCCAACTTTTTCGTTTTGCACTTACGAATTTGCGAGTATTTCATTAAAATCCACCCGATTATTCATTTTGAAGTTTTACTTTTGAAAAATTCATAATTATCTTAATTATCCTTGGCATTCTTTTTTGTATTATCCACCTAGTCTGTGTGATGTGATGTGAACCACCTGCGCTAAACGGCTACTGCTCCTGGCTAAACAGCTGTTACGTTTTTCACAACGTATTTTTTATCGTCAACCTCCTAGCTACTCCTGTTGTCCTGTTATCCTTGGGAACTATGCTGCCCTCGTGTGACTTTAACGGACTTTGTTGGTAGTCCGACATATCCTGCTGTCTGTTCTACCCTAGTACCCGTGAGAAATGTGTCTAACCCTTTTAATTCGATATTTTTAACGGTTCATATTCTAAATTCTATTAGTTGTCTAAACTGTTAGATTTTTTATTTATTACAAATTCGTGCCAAAAACAATAATTTGGAGACAAGTTACGAGTATTTTCCCCTTTGGGTTCTTACATCTACATAAAGGTTGTATATGCTTTTAGATGAGCTTCTTTCTTGTGACAATTTCTTTGTCATCATTAGATTTGATGCCTAATTGATGCCAATTAATAACAGGTATACACTATTATGTAAATAATGTAAAATGTAAATTCACATAATCAGATGCCGAATGTGGTTTTAATAAATCGTCAGTGGAATTGCAGCTACTGCGCTCGCGAGCGCACGCGGCTACATTTCCATAATTTTCAGTAACGTTATGAAAATATTTGCATTTATCAACGTAATTTACTATGTATACCTAAGTGTTGATGGTATCAGGTGTTACAAGCGTTTGGCGATTAATGACTACCTACATAACTGTATGGGATATTTATTTTTAATCGGATTACGAATATACCGCGGGGATACTGCATACCATATTATAAATAGAACGGGTCATTATGCGTATGATCCAGTATACCAAATGTAGGTAAGTGAAATAACGATGATCTGTCAACGATGAACATGAAAGACTGTCATCTAAGGTTTGAATGCAGAACGATTGTTGTGCTTCTTGATTTGAATAGCAGTTGCTTGATTACGCCAGTTAGAAGAATAAAATGTTGCAAGGTTTAGTTTAATACAGCTCTATTACGAAGATCTAGTTGTTCCTCATGACGTTCTGTCCTACGAAAATTGAAAGAGATATCACAATTAATACACAATCTATCATTAACTTTGAAGATCACTAACAGTCTGTTGCACGAAACATCCTTAAATTTAAGTGTTCATTTAAATACACATGAAATGAAATACTTTATAACAAACTTCGTTACATCAGGTACGTCAATACAATAAATAAAATTATTGTCCATATGAAAATTCTATCTCAAAAATTCTATAAAAATTCTAATCTATAAAACACAATAATATTATTTATGGATGGTAGTGTAAATGATCCTAGTCAAATATACTTACCCTTTTCTACTCCATTGCTCTAAATAGAGATGACATGAGACTAAGGGCCTTAACATTAAGGATGTTTCTTGCATCTCACGCAAAGCCAACGATTACAACCTGAACTAGAGTAGAGATATTTAAAGAGTTCCTTGTTGTCTGCAGGCGGAGATCTGGTCGGTGTTCATCGCGATACTGCGCAAGAGTGTGCGCAACCTGCAGGCGTGCACCGATGTGGGGCTCATCCACCACGTGCTGCAGCGGTTGCCGCGCGCCGAGACCGTCGTCGCTGGTGAGTCCTTTATTAATACCACTATCTTCATCAGCTTTACCATCATTATCACCTTTATCGTCATCATTACCTTCTTCTTCTTAAATCTTCCCTCATTCATATGGGACAGCAAAGCAATGCTTCATGGTCTGTGGGGATTATCATTACGTTTACAATAATTATCGCCTTTATCATCATCATCATAATCGCCTTCTGATCTTTCTTACCTCCATCCATCAATAAGATGGACAGACCAAACAAATGGCGCGCGTGCTTCTTCGTAGATAAGATTTAGACCTATAACACAACCTCTTATTCATTCCTGTTCTCCTAGTAAAGGTGTGAAATAGAAATCACTGTGACGCAATCGCTTCCTTTGTCCATAAGTGTCCATAAATTCTCAAATTATTATCCTTTTTTACCGATTCCCAAAAGTCAAATTTATTTATTTATTTCTGTTTTGCAAAAGGTACATTAAGTCAAATGGTGTAGATGGTCTATTTAAACGGCTCCTTCCATCTTTACTAGTACCACCACCAATAAACAAGATGGATGCTACTACCTGCTTCTCTATATCAAACTGATTTACATAATATAATTCACTATCCTAAATATCTTAAGGATTTCTGCTCACCTAGTAAGGGTGTGAAATAAAAATCAGTAGGAATGCAATCGCATCCCTACCATCTCATCCTTTACAATCTTTACCGGTCGACTCTACCCGTGTTTTTATAATGTCTCAGGGTTTTAATCATGTTAACAGTTCTAAGGGTAGGAAATGAATAATGTTTTATTCAAACCCCTCTCCATCATCCCTTACGATATTTGCTACCTCCTGTTGTAATCTGTTACCCTGATGTTTCTGTGAACATTAAGGTGTATTAGAATACTTCTTCGAGTTAAATGCTGTAGGTAGTGGTATCGGTAAGAAATAGTTTACCCTTTTCTGAAACTTGGGGAAGTTTTGAGAAAGCCAACTTCTTGTACAGTGGGTGTTACGATATAGCATGGGTGAATAACTTCAAACCCTTTTTTGATACTCTTGTGTTTGTGGGAACGTTATAAGCCTTTGAGAAAACCGACTTCTTGTCGTCCAGTCTAGGGCATTGTCTGTTACAAGTTTCTCCGTTTTATTACATTCCCTCTTTTACTTGTTATGTTCTGTTGTAGAATTTCAGATAGAACATGAATACTTCCACTGTCATATGATTTCCTAGTATTTCTTTGAAATATGTATATTCTTTTTCCTTTGAAATATAATATTCTTTTTTATCTTAGAACTTTTAATTTAGATGTCCGCCGTTACACTGGTCCCGCGTGTTTTTTGTTCAGATTAAAAAGAGGATGTTTCGGCGGTTGGAGCTTCTTTTGTACTAGAGGACAGGTAATATTTTTAGGCGTCAACTTCTCGGCCCTTATGTTGCCCTAATACCCTTGAGAACTTAATTGCGCAATAAAGTCATTTGATCTTTGAAAAAAAAATCTTACTGCCATTTTTTGTAATGCCTTTTTTGTGCTTGTCAATATGGTGTCCAGAATAAAATCTGAAATTCCTGATATGTTCTGAGATCCTGATGTTGCTGGGAATTTATGCGATGAATCAAATTTTTCATGCTTGTGTGCTTGTACATAGATGATTAATGATCCGATGATTTTTCGTGTTTTTGTCTTTATATTTTATGAGACCTTTTAACTATATATAGTTTACTTTTCATTGTAGGTACTTTCCATTCAAATGAGAGCAGTAAGTATGTATTTAAACCATCAATTTTCCAGTAATTTACGGTTGAGAAGTAAAGCAATAGATTCAACTGTCTTTTACAGCCGTTACTGGCCGTTGATTTTTTGTATCGAATATTTTTCCCACACTAGATTCTCTGAATCATCTGCTATTATCTGCTACCCTTGTATCTCTGGGAACTACAAGAAGCTTTTGAGAAAAATTAACATCTTGGGTTCATGATGGCCTGGTATTCGTGAGAAAATGTAACCCTTTCTTGTAACCACTTGTTGAAGTTTTATGTTATGAAATTCTACGTAGACTGAAAAAAAATCAGTTTCTTATAAATACATATTCTATCTTTGTTCTACTTGTAATTTTTTATAAACTTGGTTTATTTTGGTTTACATAAATCGTCATTATTTTAATGGTTGTATATTCCAAGAAGAAGAAGAATAAGAATAATCTTTATTGTTATCTTTACATGATCGAGCTCTGTTGCGAAAGATCCCACATTTTTCAATAATGTGTCGTTTGAATTCTGTCTGTACTTAAATAAATATAAAACTCTTTTAATTTTTTTCGTTTGATTGAAGATCAGATGACAGGAGATAAAGTGTCTGAAATATTATGATCTCAGATACTTAACCTACCGGGTGTGGATTTCACTTTTTTTAAATGGCGCCATGTGTGGAAAAAAATTGCGTTGGTAGATGCAAGGAAGGAAGTACTTCATCCCCTTTGTCAGTGGCATTGCAGCCCGCTATATTTATCAATCTCTTGTTGATTCCTTTAGTCCTGTTACCACGAATCCCTGGAGTAGTAATTAATACCATTTATTTTGCTAACCATTCTCCTTTATACACCTTTATCTATCTATTAAGACAAAATATTTGTTCAGCATAAATTCCTATCTGTCTATTCTGAATATCTCCGCCTTTCACTTTGTCTTACAGGAAAGAAAGTATTAGAAACATAATGTCATTGTACCTGGGTTTATTTATGCAGCCGTCAGCCCATGTAAACGTGGTAGGTATAAGATATGCATGTCCCGGAAAATTGCGCGAAATAATATAATTTCCGAGTTATTTTCCTGTTTATAAAATTTGTTCCTTTTAAAGAACTCGTTTTGGCAACGATATCCGCGATGGGGTAAAGTCTTGAGTGGCTCTCGTCGCATAATGCTGTCGTGTGATGTTAAAGTGCCTCGCGAGGTTATTTTAATATTACTTTTCATGTAATATACTGTATTATATTCATATATACGGTTCAACGGCGCGCCGGCGAGCATCTCTAATGCTCTCGTTTCTCGTGTTACGAAAAACGTTTTTATGAAATGTTTGTTTGTTCTTCTTACTGTTTTTTTGAGGAAACAATTGTCTGTGCATCTTCTTCTAAAACTTTTCCTTAGTGATACTTAAAATAAAGAGCAACATTCAGGAACATAATATATGCTTGCCTATCATTTACACACATATTAATTAATACACACACGCAACGGAGTGCGTTTTAAATCATCTCTTTCGCTATATCAACTGTCAGCCATTTGCATCTGTTACTGACTCGTTTTCTATTTACCTGACATGATAACTCGGTAGAAATATGGCTGAAATAGCGCGCTAGTTACATTCAATTGAATCCAAGCTGTCACAGCAGTGCTCTGCAGCGTCACTACATTTCCACATTCACCAGGCGAGCATAAAAGAACGCGTGTCTTTTCCACGTGCCTATTATGCTCTAGCCGCGTATGCTCGCCTAGTATCTCGCTCGTCCCCTTGATTTCGCTGCCTGTATTTCGCTGCCTTTTATTTCCCCTCAGCCTTTGCGCGGAATCGGGTCAATGTGCCCCGCAGGTGAAATGAACATAGCAATAGGATATTTGAACGGAATTTTTGTATTTCTGTTTTCTCGTTTTCTTTGCTTTTAGTAGTGCTACTTTTGAAATAGTTTTCAACTATTTATTTTGTACTAACAGATACAGCTGTTATGTTATGTGTTCTACTATTTTTTTCTATCAAGGTTCGCTTCCATTGAAGCATGTGTCAAAATTCAGCTCCGCTACTCTTCCTCACCCTCTCTAGAAGTTTACGTAACAGTTCCCTATAGTTTTCTCCGATTGTCAATATATGACATTTCTGTTCTCCTAATTACAGACGAACACAATCGTGACGATTTTCAGGGATGACGAGCGCTAGTAGCTATATACTCATACTTATAGTTCAGTTTTTCGCCACACACCAACCAAACACATTATGTTAATCTGTACGTATATTATTATCATTATCATGGTCAATTTTTAACTCGTTGATAATGCACCCAAGAGCGCCAAATTACTTCGTTTTGATTTTTTCTACAAAGTCATCAAGTTATCCACGCGCATCAGGGAACTAATAATAGATTTCCGCAACGGCTGCTTACCTTTTTCCCAAACTAGTCTGACATTTGAAGCCCACGCTCGCAACTTGGTATTTCCCAATCAGTTCGCTAAGGTCATTGTCAGGTCTCGAACTAATTTCCACGTCATCCCTTACTCCGCCCTCATCCCTAACCCCGGGTTCTTGTTAGCATTCAAATTAGGCAGTTCGCAGACGGTGGCCTTTATCGGCGATCGGCGGCTCTGTTATTGGTTGGCCGATATTACCCGCACCTAATTTCGGGTTTGTTACTTTTGCGGAGAATTTTAAATGCGAAGCAGATGGTGGTTTTTATTCGGCATCTTTATTGAGTTTAAATTAATTTATGGAATTTGGTTCGGGACGGAGTACTATTCTTTGGTTTAGGTTCAAGCATTTGGTTCTATTGTTAATTAAATAATTGAGTACAAACGTAACTGACAAAAGATAATATCCAGATCTCCATGAACGTTAGTTTCACCATTGTTTAGTTACATGGGAATGAAGGTGGTATGACTCTGTGCTGAGTCAGCTTGGGGCGGTACACCCTTTTACCTATTTTTGCCGCAAAGCAGCGAAGCTTGCATTGCTGTGTTTCGGTTTGTAGGGTAATAGAGCCAGCGTAATTATCGGCATGTGGAGGCACTTCATCTTAGTCCTCAAGATTAACAGCGCATCGAAAACCCTCTAATCACATTATAGTGAGATGTCTGTGGGCAACAGTGACCACTTACCATCATACGGTCTGTTTGCTTGTCTGTTCTCCTTATACAATAAAAAAAGAATTCGCGAAGGCTATATTGCTATTACCAAACAATCAGGGCCAGGGTAGAGATTCATCAGCTCTATACTACTCGTATATCCATTCTTTGTCTACTTCGCAAATAACTCCATCTTAGTAAACTACATGTATTTCTATAACATAATGGTGTATTTTCAGAGACGTAATTTTATAAAGTTTGCGGCCTTTATTAGTCTACCGTCGTATTTCATAAAATGAAGCTGCACCACCGTTAATGTAAAATGTATAACTACACCTCATAATCATACCTCGTGTAATGAGTATGGTATATCAGTACATGTACGGCTAATAATGCTTTCATACCGCGTTGTTAAATTATCAACTCAGCATTCAACTGAAAATTGTTTCTCTCTGCTGCTTCGCGTGTGCTTCGAATATTACATTTTAGATAATTTGGTGCACTGTTATCTTGCCTAGCCTCCCTTGGTAGAAAATTAACATGTTATCCTTTGCCTACTTTTGTAATAATTTCCTCTGCCCGAAGGTTGCCTGGAAGATATCGCTCTTAGCGATAAGACCGCCTAAATTGTACTTCACTATCTCTCTTGTACATATCGTGATATTATTTCTGTAGTTTTTAAGTTTCCTGATTTTGTGTACAATAAAGTGTTTCTATCTATCCTTTTCTATCTCTTGTTTGTTTGTTTTCTATTTGTGCAGTAAAGTGTATTTTACTTTTACTTTACTTTACTTTTATAAACCTTCAGTGAAAATATGTATATTTCCAGTATGTTCTGGGAATTGTCAATTAATCAGTGTATTGTGAGGATTCGTATTTTTACATATCTCGAAAAATCTCTAGAAAAATCTCATCGATAATATGAAAAAAGGCATGCTCCGTTAGTTCGGACATGAAGAAAGAAGAAGTGATGAACGAATTACGAAACAGGTATACGAAGCGAAAGGAGTGGAAGAAGAAGCCCGGGGTCTTAAAGATCAGATTGACAGAGTGCTCTTACATTTTAATATACAGAGCAGACGACCCCGACGGCGAGCATGCCTGAAACGACGAATGACGCAAGAGAAGCGTGCCAAGGCCGAGATTCGTAGCGCTCCGTTCTCTCTGCCTAGTTGATATAGCGTGAAGATATGTAATGTATGTATGTATGGAGGAAAACATTATTTATGGTGGTGTTAAGATAGTAATTTTATCTAATTCATGATTTATTTCAATTGCGATAAATTTTATAACAGTTATCTCACGTTCACGATTATGTAAGCCGACGTACGTAATAAGCAAATATAGCGATTGTAGTAATAATATTGTATATTTCAGGCTTTAGTACCACAGGGGGCGTAGCTCAGATGGTAGAGCGCTCGCTTAGCATGCGAGAGGTACCGGGATCGATACCCGGCGCCTCCAACTGGAATCCTTTTTGATTCTTATTGGAATTTTATTTTATAGTTATAAAAGTTGGTTTCTGCTGCTATTCTAACATATGTCCTCATTTAATATTTACTCTCGGTTCGAAAAATTATTAGTGAAGAAGGCCCCGCCACTCCTCGGATTTACCCTCCCCAACCATAACCAAATCCAGGATTTACAATCGTAAAGGATAAAAATTTTGGATTCCAAATGGATTTCATGCAGAAGAAACTGCAATATTCCATAACATTTTGTTTTGTCCAGCAGTATGGGTCGACTGAATTCTTTCAATAATTCAAAATTTTCGTATTAGCTTTCAAAAAATTAACATGAATAACTGAGTTTTCTTGTATTTTCGTCTTGAGTTTTGTAGCAATTTAAGGAAACTAATTAGGGCTTCATTCTTGTTTGACCTTTTTTTACCTAGTCGGGTTATTTATTTTTAATTTTTTTAATTTTTACTTATTAGATAATGTTTAGGACATTGCATTAAAATTCCAAAAGGAGAATATTGGAATACTTTATGGGAAATCAGACTCACTTTTGGTGCCATTATTAATTATAGTTGTTCGTTGAGCGGTGATTCACATAAATATATATTTTCTGTGAGCTCCTAGGGGTAACATAAAAAGGGTTGGAGGCGCCGGGTATCGATCCCGGTACCTCTCGCATGCTAAGCGAGCGCTCTACCATCTGAGCTACGCCCCCGTTGATACAGTAGTCGAATTTCTCGATACTACTGTGGATTAATGTTTAAAACCAGTTCAATCACTCTAGGCGGTCCTTGCGCAATGCGAGCGACATTTACAATGTAGATTGCGCACGCGTCGCCGCATACAAACGCAACCTTCACTTTGACGCACGTGATATTTGTTGTTTGGGACGAAAGCATTGATACAATGTTGAGTATGACACGCTTAAAAGGATTACTGTATTATAGTTGATAATTGTTTAGAGGAAACACATGTAGAATTATTATTCAAGTTCGCATTTTCTAGCAGGCTGTTCATTTAGGTCCCATTCTTTTCATACTCTCTCAATCCTTATGAGAGAGGATCTCTCATCTTATGAGGTGAGTTTGAGCAGCTCGTAGCATAGTTGCGAGCACGGTCCGAAAGTGATCGTGCAAGTTAAGCGACGTTGGCGCGGTCGGTACCTGGATGGGTGACCGCTAGTGGCATATTTCATCTGAGCTCCTCCGTGCCGAGAGTACGTTAAGCAGTCGGTCCCGGTTGTTGTCGTTCGACAGCAGTCGTTAAGCCATGCCAGATGCCTACGGGCGGCCTGAACAACTCTGACAAATAGGTTGGCCACTAACCATACGATAAGCAAGCAAGCAACACCCTTGGGTAGGTTGAATTTTTTATCCTTTACGATTGTAAATCCTGGATTTGGTTATCGTTGGGGAGGGTAAATCCGAGGAGTGGCGGGGCCTTCTTCACTAATAATTTTTCGAACCGAGAGTAAATATTAAATGAGGACATATGTTAGAATAGCAGCAGAAACCAACATTTATAACTATAAAATAAAATTCCAATAAGAATCAAAAAGGATTCCAGTTGGAGGCGCCGGGTATCGATCCCGGTACCTCTCGCATGCTAAGCGAGCGCTCTACCATCTGAGCTACGCCCCCTGTGGCACTAAAGCCTAAAACTAGACGCTGCAATGAACTGCTCGCGGTGTGGGCACGTACGTGGTCTGGCAATGACAATGAGAATGCTTTAATTATCTAAAGACATTATAAAATTGAACGAGTTTACCATCGGGGGCGTAGCTCAGATGGTAGAGCGCTCGCTTAGCATGCGAGAGGTACCGGGATCGATACCCGGCGCCTCCAACTGGGATCTCTTTTGCATTCCAAACAGTTTTTTCGGAATATTTTTCCGTTTAGGACCGTCTAAGAATTTCCTACCGGTGGGTAAGCGTGTCATATGAGGCAACTAACCCGAGCAACTTTGCTGGGGTAGGGTCTTCAGGGTCAAGCTGGCGACGATCCTGCTGTACAAAATAAGTCACCATCACCACCTATCTTCGCTCCAGCGTAAATATTTTCCGGCAGCGTTAAGAAGCGTGCTAGTTCTTTCTAAATCGTACCACCCTTTAATAGAGCCCCTCAACCTTTATGGCCGATCTGAATATAGGCAAGAGTCGCATTCCAGCACTTTTTTCTAGGTGTCAGCGGGCTGTAGAAGAGCGAGGGAGCAGGGCATGTCCTCCCCCACACCGCGCGGCAGCCCATTACTCATCCCTCGCTCTTATACGCCCCGCAGACACCTAAAAACATGTACTGAGATGCGACTCGTGTCCTTGACTCCTATATTCAGATCGACCATAAATATTGACGCGCACTCTACCTACCTATATTTCTGCCGCAAAGCAGTTATGCTTGACTTGGAGTTTCGGTTTGAAGGGTAAGAGAGCCAGCGTAATTACCGGCATATGAGGCACTCCATCTAAGTTTAAGTCCTCAGGGTTCGAAAACCCTCTAACATTAAAATTCGGTGAGCTGTCTATGGGTGACGGTTTAATTTTTTTATATTTTTTTTATTTATTTTTATTTTACTTGATACATTACATTATACATTAAACTATACTAAACGTTGGACTCCGCACAAGGCAACAGCCTGTATCGCGGAGGCCGGTTCAATTTTCCTTATCTAATAATTACATCAATTTATAATAAGATATATTTATTTATGAGATATTTAATTATTATTATTTTATATTAATTTTATTACTTATTTATATTATACTATACCACGGTGACGGTGACCACTTAGGTACCATGAGGCCTTTGTAGTGTCAGATTCTTGCGCCGCTTCTTTGTATTCAGCCATACCTAGGCCTTACGAAGCTGAGGTAGATTTTAAAATGACGTTGGAATCGGAATGAATGAATGAATTAAAATTTATTTGCACACATATACATGATAATTAATTAATTACATTTCATTACTTAAAAGAGTTATTTTTTTCACTTAGAGTTAGTTCACAATCTCCCATGCATATGTGTCAAAAGGGTCCCTGACTAAGCATTATGCTGTGACGATACGGCTAGACGCAAGCCACCGCCGCAACGCTGGTTGTCAGTCAGGGGCCGGAGAGTAAGTTGTAAGTCTGTAAGTTCTTATTTGCAATAAACCATTTTGACTTTGATTTTGATATGATTAGGTATTGAATTTAAGATTCTCCTATTTCTTCTCTTATCCTCTTCTGTCCCATCACACCTCTTGACAATTTGTCAATGTCACCCGTCGTATCATTGTCGCCTTTATCTCGTAAATAAGAATTAGTTTATTTGTGCGGTAAGATGACAAAGTATTCATAGTCCATACACCAGTAGGAACTTAAGCATATGTTATATTAAACTAAATAAAATTAGTGAGCAACAAGTTAGTTTACAATAAACGCTGACCTCCGAACTAGGAAGCTCCTATATCTCGGAGGACATATCTCTTCTGTGACCAATGGAAATGAACATGTAACAGAACATGGGAAAATATTAAACTGACAAAATTTAGAAGAAAGACAAAATGAACAATAATAAATAAATGATTAATTTCTATTTTCTAATACTAGTATTCTACCATTCGACGGCATTGAATATACTCGTATGTCCTTTTGGTAAAAGGCTTTTGTGGATAATGGGTTTTCGCCCTTATTTATGGCTTTTGAAGAGGAAAGGAACCACCTAGTTGTATCTGTGGATGTTTTATTGTGAAACTTTTCTAGTGTATCGTGTCAACGATCGGTAATTTACTGTCTTGTGTTTGGGGGCCATCAATAAATTATGTCACACGTTAAGGGGGTGGGAGGGGATCGACAAAGTGTGACATCGTGTGACAAGGGGGGGACGAGGCATAAGCTTCGTGGCGTCACATGTGTAAATCTAAAAGAAGTCGTAAATAATATAAAGGAATGGGTTCAAAGTCCATGGACACGAGATGATTAAATTTTGTATCGTTCATTTGATTTGATGTTTCGTAAATTTTCTAAAATGTTTGATTTATTGTTGATTTTATGAAAAAATATTTTAAATAGTAAATACAAATGATTTTGGAAGTTCTGTTTTAATTTAATAATTTCTAAATTTAAAATTGCATAACATGTGACGTCGCACCAAAAATCATGAAATTCGTGTGACGTAATTCATGGATGGGTCCTTGTTTATTCATGGCTGTTTTCATGGATGGGTCCTTGTTTATTCATGGCTGTTTTTATGGATGGGTCCTTGTTTATTCATGGCTGTTTTCATGGATGGCCCCTTGTTCATTCATGGCTGTTTTCTTTTTTTTTGTCCTCCATTCATCTTTATCATACATAAACGATTTCACACTCATGTATGGATATTTTTAGTTTCCTAGATCGCGGGCTTCTGATTTAACTGGTATTTCTTCCTGGGATCGCAGCCAACAGTTGGAAACACTTTTAAACCGATCCACTCGTTCATTGAATTTTAAATTTATGAATGAAACATAGGAGTACAATTTGCACGGTAAGATGACGAAGACAAATAGAGGAAGAGCGAGATAGCATGATGTGCAAGTGAGATAGCTTTATTTTATCTTATGATAGGGGTCCGGGAATAACCCAGCGGCACTTCCACTTGCGTTTCGAACCCGGATCTCCCGCATGGGAGTTCGGTGCCCTAGCCACTGTGCCACCGACGCTCTGAGATAGCTTTACTGGCATAGATTTACATACAATCTAAACAACTCATCTAATAATCTAAGACATTCTATGAACTTGTTTCAGTTCTAATCCAGAAACGTCTGAAAACCGAAACATTAATATGAACGATGAAAGGGCGATGAAAGAGAGAGAGAGCCTCAGTGGCACAACGGCTAGAACACCGGACTCCCGTGCGGGAGGTCCGGGTTCCAAACCGTGCAGTGCCATGTACCAATGAGTTTTTCGTATTTGTGGAAGACTTACATACATTTACCGACTGCTCTGACGGTGAAGGAAAACATTGAGGAAACCTGCACACTGAGATGACCAGTGTGTAAAATAGGGTCGGCACAAAAGATCCTCAAGGGTCGAAGTGCCGCTGGGGTTATTCCCCTATCATAAGATAAGATAATAGACTATGAATTCGATCCAATTCGATTTCAAAAGCGCTGCAGCGTGTTAAGATTTTAGTCTTCGAAGGTTTTTCTTGTTTATTTAAATAAACACACATTGAACCGACGTCATATTATGTACAATATATACAATAGAATAATAATGTAAATTGAACTGTACGTAACGCATGCTCACCGCCGCCCGTCAACAAATTAATAAGTTCATTAAGCCGCTATTGTTCTGATCAGCACTGGCTGTTAGCTCGATCACAGACTAAGAATAACAGTAGATTATTTCAGCAGTACAATGCCCGCTGCGAGGCGCACTCACACATACGCAACGTGAACATTAGTTCTATTTCACCTATAGGGGTTATTTTTAGGATAATTTATTAGGTACATACAGCAAAGTCTCTGTTAGCTGACCTCAGTGAATGGTATAGATACTCTCTCACACACAGAAATCCAATTATGTTATCATCAGAAGGAAGCTAAAGCCATCTACATATAACTACTTACTGTCATTCATTTTAATATAAAATTACATAATAGAGATTTGACCGCATAATCGTGTTGTGTAGTAATCCCGCAACCAGCGGCGCTCCATCTAGCACATTAGGCGAGACACACGAAACTTTGTGAAGCGGTCTTTTTGGGAAGGGGTCCTTTCGGGGAGTGGATATCATGAACATGAAATACTAAGTTTCAGTCGTCGCGTCGCAAAATGTTCAAAACGCAATTGTTAATTACGCAAAATGTTACATGTACATACCGTTACGTAATCAGTATCAAAAAAGTAAAATGATTCCTATTTCGGAGTTTTTGGTTGCCATAGGTTGTTGAGGATTCGTGTAGCACCATCTTATATACAATTTGCGAACGAAACAAAAGCTTCAATTCGAACATGGCCGCGATCGGTAACACTTTACACGGCTCACTATAATTATTTTTATCTAAACGTACACACATTAAAAGTCTTTAAAAGCTACCTATGTTATATTGCCTGCACCCCTCAAGATACCCTGCATAGGTAATTGGAGCAAAGAACAAAACACTCGCGACATCGCTCGCTCTGATTCGTTTCAAGATCAGTAAAGAGTTCTGATTCTGTCTGTTCTGTACTGTGGCACCCTCATTATGTGTGGCGCAAATTGACCGCTTTGTTCTACCTAAAAATACTGAAATTTTCATATGATGGAATGGAAAACAAACTGATTAATCTCTTTTCATTATCATCATCAGCAGCCTACTCTAGTCCACTGCTGGATATAGGCGCCATTGAGCCCGTTCTTGGGCTCTTCTCATCCAGTCGCTGCCAGCCACCTTGCGCAGATCGTCGCTCCATCTAACAGGGACGCCCGTCGCACACTACGTTTGGCCAAGCGCGGTCTCCACTCCAGAACTCGTCTACCCTAGCGGTAGTCGGTTCTGCGACAGATGTGACCGGCCCACTGCCACTTCAGCTTGCTAATCTTATGAGCTATGTCGATAACTTTTGTTCTATGCCGGATCTCCTCATTTCGGATTCGATCCAGCAGAGATACTCCCGAGCATAGCTCTCTCCATAGCACGCTGAACACCGTCAGAAAAGCTCTAAGTTAGTTAGTTATTCTCTTTTAATAGTGTGTTGTTATTCTCTTTTAATTTGATACATTTCGGAGAGTGCGCATTGGAATTGCACGACCTTATTCCAGCATCTCCATTCGGCCTTCGGACTACCAGACGCGGGGAAGGGTTCCATCCTTATGTTGTTGATATCCCATCTGCTCGTACGAAGCCACTTGCTTCTTCGTTCATTATTCGAACGGCTAAGGAATGGAACAGCCTGCGTCTGTATTTCCCGAAACCTACAACCTTGGGATCTTCAAGGCCAAAGTGAATAGACATTTACTGGATCCGCATGCTCCATCGTCGACCTCATCATCGCTTACCATCAGGCGAGATCGAGGTCAAATGCGGGTTTAGAAGTCAATAAAAAAAATTAAACTGAGTTAAATACATTGTTAAAATCTCTCTTAATAAATTGGCATCAGTGGAGTGGAGGAGTGGAGGAGTGAGCTTTCAAGGATATACAGTAGTATAAACCGTTTGCTCCGAAACTAACCCAAACTAAACAACTAAATCTCATACCCGTACATAAATGATAGACATTTATGTACGAGGTTTAGTTTCACTTTGAACTTTAACATTGTACGGTAATAAGTAGGTATAATTATTTAGATTGTAATGAGTATTACTGTGTTAGGGATGAGTTAGGCGTTACTTTACAGAAATCCATTATTAATTATTAATCCTTCTGGGTCTGGTTGTAACCATCGTCTTCATCGTCCATATCAACCTCCTTGCCATCAGTTTCAACCTCATTAACGTAAATCTCACCTCATTTCACGTTGGCATTTTCATTTCTTCATCTATATTTTCAAAATTCAAATTATATTCCCATTCCATTTCTAAATTCCATTAATCCCATTAATTTCATTGTTTTTACTTTCTCTCTGTATTTTGTCCTGAACGGACGTTTCTCCGTTTTATAAAATTGTCTCCTACTACTACCTATTTTCTACTATTGTGTTGTTCTGTTCCTGATAAATATAATATCTACTATTACCAAGTTTCTTCTATTACTTCATCTGCAACCTGTCCTAGAACCCTGCTAGCCGGCACCTAGAGGGCAGATTGTAGCTGTGGCGCCCAACGTGGGGCTGATTGTAGCATGGTTATCATTGGGGAGGGTAAATCCGAGGGTGAGTGGAGGGTTCTTCTTTCCCAATAATTTCTGAGTTAGCTGTAATTTAGTCTTTGTTACATGCAGTAAATTTAATCGATAATGTTGCATTTTGACGAATAAATAAATAAATAATAAATTAGTACTAGCATTTAAACATCAATGTAGTTTCATCCACAATGTTCATTGTCATAGATATAATCTTTTTCGGCCCATACCACCAATTTGAACATCTTTGACATTGGCGACCAACATATTATGTGTTATTAAAATGAGGGTAATACATATAAGTAAGTAATATGTTTATTTCACACACAGCAATGACCGAAACAGTTATAATTATGATAAAATAATTATGTAGTCAAAGGTGAACATATTGAAATCATGTCTGATGGTCTGCTGCTATTGTGAAAAGGGCCTCAACTCAGCTTATTGCTGCAGACAAGAATGCCTACAGTGCTGGTATTCTGTTGGACCATGACCGATGGCTGGCCATAACCTGTCCAAGAGGACAAAGATACGACACAAATAAATTTAATTGAAGATAGGTAGTATTAATAAGTGAAAATATATTTACCTACATTTACCATGACACATAAATTATAAATATCATAAATAAATAAATATATATACCTACACACAAATATATACATATATATATAATTATACTAAAGTGGACTTTATTGTAAGTGTAATATAATTATACTAATTATATCCCTTTGATTTGTTTTAACTACAAGCCATGTCAGATCAAAGTACTAAAATGTTGACGTTTCAGTTAGCGTTAGGGCTTAGCCTAGACCAGTAATTACGTCTAGATGGGACAAACTGAAAGCAGCGAGTCAGCGCGTCGAAATCCCGGTCGACGCGCGTTGCCCGGGAATCTCGGCGGGATCCCGGGATTAGCCGCCGAGCCCGGGATTACCCGGGAACAATATGCCGCCCATTAACTGATGGACGGACCTTCCGGCCGCCTCGGTTTTATTTTCATCACTTAGTATCTACCTTCACGAGAAAATGCAATTCAAAACGAAACTAAAAGGGTTAAGTTTTGCCCATGGCGCAGCAACTACGGTAATGTTCGCAGATACTTATAATGTGCCATGAAATATTTGGAGGTACTCGTACTTTTAGCCGTCGGTTGCACGAAACATTCTAAAATTAAGTCTTCATTAAGACACCTGCTATCCCTTTCTACGCCATAGCTCTAGATAGAGATGACGAGATTTAAGCCTTAACATTAAGGGCGTTTCTTGCAACCCACGGTAAATGGAAGGAATGAAAAGCGCAATTAGAATCGGCCCTCGCTTTAAGAGCAGTAATAAGTTGATAAGTAGCTAGTTTAGATTTTAGATGTGGATAAAAAACTATAAAAAGAGCGAATGGAACAAGCATGGATGTAGATATAGATCGTATGAAGAAGGAATATGCTGATGCCAAGCGGAAAGTTGTAAATTTAAAAGTGGGTACTTGTATAGAAGAGAAATTTGAAAGAAAAGTATGAAAACTTCTAAGTTTTACAAGGAACTTCCGGGACAACGGTCAGTTGTTCTGGAATCAAGTAAGGTTGTCTCGCGGAGTATCGAACAACATGAAGTTTGAGAGGATTAGGGATGAAAGTGGCTGTTTGCTGAATGAAGAATGTAAAATGTTGGAACGCTGGAAGGAATATTTCGAGGGTTTGTTTGAAGTCGATGCATAACCCAAAACTGTGCACCGCCGTGGTAGCACAACCTCCGAACTTCTCTGTTAATAAAACGCTTAAAACAAGCAGTGAAGTTTCCTCGAGTTTCGCACGGGAAGCACCGCACTTGTTTATCTGTTTCGGTCGGAGCGGAATAATTTACGTGATGTCACGGGCTTTTAAGCTGCGGCCGCTAAATGAGCTTTTTTGTAAAATTTACTACGGACCCCGCTCTGGCAAAATGCCGGAACTGTATTTTTGCATCCTTTTGCTTTTAAAATTAATCTCATAAAATATGATAGTAAAAGCTTGCGCATACAATACGTGCGAACATGTTTGCCCTGTATGCTTGCTTAAAACCGAGCAAACCGGCGGACTTTATCTAAAATTAATATTTGATACTTTTAGTACCGAGGCTCTCGGGAGACTCGTGGATGGAAATTGTAGCTCTCTCTGAGGGTACTTTGCACGCTACTATGTTTGCCTAATTGTGTCTGAAAATTCGTATGAAATTCATAATAAAAGTCATATTTGCATTAACTTATTTCAATAAAATGTAACAATACCGTTATTTTATGTTTCATATTACCAATATTCTTCATTAACCACTCTACCTAGGCTCCAGCTCCAGCACTGCACATGGTGTATATGATGGTATTCGTAATTATTGTAAGATATATTTATTTCAAAAGATGTGTTGCTGAAAGTTTCTTGCGCCGCTTCTTTCCTTTCAGCTACAGCACCTTACGGAGCGGTGGTAGAGTAAAAAAGACGTAAAAATGTACTTCCCTTCCCTTTTCTTAGTGACCCTAACTAGGCTGACATCGTCACCTTGTCGTGTACTAAAGCCTACAAACTGAGATGTTTTTGAAAAAAGGTACTTACAATAAAAAAAAAAAAATTTGATTTGCTAAGATGTCTGTGCTAAGAGTAGGTCGACCATAATGGTCCAAAGGTGGATTCGATCCGGTAAACGCTTGCGTCCCCTAGTCTTTGAGCCATTTCTCTTTATTAATGTTATCAACAGTATCAATATTTTACTCCCTTTTGGAAGCATAAAATCAATTACTACCCAATTAACGATCTATAAATTGGCCCCAGAAGTATATTTACGCAGTAGAGAGTTATGTACCCTGAATGTGCGCATCAATTTGAGAGTGGTAGTTCGAGCCCCGACCGCTATAAAATGGATTCGCCCGGCGCGACCGCACGATTGTCGAATATCGGCGGTGGTTGCAAATTGTAGTGAACAGCCAGAACGCCTGTTATGATATGAGTTCCTGGTACATTTTTTTGCGTTTATGAAAAAAATCAAATGAAATGCAACGAGAACTAAATAAGTAAGTAATATATTTATTTCACACAGTTATAATTATGATAAAATAATTATGTAGTCAAATTGAAACCAATATTGAAACCATGTCAGATGATCTGCTATTGTTGTGAAAAGGACCTCAACTCAGCTTATTGCTGTAGACAAGAATGCCTACAGCGCTGGTATTCTGTTGGACCATGACCGATGGCTGTACAAAACCTGTCCAAGAGGACAAAGATACGACACAAATAAATTTAATTGAAGATAGGTAGTATTAATAAGTGAAAATATATATACCTACATTTACCATGACACATAAATTATAAAAAATATAAATATCGCAAATAAATAAACATATATACCTACCACACAAATATATACATAATATGTATGGTATGTTCAATAAGCTAAGGAGATAAAGGGAACAGATTCAGACTAGGGCAACAGTAATTGCACAGACACCACATAAGATCGTTCGAGTTTAAAAATCGCCATTACGTGCGTTGCATACAACACTTTTTCTACGGCCATGAACTAAATAACAGAAAATACAAACCATTCCGGAGCATTCAACAGACGCTGTTTGCTGTTGAATCGACAAAACAGTGCTAGGTCCGTCCGTTCTCGACTACATAGCCACCTCGGTTATTTCAGATCGTATTAATCTTACGCCAATATTACTTTCGCCAATATTTCACACGACCATGACGCATTATATCTTTATATTATTAATTGCGGTTTCATAATGAACAAATTACGAAATGGGAGTAATAAAATTGTGTTTATAGGGATTCGTAGAGAAAATAGAGCCTGGTCAATTCGTCCGTCCAACGGCCTGTGACAAGCTTCTACATCGTAAACGGAATAAGATGCACGGGAACTAAGCCAGATTTCAAAATATTATCATATTATGTTATCTTGACCTATTCGATTTGTTTAATCAATGTCAATCTAACCTGTGAAAATCTTATCCCCACTTGCACCAACATTTAACTCGCAAATTGGCTGTGATTTTCATACAAAATTTACCTTAGATTTGATTAACTCTTTTAGGCATTTTCCTTCATTAATGAGAGTCGTGGTATTCTATGGAATTAACCTTATAGAATAGAACGACTTTCTCTATATTTAATGGGGTATTGAATTGTTTGCCATTGATTTCCCCATTTCACACATTGTTTATTGCACACTGAGTGCAGATTTCCTCACGATGTTTTCCTTCACCATTAACACTTAACTCGTGTTAAACTTAACGGTTAGCGCAATTAGGGTCACATAATAACTAAATTCTATACTATACTGCATAATATGTTCGACTAAATAATTTTATTAGAGCCTGTATCGATAGTTTTCAGTTTTAGTGATTAATGAATTCAGTCCAATCCAGTCAGTGGGTTTATGTTCCATTGCGCTCCATTATTCAGCGAGGACGCGTAGCGCTGAATGGTTAATGTTATCGAATAATTCAGCGGGTTAGTTCCAAGGGTTATCGAAACGGGTCTGCGGGGTTCCCTGTCGATTCGCTCAATGACCGCCTTGAAATATTGAGGACTTACTTTCCTACCTCTGCGGTAGACGAAATAACAAGATTTACCTCACAGTATTATCGCTGGAGCCTGAAACGATTTCTTACATGTTCATAATGTCTGCTTGTCTGCTGCTTCCAAATGACCAGTTATCAAAATAATAACCACTTCACATCTCAGCATCGCATCTTCTAGATTTTCACTTTCGACTGTTCATGGAGGTGTTAGAGACACTTTTTGGTTATATCCTGGTGTTTGGTATTCAGGTTTGATAAGAAAGTGGTATTGAAATGATCCTTTATTTAGATTGCAACAAAAAACGGACGTCTAACTTTCTAAAAATCAACTATCGACATACAATTTCGGGGAAATGGACATTCGAGGAAATATACCTAATAGACCAACTGGACGTTTTGTTAATAGGACCTAACACCCCCGAGGTAATTCATCTTAAAACCCTATTGAAGAGTATTGTGGCAGATTTGTCTGCCCGAATTTGTTCTTTTACAAGTTCTTCTACGTTATAAGAAGTGAGTGTCACCAGACCTTCATGACCTCGTTTATATTGTACAGGCTTTCCCTTTTAATAAACTGGAATTGTTCATCTTCATCTCCTGATCTTTTTTGTACATCTTGTTTCAGATCTCCTGATAGAGATGTTGGGAGTGCTGGCCAGCTACAGCGTGACGGTGAAGGAGCTGAAACAGTTGTTCAGCGCTATGAAAGCGGTCAACGGCAAATGGGTAAGTCCCTGTCAGTTTTAGTGACAACAACGTATATCTGAAAGAGACTGTGTTGAATGAGTAACAGTCTGTTTTGGAATCGAATTGTATTAATAAAACTGGTAAATATGGTATTCTTAGCAAAAATGTGAAAAAGCGAAATAGATGGACCTAAATTCGATTATTATTTGCCACACCACGCTATTATGAGAACGCAGTGAAACTGAAAAGTCACTTAATAACATACATTGTCCAAAGAATCAAGGTGATTGCGCAGATCGTCGCTTCACATAACAGTTTAACATCTATGTTTGTCTAATTAAGTGCTGTCTCCTCCTAAGAACTTGACTATCAGTTATCAGTTCTGTCTGCGGTAGATGTGACCTCATGTGACCAGCCCACTGTCTCTTTAGCTTAACCTTTCCTATGAGCTATATCGACAACTTTGACTCTCTCACTGATCTCATTTGGAATCCGATCTGTAATGATTATAATAGCTACATGTTATCTGATCCCATGCTCAAACCTCAAGCATGTCTAATTCGTGTGGAATTCAGTGCACGTCTGTTGCGGTCGATGGCATGATTCCCCATCGGACATGTTCCGAGTATGCTACGCCAGCGTTCTGATGTATTTATTCAATCTACCCTACTCACAACCTACCCTAGCTAATCAGCGCAAATATTTATATGTATTGTGGAATAGTTAATGTCCGTAAAGATTTGATCGTTTCATAGTATTCAATCTTTTATAACTAGAACAAAAGATGCGATACTGTCTTTCCTAGCTTCTTGGACATTTTAAATATAATAAGTGTGACGCTTCAAATTAATTCCAAAGTTTTCTTTGAATTAATTTAGCTATTAAATATCAGGCAATCAGTAATTAGAGGAGATCTAAAGTTTGCTAAAGTTGTCACCACGACGGTGAAGGCAATAATTATATGAATAATCGTAAAAGTTTTCTATAATATCATATTCAGCGAAGTATCCCAGTTACCACACATAATTTATTGGAGTTTCATCAACTTTTTCTCATTAATTCTCGAATATAATCTTTATATTGTATTGAATGTGTTTAGCAACTTGTAGATAGCTACTGAAATAACTAACATACATTATTGGTAACTAATGCAAGGCAACTAAATGTCGTCGAGCTACAGAGCAAAACATGGAAAACTAAAGCTGAACAAACAAACTAGCAGCTCAAAAGCAACTAAACCGAAAAAGACAAGCAGTCCCAGTCCCAACTACTAGGCGAACATAAATAAACACGGAGTAACCAGCAGTTTCTGCCGGCTAATTACCGCGCCGCAATGCTGCGATGCAAATTTGAAAAGCACTCGTGGTCGCGCTAATTGAACGCTTAATGCCACCCTCCGCATTCGGTCGTTTTCTCACAGACTTCCAGTCGGGTTCTGTTTTCCTGGTGGCATTAGGCGGGCATTGTGGGGGCGGTAATGGAACCTTAAAGGAACTTGGAGTTTGAACATTTCAAATGTAAATTGTGATTGTGTGTTGATTTTTCCCTTTTTCTGTAAAAGCCTTTTTATTTATATTGGGTTCGATTTGATGATGTGTTATATTTTATGTTACTTTGGGACTGGAATAAAATATATATAAATCTCTTTGATACTAATTTACCGATATCATTACTTTTTGTAATTCAGAGTTATTTATCTACCGGCTGGTGTCTGTCCGGCTGGTGTCTGTATGTGATGTAAAAAAAATCCACATTAAAATATTGATAAAATACGCAAAGCAACAATGCTTGCATTAATGTGTTGCAGTTTGAAATGTAAGAGTGCCCGAGTAATTACCGGCACATGAGGCCCGCCATTAAGATGGAGGGTCTCAAGGTCCTCACGGCTAGCATTGCAGCGCATCGATAAATCTCTAAAATTTAGTGAGCTGAGATGTCTATGGGCGACGGTGAGCGCTTACCATCAGGTGGCCCGTTGCTCGTCTGCTCTCCAAATACAATAATGTTGGTGCTTGTTACAGCCGCGGCACTCCGCTAAACTGCTGAATGTGCTGCGTCAGATGCCGCACCGGAACGGACCTGACGTGTTCTTCAGCTTCCCGGGACGGAAGGGCTCGGTGAGTTTATCATTATTTATCAGTTTATCTTTATCATCATTATTATCATTGTCTCATTACAATTTATTGCTAGATATAGGACACTGAACCCTATCCCCGGTTAGCATCCAGGAAAATCAGAGCCAAACATATAACTCCATATCAAAGTATATGCAGGAAATGCAGGTACTAATTCCGCAGAACATTATTCTATTGAAAATAGGTAATTCTCAAATTGGAAATAACAATTTCGTAGAACAAATGTAACCACTGATTCTGATAAAACTGTAAGAGCAGGCAATATATATCAGTATACAAAACTAACTTTAAAAAAAAAGTTTAAAAAAAAAGAAAGTAAAGTGTATTTTACTTTACTTTACTTCATTAATTTTACTGACAAGCGTAAGACAGTATACATAAATGATATTTTGGACCGAACCGTTTTTAGAATGTTAACAATAACAGCGACCAGGGCAGAAAAGAACGTTCTTACCCGAGAAAAAAATAAATGTATTTCCTTGGAATGCAAAAGAGATTCCTGTTGGAGGCGCCGGGTATCGATCCCGGTACCTCTCGCATGCTAAGCGAGCGCTCAACCATCCGGGGTAACGCCCCGATATGTTCTAAGTCGAACTGTAGAGTGTCGAGGCTATATTATATTGCTTTGGTAATACAGGTGTTTTATAATAAGCTTCGTGTTGTCTTCTGAAAATGTGTCACTGTGAATCTTTCGTATATTCGTATCTGAATATTTTTACTGCCACTGGGTAAACGTATCGTACGAGGTGACTAACCTGGTGGTAGAGTCTACCAAATCACCCCATTTTTTGACAGTAAGAAACACTAATGTAATACTCTTTATTAGATATTGTAAGATGACTTTTTTTTCCTTTGTTTTATTGTTGCCTGCCATACGGATTTTACCACCCACTCCCACTGCCTGAAGTGGGTCTGGCGTATGTAGCAACCTTCTATAATTTTATATTCTGTCGCTGAATATGGGTTGCTGCAGTATTTATGGCTATTAATCCTTCCTTTCTAAACCCGTAGTGCTTTATCTTCAGCCTCATCTTCTTTTACCATCACGAGGAATAAGTCAAAAGAAAGTAAACAACTCGAAATTAAGTTTTTAATATGTGAAAAATGCGGTGTTGTACAAATATTTGCAATTTCCCTGAATTAAATTTCAGGACAATCTGTTATGATGTAAAGTAAAAAGGGTTGGAGGCGCCGGGTATCGATCCCGGTACCTCTCGCATGCTAAGCGAGCGCTCTACCATCTGAGCTACGCCCCCGTTGGTAAACTCGTTCAATTTTATAATGTCTTTAGATAATTAAAGCATTCTCATTGTCATTGCCAGACCACGTACGTGCCCACACCGCGAGCAGCTCATTGCAGCGTCTAGTTTCAGGCTTTAGTGCCACAGGGGGCGTAGCTCAGATGGTAGAGCGCTCGCTTAGCATGCGAGAGGTACCGGGATCGATACCCGGCGCCTCCAACTGGAATCCTTTTTGGTTCTTATTGGAATTTAGGGTATTTTTGGAATAAATGACAACATCTTGACTGGTATTACATAAGTCTGAATTTCCTTTCAGATATTCCTGTTTCCTCGAACGGAAGCGTATTAAGGCGCTACCTGAGGGAAACTAGCGCCACCAATCCAAAAAAAATATCAATTAAGGCATTTCAAAAAATGGTTTACAGGATAATTCCACGAATGAAGAAGATTTTTTTTAAATAGTTTTGCTTTTTCATATTGAAACAATAATTAACAAAAAGCGAATCTCGATTTTTGTTACTTTATTGTTTCACTACGAGGGTACTACAATATTACTAAAAAATACCTCTTCATTCATGGAATAAACCTGTAAACCAATTTTTTTTAAAATGCATTAGTTATTTGATATGATTTTTTTCTCGATTGGCGGCGCTAGAGTCGCTCATGTACCCCCTTAATAAAATATATTATTTGTGAAAATTTACTTATGTCATCCAAATAATATAATTTCGGGAAAAGAGTAGATGAGACACGAATGGCATGAATACATTTTTTCTAGATGAAGAAAAACTCCGAAGATTTTACTTCAAACATTTTGTAATCGATCAATTGTACTTCTCCCTCTTTCATATTATAAATACGTTAAAACAAACAAACAGTATCCACCTGATTGTAAATGGTCACCGTTGCCTAGATCTAGATTGATCTGCAATTCTGCACTAGCAGGTAAAATTGGTGGTAATATTAACGTAAATTCCAATTAGAACCAAAAAATCCAGTTGGAGGCGCCGGGTATCGATCCCGGTACCTCTCGCATGCTAAGCGAGCGCTCTACCATCTGAGCTACGCCCCCGTTGAAAGCCTTGTCGAAATTACCGACCGCATTGTAATTTAATTCCGGTAGCGTTGCCTCCGGCGAGGACATTCATTTCGTAATTGGTGCAGTACTTTGTGCAACACCTTTCACTACGTCACGATGCGTATCTCGGTGAAATTGGAGTTGGTCCTCTAATTAAAATTAAATTTGAAACGGAGCCTTGTAGGACCCCTTCAAGTTTCGCCTAAAGCCTTAGCTTGAAACAAATAGGTATGGGTAGGTAGGCCCAGGTGACAGTGGAAAGACGAGATCAACGTTTTCCACCAAGACTGCTTTCAAGACAACGCTCCCGCTCACACGGCCGCCAGAACCATGAACCCATTCGGGCGTGCAATTGCTACCACATCCCCCTTCAGTCCTGACTTGGCTCCGTGTGATTTCTTTTTGTTCCCCACGTTGAAGAAATCTCTGCGGGGAAGGAAATTTACGACTGCGGACGAAGCAGTAGACCAATTTAGGCGGCTTTTTTTCGACCTTCCCTAAGAACAGTTTTACACATGTTTTTAAAGCTAGTTCAGTCAAATGCTAAGTGCATGGATGCCGCAGGGGAATACTTTGAAAAGTTGTAAATAAACATTTGTAATATTTCTTTTATATTTTATTTGACTAAAAATTAATGGATCGCCCTAGGTATTAACCGTAAACCTTCCATGAAGATTGTGAGTTATTTCTCTTCGAACAATTGATCGACTTGTCCATCCGAACTGCTTACCAATCTGTTTGTTGAAAAACTTGGTCTCAAAGCGACGGTGACCGGACACGGAGAAACTTTTAACAATTACTCTTCGGACCGGACTCAACCCGGAACTGATGAACTCTAGTGATGGGCAAGTGCAGTACAGAATGCCTGGTCTTGGTATTGTTCTTGCATCAGATATGGCTTCTAAAACCAACAATAAATATTCACCTTCTCATAAAATTCACAAAATTGTCCGCTAAAGTTAAATATTAACTGTAATAAATCTCTTTTAATTAATTATTTAGTCACTTTTATCAAAAACAAAAACTCATAACATCAGTATTTTGGGTGTAGGTACCTACTGCGGTTTCGCCGACATATCTTTTTTATTTGATATTTTCAGATGTCTTGTTTCACAAGTTTCTGTAATCCTGTTCATGTGAGTGAATGAGATGGGGCTAATGTCGTCCGCTGTGAGAATCGCCTTCCAAGATCTTGATTTTGATATTTTTTAAATTACTAGCCTCTAGTAACAATACTTACCCACCATTAAGGATGCCAAAACCACCAGGTTTAGTGATAAAGGTAAATTCACAAAGGTGGCAACAATTGCCCTCTTCACCTTGGGTTCTTACTTTTGGTCTTGGTCAGAATGCTAGACCAAATCCTATAAAGCCCACCGCTATATCCAGAGATTTTGGGTCTCCCTCGGGGATGAATTAAGGATGGCCCTGCGGTATCGGCTGGGAGTGACAACGTGGCGAATATTTGCGATTTACTACCCGTCGAAAATATCTGTGGAAATGGGGTAGCGCTTATGGCACCTTTGTCATTCAAAAGTCGAAATCGATATTTTGTCTATCTCTTTACTCACAAGACATTCCATATAGTCCAGCGGTTAGTGGCCTTATTTCAGCATGACCTTGTAGATTGGCATATTGGGTTGCAATTTGGTACTCCAATTGTACACACACTTAGCTTACTTTTAAAAAGTGTTGCCTCGGTTGTACCACTTGCATTCGGCCACCATCTTGAAAAATATGACCCTTTTTATTTTTTTTCAAAATTGTATTACAATTGTTAGAGATACAATAAAACGGTCTATGGCGGACATGGTTCTTAATAGTACTTTCATTCTGGTGGTGGTTACTTGTGAGCAGACAAGCAAACAGGCCACCTGATGGTAAGTTGTCATCATCGCCAATAGATATCTCACCTCACTATAATGTTATTAGGGGCGAATTTTATTGCATTATTTTGGCGCATTGAGTGATGTTGTGGAAATGTTTGTCTATCGATACAGGAAATTAACGTTACTGAGGTCTGTCTCCCTCGTTCCCGGAAAACTCCTAAAAGTTAATCACAGGTATTTGGCTATACGCTGTATTATCAAGGGGAAAATGTTGAATTTTAATGGAAAGGTTATGTGTTTCCGCAATGTGGAAATTGATGAACTGTTTTCATTTCCGTACCGAAATTGAGATCGACATATTGTTTTCTGGAATGAGAAATTATTTATGTTACCTAATTATATGTACGTACATATTTACAATTTCTACATTTTCTATTTTTGTTACAAAATAAATAGTATAGTGAAAAATTAAATCGTCCTCAATTTTTTACGTAGTCTTGTATCTTATCTTATGATAGGGGGCCGGGAATAATCCCAGTGACACTTCGACCCTTGAGGATCTTTGTGTCTACCCCATTTTACACACTGGTCATCTTACTGTGTAGGTTTCCTCACGATGTTTTCCTTCACCGTTAGAGCAGTCGGTAAATGTACGTAAGTCTTCGCATAATACGAAAACCTCATTGGTACATGGCACTGCACGGTTTGGAACCCGGACCTCCCGCACGGGAGTCCGGTGTCCTAGCCACTGTGCCACCGACGCTCTTAAAAAACGACTAAAAACTGTACAAACAAAAGATAAAGTTTGTTATTATTTAAAACATAAAGAGTATGTCAGCATTTGCTGACTTTCCCCCGTTTTGCCAAATATTCATTACATATTCATTATATATCATATTATAATTCTTTGTACTATAATTTTAAATTTTAAATTGTTATGTATATTGGCAATAAATATATTTCTATTATTTCTATTTCTATTCTATTTTTTTTCTTTCCTTTATTTAAATAAAAAACTAATTTTGTCGTAAAACATAATACTGGCATAAGCCACAGGGCTTGTGCGCCAGTAACGAATCGATCGTATTATTACCTGTTTACAGTAAGGTTGACAATAAAATATAAATACTTAAATCTATTATGGAATTAGCGGAGTTATTCGATCGTCGTAATGCGAGGCGCAGTAGGCATAGTAGCGTCGATGTTAGCGCATCTTGCTGATAAGACGCGCCAAACCGGTTCAGCCGAAGGCATGCTGTCGCTCATATACAGGCTGCGCCGTTTAAGTAGAAAAAGTTTGTGAGCATTGATTTGCACTTATGCTTGCCGCTTATTTCACGTAAATGTACCGGGAGGTGATTTAGCAGTGTTGGTATTAAATATTTTGTTAATCTATTAAAACTTTTTTGATGCCGTACTAACTTATTATATATGTTTTACATATCAATAAAATTTTAAAAATAATTAAGCTTTTATTTGTTTTAAAATAGTTACTACTTATCTCATACAATCGTACGTTCGAAACCGTGTAGTGCACACGGTTTCTAACCCGGACTTCTCCGCATGGGGGAGTCCGGTGTCCTAGCCACTAGTCCTCCGACGCTCACGTAGTCGTGTAACCGTTAGGTACAATTATAAACTTTGCTAAAATATTTGAGACCTGTCGTATTCATTTTCACATTTTCTAGTTCAATTTATTTCACATTCCACTGTCTGTTTCCTAGATCGGATTTGTCATCCTTCGCGATTGTGATTTTGTTAGGGTTGGGGAGGATGAATTATTGTATATGGACAGCAGACGAGCAAGCGGGCCAGCTGATGGTATGTGGGTCACTGGGTCTAACAAAATATTCACTGTTTATTTCTTTTAAAGTTTCCGCTGTATTATACACCATCAGATCGAAGTCTCATACACAATAGCACAAAATTCCGCCCACTCCCTGCTTGGTAGTGCCACAAAGCAGTTCTCAAGTTGGAAGCCGTTGTTCCAGGTAAACAATTAATTTCCAGTTTATCACCGGCCCCAACGGACTCGCTCAAAATTCCCGGGGTACTTTGGGAATTACTTCAAACTGAGTGAGATAACATTTAATTCAAATATCAAACTTTGCCACTTCGTTATTGAGAAATATCTAGGTTTTAAGGTGGTATAACTCTGTGCAGAGTCAGCCTGGTGTGGTGGGTACGATACGACCCTTTTATCTATTTCTGTCGCAATTCAGCAATGCGTTTGAAGAGTAAGAGAGTTAGCGTGCCTTTCAACCAGAGCTGTGCGAGGTAAGCGAAGAAATATCCACTAATAGCATCGCGCCATTATCACGTCATATCACGTGACGATTAAAATGGCGTGATCCTATTGGAGAATTGTTTCCTTGCTCACCGCCTCGCTACCTCGCACAGTTCTGGTGGAAAGGCACCGGCACACGAGGCACATTTAAGTTCTCAAGGTTAACTGCGCAACGAAAGCCCTCTAGGTCTAGGTAACTTCATAGTGAGGTACAAGTCAATGGGCGACGGTGGCCCGATTGCTTGTCTGCTCTCCTTATACGATAAAAAATATAGGTGTTATTTTCTAACAGAGAAAAATCTTTGGGTTCATTATAAAACCGACACCACTAACAGTGGTCCGGCACTCCATACAACGCGGCGATTATATTTGCGCACAACTGCATCACGGCGTAAGCATTAAGTAAATTGCGAGTGTCTGCGTGAGAGATACGCTAGGGCTGGTCCCGACCACCGCCGCGGACTCCGCGCCGCGCACATTTGGCCGCGTAATTCAACGCGAGTAGAGCGTACCGCCAACCGTACCTCTACTTTGCAGTTGGTGGGAGGAGGTGAGTTCCGCTTCTTTACGTAGTAATATTTAGTATTCTGTGCCACTAATCACAGGATATCTCAGGATAGTGGTATAACATATAAACTATTAAAGTATCACCTTAGTTATTAGTAATACTTACTGGCAGACTGTTGTTACTGAAAACGTATTAATTAACATATTTACTGCTTCCCTTCTCAATTTTAACCAAACTGCTCAATTCTGTTAATAATGGAAGCCGTTTGCGGCAGTAGCGAGGCCACCTGCCGCGAAAGGTTTAGAACATCCTGTGTACAGGCGGAATGAAGAGAAATGGCCAGCTATTAGCAAGCGTTTTATTTATAAACACCCCTCATATTTCAAGCTTGCGGGCGGGCGCCCCTCTGGGCGGCTAGGGTTATTGCTACAACTCTGCCAATCATAGACTGACTTGAACGCAGTTCCGTTTCAGAATGTCAAATTCCCAGAATGTTCAGTTCCCAAAATGTTTTGATTTATTCTGGATTAGTCCAAAATATTTGGGGTATTCCCCGTTGTCCAACTGAAATGGCCAACTGGTTGTAACGGACCTGTGATTTTTTTTAATTTTTTTATATTTGATTTTATTACAATACATCACAGCACAAACACATTAAACAATATACTTACATTAAAAGAGAGTGAGGTCAATTAAGATGAACAACAGACAAATATATATATTTTTAAATAATAATAATAATAAATTTTATTTCTTAAAGTTTTACAATTTTGTTTAATAAACAACAATATTATTAAATAGAGAGAACACGGTAAAGGGCACGTATCAAGAATACAGAAAAAGAGGTGTAATGGATATATGATATATGATGAAATGAAATGGTGTGTTTTTCTGACCCTGCTTTTGCCTATAAATGGACCTGATTTCAGTTGGAGTCTTCTCATAACCCCAAAGATTTTGAAATTCACCCTACGTAGATTGCTTGCTAGAGAAGTTTTATGTGGAAACCGCGTCTGCCAGTTGCCGCTTGCGATGTGACCATTTTACACACACCATAAATACACACGCACCAAGCCATCACCCTCCCACACACTCAGTACCTCACATACACACTAATGTCCTCATTCATAAAAACAATCACTTTCATATAACACAACACGCACACACTGTTGCTTTCTTCGTCCGTACAGTCACTGAGGGTCAGCTGAAAACCTGCGCTGTGGCTTGCCTCAGCATTATGCTGAGCTGGTGTACCCTTTTTGGCACTGTACCGCACCGGATGTTTTGTGCTGCATGTATTATATCTTTGTATACTACTGTATTGTGTACTATATTCACAGCGTTTACAGCGCTAAATAAACGTTTTCAATTTCAATTTTCCCATACATAAGTGCATTTGCACAAACACTTTGTCTCGCTGTCAGTGCTCACATCATCATTCTAGAGAAGAGGGCGCTACTCCGATTTCTGTGAAAAACCCTTTACTTGTATTGTTTGTTGCCTAACTAACAATTCCAACCTTTCCGAGCAACAATCTACAGATTACACAACATTTCCAAGAAAATCCTGGCTCATCTGATCAAATACCCGCCGATTAACCAGCATCGTTCGGGTTGGCTTGCCCGCAACCCTACGCTTCGTTCACCAAATGCTTCAATTCCGTCGAAAATTATTTTAGGGAGAAAATCTCTCTCGATCCGAATCTCTTTTATTATCCCGAGTTCGCGAAGATTTCCCCAAAACAAGGGGAAATTAAAAATCCGACCTCCGACCGACTAATTACTGAGCAACTGCCGCGCTCTTTTTAAAAGGCACTAATTAAATTTTCCCATTCCCAATAAATGGACTCGTTGGGGAAGTTTGCTGTGTCTTTTGCACATACAGTGTCTGCGTTATTTTTCCGATTTAATCTCGTAGCGGTTATAGAGTAATTAGAAAATTGTGAAGTTAAAATTGGTTGGAAAATCAAAGCTACGGTTTGTACTTATCCAGATATATTGAAGAACAGAGGCTTGACTTAATAAAGGATGAAGGACACCAGCAAAGAACAGATTGATGTATAATTTTAGATCGAGAGATTGCAAATTGTAACTTGAGTTTATTTTCGACAGGAATAATTGAATTTCAAAGATATTAATTATTGTGTTCTAAAATAGATTGTATTGATCCTGAAACCGGCGTATTTTGTTATTAGTAAGAATGTGTCCCTTCAAAAACAATTCCGAAAAAGAGGCCAAGTCTCGTGTTGGCCTTTTGGCCATAAAAAGTAGTGAGATCTCATGTATAGTCAAGTCTGCGGTATTCGTTC
Organism: Hofmannophila pseudospretella; assembly: GCA_947369225.1. Taxonomy (NCBI): domain Eukaryota; kingdom Metazoa; phylum Arthropoda; class Insecta; order Lepidoptera; family Oecophoridae; genus Hofmannophila; species Hofmannophila pseudospretella. The sequence goes on along the minus strand of OX376329.1, from coordinate 13,091,639 downwards.
GTATTATGAATTTGGCACTTTAGTTTTAATCATAGAAAACTAAATACCGTTGATGTATCAATTTCATTAAGTATTCATATCTCAAATAAGGCCGTTGCGCAGGAGCGCAAAACCACAATGCAGCAATCAGGGTGGTACCCCTTTTTTTTGTTAGACTTGGCGGGGCACTACCGTGCCCCCAGATAACTTTATAATAGCTCCGAATCTCGAACGCTTTCACTTTAAACATCCAATATTCAATAAACTTAAGCGACTGCTAAAAGTTTTCAATCGTCCCCAATAAACCTCTGCCGTCAGCTGGGGCCCAAAACCTCAAGTTAAACAGATCGATATCAGGCGGACAGCACCGTTCAAGAGGTCCTCCGCTCCTTATTGGCAATTCTTATTCAAATACGGGCCGCGTAATCCGCGCGACATACTGGGCTATCTGTGCGTCCGTTTTTTCCTTATTTATCGCCTGGGGCTAGTCCATTTCTCTCTGTCTCGCTTATCCCGGAGATCTGACGGCGGACTGACGCATCGTAACTCTGACTGCTTCTGTTTGCCTGGTATGTTTGTGACTTTGTACTGGCTAGGAAGCGTGCCTGGTTATTTATCAAATTTTTGGCAGGCAGAAGTCGCCTTTGTGAAAAGCGGATCGCCACTAATTTCTATCTTGGCGGAACGCAAGATCTGTCAGGAATACCTGGTAAAAATCTGTCCACTCTTCGACCTATCTGCTCGTACGAAGCGATTTGCTTCTTCATTCATTATGCGAACGGCTAAGGAATGGAACAGCCTGCCGGCGTCTGTATTTCCCGAAACCTACAACCTTGGGATCTTCAAGGCCAGAGTGAATAGGCATTTACTGGATCCGCATGCTCCATCGTCGACCTCATCGTCGCTTACCATCAGGCGAGATCGAGGTCAAATGCGGGTTTAGTTATAAATAAAAAAAATAAAAAAAACCTTGTTACCTTTTTTTTATCTTCTGTTACTTACAGTTACAAGGGTTATGTGAATTTTCTAAATGATTACAGTAATAATCGTTAACTTTATACGTATACGAGTATGTAAGCAGATCATAGTGAAGCATCAATTTTTTTCCAATTGTAGCTTCCGTTCGGGGTCCAATGGCCTTTCTAGATGATTTGATTTACTGATGCAGCTCATAAAATATTGCCTTGGCGTTTTACCTTTGCGATAAATAAAACGAAAAACGCCTCACATCAAAGCAAAGCATTTCCTCATTTATATTTATTTTATTTGCAATCTCTTTGATAGTAGCTATAACTTGGGATGAACTATAATATCTTACTATGTGTTATAAGTTTATAACTTTTTAAACTTTCGTGGTTACTGTCAATACTATAAATAAATATTAGTATTTGGCAATAAATGTATTTCTATTTCTATAATTAGACACGACGTTCTCAATCGGGAGCTCAAAACAACCCCAAACCGTGGTAAGAACTCCGTGTCTAACCATTTGGGGGCACGGTAGTGCTAGAGGCAGATCACCAATTTGGTTTACCGTAAGTTAAGATACGTTAACGTTAAAGCTTCCTTAAGTCTCGTGTTATCCCTATCTAGAGTTATTGCGTAGACAGGGATAATTTATAATTTTAATGAAGACTTTAACTTTAACGGTTAGAGTCGTCTGTAACATTGACTTACGAGTAGGTAGCTAAAATCAAAGGAGATGTCTGTTCTGTTAATAAAGATAAGAGAAATAATCATTTCTGTAGGTTACAAATCTTAAACAAAGGTATTGTATTGTAGGAATAATAGCTGTCCGTTTCAAAGTAATTACAGTGCTTTTGTGTCAGTTCTGTATAGTGACATTTTTTTAACATGGATAATGTATTACACATTATCAATATTCTTCATTAACCACTCTAAGTGGACTAAAATGCATATGCTAGGAGTGTCCTCAACAAAGTTCCAAAGGTAGATTTGATCCGGCAACCCTTGCGCCAATCTCGTGACGTGACCGTCTTTGACCCATTGTCGCTTCAAATGGAGTCTAGTAGCAAAATATTGATCTGGTTATTTCCCAGAAAGGAGCACCGCTTTAATGTTTACATTCACGCTGACATTTTGTATTTTTTGCAAATATTGCCCTTAGCTTGCCTTCGCTCTGTGAGTCACATTTGCCGGAAAATTGCCTTTTTGTGAATTTTCAAACAGTAAGTTGAAAATGTTTGCATCTGGCAAACGAATTTCCTACTTATACCCTGACCAGAAGCTAAAAAACCCTCGTCATATTCCGGAATTAATTATTTTTTTAAATCTTAGTTTAGAGGCTTTGGTACACGGACAAGGTTGTAACGATGTCGACTTCATCGTCCATCGTTAGCGTTTATCTCACCTCATTTCGTGTTGGCATCTTCATTTCTTCATCTATATTTTCAAAATTCAAATCATATTCCCATTCCATTTCTAAATTCCCTTAATTTCATTGTTTTCTTTGTATTTCGCACTTTCTCTCTGTATTTTGTCCTGAACGGACGTTTCTCCGTTTTATTTGTGTCTCCTACTACTACCTATTTTCTACATTTACTATTTTCTGTGTTGTTCTGTTCCTTAAAAATATGATATCTATTACCAAGTTCTTCTATTACTTCATCTGCACACTGTCCTAGAACCCTGCTAGCCGGCACCTAGAGGACAGACTGTAGCAAGGTGACCATGTCAGCCTCGTCGGGATCACTAAGAAAAGGGAAGGGAAGCTCAAGTATTATTAGAGTCAGCCCTCACTTTGAGAGTCAACTTAGCAAATAACAAGTAAGTGTTTCATATTATCAGATAAGGGCTGACTCAAAATTACATAATGTTATAGTACCATTTAATTCCGGAATATAGCGAGGTTTTTATAGTTTCTGATCAGGGGTTGTGTATCTTTTTTTCCGTAGCGTCGTCGTATTAACTGAAGCAGATTATTTTTCAACAAAATTAATGACCTAAGTGATCGTTGACCTGGCCTAAAAGCTCGCGTCTTGTGGCTCCATATTCATAAATATCGTTGACATGATAAACGCGAGGAAAATGTGAAAATATCCTTTTAACATAAATTTCCGTCAAAAATAAAATAGGGTTAACATTTCCCGCCCTGAATGTTCGCTTCGCGACTATATTTCATATGAGAATTATAATCATATTTCCCTCGGAAATAAAATCAGGTTCACGTTGTTTGGTTTGTTATTATGTTTCCTTGGTAGTTTTGGTAATAGTATTTTGTTGTGTTTTATTGTTATGTTCGTCTACGGTATATTAGGTTAAGTCAGATTTTAAACTTACTTACCAAAAAGAAAAAACGACCTGATTTGGCGAAAAAAAATCTTCTTTCACCATGACAATGCTCCAGCACATCGCTCAGTCACTGCGGAGCTCGGAGCCTAGTTGCGAGCACGGTCCGAAAGTGATCGTGCAGGTTAAGCGACGTTGGCGCGGTCGGTACCTGGATGGGTGACCGCTAGTGGCATATTTCATCTGACCTCCTCCGTGCCTCGAAAAGCACGTTTGTTGTCGTTCGACAGCAGTCGTTAGGCCATGTCAGAGGCCTACGGGCGCCCTGAACAACTCTGACAAATAGGTTGGCCACTAACCATACGATAAGCAAGCAAGCAAGCTCAGTCATTGCAATGGGAAAAATCTACGAATTAAAATTCGAATTGCTTGGACATTCACCTTATTCGCCAGATTTAGCACCCAGTGACTACCACCTATTCTCTAACCTGAAAAAAATCCTTGGAGGACAAAGGTTTCAAAACAACGAGGTGGTTATTGACGCCGTAAACAACTATTTTGAGGAGCTCCACGAATCACATTATAGAGATGGTTTAATTAAATTAAAACACCGTTATGATAAATGTATTAGCCTTTCTGGAGATTATGTTGAGACATAAATATTTTAAAAAAATGTTGTTTTCATTGTGTTTGTTGTTTCATTGCCCGGGACTTACCAGCCGACCCTCGTATATTAATTATTTACATTAGTACATGTCAGCGCATACAACAAGTGACGTCATAGTGCACGTGCAATGCTCACCTGAGCTTGCGACGAAGCAAACACTCAGCAACAGCCGATACCACGTCATGCCGCCCCCCACTACTTGGCTTCTATAAAAGCGGGCGCCCGACCCGAGGTGGGATCATTCACTTGCTACTCGTCGCCGAGGCAGTCGGACTTGATATTTTATTCGAGAATATTGTATTTCCGAATAATTAACCGTAACTGGTTGCTATCAGGGGACTCTCGTGTGGTCGGTTACTATTGAATGTCTAACCTGTGACTAGTGATTGCTATTGAGACGGTTGACCCGTGGCTAGTTAGTGTCGAGTAACTAGGCAGTAACTAATTTGCTGTTAAATAACTCTAAAATAAGTCGATTGAGTCAATATAGTTACTAAATTATATTTCGCTGGTGAGGACAACCCGGAGAATGATAGCGGGCCATCTATGCCCTTACCCTCAGATCTGACATACACATTTGAAGTCGATCAGGTTTTCTTACTAAAAAATTAAATAATCTGTATGCATCATGCGTGCTACTAAATCCCTGAACTTACTTACCCTTTTATTACTGACCCTACCCATCTGCACGATCCAATCCTTTTAGCCCTGTTGATCCTTTGCTCTCCTGGTACCTTTCTCCATCGTATAATTTTAAGGCAATCTTATTTGATTTTTCGTTGTCTCATGACTCGTATAGATGTTTACCTTCCGATTCTACGTGCTGATACGTATAGGGTAGGGCTACCACTGCCCTGCTAATATAACATTACACGCAACAATCCAGACTGAATTCCGTGTGTTATATAGGTATCGGAAATAAGGAAAGTCAATCTGAGTACCTTGTCATTTCGCGATTTAGTCAATAAATCGTATCCGTTCAGGACCAAAATGTTAAATTTCTTGAAGAAGCGAATCTGAAACGTCTAGTTTATCTCAATCAATGGTATCTGCAGCATCTCAATTTCTAAAATTGCTCACTTTCCTCTGTCGGTGGTGTTTCTCACCCATGGAAACGTCACTGGTCTGATGACTTGTTAACAGCAAACAGGTGCTTGTGGGTTAAAAACGATGGCAATCAAATATTTCTCTTTTGAACACCATTGGGATACCATCCTTTTTTATAATAAATCCTTTTTTAAATGGGTTGATAACCCTGGCTAAAAGCGGCTTATGTAGATTTTTATCGGTGTGAGGCCCGGAGGATCCTTACGAGGACCATTCCGGGCACTCTGGAGCATAAACTAAGTTTTTACGCTCTCTGCGTACTTCAGGCTTAAAAGCCAAGTTTTTGTAAACTTTCCTTGATGCTTTGAAAGTTACGAGAACAGAATGTTATCTTTATTACCAACTGTTGTCATGTCGTGATTGTACAGTCTGTTACTCTACTACCTGACCCCCCTTTACTTTGAACATTATTTACTCAAAAACTACTAGTTTGATTATAAAAATTCTTTCACTGGTAGATAGATTGCAGTTCACATTATTTACCAGTTAAGATTTTTTATAATCAAACTAGTAGTTTTTGAGTAAACAATGGCCAAAGTAAGGTAAGTAAGTACATTCGAAAATGAAGATGTTTGCTTGTATATTTAGAATCATTACCAAAACTAACAACGAATACCTAAATTGACATGATTTCTTATTGTTGACTTTATTGGACTTAATCATTTGCTCACTTAATTATGCGCTCACCGATGTTTGATGATGATGATGTGACTTGCTTTATTTATTTAATCGTATGGCGTTTAATAACGGGAACAGGAAAAGAAAAAAAAGACGTGTTAAGTCGACATCCAGGTGCTGTACTCAATTTGCAGTGTCAAGTGTATTAGAGTGTATTTTTTATAAAGAATGTGCTGGCAACTTTTGTAGTAGGCAAGACCAGGTTGTTAGATAGATAGGTAGAAACACTTTAGTCTACACAAATACAGGAAAAGTAAAAACTACAGGAATAATAGCACGATATGTTGTTATATGTTGTTATGTCAGTGTTCCTTAGAATACAACAAATGGTTTTTTCTAGAAAATCTTACTCGTTTATCTAGGTACAACCAGTTGGACATTGCAGTTGATCCACGGGTAATACCCCATTAAAATACCCTAAAAATTGTTTAACGTGTTAGTTCGGTGAGGTCCCCGGCGTGTCCATTGTAGGTCAGGGTGCACCGCTGTATTGTCTGATGCACTGCACAATGTGTTTGTGCCGTGTCATGCCGGCCATAAAGAATAACACCACCCCAACTCTTACCGTGGGTGTCGTACGAGGCGACTAAGGGTTTTTGTGGATTCTATTCTACACCTGGTAGACGACGATAGGCTCGCCACCTTTCACGTTTATCCACCAAGTCTGTGAAAAAAAGTGGGAACTACCTATGATGAAGGTGGTTCGTCTGTCTACTCCCTCGGGGATTATGCACGTGAGAGTTATGCTATGCTTCACTCCACAATGTTAACTCGCTGAAAACATATTATTAACATTATTTTGTTCGTCCCCTCAGGCGGTGGTGCTGCCCCCGCTGGCCCGCTGGCCGTACGAGAGCGGGTTCACCTTCACCACGTGGTTCCGCCTCGACCCCATCAACTCCGTCAACATCGAGCGGGAGAAGCCCTATCTTTACTGGTAAGACCTTGTTTTTACCTTCCAAATGAACTTATAAAGATACCCGTCCTCCCAAGCTTGTACTGCAGTAACTGTTTCTGCATGTGCCACAAGATTTACAATAAAATTCCTGGTAGCATTTTGATGCTACCAGGAATTTTACCAGGACTTTGGTCCTGCTTCTAAAATATTTTAGAAAGAAATTATTTACTTGGCTCTTGGAATGTAATTTCTATAGTTTTAAAGAACTTCTAGCATCAAAGTTATTTTGCATGCTAGTATTATATTAGCTGAATAGAAGAAACACCACTGTAGCAATACCATTTTATGTACCTATTCTTTGCAAATAAAGACATTAATTAATTCATTGAATCACATCGCGCGGCTGTCAATTAGGATACTTATTTAACATCAGAATGTTTGATCGCGCGTTCGTACGAACAAAGTTCGCGCGAATCGCGTAATCGCGTTCTATTGGGGCGACCCCTCAATGTACCAAAACATTAACCACTTCCAGTACTAAAATGAACGATTCTTGATTTTTGACCAAAGAATAAGGTAATAATGAACCCCCATTCACGAAAGACGATACGAATTTTAGGAAGTATTTGTCAGCTCTCATATTTATTCATCTGGAGTTGAAACAATGTACGAAGTCCACCGGTACGGAAGTAACAACCGTTTAGGTATAACAAGTGGAGCCACCAGTGGCGGATCCAGGAGGAGGCTAAGGGCCATCCCCCAAAAACAACCTGTGAGATCCGTATAGTGCGCGAGCTCGAACTGCTCTTGATATTTTTTTTAAACTATTTAAGCGCTCAGTTACCCTCGTGTAAACCCACTTACCTACGTGTCTAAATGCGGATACAAGCTATCCCCCTTTTTTCTGGTTCCGCCCCTGGGATCCATGACATAACAGGGCTCTTTGCCGGTCCCAGCTGTGGTATCCAGTGGTACGTGAACGTCGATAAAGCTGAGCTTTTCAAGTTTGTGAATGCCGCTAATGGTCTGAAAACATCACGTTAAATCATCGTGAAACAAATAGATTCTACAAACAGTATTATAACAATGATATATTGATGACCTATGGCCAAAGATTTAAGTAAATGACTGCTCTAACGGTGAAGGAAAACAGTGATGAAACCTGCATTTCTAAGGAAAAAATGAGTTTTCCGAAGGCTTGGAATATTCACTAACCTAACCAGCTCTATATATTATAGTAGTTGTAACTAAAGGTGAGACATGGGATTCCTACCATACCATATGTTAGTGGCCTTATTTCAACCTGACCTTGCAGATTGGCGTACACAGGGGTGCAATTTGATACGATATTTGTACATACCCCTAGCTTACTTTTAACACGTGTTGTATTCGGCCGCCATCTTGAAAAATATGTCACTTTTATCATATATATTTTTCAAAATTTTACTAAAACTGTTAGAGATACAATAAAATAGTCTATGGTGGATATGGTCCTTAATAAATTCTCTACAAAATGAATTTACATTGTTTTTTGTTGTTATGAATAGTTTAAAAGTTATAGCTATATATATAAAAAAATAAATGTACCATTTATTTTCCACTTTGGCAAAAAGCAGAATTTTGCTTTTTTAAATCCTAAATTATTCAAGAACCAAACAAGAACCGAGAAAGAGCGAATTAATTGACATATCTTGATCCCCAACCTTTAGGCTGATGAGTGCTGATGACAAGTGCTGACAAGTATGTGAAGGGACAAATTTTACAAACCCTAATCAATCATTGGGTATTACGAATATCTTTTTTTGTTACAAAGTATAGATAGATCAGTGTTACCGAAGGTTTTGTATTTTGTTTGTATACCTGTCTGTACTCTATGGCCACACCAATACACCACGCGGTGGTAATTAGCCAAACGGTGCCAAGCGGGGCGTAATTTGGAAATAGACGCGACGACAACTCACTTTGTTGGCAATTTGTGCTGAGACCCCAAACAATCCTAGTGTATGTGCATCAGTGTTGCCAATTTCAGCACTTTGTTAGATTTACAGTTTTCGAGTTTGTTTATAGTAGTGACCTAAAAAAATTGAGAAAACCCCGACTTACCGTTATTGGGATCCACTTATTTTTCCTCATCATCATTAGATTTTTAAGGTTTCAAATATCAGAAAAGAACACAAACAATGTAACGATTACAATTCCTGAGATTGCAGGTACAGTCATAGATTTTGAAAACATACTAATCTTGATTAAAATATCTAATAATAATAATAATAAGTTTCTTAATAAAGGTCTGGAGTTAAAAGGACCTGGAGGACCTGAAGATGTTTCGAAAGATATTTAATTAAAATTCGTTGAAGATACTTCTAAAAAATCACTTTAAAATTATATGCATACCCAAAACCCACAAGCAAGTATCAGGACCGGATTAGCAATCTTCAAAATTGAAGCAAGCGTTGGCAACACTGTGTGGTCATGTACCGTGTTCCTGTGGGAGCTCGAACAACTTCTCATTATATTTGAGTGCAGTTTCTGTTTGCTTATGATATCCTGGTAGTTTGGTAGCCTGAAATCCGGTTTAGGCGGCGGTTTGAGTTTAACTGTTTGTGTTGTTTGTGCAATGTGTTTTGTGTTTGACCCACAGATAAGAGTAACTTTTAAACTTTACAAAGTTACAAAGCCCCCTGTTGTTTCATGTTTCAGTTGTTAATTCCACTGACGATGTTTGTTTTTTTGGCAGCTTTAAAACGAGTAAAGGCGTGGGATATACAGCGCATTTCGTCGGAAACTGCCTGGTGCTGACTTCTATGAAGGTCCGGGGCAAAGGGTTCCAACATTGCGTCAAATATGAGTTCCAGCCTAGAAGGTGAGTAGGTCTCTAAATCTAATTTATTGTAATAAGAGTTTTCAATACTCAAATTTCACTTTGAAGAACGTCCTTGACGTAGTAGCCAAGACGATGCGGATATCCTTACAGGAATCAGGACTCAAGAAGTTTCAGTTGGATCCCAAGTTACGCCATGTATGTTTTTTTCGCTTAAGTATTTCGAAGACTACTTACATTCTGACTGATCTAGCGGAAAACATCGCTAGGAATCTTATGGCTTTGAATGTTGTCAAAAGAATGAAATCCACCAATCAGCATTGAGACCGCACAGATCAAGGTACAAAGCCCTTATTGCACACAGAAACCTATGATCCAGCAGTGGGTACGAAGCGAAAGACATTTAGTCCTACCTAGGTCTAAGACTGCATGAGTACGAATGAGTTCTCCACTGTCCCTAGCTGGGCTTTAACGTATGGTTGCTTCTTCTGCAGATGGTACGCCATCGCCGTGGTGTACATCTACAACAGGTGGACCAAGAGCGAGATCAAGTGCCTGGTCAACGGCCAGCTCGCGTCCAGCACCGAGATGGCCTGGTTCGTCTCCACCAACGACGTAAGTTTGTCAAACTTCTTATCTCCCGGTACCTTAGTAAACGGTTAGTTGAAGTTAGTTCACCTGATGGTAAGTGGCCATCGTTGCCTATATTATTAAAACTCCAGTAATACCAGAGTAATGGTTGATGCACTGTCGACTTTGTAAAGAGGAGTCCGCCCTCTAAAACCTATCAGGACACATCACAGGCGAAGCTACATATTCCGTAGAGGTGATGGATGATGGTTAGTCGCTGACGGGGTCTTTCCGCTTATTAAAACCTATTTTTGCAGTAGCTTCAACGACAGTCTTTAAATGTTATCTTCATAACACAAGACTGAATTATATTCTGAGCCCCCTTTTAGCAGATATACAAGTAAACTTTGACTATAAAGTTTTCAGTGTCAAAAGGATAACTAAAAGAGCCTTTGGTTAGAAAATTAAAATAGAATTGTGGCCATGAGATGTCTGCTACCCTGGTACGGCTAATGGTCGCAGATAAGGCAATAATGAATGGAGTGAATAATAACCCTCGTGGGGAAAGCGCAAGCCAGCCTAATCTGAGCTGTAAAGACTTGCTAGTTTGTAAGCTGCTCGTGTAACTCCTTAATCCGCGAGTACCAGGCGGCAGGCGCCCATAACTCGCTGGAGGCTTACCGTAATGTATTCAGTTATCAGCCACGAGCATCCCGAGACGTGAGGCTTGCTTCGACTCGTCACGTAGGTGTCGTTAGCGGCAATTTATTATCAGTAATGCGATGCAAATTTCCTCGACGGTACGCGGGCGTCATGAAAAATGAAGGAGTTATGCTGAGGTAGAAATGAGACCCGTCTTGAATGTGATGTCCTAGTTAATTTTTGCAGCGCAATGAGATATTGTGCTGATTTTCGGAATCCGTAGGAAAAACTGAGCCTTATTCGATATAGATAGGCATTTACTGGACCCGCATGCTCCATCGTCGACCTCATCGTCGCTTACCATCAGGCGAGATCGAAGTCGCGGGTTTAGTAGTCAATAAAAAATAAAAAATAAAAATATTTTGAGGGTAATTTTCTTGGCTTCGTCCGGATCCAGGCTGTATGACCGAGTTTTTAGAAAAGCCCTCGATGAGCTCTATCTTTTAAGAATAGAGTGAAGGTGATACAAAAAGTTTGGAATTAATGTCATAAGGTGATGTGACTAATACTTGTAATTATATGGAGTCAGGAAAACAAAACACTTGTAAAATTATCAATTTCGACTAGAAATATCGAACGTAGAACGAAGTATGAACGGATTTCTCAATCAAGGGCAGAAAATATTCCTTTTCATTTTTGACAGAAAAACCACTGCTACCAGCATATCCGAGCAGTTTCATTTTACGAGAGCGCCCTATGCCTCTCAACATAACGCGGCCGTCTGTTATTTCTGAAAACTATGCGCGTCCACGTCCGCGCGCCTCAATACTGAATATTCATACTCGCGTACGAGGCTCACTTATACTCGACCACCCACGCAATATCAACACTAAAACTAGAATGTTCTGCCGCAAATGCCTGCATACTGCGTTTCGGTTTGAATGGTAAGAGAGACAGTGTAATTACCGGCACATGAGGTACTCCATCCAATTTCTCAAGATTAGCAGCGTATCGAAAACCCTCTAACAATAATACAGTGAGGTGAAATGTCTATGGGTGACGGTGACCACTTAGCTACTTGGCCTTTGTAGTGTCAGATTGTCTTATTGTTTCTTGCGCTTCTTTGAATTCAGTGGTAGATTTAAAAATGACGTTGTAAAACTGATCTGTAAGTTCTTATACCATCAGGTGACCCGTTTGCTCGTTTGTTCTCCTTATTTAATAATTTTAAAAATTACCTACTGTTTTCTTTATATCCTAGCCATCTTGAAAATTAGTACCTACCAAAATTATTGAGCCAAATCCTCTCATCAAAATTCACTAAGTACACGAGTATAATCTATTCAGGTTTGAGAGAATCCATCCTAAAATAACTTAGGTTTACAGCTTTATTCGATATCGAGCCGCATAGCAACCGACGTTACGGTAATCTACTGGAACGATATGTGAATTAGGCGTAAGTAAATTGATAAATGGTCCATACAATTTCCATGTAACATGCTGTTAAGTAAGCATCGTTACACACGAGTCCACGATTTGTTCATCCATTTTTAAAAGAATCGTCCATCGTGGTTCTGAAAAAAAAGACCGGTCAAGTTCGAGTCGGGATCTGTATTGTAAGGTCTATTAGAAAGAAAGAAATAATAGTTATTACTAGTAAGTTTCCATGGGACCTTTACCTTTAGCCCACATTGGCCACAGCTGGGCAAAGATCTTCCGCCAATCTCTTCACCACTTTTTTATTATCACGAGTCGTTTATGTAGTAGGTGTATGACTACATGGAACAAGCGGTTGTTTTGTAATAACTCAACTAAAACGAACACTTCAATTTTAAATACATCACTTTCTACCTTGGTGACTCATCAGTCATCACCAACTTGTCATTTGTTGAAAAAAGTACAATGGTCGTAGTTCAGCAAATTACGGGGACTGGGTGAACACACTTCATAGCATTTGCTGTTCCATAATTTTATTTCTGGCTGCAGGCACTTAGAATAACTACCCAACAGACTATGTTAGTAGAATCATGTAAAATATAAAAATAAACTCCATTTAATTTGCACTGACGCGGCAGTAAACTTGATTTTATTCGTAGACGGGCATGGCGTGCCCGTGCAGCATATTTTCCACCGTTTCGTCCACTTCTGCCCATCATCCTCTCTTTTATAATCGGGTACAAAGAGCATTGACGTCTATTTCTTATTCTTTTTTATCGTATCTGAAACCATGGCATGGTGAATAAATAGTACGGGCTTTATACATAGTACCGTTGAGTTCTTACATCTGTTTATCTAACAGTTAGTCTTTGTTACTTTTCCCAGTGGCAATGGACATACCTAGGCCTCTCCAAATACGTTTCCGTTTTTCTAATCTTCGCGTAGTCTCCTACATCTTTCATCAAAATCAGTATAAGTATTTAAATCTAATTTTTTACTTTCCCGAATTACAACTTTTTAAACTTTCGTGGTTATTGACAATACTATATCGGGAGCTCAAAACAACCCCAAACCGTGGTAATATAAGTAATATAAATAAATATTCCCGAAATACCATGAGTTTGTGTTAGGTATTGAATCTGAGAATCGGAAAACCTGTTCCACCATTTATGATTATTCAAAAAATACGCATACATTATCCTCGAAAGAAGAACCAATATTTTATTGTTTTTATACAACCTTCAAATAAATAAAGTTACGTAGGCTATCCCGCCCGCAAAGTAAAACAATAAAAACACCCAGCCCACAAATTAAACAATCATGTTTTCACTCTCCGAGGGCAAATTCCCTTCATTGTTGAGGGTTATATTAAATGCCTCCGATGGAATACCTTCTACGCAACCACGCGGTTCAATTAATTAGGATCCCCTTTTTTCACCGTTTTAAATAATAAGAGATTAGAGCCAACGGACGACGGAAGTTCCTGAATCTCAAACGTGTTTAAACGCAGATTTGGAAGGGATTCTGAAAGCTCTCTCTAAAATTACTTCCTATTTTCTTTTGTGACTGTTTCACTTGTTCTGTTTATGACGATGAACGGTTTGAAAGGATTTGGATTGTAATTTTGTTTAGTGATATTACCCTTAACTGTTGGATACCGGTTTTAGAATTAGGTCTCGCGTTTTTGGAACGATAATTGTACGAAATCGTCTTTATTTTCGTTATGAAACAATAATTCGCCACGAACGTCTATTTTGCAGTGTCCTTTTATATACATAAATGGATCTACCGCAGGAAAGACAAAACATGCCATAGAGGTGGGTTCATCCCATATTGATAGAGATGACAAAATTTTACATAGATCATCATCACATCCATTGGTAATTCGATTTTCGATGATATAGTTATCCAAATCCGCAATAGAGACACATAAAAATACAACACACACAAAAACACAACATAAAAATAATTGTGATTTTAATATATTAACTTTTTTATAAAAAGACAAACTGGTAAACGGGCCACCTGAAGTGGTCACCGTCGCCTAGTGCAATACCAAATGTATTGGTGTGCGTTTTGCCGGCCTTGGAAGGATATGACACTGTTTTCGTTCTTTTTGAACCCATCAAACTTTGTGTAGAGGTCTGGTAAGTCCTTTAGGATATTTATATCTCAGGAATTTTCACTTATCGCTTTGCCCACAGCCTTTCGACAAGTGTTATATCGGCGCGACGGCCGAGCTGGATGAGGAGCGAGTGTTCTGCGGCCAGATGGCGGCCATCTACCTCTTCGGCGAGGCGCTTACCACACACCAGATTTGCGCCATGCACCGCCTCGGGCCCGGCTATAAGGTACGTTTACTTCGATGAATTTATAGTCGCCTGGTATGATACGGGTGTGTTTAGGAGATTAGGAGAAGGTTGGATGATGAAATTATAAGTTGGGACATTATTATGGTATGATGGGAAGAAATTGAGACTGCGAGAAAATTGGATGATGATGATGAATTTATCAGTCATGGTTTACCTTGATGATTCTGTAGTAATCTGGTCTGGTATAACAAGATTACGATTGAATGATGTGATGATGATTCCCAGAGAACAACCAAAAACAGCAGAATGTAATTGGATTAGAGGATATCTGAATGTTCTTTGTTTTGATTGGTTAGATATTTAATAATCTTATGCCACTTTTTAATGCTTTTTTAATGTATGAATGAGTTTGAAGAATACTGTGTATTATTTATTTATTATGCAGGTCAAGTCAAGGTTATAGAGGGGCTTGACTTGCAAAACCTAACAAACGAAATTATCTATTTGTTTCCCGCTAACATGGACACAGAGTCAATTCCGTTTCGACAACGAATGCAACATCAGTTTGCCGGAGAACCACAAACGGGTGAGCGAGCCCGAAAACGCTCCCAAGCTTGAAAACGCTGAAACCCCCGTCCTTGAACCCGAACCCTCTCCTCAACCCCCTGACCCTCCAACTCCTGCTGCTTCGCAAGAAGATACCAAGGACGCAGAAACGGAAGAAGTATGCGTTGTTATGAAGGATGACGCGACACCGAGAGGACGACGAATGGCCGACGAAGCGCGCGAAGTGGCCGTGGCGCATGCGTCCCTGCTCGTAGATATCGAAGCATGCAAGCGTGTAAGCATGTCGCGCCGCTTGCTCTATGAGTTTTATGTTTGTTTGCTTCTGTATGTTTGGGAATTCAATTCGATTGGCAAGGCTGCAGAACATTTCTGGGTCAGATGTTTCATAAACCTAGTTTTTTTTTGTGTTATCAGTCCTGATACTTTTGTGAATATACGCGTAGATGTTCCTTCAGAAAGGACAAGGAATTCGAGGATATCTTTTATTGGTTAGTGAATTAAAATCCAATTGCAGTCAACAGTATTCTGTAGCTGGCCAATCGAATTCCTCAGTACTTTAGCCACAAAGCACTGTGCCACGTCACCTGTGTAATGTCAATATTTTGCTATTGTTCGTGTATGGTGCCAGGGTCAGTTCCGTTTCGACGCCGAGGCTCGGGTCCCCCTGCCCACCAGCGAGGTCCGTATGGACCGTTTCGGCGACCTCATCCACGATCCCACGCAGAATATCCACGAAGTAAGATTGGTTAAAATTTCCAATTGTATTATTGGTTGATAAGGGACTTGGTTTCGCTAACATTACGGTCTCTTGGTAATTGGATTGTATTTTGGTCCTTTTGATAGTATATGGTTTTCGAAATGGTTACTGTTGTATTAATTTTCACTAACTTTATGGTGTTCTGGTAATTATATTTTTGGGTATTTTGATATACTATAAAACCTAACCTATGCATGCTCAGCTCATAACTTTTTACGTTAACTAAAAATTAAATGGCATATTATTTAAAAATGTGATAATATCCTGTGACATTAAACATATTTTGTGAAACAAAGAAGTTGACTAACAGAGGACGATAAAAGCTACAATGAGCGAAGTAATAAATAACACAATCGAATTTAATCTTATTTCGGAAATGCCTTAAATCAATAAAGTTGTAGGTGCTAAAGTTTTAGATAACACAGGCTCTGAAGGTAAACTATCAAGAGTACCCATCTAATTGAATATCTATCAATAGTATTTTCTATTGAACGAAGGCTTTTGAAACGTTTAATTCTACCTATAGATAGACATGTAGCAAGCAAGGCATGGTTATTTACTGTCCAATCCAAACAAACAAGAGGAAGGTTTAGCGGAAGGCTGCAGACAACCATTTGTCTCCGCAGCAGGCCCGCCTACGCGACACCGGGACTGACTCCGCTGTCTGCCTGGCTAGGGGTGTCTAACGCTGTATGTCTATGTAGAAAAGTCCTGACTGTTTCATTGTCAGACTGACTGTCTAAAATCCTTAGAACCAGTTTTATTCTTCCTTCTTAACATTAGAGAATTAATTAGTGTTCCAAGATCACGCCTTACCTTATCCTGAGGATATCTATGTTTATGTCAAATGTTTAAATACCTACTCATATCAACGTTTTGACTTCTCATATCGGACAGTTTTTTTAATTAATCTTTCCTGTCATGATAATTTTCTTTTTCATTGGCACAGAATCTACTGGAACTCTAATTCAAACCAAAACAAGTTTTCTCTGAAAATATTGATTCGTGGGATTTTGAATACCTGACCACAAAGTTTAAAATTACATCTAGTTTTGGACAGCCCTATCTGTATGTAACTGAAAAGTTATTTATTGGCTCCGGACGGCAACTTTCAGGTACGAACTACTTCATCAAGCCTAAATAAATGAGGGCATCCCACAGGGGCCGACGCTGGGACCGCTATTGTAAATAAAGGATTTAGTTAATCGATATCGCATGTTCCTGCGGAAGTGCGTAATTGATTTATAATTTTAACGATGGTTTATAATTCCATTTGCGTGAAGTAACACTTGTGTGTAATTACACAAATTGCGATGTAATATTTACGATTTATTTTAGCCAATAATTTTTCGTTCGTCGATGTAGGCCGCGGTTTACGAAAAACTTACAGTGATACCCAATATTTTTGGTTGCTTTTTGCAACCAATATATTATATATCTCAATATTCTATTTGTCGCAGTCATTTCATCTGATAGATATTTTGGAATGAAAGAATATCTTTAAATTAAATAAATATATTTGCCTCCTAATAACGAAGTCCATTTAGGTTTCAGTTAAATTAATTTGTTTTCTCGATATTTGCCGAGACCGGCAGCTAGACGTCGAATAAAAAATATATTTTGGTACTTTTCTCTTTGATGAACCTCGTTGAAATAACGTAAGAGGGAGTGTAATTTTGTAAGAAAACATTCTGAAAGAAGTAAAACTACGTTCCATTTCGTTAATTACCGATCTGAGCCGGAGTTTGCACAGTGGGACGAAACTTACCGAAACAAGAACAAACACACTATCCGCTGCCTCTTGCCGAGTTGTCGGGCGCCGTTTGTCTTTTCAATACAAACTGTAACTCTAGGGTTGATCGATTTAGCGCTGCCGTATCTATCTACTTTGCTGATATCCTGATATTTTTGCGTGTAAATTGGTTGAAATGTACTGGTATAGTTTTATGATATGTTTTCGAACACGTGATTCTATTTAATGACTTTTGGGTAGCTAAGTTAACTAGTTCTATTTTTATCAGAATATTTTACGGCACTGAGGGCTGCAAAATTGAGTTCTGTGATGAAGATTATAAAGAATTCCTTCTATTACAGAAGACTCATAATTTAGGTAAGTACAAAACATAAGTCGTAAAGTCGTGAGTAATATTTTGGCCTTGTTCAAAAATACATGTTCTAAGTATGTATGAGCAATTTCTTTCACGTTCCGTATCTTCTTAGATAGCCTCGGTATGAGGCTTGGCTGTGCTGTTAAAATATTCACGACGACGCCGTGGAAACGCCCGCAATGCTCTCTTAGGGCATTCCTCCGCTCTTTTAATATTTACCTTACTCTCGTAAACGTCTTACTCCCTGGTAGCAATCAGGGTTGCTTTGAGAAATTTGTCACTTTTTCTTTTGAACTTCTTATTTAGATACTAATATTGATGACTGTAAAAGACTTCATTTCTTTCCTTTCAATTTATTTATTTAAACACCATTACAGCTTTACTGAAATTCTATGAAAGTCATGAGATAAATGTGTGCTGCATTCCTCTATCAGAAGCCGTCTCTGTTTCTGTTTTATTTATTTTAAGTATGCTCAGTATAACAGGATTTTATTACCTACGTCTGTGATTAAGATTTTATTAAGTCCGTTTATTTGCTTCGTCGAAGTTTCGTTAGGTACCTTAGTTTAAATTAAAAAGTACACAAATATCTGATTATAACGCTAAATGTTTTTCACGAAAATTCCAAATTAAAAACCGCAAGGGGCGGTGAGCAAATAACGGCATTCTAGTGCCATTATTAACCTGGCTTTTGTCAACTTTTTCATCTGTCCAATTTCCGAATTGACTCCAAACTCCCTGACGAGTTCGGGGACTAATTCCAATTTCGCAGGCGTTTCGTTTTTCATAACACAATCACACGCCTAGTTAGCGGAATATTCCCATTGTACGGTGCCTTCATAATTTGGTTGGTCCGCTCCCTCTTATTATACGAAGTGTTTTTTTCCATCCCCTCTCGGGATATCATTAAAAGTTTCGCTATTGAATCTTAAAAATTAATTACGCGCCGCTGCTAATGAATTCTGAGTGCCTCTCATTTTCTGATTTGACTAAATGCTTCATGGCTATGAGTGCCTGGTACCCGAATATGCTTTTCGACAGGTCTTTATAATTTTTTTGCGAGGTCAGTTCTCATTAAATAAAAATTAGAAAAAGGGTGAACAATTTAAAGTCAATTCTGTTTTAGAATTAAATAAAAAACAAGATTTCATGCGAAATTAAATTTAGGAATTTAAAAGACTCTTTTAAATTAAACTTCGGACCTGAATCCGACTGTTCCAGAAACTACCTATGGTACTGGAATATTTTTATTCAAAACAACTGATATATTTCACAGTCTTGCAATATTTTTACTTGCATTTAAACCTGCAGGTTTCGTAGACGTGTTCCACCTGCAACTATAGACCGCACCACGTTTTAAAGTAAACACGATTTTTGCAAAATGAGATTGTACATTATACAATCTCATTTTGTCTGAGATACATCTGCTACTAAGAGCCTTGTACGCTGATAGTGATAGTGTACGCTTATTATGCTTATATCTATTCAAACTTCAAAGCAAAAGTTTGGAGTAGTGGTTTCCAAAACTGCGTCAATATTGTCCCGAATGGTAATAATTTCGAAGTTTTTGTCAACCTTCATCAACGTTGACAGCGTTCAAAACTTATTGAGATCTGGAGATTCAGACTAGATAGTCTGCGTGAGGTATTGCATTCATCGTGCTAGTTACGATTTCTATGGTTATTATTCTATTACTGGTATTTTTGTTGATATCAGTTTCAATCAGGCTCATCTACTAGTAGATATTTTAATAAACAGATCTCATAATCTCATCTCTATCTATAATATAATCTCTCATCCTATAGAATGTATTGTGTTTATCTGTTGGATTTTTCCTTATATCGTGTATACATATTATTATATGTATTTATATTATAAATATCTAAGTATACCTACCTATTTATGTATTTTAAATATTATTATTTATTAAGTACATATAAGTGTTGTATTTTTATTACTTAGTATTATTTAAATCGTTCTTGCACCCGGTTACATTGTATTTTTCAAAACTCCATCACCCAAAGGTTGCCTGGAAGAATAGCTTTAAGCTATAAGGCCGCCAATTGTATTTGTATTTTGTGTCTTTTCTTCTGTCCTGTATTGTGGAATAAAGAATATTAGTATTGTATTGTATAATCTATGGCGAAACATAACTGTTTTATTTAAACGAAGCCCTACGTTGGCGGATGTCATTTATTTAGTTAAAACAAAAGCTTTGAACCGACAACTCGAGCCTACAGCAGACGTGGTTCTCAACAGAGATGTGAAAGACATCCGTATCTGCATCCGTAAGTAAGATCCTCATTCACAGTAAATTCATTCAATGTCGGCATCACCACTCGTATTCTCAGTCATGATCATAGGAAATTATGTCTTACTCGTATGTGTGGTGATGATTTTTTTTTTCTTGAGGATCTTCTAACCTACGTTAGGAGATCCTCAAGAAAGTACCTCCTCCTTTAGTGCTCCAACCTTCTGACCAAGGGATTCCGGGTTCAATTTCTAGGGAGTGGGGCAGACAGATTCAAATTTTGTCCGTTTCAACTATTATGGACGAGTTATATAAATATCATAAATTACGTCACACGTTAAGGGGGAGGGAGGGGGTCAACAAAGTGTGACAGGGGGGGGGGGACGAGTCATAAGCTTGATGACGTCACATGCGTAAATAATAACAAAAGGACGGGTTCAAAGTCCATGGATACAAGATGATTAAATTATGTCTCGTTCGTTTGATTTGATGTTTTGTAAATTTTCTAAAATGTTCGATTTATTGTTGATTTTAGGAAAAAATATTTTAAAATAATTTTGGAAGTGGTTTAAATACACAAATGTGACCACCTGTGACAAGGACGGGGCGGGGGGGTTCCAAAAATCATAAAATTCGTGTAACGGCCCCTTATGGGCATAGAATGGGAGTACTCCCTGGGACGCGTGGCTAGAAAATGCCTTTGCCCAGCATTGTGACAAAGATGTCTAATAATAATTTTACGGTATCGGCCTCTGTAGATCAGCAGACAAAAATCCGCATCCGCATACTGCAGATCACATCCGTAGCCTCTCTAGTTCTTGTAGCCGGGGCTAGTCGGATCTCAGTCGGGTCTTGACAACTTTTATTAAGGAAGTGATCCCGGAGAAAGTCCTGCTTCGTCAGAGCTTGAATGTAGGTACTTAGATAAAAGAGTTTCTTCACAGAACTTTGTCATTGTAAGAGTTCTAAGATTATTCGCTCGGTCAATAATTTCTTCATGATTATATTATTTTTAAAAGCGTCTCCCTTACGATCATGATGGTGTAGGAAGAAACACACTATGTGAGGACATGGATGACGTAACGTCAGTTGTATGAAAGAGAAAAGGGAAGATCTTCCACCAGACGGGGTGTCGTGCCCGGTGACCAGATGTCCCGGTCCAACTATGGATGTTTGGAACTCGTATATATACAAGGTCCCAGGAAAATTTCGATAGCGCGTTCTACGTAGTGGCGCGCGTGTCGTGCGTCGCCACAGTCGTAAGATGATGATTCCAGATCCAAATCAAATATATTCAAACACAGAATAATTTATTACGCTAAATCTGAATGTAAGTTCCACTCTGACACTAAGCGCTAAGTCAAACTTGCTAAGTACTACAAGTGCATCGTCTTTGAGTAAGTGGCAAGTGGACCGAAGTAAGTTACTTGCAGCTTGCAACACTTATCCGCTTAGTGTTCAAGTTGTAAGCTATTATATACACGCGCGTGTTAGAGAAAAGTTTATAGAATTATGTGATGGACTGCGGACTATTGACGTCTACTTTACAAAGGGAAGATCCCTTATAAGCACCTTTCATGTCAATTTCTTAATAAATAAATGGAAAAATCGTGTAAAAAAAATCCGCGAACCTGCGACCTTGTGTTTCCGTGGCACTGGCAGTGTTCTAACCAACTGAGTTATCGCGGCTCATCCTGCCGGCTTCAAATTAGTAATGGTCGCAGGTTCAAATCCTGCTCGCGGATTTTTTTTCATCCTTTATTTAATTTATTTAAGTAAGCCTAGCGTGAAATGCATAAATAAAATATTTGCATTTCTCATTATATTCTATTTAAAATTGCAATTCTAGTACTATATCCATACTTACTGTATATAGGGTCCTATTTTATTAGCTGCAAATATTTCTAAGATGTCATCTATAGGTTATAAGTTAACAATAACAAAAAAAAAGGCAAGAATTTTTTTTTTACTGACCAAATTTACGAGAATAACGACAAAATTGTTTGTATGAAAATTCTACAAATGAATGAATTATTGCTATTCTAATACTGAAATAAGAAGTATGAATGAAACTCGTTTCATTAATGACGACATGGATGAGTTTATTCCACCAAGGCGCAAAATAATGGGGTTTATTTTTCTTTAGTATGGACAATTTTCATACAAGTAACAAGGTTATTTTTTCGTGTAAAGTTGTACAAATGACCAGCACATACCTTCCAAATATTTGCTACTAATAAACAAGGACATTATATATTTGACACTGGAATAATTCAGAGTATTTTTCTTAGAAATTGCGGTGTGAGATTTCATTTTGAAAGTTTACTTATTTACTTTTTTTTTTAAATTTACTTATTTATCTAGATTGTGCGTACACGCCGATATCGAAACCGCTTTGTTCTTAAAACTAAGCATTATTTAATTCGTACATTTAGTAAAACTGAATTTTACTACCGCTATTAAAGTTACGTTCAGGAGCTGAATATTCCACCAGTGCACGGTGTAACTCCGGTGATATATTCATGAATATAAGAGAAAACTTGAACGAGAATAACGTGAGTTAGGGATTCGAACATACTTACATAGTTATGCAAGAAGTAGATGGAACTGCACCACGTCCAGGCCGGCCAGTAGGGAATGTTAGAACATTCAAGAATTTACTGCACACACGGCGCCTGAATATTATCGCCTTCATGTGTCGTAATACTATTATGGTAGAATATTTTATAGCTATGTCCGAAATGTTGTAGAGAAGTTCATTAAAATACGGGTAATGTTCGATGTAAAAATTAAGGTAAGCGGTAAGCAGTCCGCTTTTGGTTTAGGAACAATTGGCTCTTCTAAACTAAAACATCGTTCTATGACCCTATTGTGCGAATGTATAGATTGTTTAACAAAGTCTCTTCGAACAGTAACAATAAGCCATCGTTAGACTTATTCGATCCTAGGACATTAGTTTTTAAAAGACGGGTTAAGGATTTCCTCAAGTGAGCTATCCAACCTACTTTATTATTTTTATTTTTCATATTTTTCAGTAGGTATTATTGTTATTTTTTGTCATTACATTCACTAGTATTTTTTGCTTTCCCAACTCAATTTTGTACAACAACTCAACAACCAATTTTCCACTTCCTAACCATGCTGTGTTTACACGTTAAGGGTTACGACCTAGCTCATAACTTTACATTGATTTTTCTGTAATTTATCTGTAATCTGTTGTGATTACCTAATAAATAAATAAAATTAAACCTTTTCTAAACACTATTGGTTCATATATCTATAGGTATATTTTGTGTTGTAGACGTGAGTTCATGTATGGTATGTAACAAAGATTATTTGGAGATCAGACAAGCGTGTCGTACGGACATGAAAGAGGTTTTACCACCAAGTCTGTCCTTTGTTTTGTTTGAAGAGGCCTATACCTATGTCGTGGCTTTCGGCAGAAATCGACTGAATAAGATGAAGAAGAATGTAATAAGATTATAATTATGATAGTAGCTTTAATTATGCGTCCCTAGTGTCTCGTGTAGAATTCTGGGTTGATGATGAATTTGTTTGTTTCTGACTTCTTTTGCTGTTAAATTGCAGTTCCTTCTTACGTAAAGCATTATTTGACCACGTGTTTTTTATGAGGTTACTTTTAACAGTAGTAGTAGAGAGCACGTCAATCTTTATGGCGTATCTGAATTTAGGCACGAGTCGCATTCCAGCTAGACTTGAAAATTCCTTAAGATTTCTGAAACTTAAGTTTTCCTTTTCTCAGGAAGTTATCCTGAAAACTTCCAAAACTTTCAGAACTTTGGAAGTTTTAAAAATGTTTTACTTACAAAATTTACGGTCTCGGGCCTTCAGTGCAGTGTAGATTTAATTTTATCTATGAAAATGATCTTGCCTTGCCTTTCGCTAGACCGAATAAATGAATAAAAACATTATAAATTGAATGAAAATTTACTTTAGAATGCCTTTTACTTTATAGTATCTAGTGTCATAGTAGATACATTTTGTAAAAAGTAAAACATTTTGAAAAGTTCCGAAAGTTTTGGAAGTTTTCAGGAAAACTTCCTGGCAACTTTCATCTCTAATTCCAGCACATGTTTTAGGTGTTAACTAGCTGTAGAAGAGCGAGGGAGCGGGCGCCATACATATACCTTCATACCGCGCGGCGGCCTGTACTCATCCCTGCTAACACCTAGAAACATATACTGAAATACGACTCGTACCTATATTCAGACACGCCATAAATATTGTTGCAAGCTCTAGCTATATATAACTTTGTATTCGTCAGTTCCATTTGGCGCCGTGTAAGGCAACACCTCAACACCCGCGGTCCGAATGCTTTTAGCGGTAGACACTTATCGGAATCGACTCCCGGTTACCAAAGGGTTGTCACTCTCTTTGTTTAGGGTTGACACGTTATTGTTTCCTTCGCTAAACTTTTATACTCCGTTCTATATACTCGAAGTAATATGAGGCGACAATCGTAACTTTAATGCCTTTAATGCCATAAGCACACTGTTAGCGATTTTAAAACGAAATCGGATTGAATCTATAGAATTTTGCGGTTTTCTAGTGTCCTAAGGGATGAATGAAATGGAAGGGGGCCGAACCCATGGTAGTCTAGATAACCGTAAATAGATTTCTATGGGTTCTACGGTCCGATTCCATTTAAAAAAATTAAGCTTCTGTGTGCAAAAGGCTTAGAGGTAGGGCATGGGACGAATCCATCTCTGGATCATTATGAAGAACCACTCCAGTAGCTTTTTAACCTACGACCGATCAAAGTAAGGGGATCGGGGATTTTTTAAATTTTAAATTTAGATCTATTGAGCGATTTTACTATGGGAGTTATTACAATTTTTGCTTAACAACGTTTAGGATATATCGCTTTATTTTGGGTTAATACAGTTTTGCCTAACATCGTGTAGCGTCGGCAGTAGTGCTCGTCTCGGCGCCTCGTGTTGTCATGTTATTATTTCGTTATTACTCGGAATAGACTTGCTTACGTCATTTACATAATATGCTAATGCCACATGCCAGCGCTCCAGTAACTTGCTAACAATAATAGGACTCTACAAGGAACAATAATACTTCTCTTACGTTCTAACTGAGCATGTAAGTAAATAATTTCATTTAATTTCGTATTTGCTGTAGTAAAATTACACGTGTTCCGTTTTAGGTTCTAACCAAAACGTATTTATGCTCAATTAGCTTTCGTTGTATGTTTATATTAAATGGAAAAGTCATTTTTTTAATTTTAAATGATATTGATTCATTTCCATAAAGTTGTTTGTTACATTATTGAAAAAACCAGGTGTTTTTGATATAATTTTAGACAACCCTAAGCTTTTTGTCTATATCGATCGATGTAGCTAACCAAGTATAATATTACTGGCCCATAACCCTCGTTAGTAATGTGATCGTCACTAATATTGTGTACATTATGTATTTGCTTATATTCCTGATGTTATTGTTGTTTGTTTACTGTATTTGTATCGAACTAAGTAAATACAACTAATATTAATTTCCTATCCTTGCCATCTGTTAAAATCAAAGGTTACTTTTCAATATCTCGGTGTATCGGACAATACTTTGGGTTTTGTGTGTTGTATACTGTGTTGATTTTATGTCGCCCTGGTACTTGCATGTTATTTGTTGTCAAATTAATGTTTGTTTACAATGGCAATATCAAATCGATGATTTAACAATAACAAACCTTTCTAATGTGCCTAAGTAGAATTTGACGAATGCCTTAAAAGCCTGGGTTTTTATATTGACGTTGTAATTTTTAGTTTAGTAATTTTAACATGACCCTATTGTAAGCATAAATTTTATCTCTCCTAAAACTTTATATAATTAAACACAATTCACTCTTAGACTTTCTAAGCCAAGTCACTTACTTTTCTTGATTTTGCTAAAATTTTCAAGCATACTTTCAATTTCCTAACCTATTTCCAACCACGCAGGTCCTGTACGACGGGAAGCTGTCTTCAGCAATAGTCTTTATGTACAACCCGGTTGCGACGGACGGGCAGCTCTGCCTGCAGTCTGCACCCAAGGGGAACGTTTCCTACTTCGTGCACACGCCACACGCTCTGATGCTGCAGGTGATTAGCTTTTATGTTTCCCTGGTACTTTGAGATCGGGTCCTGTTACGTTATCATTGCAATTTGCTTCATCAGCTTCTGTTATTTCTCGAAGACCATAATCTATTGCTCATCACTGTCTTACCTTTTGTCTTGGTCGTATAATCATGCATGCAAGGAACTTCTCTTGTAAACTGACCTATAATGAAAATCTTTCTAACACTACCGCTACTGCTACTTATTTAAGTGAATCTGGCAGTTCTCAGATCTGTAATTAAATTAGGCCTTTTCCGTCCATTCTCCTCTTGGATGAAAGAAAAAATTGTCTCCCTCCCCGTTCGTTCCTCCTTGTATTTTTTGTAACTCGATCCTCTATATTTCTTAACAACTTATGCTGCTCCCAGGAAGTGAAAGCGGTGGTGACGCACTCAATCCACAGCGCCCTGAACTCGATCGGCGGGGTGCAGGTTCTGTTCCCGCTGTTCGCCCAGCTGGATCTGCCGCACGACGCGCCCTCCGCGGACCCTAAGAGAGACCCTATGCTGTGGTATGTTATCCTGGTACTTGATGTGAAATTTGCAGGGGCTGCAGAAGGAAAATCTACATATCTGTTGAATAAGAAAAGTTTTCTAAACTCCAGTTGCGCTAACATAATGGAATCTAGTTAATCCAGGTTGGCGCAAGTGGAGTTTAGTTAATTGTTTTTCGATTTTCATACAATACTGATCTTGGATTAGTGTATAGACTTGGCGTGAGGAGGCCTAAAATATACTTTCATGACTCATACATAATCGCAGAAATATTCGCGAATTATATATAGTACTAGCTCACGTTTTAATATTATTTATTTTGGAATCGTCCCAAAATTCTCCCGATTTTATAACTCCTCATTCGTCCGAAAAGGTTTCATTTGAAATTAGATGTTATTTATCAGTGTTTATTTTTGTGTATATCGCATCCTTTTTGTGCCATATAAAGCGTTTTTGTTTATGCCAAATGAATGTATTTACTCGTGTGTTTGTTTTCCTCTTGTGTTCACGGTTGTTAATACTGAGACGCTGCATACAGTTCGTTACGAGTTCATACTCGTATTTGTCCTACACGAGATCGACTTCCTTTTGATGAATTTGTGTATTTTTTGAAGTAAATAAATATGTTGTGTATTACACGTGAATCTGTCGTAAAGTAGGTATAACTAGCGCCCTCTGTCTTTCAAAATTTGTAACGATTCTCTAGATACCTATTCGCATTACGACGATCAAATAACTCCGCTAGTTCCATAATAGATTTAAGTACATATTTATATTTTATTGTCAACCTTACTGTAAACAGGTAATAATACGATCGATTCGTTACTGGCGCACAAGCCCTGTGGCTTATGCCAGTATTATGTTTTACGACAAAATTAGTTTTTTATTTAAATAAAGGAAAAAAAATTATATAGGTTTGGTTGCCTGGAAGAGATCGCTTTAAGCGATAAGGCTGCCTTTGTACATATCGTGCTATTATTCCTGTAGTTTTTACTTTTCCTGATTTTGTGTACAATAAAGTGTTTCTTTCTATCTATCTATCTATCATATCTATTTAGACGATTTCAGTTAAAAACAAAACTATTAACTTACTCGTATTTATTTAACAGCTTCAGTTCAGCTTGTTTAACTTTATTGATGAGTTCAGTGGTACGAGTTGCCGCAGTACGTTTATAAACTGGAGTCCACGGACAAAACCGAGTTCTAACTCTAAACCCAGTTCGTAGAACAGAACTGTTTGCTATTAGCCGGGCGGACTAAGTTCTGGGAACTAAATCATTCACTTCAGTACATTGGCAGCGGGAACTAGCGAGGGTATAAAGCCATTGATTAATATGCGGAGTGGGTGAGGCACTATCCCTAGTGATGGCCGAATGAGACCAATAAAGGATTAATATTTTAGTATTTATATGTTGGACGATACCAAACGTAATGCAAATAAAAGGAGCTGCAACTCCAAATGGGCTCGATATTTTACTAAAAAATGAATGTAAACCTCGAATAAAACTTTGACGTCGAAGATAAAAATACCGTTTTCTATTCTTTTCTATTTCTTTCTTTTCTTTACTCTTACATGATCGATCTTTCCGGTGAACATATTCCCTTCTGCGATTTACACCGTATAAACAGAAACCTGTTTAAATCGTCGACTAAATCGTACGAACGTACCTATACTGAATTCAGTCCGGTGTAATAAGCCCAATAGTCATAACATCATCTGTTTTTTGCAGTAGTTGGTCTCATCAACATAATCTAGACATAGACATTAATAATGTTCATTACACGTCAAAAAGCAGGTACTATACACTCATACAGTATGCATCATACACCAAGGTATACACTTCGCACAGTAAGTGTGAAGTACTGTGCGAATGTGAATCGTTAGCTAGAAAGCGTATGAGTCTTCTGGGGGTCGCCTACCCGAAACCAGAGGACTATAGGCTGTTCCTGTAAGCTATATAGCGTCCTTGATGCAAAGCATCTTTAAGGAACAGGGAGGAGACTAAGGTAAGGGGTGAGCACAAAAGATCCCTGAGGGTCGAAGTGCCGCTGGGGTTATCCCTGGCCCCCTGTCATAAGATAAACACTTAGACAAATACAAATACAAATACACAAACTCCCGGAGGAACCACAGGGTGATAATACATTATTTAACAATGTCAATTGTAATATTATTATGTCAATTAAATTATTCATTGTTACACTTAACCTGAAAGAATAATAGAATTGCTCGACAAGCCATTTCTTTAAATTCATTTTAAAAGTCCACTCGCTCGGAGCATTTTTAATATCCCCGGGGATACTATATTATCCTATTATAACCATGGCGTGAATCGTCTTAGTGGCCTTCTTCTAAGACCAAGTGTTAGTTTGCACGTCTCTACCAGTTATCCTGCTAAATGCACTTTCACTGTTGGCGCCGGATAGTCAGAAGGATGGGACTTCGCTTGCAGTTAACTGTCTAATATTTCTGCAGTTCAATAAAATATAGTGCTATAGAAGCGCTATGAGAGGATATGAAAATCGAAAAGGGAAGATGTTCCCAAGGAAGGAAAGAAAGAATTTATTTCCAATACACACATACGAGACAAACAATTAGGTACAGAAGATAAAAATAATATTAAACAAATATATTATAAAAATAAATAAACAAAAGTAATTAAGTGTGATGAAGGTGGTGTGCAGCACCGGAAAAAGGGGACTGCCTCAGCTTGTCGCCGCAGCGGATTTAGCACTGCGGCGCTGATTTTTAGGCATCACCTGTGTGCCAGGGATCACTCCCTCATGATACACTCGTCGTCGTCGTTGGCCTTGTACATCTTGACAGATGATTTAAACAGCGTTGTGTCGGCATCTACGCTCATGGCTGTATAAGCCGATGCGAGAGCGGCAAGTTCTGCCGCACGTGCAGCGGGTGAACTGCGAATTTGATGGAGCAGGTGTTTCGAAGTGTCTGTGCCGGTTAGCTCGTTTGTCAGCTAAATTATGGCACCACTCGATGTCATGTGAAGAGCGGCCCTCGATCACCAGGCGCCTCCATGCGTCTCTATCCACGGCGAGTTTCTCCCAGTGACTGGTATCAATCCCAAACGCAGCTAGGTCACGTTTCGTGCAGTCCTTGTAGCGTAGAGTGGGTCTTCCCACTGGTCTCTTGGCGATACATACAATGATACACTACCGGAACATATAAATAACGGAAATATTAACAAACAGAAGTAAAATATTAGGAAACGAAGGTAGGTACTTAATTTTTAAATTATACATTAGAATACAGGAAGGTATGTATGTAGGTATTATTGTATAAAATAGAGAGAAAAAAAGCAACAATGAAGATGAAACTGAAGGAAAGATTAAAGTAAGTATATACTACTAGGTAATGCTGTTCAATGTAGCAAAATTTGTATTTTCTAGGTAAGGTATTGTGCCTGGTGACGAGTTGTCCTGTTCCACTAATGGATATTTAGAATTCGTATATAGGCGAAGTTTCTCTGAAAATATCGATAGCGCGTTTTATTTGTATGGAAAATGGACTTTTAGGTGTATGCAGATTCCTATTCTTCCCGCTATTATTAAATTCTACACCTTTATTCCTTGTCCTGTGAAGGACAGGTCCTATTTTATTGTTTTAAAACGGTTTACAGTGGTTATTTTTTCGTGTAGAAATTTCACATTTCGTAGTAATTTTATTCAGTTTTCGCGTTTAGATTCCATATAGAATCGCTTTAATCTAATCTAAATCGTGTTTCCATAAGTTTTCCCAATTTTTCTTTGTTCGGAAACCAGATGGTCAT
Source organism: Hofmannophila pseudospretella (assembly GCA_947369225.1). NCBI lineage: Eukaryota > Metazoa > Arthropoda > Insecta > Lepidoptera > Oecophoridae > Hofmannophila > Hofmannophila pseudospretella. The sequence goes on along the minus strand of OX376329.1, from coordinate 13,061,192 downwards.
CGAAGGTCATGTCTCAAGGACATGCACCATGTAGGTACAGTCAGACAGTCAGAGGGTAAAGCAGTGCAATTGATTTGTTTCAGACGGGACTTTATGGTTGAGGGGTTTTTGGGATTTCAATGTTTCTCAATGTGATGGACTGAATCTTTAAGGTTGACGGAAAGATGTCCCAACCAGGAAGGACACTTTGTTTGACACCATATTTGTATTTGTATAGTACGATGGACCTTGTCGTTCTGTTTATCTCGTGTAAATCATATTGTCGTACAACTGCAAATTAATCGTAAGGTCGTAAATTAAAGCAAATTTAATAGAAGTCAAACCATACCTTTTATTTAATTCAGTGAGCACCATGGTAGCGGTGTTTTCTTAATTGTATTATACCTTTCACAGTTAGTATAAACTGTGTGGCGCACGACTTCGTGTTTAAACTTAATTGGTGTATTTTCTAAAAACATAATAGGAGATCACTGTGCCTACTCAAAACATATATGTAATCAGCTCACCCACAGGAGCCGCGGGCATATTGATCCTGACACTTCTCTTACTTTAAAAACCTGGCTATAGGGTACCAAACGCAGCTAATGAGCAAATGACTGTGTTCAACACCTTGGATGAAAGAAAAAGTATTCTCCCAAGGCAGTCCTCATTCATGATCCGCACCAATAAGATCACTGAATAAAGTTCTGACAGCCCTTGATTGATTGGTATTTTGTGTTGATATACGTATTTGAATGGATCATTGTTATTTATTCTCACAAATACAATCCTTCAGACTTCAATTTGACTCCTAGACCCTCCTAATCGCCTGGTGTCGAACTAAACCATTACCTATTCCGTAGATTCACTGGAGATCCTTAATAAGAGCTATGAACTAACTCCTGGTAACTCCTAATTGCCTGGTGTCGGCCGCTTAGTCGAGCAGATTTATCGGCCGCACTTTGCGCGGCAATATTATTTGCATAGGGTTTTGTCGGTCGGTTATTAAATTACCCTTCATTTATTATTAACGCCTTTGCCAGTAACAAAGATTGAAGATAAATAAATGTTCAGAAACAGATATACTTAACGGTCTATTTTGTCTTCTTTGCGCGGTGCCTCTAAAGCGCGTATTACACTTGACAGAATTGTATATGACTTTAGAATTCAGACACAGAAGCCTGACTAAAATGACTAAATCATTGGCTAAATCTTCTACTGAATTCAGGCACGTTTCAAAGCGCTTATATTTTATTCTAGACGACTTTCTACTAGGTACTTACAGAAAATTATAGGTCTCTGGTTTTATATTATATTCTACCCTTACCTTCCCTTCGGTCTAGCCTATCGAATTATTAATGATTTCTTTGTATTAAAATAATATGTAAGGAAACAGAAAGTTCTGATTTCTAGCACTTTATTGAAGCACACGATGCTGAACACCGTCGTCGTCGTTGGCCTTTAACATCTTGACAGATGATTTACACAGCGTTGTGTCGGCATCTACGCTCATGGCTGAATAAGCCGATGCGAGAGCGGCAAGTTCTACCGCACGTGCAGCAGGTGAACTGCGAATTTGTTGGAGCAGGTGTTTCGAGGTGTCTGTGCCGGTTAGCTCGTTTGTCAGCTAAATTATGGAACCACTCGATGTCATGTGAAGTGCGGCCCTCGATCACCAGGCGCCTCCATGCGTCTCTATCCACGGCGAGTTTCTCCCAGTGACTGGTATCAATCCCAAACGCAGCTAGGTCACGTTTCGTGCAGTCCTTGTAGCGTAGAATGGGTCTTCCCACTGGTCTCTTGGCATGCGCGACCTGGCTCACCACACACGTTTAAATAACCTTATAGAGGCGATAAAAGTAATTATTTTAGAATTAAATATAGAGAAACGTGTGTTGGTATATAGGTGGTTAAGGTCGAACAGGAAGTTGCTATTTTTTTACCTTTTTAAAGTCGCATATTGAAGTTTGGATACTGTCACTAAACTAGTGTTCCGTTGCGAACATAATGTAAGCCCCTAGTTACCGGGACTTTGTCAATTGCACACCATCGATCAATTTTATAAATACCATCTATGCAATAATAACAATTACGTCCATAAAAATTCTCTTATATAATATGTACAAGCAGTAAACAACCGCAAAAAACAGAACCTTTTTTAGATAATTCTATCCCACCATATTTTGAGCATATTTTTAGTATCTTCGCTGATTACTTCCCAGTCTGTCACTTCAAACGGATCGCATACCCGTGTCATACCCGGATGATCCGGTTCGTGCCGGACCTCACATCAAAGGTCCGGATTAAAATGCGCGGGAAAAACGTGTGTCATTGCGATACGCCACTTTGATTTTTCAAAGGGATTGTCAAACCCTTTTTTCCGCGGACATATTTCTTAATTTCGCCTGGTTTTCACATTAATTTGCTACTGAAGCCGGTTTTCGCTTGTATTTTGCAGGGTAGCCAAGGTTTCGAAGGATCCACATGTCATTTATCATTTAGGGTCGTCAGAGGTCAAACTATAACACCTATGTGGAAATATCCATCTACTTTTTTAGTATGTAAACTGGACACCGGCTCAATTACAATTTGGGACGAGTTTTGAAACTAGAATATAAACGATCTACCTGCCTAGTTATGTATTCTGAAATATTTCCAAAATAGGAATTATTAGTTTTATAACAATAGAAATGGTAGCGTCAGTATTTTGCGTTTGATCGTGAACCGCCTAGCTTGAACGTGAAAAGAAATTTGAAGCAGCTAAAGATTACAGGCGTGATCGCACACAGTGTGATAGCGAAAATATTCCAGACCCAGGCGTTAGATCTGGGACGTGAAAGCAATGTAAGATAGGATACTTCTGTTATCTGAAGCAACTTCAATAAAACCCGTGCGAATATCTTCTTTGTATTCAAATTCGAGCTGAGATTTTCGCCTAAGACTTATTTTACCAATGGTTTGTTTCTATTGTCACAAAAAAATCGCCCAAATATTTAATTCCTAACTCACCCGGAAACGTATTCCGGATTCGTCTCAAAAATGCAGACGAGATAGGAATCTTAGTTTGATAATTAGATAAATAATATTTATCTATCTATGAGAATTCAGAACCTCTAAATTCATTTTTTTATTAATTATACAAACTACAAACTTAATTATTAAACACTTGAGTTAATTAATTAAAAGAGTTAAAAACAATTAATATTTACAAAAATAAATTAGCTCAGTAATTATTATGCTGGTGGAAAATATAATATAATATAACACTAAAATAATACTAAAGCTAAAACTAAACTAAGGCTAAGAAAGCTAAAGATAAAAAAAATGGGTTAAGTCCCCCACATCCGGCAGTGTACCCAAGAGACTGGCTGCGTTGCCCCGTTGGATAGCTAAGCTAATCCGCTGGGCCAAATAGGAGCCAGATCTTTGGTCTTTTGACGCGTCGACCAGGCGCTTTGCGAGGTCCTTGAAGACCTATCTATTAACATATTATGTTGATTTAAGCAAGTTGTTGTTTATTTATCTGTTCTGAGTTGTTGTACAAGTTCGGAATAAATCGTATTTCCGTTTGAAAGGCAAAATTTCTAAAGCCCTTTATAGGACCGTTAGCCATTTTACCTTCCTACCGTCGAATTAAATAAAAATGACACTGAAATGTTAGTGATAATACTTACGATTTATTCCGAACGACGTAATAATTTTCATTTCCAATATTATTCAGACGATCTATGGAAAGAAGATAGGCATTATTGGCTTCATATTTTTTGCATGGCCGTGGGTGTAAGTTCTCCCCATATAGTAAGAAAATAAAAAACTTTGTTATCCCGAATATAAATTGCAGTGTTGCAGTGGTGCATGAATACAATATTGAATTTTCCTGCCTCTCTGACCACATCAGTCAATTGACTAAATGTTACCAGGCAAACATAACCAACACAGAGATACTCTCCAACACAGCTCTCCAATATCTCGTCCTCATTCTGCTTCCAGTTCTATATAGCTTATCCTGCGTTTCCCTTAACAAAATCCTGATTAAACAGTAGGAAAAGAGAATGAAGCGTCACCTGAACCGCATCCATTATACTTCATGTTATCAGGCAAACATAACCAACACGGAGTTACTTTCTAACATCTCATCACAATCCTCATTCTGCTTCCAGTTCCAAACTGCTCGGGTTCGTGTGCTCGCTAGTAGAATCCTGCAGCACAGTCCAACAACACATGCTGCAGTGTCGCGGGTTCCTGGTAATCTCGCATATGCTCCAGCGGTGCAGCCGGGACCATCTCACTCCTGACACGCTGGCGTCGTTCCTGCATCTGACGAAACACCTTGTCACTTGCTGCTCCCCTAATTCCGATCTGCTGTTGAAACAGGTATGTCTTATCTAGGAGAAGCGTTTAGGCTAGGGCTTCACGCTTCCGGTTCCAGCTACGGTTCGTTTCGCTGCAATCACATGCGCTACGCCCTCCCCCCACTTGATGTCAGCACTTTATGCAGCAAACCGAACCGTGGATCCGTGAAGTCCAAGCCTTAAAGTAACAAAATACGTGTATTGACATCTTACAGGGTGGCTCAGGTAACTAGAATTACTGTTCGTTGCAAATTATATATAAGTCGTTTATAGAGAAATTTCAAAAGTTCTTCCAAGTTTTTTGTCTATAACGATGCACCCTGCTAAAGTTCAATACAGTAATTTTGCTACACCCTGTACACGCTACGATTTATTTGTAAATAAATTTATTTTTGAATCAAAAAGTCAAATTGCAGCCTTTGTACAGCATACATCTTCGAACATTTCTGCTGCCTAGTAGCCCGAATGGGTCCCTACAACCACAGAGTGAAGGAAACAGCACATAATTAGTATAATAAATTACACCAGCACAGATTTTAGTCCACCTTCAGCATAAATTGGCTTTAAACCGTGGGTACACCATAATTTTCACCCTCTTAGGGTACGTAAGGGTTTTCACCGCCCCATAAATTAGGAAATTGTCTTTATTAAGGTATCTCCGGTAATTTGAATTTGATGCGTGAAACTAACCGTGAATTTAACCGTGAGTTCCAAGAAACGTCTTTATTGTTAAGGCTTCTTTGTCTCGTATCATCTCTGCCTAGAGCTATGGCGTAGAAAGGGATAGCATGTATTTTAATGAAGACTTAACTTTAATGACGTTTCGTGCTACGGACGGTATATCTCTTCAATATTTTACATTTGATTGCCTATGTAATATACTCCAAATATTTGTTTTTCGTAATAATTACCTACTGTTAGAGACTTTAGTGGTCTAACAAAACCTAATACATAGATAATGATCTATTCTAAAACTAAACCAACATTAATTATTAACATTTTAAAAGCAAATTAACTAAATCAATACCGCAGACAGATCAGTTGGCCGCAACACAGTCCACAAACATGTTTAATTGGATTGGATTGGATAATTTAATTTACCATTCAATTAAGAATGGAGTATAATGGATTTCATCTGTAAATTTACATTGTGATGCTGTTAATTTGTTATTAATTATTTGTCAGCGGATTTAGATGAGTTTACAGAATTAATGCGTGTAAACCAACCGAGAAAAATTTGCAATTGACATGTTATATTTATAAGAAAGAAAGAAAAAGATTTGTGTAACATTGTATTATGCAAACATTATTAAATTTAAAAGTATTTGAAATTTAAAAAACAATGCAACATTAAAAGGACACATGCTCAGCATGTGCTGCGGTCCGACCGGTACGGCAGAACCACAGCGCTGGTCTTCAGCTGAGCCAGGGCGAAGGCATCGCGGGCGAAACGGTAGTCAGGGACGAAAACAAAAATATATTAAAAGTATAAATAATAAAAGTACAAATAAATAAATAAATACCTAAAGATGAAAAGGGATAGAAATACATAGGAGTGTCTGTCCATTATGCGGCTCGTCATAAGCCTGGTATGGTTTCCAAAGGAAGTAGCTGGTCACTACTAGGTTGTGAATTGCGCAGGTCTAATATGCTGAATGTTCAAAGCCATGATGTCAGATGAAAATTGGATCAGTGGTTCTAAGATTTTGCAGTATCTTGGGATGTTGGAGTATGATGTGATCTCTGGAACGGTAACAGTTAGGTGGCTCGAGTTTGAACTCAAATGCTTATGACTTTGGTGACCTTGCCACATCTGAAACCTTGAGGATCTGATGAAGACCAGGAAAAAGTATCTCAGTAAAAGTAAGTAAAGGGATCTGCATAATGGTACGTCGGGGGTTTATAGGTGACTGTGGAAAGGGGCTGCTGTACAATGCAATATTAATGGTTTTCTTTCTGGGATTTCACTTCTTTCCCGCTTTTATTTAAGGATTGAATTCTATCTGATTCAGATTTCTAAAAAATTATATTTAGAACTAAGTATAATTATAAGTTATTTATATTTGGTACCCCGTCCTTTGTGTATAATAATATTACTACCTACTTAATTCTTCTCGATTGGATTTTTTAAAATATTAATATTGCAAAAGTTACCAGGAAAACAGAATATAATCGACACTACTATAATTTCCAATCGAGAAGTATTTGTGAGTGTTATCCAGAACAGTGCTCCTAGTGTAAAGGTTTGTATTGATGGTTGTTAGCGCATGCTCCTTGCTTTTACACCTCTTACTCTGGTCCGCACTACACCCTCGAACCTGACTGATTCAGAACCTCTCAGGATCTATTGCCAATTTAATAGATATCATTGAATGTACTAGGACTATATGGTCAGTAGGAGCGGCAAATGTCTCGTTCCTTCTTATCTTATGATCGGGGGCCGGGAATAACCCAGCGGTACTTCGACCCGTGAGGGTCTTTTGTGCCTACCCCATTTTACACACTGGTCATCTCAGTCTGCAGGTTTCCTCAAGATGTTTTCCTTCACCGTTAACATCATCTACGTAAGTCTCAGTATCCGTTATTGGTCGAGAATTTACTCTTTTTCAATAAAGTCAATTACCAAAAGTTCCCTTTCCAAATTGTCAGTTCCCATGGGGAGTAGACATTAAGAACCTTAATACTAAGCAAGTATCTAGACTGTTTTTAAGACATACTATTAAATTGGCCATAGTGATAATAGAAGATTCAGAAATTTTAAAACCCTCAAATTCTGTTCCTATTTTGAGATCTGATTTGATGTTATCAAAAAGATTATTCGCACTCGGTTCCACCAAGAACGACTCAATTCGCAAATTACTTTTTTTATAATCCAATTACAACGTCAACTGCTCAGAATTAATTCAATTATTGTAGTTACGTTGTCAGAGAATCGCTACTTTGCAAGTTGAGTCATATTGTCCGATTTAGCTCCACCCCTTCACGCCCCACGTTTTATTAAGGAACCCACACCTACACTTTGATTGCCTCCCAGTTTATGATCTCCTGATGGTCCCTGGCAAATTTGCTTCAAGATATCAAGTTATTAACTAAGTTTCACTGTATTACTTATTAGCACCACACGCTACAATTGGGTTCAAAATCACTTCAAACAAAACTTAGTCGCACGAAAAGCTTGGGCTTTACACCAAAATTGAATTTTAGTGACGGAACCGTGTTGAATAGAGATTTAAAAATGTTACTTAAGAAGAAATTTGCAATAAACACTTTTTCTAAATTAACACACAGCAGATCCAATCAAAATAACAGGGATGTCCTTTTAAGAAAGAACCAGTCGCAGATATCATGCAACTTTTAGAAACAATAAAAATTATAACTTTCGATAAGCATTTATTTATAAACTCTTCAGTAGCCACTACTAAGGTAACAAGTACTTCCAATCTCACATACATAACAAGCAAGAGAGCATAACGCTATCAACCATCGGACAGCGTAAAGTCTTCGCTAACCAGTCGTTTTGCCAATCCTTTCTGACCTGGCAGCTGCTGGACCACATACTGTTCAACCCGGCCCTCTGGATCCACACGCCTGCCGCCGTGCAGGCTAGGCTGTACTGCTATCTGGCGACGGACTTCCTGGCCGACGCCCACATCTACGGCAGTGTGAGAAGAGTCAGCACGGTGCTGCAGACAGTGCATACCCTCAAGTATTACTACTGGGTCGTGAATCCGAGGGCGAAGAGTGGCATCACGCCTAAAGGGCTAGGTGAGTTTGAAGCTGTTGAGATTTGATGCAATCTTAGTATAGTTCGTTAGCTCTTAGAAGGGGATCGGGTGAAATGTGTCTGTCTTACAGTCCATACAATTAACGTACTGAAATAAAACGTTAGACAGAATGCGCTGAATGTCGTTCGAAAGATTAGAGAAATTAGGATTTGGTTTTGACGCTTTTATTAAATCTTTATCGCTTTTTGATTGTGAAAATGAGTTAACGGCATTCTTTATAGCACTTTAATTGCCGTTTCTCCCGTTGATTTATTGCGTAAACTGGGTCTTAAGTGTTTATTAAACGCTTGGGGTTTTAATTTGTTATAAAAATGTCTTGGAAGATGACAGCGTCAGATTTTATTTAATGGACCACCTGATGATAAGTGGTCACCAGCGCCCATAGACATCTCATCTCACTTTATTATAAGATGATTTTCGATGCACTGTGCCTCATGTGATGGTGATTGCGCGGGTCTTTTACCCTTCAAACCTACAAGCATCTGCACAGATTCATGCCACCATTATTCTTTCCGTTAATAAGTATGCTGTATTTAGTTATGATTATCGTATAACATTTCAGATGGCCCGCGACCGGCGCACAAGGATATCTTGACAATCCGCGCGTACATTCTGCTGTTCCTCAAGCAACTCATCATGATCGGCAACGGGGTCAAGGAGGACGAGCTGCAATCCATACTCAACTACCTCACCACCATGCACGAGGTATGCTGCCCTGGTACTTTCGTTTCTTTCTTGTGGCCCCGGGAATTTAACAGGATCAGATCGCAATCCATGTGTCAATGAGTGAAGGAGAGTCAAGGAAGACGAGCTAATTAATAGTCCATACTCAACTACCTCACCATAATGCACGATGTATGCTGCCCTGGTAGTTTGGTTTCCTTCACGTGGCGTAGTTCTACAGGATCACACTTCGATCCATGTACAATGAGTGAAGGAGTGAGTCAAGGAAGACGAGCTGCAGTCCATACTCAACTACCATACAACCATCCACGAGGTATGCTGCCCTGGTACTTTCAGAATTAACTCCTGTAAAATATGCAGCGTAACATTGACTCACTCACACAGCGTCTCAATATCCCAATAGCAAAACAATTAATGAAACTTTTATAAATCGCAATAAAATCGTAACTTTCCATATCCTGGCAGAAGACAGACATCTATGCGTAAAGTCATAAAGTAAGAGGTTTTATTTTGTTGGTTTTTATAATTCAAAGTATGCATTTTCCCCCATTTCAGGACGAGAACCTGCATGACGTCTTACAGATGCTTATCTCGTTGATGTCGGAACACCCCAGCTCAATGGTGCCGGCTTTCGATGCGAAGGTAAAATGTTTATAAAATATCTTAGTTACTAAGACAACGAGTTAATAATACCAGTATGTACGGAAAGATAGCTGGAGCTTAAAAAAATCATCCACCGCAGTGCAGAAGGTGGAGTTAGTCATAGACAGTGATCGGATTAACAAATATCGGAATCAATACATTTTCTAAGATTTTTTGCCATGTGTATAAAGTAAACAACAATATGGCGGCAAAATCTCGTAAAAATCTTATAAGAATGTTTAATAATATTTTTGAACGATATTACTGTCACCAGCTCTTAGCGAAACGTATCTTCGCCTTCAAGAACTCGATGTACTAAGATGACATAAGCTAGGAGAGATTTTTTTAACTTACTTACAATTTTCAGGGCGGAGTGAGGACAATCTTCAAGCTATTGGCGTCTGAGAGTCAGCTCATCAGACTTCAGGCGTTGAAACTACTGGGTTTCTTCTTGAGCAGAAGTACACACAAGTGAGTACTTATTACCGAAAGCGGTTATTTTTGCAGAACATGTAAAATTGAAATTGGAATCGTTTATTTAGCGCTGTAAACACCAGAATACAGAAGTATACAAAGTTTAATGCATGCAGCACAGAACATCTGGTGTGGTACAGTGCCAAAAAGGGTACACCAGCTCAGCATAATGCTGAGGCAAGCCACAGCGCTGATTTTCAGCTGGCCCCTCAGTGACTGCAAACAAGATCTACAACATTTTTTTCAATGTAATTCAAAATAGATATAGGTATGCGCTTTCGGACCCTATTGTAAAGTAGCTTTTCACTAGAATAGAATAGAAACACACATATTGCCAAATAAAATATAACAAATTTTACAACAAAAAAACATTAAGTAAAAGACACTTTACTGCACAAATAGAAAACAACAATTGAAATTTAATGTAGCATTTCTAACCATTAAAAGTTAAAATCTAGTAGCCATTCTACCTGGCGATTTATCCGTATAGGGAAGGACTAAAAATCCCTACCCCTTTCTCGGGAAAACGTGTCGTACGAGGGTGTACCCAAGCCAAACCGGATGGCAGGAATTTTTTTGGGATCAGTTTGGCCAGCGAAACACTGTGCTTCATAAAATCCTAAATGTATGGTAAAAATGTAGAAGTATGGTGTATTCGAACGTGGTCTAGTGTAAAAGGGACGGAGTGATAGGTTAGAGTACGTACTAAGATAAGTAAAATTGAGATGGCGATTTGTAACGGACGACGTAAAGACGAAGCATCGCGCTAGTGTATTTTCCAAAATAAAATAAACCCGAATTGTGATTCAACAATCGTTTCATTATCACATGTATGAAACAGCTAATTTTTTTGGCGATTTCAGAGTTAATTAGTTACGGATACTGGACACCCCTCTTTCGTCAGAGTTGTTCAGTTACGGATACTGGACACCCCTCTTTCGTCAGAGTTGTTCAGTTACGGATACTGGACACCCCTCTTTTGCCTGTATAGGGGGTTTTTGTTACACTCTTCATAATTTCCCTTGCCACCCCCAGACGCAAATACGACGTGATGTCTCCCCACAACCTGTACACGCTGCTGGCCACGCGCCTGGCCGCGTGCGGCGAGGGCCTGGCGCTGCCCGTGTACAACGCGCTGTACGAGTTGCTCACGGAGCACGTGGGGCAGCAGATACTGTACACGAGCCACCCGGAGCCGCAGCCGCACTTCCGTCTCGAGAACCCTAGTAAGATTCATTTCAATTTAAAAATCCGAGAGGCTCGTAACTTAATTGTAAGCAACGTCAGGCGCGGTCAGATCCAATATTTATGACCGCTAATGACATTGACAGCGTCGTTGGCCTAGTGGCTAGGACGCTGGACTCTCATGCGGGAGGTCCGGGTTCGAAACCATGCCATGTACCAATTAGTTTTTCGGATTTTTTCAAAGACTTATGTACATTTACCGACTGCTCTAACGGTGAAGAAAACATCGTAAGGAAACCTGCATGTATGAGGAAATGAAAAAAATCCGAAGGTATGTGAAATCCACCAATCACATTTGGGTCCGCTCGGTGGATCATGGCCCGTGCCGTGCGAGGGGAGGCCTGTGCCCCAACAGTGGGGACATTAATAGGCTGATGATGATGATGAAATAATAACAAACCTTATCTTTTGTTTATATAGTTTTTAGTCTATTTTAGAATATTCTCTTACTTTAAGTTAAGATAACAACTAGATAATCTAATACAACTTCTAGAGGAACAAATTACTTACTACATTCTTCTGCGCAAAAGAAATCAACGAATGAATAACTTAAGGGGGATTTCCTCTATTTATAACAGTTTACAAAATTTATAACAGTTTACAAAATTTATAACAGTTTACAAAATTTATAACAGTTTACAAAATTTATAACAGTTTACAAAATTTATAACAGTTTACAAAATTTATAACAGTTTACAAAATTTATAACAGTTTACAAAATTTATAACAGTTTACAAAATTTATAACAGTTTACAAAATTTATAACAGTTTACAAAATTTATAACAGTTTACAAAATTTATAACAGTTTACAAAATTCGGCTTTGCAGCGGAACCTTTTGTAATGATAACTTTTGTTGTCATTTGCTAGGGCTGTCACCATGATATCGCTGTTATCTCTGCCTATAGAAACCTCCATTTTATTTATTTATTTTATTGAAAACTACGTCTATACCGACGGTACACGGAGAAAGGGTTGATTAATTTGAAGCCGGCAAGATGAGCCGCCATAGCTCAGTTGGTTAGAGCACTGCCACGGAACGGCAAGGTCGCAGGTTCAAATCCTGCTCGCGGAATATTTTCACCCTTTTTCTCATGAAATGAATGAATGAATTAAAATGTAATTGCACACATATAATATACATAACATAATAATTACATTTCATTACTTAAAAGAGTTACTTTTTTTACTTAGTTCACAAGGAACATGAAGGAACGAACGCCCACATTTTTTTCTTAAATCCATGATTTTTCTGATTTATTTAATTCAAATTAAAAAAAATTATTCTTAATATCAACTATACGTCTAGTAAAAAAATAATTGATTACAATACATAGCAATAACACACAAAAAACATTTGTATTAATAAATAGATTTAAATCTACAACTATTTATCGAATAAGAACTCTTTATCGAAAATTCTTGGGAAACTTACAAGACCACTAATTCAACATTTCAATGCCACTAATACCAACCTTTCACCTCCACAGTGATCCTCAAAGTGGTCGCTACCCTCATCCGTCAGTCCAAGCAAACGGAGCAACTCCTGGAAGTGAAGAAACTGTTCCTCTCAGACATGACTCTCCTCTGCAGTAACAACCGAGAGAACCGCCGCACAGTGCTGCAGATGTCGGTGTGGCAGGAGTGGCTCATAGCCATGGCGTACATACATCCCAAGAACGCGGAGGAACAGAAGATATCGGACATGGTGTACTCTTTGTTCAGGATGCTGCTGCATCACGCGATCAAGCATGAGTATGGGGGGTGGAGGGTTTGGGTAGATACGTTGGCGATTGTGCATTCTAAGGTGAGGTTTTTGGTTGTTTGTTATAGAATCCACCAGTTTTAATAAGATTTATTTAAATTTTATGTAAACTAATTTTCAAATGATCATTTTGGGACTAGTAATTTTGGGATATGAATTATTAAAAAAAAAATATTATTGACTACTAAACCCGCATTTGACCTCGATCTCGCCTGATGGTAAGCGACGATGAGGTCGACGATGGAGCATGCGGGTCCAGTAAATGCCTATTCACTCTGGCCTTGAAGATCCCAAGGTGAAATGGACATGCTGCACCCAAAAGCTTTAGTTAAATAGCACCCTAACAATATACACGAAGCTTTGCAAAGCTCCAATTCCAGAAATGTTTATTTCTTTTTGTAGTGGTATCGGGCTGGAATTGATCCACATTATTTTACCCAAAGATGCGCGCAACAATTTTCTAACTTAATTATATTATACATATTTATATTAATTTATTTCAGTAGTGATCATACATAATATGCCATTTACACGTATTTAAAAGACCCCACGTTGTTTACATTTTCCTTATTATCACTTACCTTTAAGGAAAGTTACCTTCAACTTTCGTCCTCACCAATCACATTTAATTCTCACCAATCACATTTAATTCAATTCCCAGGTGTCATACGAGGAGTTCAAACTACAGTTCGCCCAAATGTACGAGCATTACGAGCAGCGGCGAGCCGACAACATCACAGATCCGGCGGAAAGACAGCAGCGCCCCATCTCGACCATATCGGGCTGGGAGCGACACGACACCAGGCACCATCCGCGTCTGCAGCCCGATGATAGCTCCCCCGTCCAACCACCGGCTAGGACGAACCAGCAGCTAAACCACGCCGCCCAAACGGAAATAGGGAAAGGCCTCTCCCTCCGCGAGGTCGAACCCTGCAGCTGTACAGACGTAGACGAATCCCGGACTACAGTAGTGTATAGTGAAGTGTGTAAAGTGCATAGCCCCGTAAAACATGTAAATACCGAAGTGCCCCGCGTCGACGACGGTTGTGATAATGTTAAATGTACAGATAGTGATGTCGAACACGCGATAGACGAGGAAGAACCCAAGTTGCTCAACGCTGATAGCGAACTAGTCGAGTCGATTATTAACGAGAACAAGTTGCTGGAAAGTTCCGAGTCCGGGATCGGAACGATAGCGGATGAGAAAGTTGAGAAACCATTGACGAGACAAGGTAGTCTGGATTACATTCCAGTCAGAGACGTGGGAGATAACGTCTCGAAAGATGACAATACAGATAAGAGCGAAGGCATCCCTTCGAGCTTATCTGTGAGTGAAACGGCAAGTCCGGAACGAGTGGCAGATGGATTGAACATAGTGACTGAAAGAGAATCCGAACTGTCCGATCCGTCCGAGCTGTACCTAACTCCGAGCGAGACGACTAGTCCTAAGAAATCACAAGATAAGACTGATACCATTCCGGACGACGATGATAGCGATAATCCGAAACACATAGCCATAAATATTGTAAATGACGTACTGACGGTTGCTTTAGAAACTGTCAGGTTAAAAGCTGACGATGACACTGATTCCGGAGCAATTTCTGGCGGACTACATTCCGAAGGTAACACACCCAACGGTCGAGATGACTTCGAGCAGGAAATCGAAGAAATTATCGGTGAGCAACGGACAGCGGAAGCTATCGCAAATGAACTTGTAACAGATATTATTTCCACGGTAGTTTCTAAATGTGAAGAACGAGATGATAATGAAGCATCTGAAGCTTTAGCTGATGATAATAGCCCTCAAAGAGTAATACCATCTGACCATCCACACGAAGGCAACGTTTTGCCTCTAGATGGTGAATTTTTAGTCAATTCTAGGACAGAAGAATCAAATAAAGTGGAGTCAGAGGAGATCAAAGACGAAGTCGAAGAAGAAAATTTGAAAAACGAAAGTCAGAAAGTAGAAACAAGTATACCAGAGGAGCAGAAAACTCCCGAAATACCTCCAATTTCAACAATTAGCGAAAATATTTCATTAGCCAATAAGCAAGAGCAGGAAAACGAGGACGAGACAAGAAATCGTGATAGTGAAAGAGAAAAGAGACGCGTCAGCTTGCCTGGAGGCAGTGAAATGAAGCAGGACAGCAGTAGGGAAGGTGTTGCGTCGCAAGGCACGAATACGTCGACATCACCGAAGAGGCCGCGGAGTGCCTCCACTAGTACACAAGTTGACTCCAATCACTTTGGTAAGTACATATTTGAAGACAAAGAAATGAAGACAAAGTAAAGAAACTTAATCAGTTAATCGAGTAAATATCTTTCTGTATGCGACATGTTACAGAAACGAAAAGGCCGTCGAAGTGCAACCGGCCGATGTTTTCGCCGGGCCCCACGCGGCCGCCGTTCAGGATACCGGAGTTCCGGTGGTCCTACATACACCAGAGACTATTATCAGACGTACTGTTTTCGTTGGAGACCGATATACAGGTACGATATTTCATTCCGTTGATGATATAGCTAATGTCTGCAGGGCTTTTTGAGTGATGACTTACTAACTCAAGCTCAAATCTTGAACTACAAAAACCCATGAACATTCAAATTATCGGCAAATAAGAATTCAAAGTTTTGCAGGTTTTTTTATCATAAGGTTTCTTCCCTTACATAGTTTTCTGAAAATATACTTTCTACCTCCAGGTGTGGCGCAGTCACTCAACGAAATCTGTCATCGACTTCGTGAACAGCAGTGAAAACGCGATCTTCGTGGTGAACACCGTCCACCTCATTAGTCAATTAGCAGACAACCTCATCATCGCTTGCGGGGGATTGCTGCCTCTTCTCGCATCTGCCACTTCGCCAAATGTAAATTCTTAGAGATTATGATTGCCTGGTACTTCGAGCAGAGGTTTCTTATTCGACTAGAAAATATTCCGATTCATCGTGGAGGGATTTCCTCTGCTCCCCTCCGCCACCTCCCCCAATATAAGTGCCTTAAAGTTATCGTTGCCTGGTAGCTCAACCTTTGGTTTCTTAGTAGATCGAAACATAATCGATTCCAATTCGATATTCTGCGAATCCAGAATGCCATATTGACCATATTATTTATTCTATCTAGCCCAAGAATTACTTTGGTTTGACTTGACCATTATTAACAAAAGTCCTACCTTTGGAATATTTCGATGACATCTTATATTTGTTTTCTAGAACGAACTGGACGTAATAGAGCCCACGCAAGGCATGCCTGTGGAAGTCGCAGTGACCTTCCTCCAGCGTTTAGTCAGCATGGCTGACGTGCTTATCTTCGCGAGTGCTCTAAATTTCGCCGAGTTGGAGGCTGAGAAGAATATGTCCAGCGGTGGGATACTAAGACAGTGTTTAAGGCTGGTGAGTAGTAGACCGTAGTTGGAGAAAAGGAGGGTTGTGTCAGTTATGATGTTTGCGCCTAAGATTTAAGTATATAGAGGAACGGTGTCTGAAACCTAAGGAGTCATTTCCAATCTTGAGCGTATTTCTTGCTAGTGTTATGCTTGTACTGCCACAGTACAATCAAATAAGGTGTCAATGATATGAGTAGTCAAACATTTTTGTGGGATTCCTCAAGGGAGATCTTAGGTTTTTAAATGCGCATAACACCATAACTGACAATCTAAGATAATGTATTAGTTTCTTTCATACTATCTCTTTTAAATGTTAGGACTTGTTTTATCAAGTTCAGTAGCATCAATTCACCTACTGATTTCCTTATAGCCATATTCTAATGATAGACTGCATTAGAAGGATTCTTTACTTGTACATAGTTGAATAATAGTTTACAGAAATATAGTTCTGGTTTTGTAGTTCTGATTTGCATTCCTATGAATTTTGTTCTTCCTGGGAACACCGAACTATTCCAACAACACCGAATTTGTTGTTGTTGTAACAATAACAACAGTTTTGTAACGAAAAGTCCTACAGGATATCGAACACAAGTACCAGGCGATCATAAGCCGTGAAGAGTTCGGTGTTCGCGATCTAGTATTAGCTATAGGTATAGGGTAGACTAGAGTTAGCCGCGTGTGTGTGCGTAGGTTTGCACGTGCGCGGTCCGCAATTGCCTCGAGTGCAAGGAGCGGCAGCGGTACGCGGCCGCGAGAGCCTCGCGACCGCAGGACGAGCCCTCGCCTAAGGTAAATTGTACAAGCAATCAGACCCCAGCACAGAGAATTTCCCACCAATAAATGTCGTCCATGTGGCGGATGTAACCAATGGAGTGACAGCATTTCAGTTGCGTGCGTGACTCATTAGAGAGCGAGAAGATTTTAAATTAATTATTATATTTACACGTGCATAGATATGTAATGTTTTCGATACTTGATAATGAAAATAATAATATATGTGTGATTGTAAATCTAGACGTACGTTATGTATGTTAAAATATAGTAAGTCATTGGATCGATGAATACATCGTCAACATTATAGTTTTGCTGTAGAGTTTACAAAAAAGGCCACAAAAAATGGTTACACCTCCGTTGCTTACGTCTTTGAATGAAATTCCAAAGAACCGAACTTTGTCTGGAGAGATACTTCTGTAGTATTATGCTATCCTGGTAGTTCAAGTCACGCTAATTGATTTCGCTGTCACTTTTATCGGGATTTTATGTGATTTATTGACGTGAAACCACTAATTTTAAAAAGATGGGCGTATTTGATAAAATGGTCGCATCGTGGGGGTCGATTTTTAAATAGATAGTCAATTCCTTAATGTTATATCATCCTGGTACTTCAACTGCAATTGACACGATGTACTGACGATGGCTTTGATCACCATGCACCTTGCAATGCACAAATTCCAGAAAAAATAATGAAAACTATTAAAACACAACACACGCTGCATAACATAGCCACACTTCTATAGTTCTAAAGCGCACTCTTCTGTGCTTATTATAGATTTCTCTTTCTTTTCTATAGATTTCTTTGCATGTATTATTATTTATTGAGTGAGATGATAACCTGGACTCAAATTATCTTTGTAAATCTTGATTAGCTTTGCATTAATTAAAAATGTCACATGACAACATATTTCTCTTGCATGTCTACTCTTTTTTGAATAATTCTTAACAGAAATTATAAAATGATTATTAACTACTCTATACGATCACAGAGTGTGGTGGCGAGCCTCGCAGATGCCTCCAGTCCAGTCAAAGATCCAGAGAGACTCCTGCAAGATATGGACGTGAACAGACTTCGAGCTGTCATCTACAGAGATGTTGTAAGTTTTTTTTTTCATACTATCTCTCTACTACTCACTTATTGCGTCACCTTTATTATTAGTATCTTCTTAGACCTCAATCTGATGCTACCGTCACTCCACTCTGACCTTGAAAATTCTAGTGATGAATGATGTTTCTAGCCTCTATGATCCACCATCCAGGCCCAGAGCTGATTGGTGGATTTCACAAACTTTTTCATGCCGGATTCTTCATCATAATGCCTTCGTTTCTTGTACATAACATTCTCGTATCCCTTGCGGGGTAGACAGAGAGAATGGAGAGCCACGAATCTCTGTCTTAACTGTCTGTCTATCTCGTACATAACTTACAAAATTTTGTTTATTGAATTAGGTGTAGATTAAATTATAACTAGACTGCAATTTGAAGGTGGTATTACTCTGTGCAGTCAGCCTGGGATGGTACCACTTTTTTTTAATCCATTTTGAGGATAGCAATGATTGCAATGCTATATTTCGGTTTGAAGGGTGAGAGAGTGTAATTACCGGCACATGAGGGAGTCCATCTTAGTCCTCAAGGTTAAATGCCTCAAGTGAGATGAGACGACGGTGGCCCCATACCATGGTAACCTGGTAACCCGTTTGCTCGTCTGCTCTCCTCGCACAAAAAATATTCTTGTGCTCCATTCTCAACGCCATTTACGAGTATACCACTAGGATATTGAGATCAAACATATAAACATATATTATAATAAATATTGAGATCAATCAAACAGTCTTAATATGGAACAGTGAACACTTTTATCTATTGAACATTGTAATTGTAAAATATCTGCTCTACTTTTTCAACAATATAAAGTTTAATATACATCTCTATTCAATTCATTTATTGTGTCGTTGTAGGTGACATAATACCATTACCTCTTGTGCCCCAGGAGGAGACGAAACAGGCTCAGTTCCTGTCTCTGGCCATCGTGTACTTCATCTCTGTTCTCATGGTGTCCAAATACCGTGATATCCTGGAGCCGCCGCCCGACGCGCCGCGACGCTCCCTCCACGCGCACGACCATCACGGTACTTTGACTCTTTTACTGGTTATACTTTGAACCACTCTTTCGCTGGTTAAAATGATATTGTGGTGTTTGAACCACTCTCGTGTTGGTTACACGGTCTGAACTACTTTTTGATTGGTTAGATGCTCTTGGAGCGAGATAGTGTTATCCACGAAGATAGCAAAATATGAAGTTTGTTCTCAAAGTTTAATTTTTTTATTGCGTACCTTAATTTTTTTTCTCTAAGAGCATTCCATTATATTTTCTTTGATGTAAGTCAATTGTTTAGGCGTTTTACTATATAAGTAAGTACTTAATTTTGATTGTAAAGGTCATATGACAAAAATCTTAAAACGATCCCGTACAAAACATTACAACTCAAATAAGATTTTTTCCATATCTATTAAACATTTTGCTGGCTAGATTTGCCGGCGATCTTGTAAGATTTAATGAAGCTGTAAAAGATATGTTTATCTCTACTAAAGATTTCTAGAGTTCAGTTTATTTTATTTGCATTATGTTTTTAATCATCGTATTCTGCGAATAAAGTTACGATATATCTTGTACATACATCGATATTTTATTAAAATTGCAATTTACCTATCACACCTATATTAGATAAATGCACAATTTTATGTATGGCATCCACCGTTTTATGTACTAGTTTATTAAATCATTTAGGACTTTATTATACAGATACAAAATATTACTACCAAAATAATTTGTACTAAATTCTACTTCTTTATCATCCTTAGAAATATCGGGTTTGTTTTATAGAACATTTTTATCTGTCTATGCTCTTTATTTCGCTTATTCTATATGCTTTACTGCACTATTATTATAAGTCATAGTTTTCTGAAAATTTACTGGTACTGTGTACGTATGTATATCCAGATATTATTTTGCCATGATCATCATCAGCATTACTATCACGGTCAAAAGTCAGCCTACGCTGTAGTTTTTAATACATTTTGTCTATATTTAACTATTATTCTTCACTTCTTAATTCTTTCGCATCTTTTCTCTTATATTTTGACCGCGACAGTGCGTAAAGGTTACTAAAATAGACTTGTATATCTGAAGTGTGTCGTTTCTCCTTTTTTTCACGCCGCTTGATTTACGCGTCACGGTATGGGACACTGGTAAAATCTACATTTTACTACACTGCGGCACTGCATCGAACACATCGATCGTATGGTCTTACACTTTACCGATTGTTCGATCATACACTTTCACTCTGACTTATGCTATCGGTGGTACTTGGCCTGCTGCACTACACTTTATGTCACAAATTGAACTTTGATTGTTGACATTGGGTGACATAATATCGATTGTTCCTCGGTTTGATTTCAACCTTCCTTTCCTCCCTTTCATTCTGTATTTTGAACATATGCGTTCCTCTCTCTTCACCTTTTGATATTTCCTCTTCCCTAAATCGTTATTTTTCGCTTCAATCTCGATTGCTCCTCACAATGCTTCATTCCTCCTATCACCGTTTGCTTTCCCTCATACTTTGCACCTTTCTTCCTTCTGTCTCGTCCTGGTTGGTCACTTGGACCCCGTAGGGTCCCGGCCGCTGTTCCCCCAGTGGTCGCACCACGTGTACCCGCAGTTCCTGCCCGGTGGGCACCCCGCGCACACTCACGCGCACCGCCACGCGCACTGCAAGCTCGACTGCGCGCAACACCTTAATAATAACGCGCACGCGCACGCACGCCTCGCTAATTACCACCGCGCGCACGCAGGTACGCGCTCCCACTGAGAAACGAGGCGTTCGCATCGCAAAGCAACTGAAACAAGAAATTTAATTAAAATTCTTACATGTTTTTTTCGGGATACGTATTTCTGCATCTGCTAACACTAGAACGAAAAATCTTGAGGCTGTGTTCTTGAATCACGATGTTGAGCAACAACACCTTACAAGATATTGAATTAAAATTCTTACAAGTTTTGTTTCGGGATAGGATCATCAATATTTACTAACACTAGAACGAAAACTTAGGACTGGGTTCGTGTAATATCTATTACGATAATGACGTAAGTTCGCTCATTGGTTGGAATTTTCTACGGAGTATCATCAAATAGATATTCGAGAAAATGCATATCAAAATGCGACTTTTATTGCGTATCTTGAGGGGATTATTCATATGAAGTGTTTTATATTTGAACTAAATATTTAATCAAAATAGTAACCGACTTATGTTTTATCAACTCGTTTGGAGGGTGGAGTAGGATTGTAATTTTTCTAGACGACGTTTTAATAACTGGACAGCCACGGAGAGAAACATGGATTTAGCTTGAGTCTTGCTTACACGCTTTATAGTGCTAGTGTTACTCTCCAGTGTTGTACAACCGATTGGTATATAGAGATGTGATGCGGACGCCCAAACACTTAATGTGGTCGATGTATGCGCTAGCTGCCTTGTCCATATTATCTGAAGTTTCCATATAAAAATGACGTATTATATGGAGCTAATGAGACAAGGCAGTTGAAATGCACAGCTAAGGCACAGCTTTTAATTTTGTTTCATTTTTCTATCAGTTGCATCATCATTTAAAAGTAGAAATAATGATCATCTTTTAGTTTTGAAATGCATGCAGTACTTTCTAAGATAATAAAAACATGTTTTTTTACTAATTAATAATTTCCTGTAGCGTTTTTATAAAGCAGATAGGATTTCAATTCAAACAGTGTTTTCTATAGTTGTGTGGACTTACAAGTAGGTAGAAGAACTCAAGTAGTAGTTTTCGTAGTATACAGAATTCCAAGTAAACTAGTTAGTAAACTTCTTCCCTTCTATAGTTTCGAACTCTGTTGATACTTCGACCTAACCGCTTTATTAAAGCAAGCTTATTCGATGTTGTTTCGGCTTTCGAAACTGTTTCTACATTGTTTATCTAATAGTTGCGTTATTTCTTCTTTAGACCACAATGGGGATGACGTGGAATACGCCATGATAGTCGTCGATGAAAATAATTCTACCATGAACGAGTTGGATTCGCCCTCAATGAAGGTAAGGTCGTCTAAATGTGATAGTCGCCTGTCGTCTATTTTTCTGTATTGGTCGATCGTAGCATGTAATAACTTGGATAGAGTGTACTTTTCTATTCGGCTTAGTGTGTTACGTTTTAAATTCTGATTCCGACAGTCTGTAGTCTGTATCCGTGATTCTATTAGTTTTAGACTTTTGATGAACGTAAACTACATTATTAGATCATAGTGTTTTGAAATATTCTCTCTCTCTCTCTCAGTTATGAAATTCTTAATTTTGACAACAATTTCTTAGCATGTATTCCTGTTTTTATGAAATTGGTATAGTATTTAAAATAATTTCTTAATAAATCACTCTTTTAGTATTATCATGACCATAGCAATAGTTTTAGCTCTAAGATTTATGTAGTTTAAATGCATGTCATTTGGCAGTCCTAACATACAGTACTTCTAAATTCAAAACTGTATTACCGTTACATTTTTTGTTAAATCCCATGGGTTTGTGTTTAGCAAATTATTTTGCTGACAATTGGTTATGATTTCGGTGTGCTGAAGTGTGTATTGATGGAAAATTATGTGTCATATCATAACGCTTGTTACATTCGTTTTTATTTTGCTGTTGCAATAACATTATAAAGGAGACCGGTGATAACGAAGACGGTGTCGCCAAGATAGAGACCACAACAGACGAACTGAAGCCAAATTCTGGAGAGAAACCAAAGACGAGTGACATTCCAGAGAAACCGGAACCATCTCCAGTCTCGGAAAAGGAGGAACCTTTATTCAAGTCGAGTCTCCATGTGAAGACTCAGCCAAAACCAAAGGTTAGTTGAGGGGAATCTACCGGTGGAAGAATTGGACAATTGATCTTTGTCTTTCTATTAGAATTTGCGCTCCCTTCTAACTTTGGTGGTCTTTTAGGTTCTATTCGTTGTAATTGGCAATTTCAGTGGAATCTCTGACTTTTCTAAAAAATTATTTACACTCGAGTGATAGCTAGATTACTATTATTATTATCTTGCTTGTTGAGACGTGTGAAAGCACAACCTTCCGAGTTTCCACTGCAATGAAAATAGACCTACTAATTGCTCTCTAATATTTCTAATTTCTTGGTGTTAAGGTTTACAATTCCTCTTACTAAATGAATGTTATTGTCTGTTGTAAGCCTCCAACCGCAAGGTCCAAAGTATTGTCCGAGATAACGGTGTCGGTGGTCAACTTGGTTTGTACACTTTCTGGTTGAACACGAGTTTTAGTGTGAACTACCTGGTTGGTTTTGGAAGCCTGGTAGGCAGAACTGTCATTTTCAACTAATGGCGTATTATTTTTATATCATTTTGTAACCTTGTGTTTATGGTCCAACATAATGAATTTCTATTGGTCTAAAGTTCTGTTGGCATAACCTACTTTGCCTTCTATCTAGGTATTGTTTATTATTATGATCAGTATATCTATTAACTGTAATTACTATTTTTTAAATTCAGTTTATCAAAAATGACAGTTCAAATTTACTACAATGACCGGTGTTTCTAGGTTCAACCAAGACACAAATATCCACAAAATACACTAGCTTATCACCACAAAGAAATACTATGTGTAATATAAATATTGTATGTTAATTTTAAACACCACAACTTAGGCTACGGCTATGCTCACAATATTTGACTACATTTATATAAGTACAGATATAAAATACCTGTAGGTGAATGATTTCATAATACAGCACTATAAGCACAACACATCCACACCAACAATGTATAAGCTACTTTATTATAACATATATTACGAAATGTATAAAAAAATATCTGAAACTGAAATTGAACAATTGGTATATGGAAAATTGTTATTAACAAATGAGCATGTACTTCGGCATGGTTTGTAGCTTCGCTTGCTTTTTTCCACTCCCACCCTTATCTTGTTTGCATGAACTCTTTTCTATTAACATTTCACTCTATGTGTAACTCATCTGTAGATTTTTGGATTGTATCTAGATCTTCTAGGATAAGGTAAGATGACTGTGTATTACTACATTTTTTTATGAAAGATTAGAAAATCAATTAAAATATATTGAAGTTTAGAATAACCCAACCTGTAAAGAGTGTGTTTATAATTGTTAAGTCTGTGAAATAATTAAATTCAAGCATTAAAAAACACAATTGAACTCTGAGTAACTTCTGTTTTATAGACGTTTTTCAAATGCAAATTAAAAGTATGGTTTCTAATTTCAGAGCGTGGATTCTATAGAAGACGCTGGATCATTCCATCTCAATTCTACTGAAACCACTAACAATGACCCAGAGACGTCCAGTGAAATAGCTATGGACGATAATAAACTTCCAGTAAGTATGGCTTTCACGATTTGCAGCCGTTGGGCACATAATAAAAATCGCTTTACGTTCGATGTATGTATGCATTACATTACTACTGCTCTAACGATGAAGAAAAACGTCGTGAGGAAACCGGCATGTCTAGGAAAAAAGTTTTTTAAAGAAATGTAAAACCACCAATAAGCACTGGGCCCGTATGGTGGATCATGGCTCATATCCTCTTGTGCAAGGGGAGGTCTGTGCTCCAAAGGTGATGATGATGATTGATGATTACTTACTTTCTCCGCTGGCTCAGCGACTCGAAGTGGATCTTGACCTGCACTACAAAAAGTCGCCCTGTTCCCTGTCTCGAACCACCTCCATCCAATTAACGGAGTGTAGCTCACGCAGGCCACTTTCCATCATAGTACGCGTATTAGCAAGTTAGTTTTTATGGCAACAATAAATAAAAGACGTAATTCAATAGGAAACTGGGCCATATTTCTAAATTGTAATTCCTTTTGGAATATATTATATGTCTGAAGGAGAAGATATACGGTATTAACCTAATTTTTTTAAAGCATTTATCAACTTACATGGACATACTAAAGAAGGATCTAAAATTAGTTTTTCGATATCTCAACTAACATCAGACAGATTAATGGTTAAAGTTAGTATTGGACAGATGCTTTGTCCCTTTCTAGCAAAACAGTCCTTTATATGCAGCCAGGACCTGGTTGTATTGTTGTTGTTGTTGTATGTTGTTGATATCCCATCTGCTCGTACGAAGCGATTTGCTTCTTCGTTCATTATGCGAACGGCTAAGAAATGGAACAGCCTGCCGGCGTCTGTATTTCCCGAAACCTACAACCTTGGGATCTTCAAGGCCAGAGTGAATAGGCATTTACTGGACCCGCATGCTCCATCGTCGACCTCATCGTCGCTTACCATCAGGCGAGATCGAGGTCAAATGCGGGTTTAGTAGTAAATAAAAATAAAAAAACCTGGTTGTATGGCGCTAGGGAACAGTTACGTCATAATACTTATTGCCGTTTCTTTCTTCCTTCTGATTTTTGATTGCCTGTAGCTATTTTATTTTTCAACGAATTTTAAATCTGTTTTCACATTTGACCATCAATTTATGACTATTTTTTAATTTTTAAGAAATGCATTTCTTATTTGATACTTGGAAACTACCCTATTGGCAATATTTCTCTTAGGCACCTACGTCTCCACTGTATGTATTCAACGTTCTACTTAGACGACATTTTAGTAAGTGCCATGATTGTAATTGTTGCAGGTAAGTAATGACGAGTCTTGGACTGATGTGAACCTGAACGAGGATGGTGAAAGAGGTCCGTCAACCATCACGGGCCGGACTAGAGACCACGAAGGAAATATTCACGAAGGTAAGTAGTGCGTTAGGAGTTTTAACACTGTTTGGAATTGTTCCCCCACCCGACAGTAGCTCCCCCACCCGATAGTAGTTCACACACAGCACCTACATACCGCCCGCGCCTGTGGCGCGGGCGCCGACCCGCTTCTGGCGCTTACACGCGCTATCGGCGCATTCCAGGCCGCTTCTCCCCGACCCATCCCTCCCCAGCGACGTCCTAAGCCGAGGTCCGTACCCACCTGGGTGCCCTTAGGCAGTCGTTTCTAATAGTAGTTTTTAAGTCCTCCTCCAGGCTGGAGCGCACTTAGCGCTCGCCCCAAAAACGGTGAAGCTGTAAAGGTCATTAGGACCAACAGCAATTGTCAGTATGAAAAAAAAATACTGTTTGGAATATATTATAGAAAATAGTTCTTCACTCGCGTGGAGGGAAAAATACTTTTAATTGGGAAGATACCCACTTCAGTTGAGACAAGATTTTTTCATTACTTTATCTTATTTGGAGATCGGCGTGTATTCCGGGATGGCCGCCAAATCTAAAGCTAAACCTAAGTGAAACTGTCACGTTATCTCTTATACTGGATTACTTCTTCAAGGCCAGAGTGAATAGGCATTTACTGGACCCGCATGCTCCATCGTCGACCTCATCGTCGCTTACCATCAGGCGAGATCGAGGTCAAATGCGGGTTTAGTTATACATAAAAAAAAAAAAAAAAATTGAGTACGAATGAGCGCGACGATTTGTTTAACGAAATTTGGCGGCCATCCCGGAATCGATGCCATTATCCGAATCTGAACATGACTTCATCTTACATTAATAACATTAAATGTAATGCAGGTTCTAAAGGTAGTCACAAGAGGAGAAATTGTTTCAGATATGGACAAACAAATCCACATGAGGAATTCGGAGTCCCATCACCACATACAGCAGAGGCATCAGAACAGGAGTTTGCAGGCTGCGCAAAGACACTTGCATCCGGTAAGATTTGTCCTGTAAGATGAGGTATCTGCTTCCATGCAGCATATTCTTGCAGGTTTTGTATATCATATAAGAAGAGCAGATAAGCAAACGAGCCATCTAATGGTGAGTGAGCACCATCGTCCATTGAAATCTCACCTCACTTTAATGTTATTAGAGGGTTTTCGAATGCTTGCATTGTATTCCTTGCCTTGTTCTGTTTCTGCAAAGCAGCAATACGAGAAGACACTACAGCATATTGCAAAGCCTGTTGTCAACTGCCACCACAAATGAGAATAGATGTGGGGTTTTTTCTCGAATGTATCATATACAGTCAAACCTGGGTAAGTGAGAAAACTCTATAAGTGAGAGTAATAGCCAGGACCCGTCATTTTAAGCTCCCAAAACCTCTATTAGCGAGAAACAGAAACCTCTGTAAGAGAGAGTCGTTTTTCCCTCGTGGACCTCCGTAAGTGAGACTGCTACTTATGTATACCTTTATAAGCGACAGTCGAGCTTTATTTATGTATTTTATTTAGGAGGAACTATAGCTACAATAAAAATACATACATACATAAAAGATACACACATACAGTAACAAATGATAAAACAAATTACTAATTTAACATCTGCTATTTTATGACTCATTCTTAACTTTCGTGGAACTTCCTACCATTGTTTTTGTATTGTTTTCTCGTCAATATTGTACCTATTCTATTTCGTGGAACTAAATAACGTTGTTACATAATATATGTTGTGCATATTATGCACATAATTGTATCATATTACATATTTACTACATTCGTACTTGCTGTGACTTGTTATTGGTGCGTACCTCTATAAGAGAGAAACGCTACCCATGTACCTGCATTAGCGAGAAACTCGGGTTAGTGAGAAACCTCTATAAGCGAGAATGAGATTGTGCTCCCTTGAACTCTCGCTTATCCAGGTTTGACTGTAGTAGTTATAGTTTTTTCTCGAATGTATCATATAGTAGTTATAGTTTCGTAACAAAAGAAAAGAAAGAAAGAAAGAATTTATTACCAAGAGCACACACACACAAACAATAAGGTACAGAAGGTATGACATGGGATGCTTCAAAAAGAACATTAAAAAAGTCCTCTCCTCCACGGCCGGCAACACACAAGCAATACCCCTGGTACAGCACGTGTCTCTAGGCGACGGTTACTACTCACCATCAGGTGGCCCGTCTGCCTGTTTGTCGTAGCTAATTTATATAAAAAAAAGGTAAAAATGATCATAATTTCAAACAGTTGCATGTTTAATAGTATAAAATAAACCTCATAAGTTTTAACTTAAATTGTAATTTTAAGTTGTAATTCTGTAATCTGTATATTTGATTGACACATAACATTGTAAAGTGGTCAATGTGTGTACCCATGTGATCACCACGACACAGGCAACGTCTATTTGGTACCCGAGTATGTCAGCATTTGCTGACTTTCTCCCCTTTTGCCAAATATACATTACATATACCTAATGCTTTGTACTATAATTTAAAATTTTTATTTTTATATGATTTGGCAATAAATATATTTCTATTTCTATTCTATTCTAGTGTGGAGGTTATAGTTTAATGTGAAATGTTAATTAATATGTGGTAAAGGAATACAATTTTTCAATTTCAAGTAATTAAGTTTTATGAAGGTGGTGTGCAGCACCGGAAAAAGGGGACTGCCTCGGCCTGTTGACTCAATCATACCTCTATACCCAGGACAATGAAACCCTAGCCGGCCTGAGCGCGATGAATGCCTCGATGTCAGCGGACGGAGTAACCCGGGAAGCCTCCCTGACCCACAAGCTTGAAACAGCCCTGGGCCCCGTGTGCCCTCTCCTTAGAGAGATTATGCTTGACTTCGCGCCGTTCCTGTCCAAGACGCTGGTGGGAAGCCATGGCCAGGAGCTGCTGATGGAGGGTAAAGGTATACGGTTCTTAGCATGGTAGTGTAGCACGCTTTTTTTTAGAGGCTGGTTATGGAGACAGATTTGGCGCGTTTACCATTGAATTGAAATTAGTAAAACTCCATATAGAACTTTCATTACGCCTTTAGCACTTTGGTTTTTTAAAATCATAAATTAAAAAATAAAATAATTTAGAACAGACGAGCAAACAGGCCTCCTTTTTTAATTTTTAATTTACTGACTACCGCCACACTACTGACTACTAAACCGGCATTTGACCTCGATCTCGCCTGATGGTAAGCGACGATGAGGTCGACGATGGAGCATGCGGGTCCAGTAAATGCCTATTCACTCTGGCCTTGAAGATCCCAAGGTTGTAGGTTTCGGGAAATACAGACGCCGGCAGGCTGTTCCATTCCTTAGCCGTTCGCATAACGAACGAAGAAGCAAATCGCTTCGTACGAACAGATGGGATATCAACCTCCCCGCCCACCTGAAGTTGGTCATCGCCGCCGCTAGACATCTCACCTCACTGTGTTATTATTAGAGGATTATTTGATGCGCTGTTAACCCTGAGGACTAAGATGGATTGCCTCATGTGCCCGAAATAACGCTGGCTCTCCAACTCTTCAAACCGAATCACAGCTATTACCGCTTTGAAGCAGAAATAGGTACAATTGTACCCCTGACTACTTACTTTCATTGTGTAATTAATTATTTGCTCTATTTCTACCAAAACTTACTTATGCATGTTTGAGTTGCCTTTATTATAGACCACAAATGCTGTACCGCGCCTTGGGTGGCGACAGACGTGCGGGGAGGGGAGTTCCTGACAGAGTGTAGCCAATAGAGCGGGCCACCCGCCCCCGCGTCTCGCCGCGCAGCTATCTATCTTATCTTATCTTATGATAGGGGCCGGGAATAACCCCAGCGGCACTTCGACCCTTGGGGATCTTTTGTGCCTACCCCATTTTACACACTGGTCATCTCAGTGTGTAGGTTTCCTCACGATGTTTTCCTTCACCGTTAGATCATTCGGTAAATGTACGTAAGTCTTCGAAAAATCCGAGAACCCATTGGTACATGGCACTGCACGGTTTCGAACCCGGACCACCCGCATGGGAGTCTGGTGCCCTAGCCACTGTGCCACCGATGCTCTTTTGCGCAGCTACCTAAGGCGCAGTACAGCATGTGTGGTCAAGCTATAATCTACTAACCATCTTTCTGTATTGGCACCGCTTTAACGAAACTCCCTATTCATCTTCCAGGCCTCCAAACCTTCAAATCCAGCACCTCAGTCGTGGAGCTAGTGATGCTGCTCTGCTCCCAGGAGTGGCAGAACTCTCTCCAGAAGCACGCTGGCCTGGCTTTCATAGAGCTGATCAACGAGGGTCGCCTGCTGTCGCATGCGATGCGCGATCATATCGTGCGGGTGGCTAACGAGGCGGAGTTTATATTGAACAGGATGCGCGCTGACGATGTGTTGAAGCACGCTGACTTTGAGGTTAGTTTAAAGTAAAGTGACCTTGAGGTCAGTACACAGTCGCTTTGAGGTTAGTACTGTCTGTCCTCTAGGTGCCGGCTAGCAGGGTTCTAGGATAGTGTGCAGATGAAGTAATAGAAGAACTTGGTAGTAGATATTATATTTTTAAGGAACAGAACACAGAAAATAGTAAATGTAGAAAATAGGTGGTAGTAGTAGGAGACAAAAATAAAACGGAGAAACGTCCGTTCAGGACAAAGTACAGAGAGAAAGTCCACAATATAAAGAAAACAATGAAATTAATGGAATTTAGAAATGGAATGGCAATATGATTTGAATTTTGAAAATATAGATGAAGAAATGAAGATGCCAACACGAAATGAGGTGAGATAAACGCTAACGATGAGGTTGAAATTGATGGCAAGGAGGTTGATATGGACGATGAAGTCGACATCGTTATACAAAGTGACCTTAAGGTCAGTACACAGCATGAGTGATTCGCCGCACTTCACATATTGCTCATCCACGAACGCTCGGTTTGCTCATAACGTGACCAAGCCTTAGGATTTTTTTATTGTTATCGTAGAGCAGACGAGCAAACGGGTCATCTGATGGTAAGCGGTCACCATCACCCATAGACATCTCATCTCGCTATAATGTTATTAGATGGTTTTGGATGCGCTGCTAACCTAGATGGTGCGCCTCATGTGCCGGTAATTACACTGGCACAGGCAATGCAAGCATTGCTGCTTTGCAGCAGAAATAGGTAAACTAACAAATAGGCAAGGTAAGGGCAACAAATACTACCATTGCCGTGTTCTCAGTCCTTATAGTTTATAGGTACTTAGAATGCGAAGTTAGTATAGAATTTCCATATAAAACTTCCCTAGCGTGTACCTAATGTACATAGGGTGAATTTCAAAATCTTTGGTAAGAACCTTTGTGGTTATTAACCTTTCCCGCGATTAGAATCCTAGACATCTAAGGGCCAGAAGTGTTCTGGTAGTCTAGAATTTCGAGATTAGATTATAGAGTAGACAGGCCAATAGTAAAAAAATTACAAAAAAATATACTAGCGAATGGAGATGCTATGAACGAAACTGCTGCTTCAGGGCTGTGCCCTCTTGCAGCGGCGGGTGTGGCTTCCCCTCTAAGCAGTTCCCTGGGCAGGGTTCGGCAGGAACGATTGGGCGGGCGGGCATGCAGCGGTGCCATCTCGCGTAGAGATGGGTAGGCGGAGTTGTCGACGCGGTCAAATATGCCGCGTGCGAAACTCTCAATGAACACGTCCAGTCTCTCACGGGCGTATGGAAAACATTTGACGGGTTAAGCTATCGTGTTCTCCCTCACTCCTGACATTAAACCAGTGTTATTCGTGTATTCCAGTGCCTGTGCGCGACGA
The DNA here is from genome assembly GCA_947369225.1 of Hofmannophila pseudospretella. Taxonomy (NCBI): domain Eukaryota; kingdom Metazoa; phylum Arthropoda; class Insecta; order Lepidoptera; family Oecophoridae; genus Hofmannophila; species Hofmannophila pseudospretella. The sequence continues at coordinate 13,029,552 of OX376329.1, read as the reverse complement.
CCGGCGCCGAGCGCACGGAGGAGGAGCGCACCTGCGAACGATTGATTGCAGCTGCCAGACGGAGAGACCACGGCTCCGCCGCCAGGCTGCTGGACAAACTGCGGCATGCCGCCGGACACGGCACTGGGTGGGTAGCACTTTAGATGATAACGACACCGACACATGACGAAACAGGTATACGAAGCGAAAGTTAATGGAACGAAAAGCCGGGGTCGCCCTAGACTGACAGAGTGCTCTTAGATTTTAACAGACCGTTACGTATTTTTTTACAACCGCGATATGAATGCATCAAAGAGTGTTTGAATGAACGAATGAAAGAGCTTCTTAGCTTACTTATGATGGATTATGGAGTATTAGGTAGTATGGAGTATTAGTAGTTATGGAGTATTAGTAGGAAAATTTAATCACTAAATTCCTTTATGATTAAATTTTCCAAATTCCTTTTAGGTTAAGAATATAATTTGTAATTTGCTTGCACAGAAAGTGCGACGGAATCCCGACTTACAAGATACAGGTTTTCGACCTAGTTTGTAAGTCGGAGGTCCTTTTGTGTGCCCTGTAATAAGTAAATAAACTTTTTATTTTCATTTTTCATTTATTAAATTCTAGGCTTAATTTCACTTGAAATAATGTTTTTTTTAATCTATTTCTTTTTGAGCCTTTATGGGACCAGCCTCATAGGGTAACAGACATGCCAAGATAGATTAGTGGCGCTTCGGACCTCTCTCTCTCTCTCTCTGCTTACCCCGAGGGACATAGCGTGAAGCGATGTGAAGAATTATTAGACATTACCAATATTCTTCATTGACCTCTCCAACTAGAGTCTTGACTAAAATATCTGCTAGGAGTAGTCCACCAGAACAGTCCAAAAGTGGATTCGATCAGACGACGCTTGCGATGCAAGCTTGTGCCATAACTATTGAGCCATAGTCATTTATAAGGTTACAACTTGGACTATGGTCCTTTCGGGTTAAGAAAATAGTGAGTCATCAGTGCAACTGGTAAAGGTCTAGTCACAGTCGAATAAAAATTCAAACATTGTAATTTACTTGTCTTTCTCCGCTATGAATTATCGATCCACTTTTATTGTTACGAATAGGCGAGGTGTTCATTTTAAAATTTACTGTAATGCACAAAGGACACGGCCGTCTCGTACGAGGGTCTGCTTTGAACTGGTCAGTGTGAACTTGGCTTTCTAATTTGCTGCTCCGTGATTGGTCAGGGGGCGTGGCTAGGCCGGACGACAGCGATGACTCACTATTTTCTTAACTCGAATAGACTATAAAGAATCAACCCTCATTACAGCAGCAGCACCCAGTTCTGGAAGTTGGACTCCTGGGAGGATGACGCCAGAAGACGGAGGCGGCTGGTGCCCGACCCTCGCGGACAGAGGCACGCGGCCGCAGCCCTGACTAGGTCGCCTAGCGCTCCGCCCCCGCATGACGCCATCTTACAGGTATTGCTTCTTAGATAAGGTAGGAAAAGGACTTGTAGGAAAAGTATTGAATTTCTGAGGATGAATAACTCTGCGGTTATAGGCGCAGTTATATGCAGTTATACACACAGTTCTATGCAGTTATACACGCAGTTATATGTAGTTATACACACAGTTCTATGCAGTTATACAAGCTGTTATATGCAGTTATACACTGGTTACCCACGCACTTATATGCAGTTATACACGCAGATTTAACGCAGATGTACACGCAGTTATACACGCAGATTTAACGCAGATGTACACGCAGTTATACACGCAGATATTATGCACTGGTTATACATGCAGATATACACTAATTATACACGTATATATTGTGAGATATATTAATTGTTTACAACATGTTTGTGACTTAATTTGCGCAGAAATAATATAATAGTATTGTATTTGATCTACTTGTACAAAAACAACGTCTTGTTAGTCATACAAGATATTAAATAAATAACTAGTTCAAAATATAATAATTAATGCTTATAAAATGTATATAATATTTAAAAAAGTGTGTTTAGTCATATCGTTTGAGATAATAAAATTATAATTATGTATTTATTTTGGAATACTGATGCCTAGCAGCATGGTGGTAGGAGGGGGTTCTTGAAATGCTATATAAGAATGAAATCGTGAATCACGGGCCAGTTATTCATCGGTCTTCTGAGAGGTCGTTACTCTGCCAGACCACTGTCGCTTATATTTTTGCTAAATATCTCTAAGTGCGGCCGTGTTCAATACTTAAAGTGCTACAATGTATAAATCAGTGAGTGTTTGTGTAAAAATCTAGTTAAGTGTTCATGTACAGTGCGCGTTAATAAAAGTTTGTTAATTTGGTGAAATCAATTGTTTCATTACTATTAGAGCACTGGCTGGCGTCAATAATATACCGCATTTGTGCGCTGGGTATACACTAGCTATAACGTAGATTTACTCGCAGTTATACACTGGTTATACACGCTGATATAAACTAGTTCTACACAATTATACACTGGTTACACACGCAGTTATATGCAGTTATACACGCAGATATACACGCAGTTATATGCAGTTATACACGCAGATATACACGCAGTTATATGCAGTAATACACGCAGATATACACGCAGTTATATGCAGTTATACACGCAGATATACACGTAGTTATATGCAGATATACACGCAGTTATACATACAGTTGCTTACACTCTCAGTTATACACCCTGTTATCATTAGTTATGCACGCAGTTAATACACGCAGGCAACGGAGGAGCTGCACGCGCGCCTGGCGGCGGGCGGCGCCGCGCGCGGCGCACAGCTGCCCACCACGGCCGCCGCCGAGCTGCTCGATGACGCCGAGCTGTTGGCTGACGACCGGGAGATGGACACAGACCTCACAGGTTAGCATCTGGAGCGTAGCTCTCGACCCTTTTTTTTTTCCTTTATTTAAATAAAAAACTAATTTTGTCGTAAAACATAATACTGGCATAAGCCACAGGGCGGGGGCTCACGGGGGCAAATCTTCTAAAGCTACGTGGCCTCCTGGGGGAGAGATTGAGAGACCAGGTTATGTGGGATGTGGGATTTATACCCACTAAAACCACCTCGATGGCCGACCTCGTGCATGTCGGAGGGCACCGGGATCTCCTGTGGAACGCACCGGGAACCCTAGGGATTATTTTAAGTTACGACTTTTTTTTTAAGTTACCACGAAGACTGAACTCACGTTTGGCCTTAATATCACGTCACTTACGTAAGTGACGATAAGGTCGAAGATGGAGTAGGTACCTACATGGACTTAGGAAGCACTGGCTATTCCAAAATCTTATGAGATCCTGCTTAAACTTTTAGCACACTGCAGCAATTTTGAAACTGAATCGGACCGATCGATCCCACAGAAATCTAAAACCGAAAAATATCGCTGTTGTTAATGTGTTAAGGTGCATTTAAAGACCAAAAATCGCCTACAAAAACTTTCCCAGCAAAGTTTCCTCAAGCAAGTTCACGCACACAATCCACATTGCTCATCACAAACCATCAGGCGCTTACCAACCAATCTCTCCCAGGTCCAGTAAACATCAGCACGAAGTCTCGCCTGGTGGCGCCGGGACTGGTGGCTCCGGGCATGGTCTCGTTGACGTCCACCGAGCTGTACTTCGAGGTGGATGAGGAGGATCCCGAGTATAAGAAGATTGACCCTGAGGTTAGTACTGTTGAGATTTAAACGAGATTTCGATTATTATACATACTACAGTAGAAGACACATAAAGCATGTGAAACTCTGACGCAATAAGTTTTTGTCATGATTCCATGACATTCGTAGTAAAGTGACCAATAAGTCAAAGCGACAAAGTACCAAACGGTGGGGTTGCCTGATGTGTTGTCCACTGTACATTGTTTTATTCGATTTTTTTATGATTATTTACATGTCGACCAGATTTCTTGATAGGGTGGAATAACGAATATCCTTGTTTTTCTGTGTAACGAACGACGCTGTCTACTTATAAAATATTTATATTTTTCTTTGAATTAAAATATTTAGTAAAAAGTTTCGACTATATTATGACATAGTAACAGTTTGTCCAACTTGTTTTTTATAAACATGGTTTAGTTGCTTGTGGTGCGAAGAATATATAGTAAATTGCGAGAAACGTCCTTAAAGTTAGGCTTCCTTGTATCTCGTGTCATTTCTATCATGAGCTATGGCGTAGAAAGGTATAGCATGTATAATGAAGATTTAACTTTAAAGATGTTTCGTGCAACTGACTGATATTGACAAATGAAATGAAATTACTGTACCTGCTATATATTTTTTCGGTTTTTTCTATATCGTAATTTGCCACAATTTGCGCCATTTTCACATTTATACTGTTTTTACAGTTTGTTTATTTCAATTTGCAAATTAAAACAAACATCAAAAAATATAAAAACCAACCATCGTCTTGTAAACATCTCATGATTAAGGATTCAACTATTAATTTCCCAAAACATCTAAAATACAAGGCATTATTGAAATCGACTATAAAATATCCACTCAACTACATTATAAAATATAAATATAAGTTTATAAACTAATAGTGAACGAGTTCAATAAATTACGAGGACTTGAGACAAAAGTGTGACAAAACGGCTCTCAAACAAGGTGAGACACGCGAGCTTTGTCCGATAATTTATGAAAGCTCTCTGTGTACACAGAGTTGTAAAATGAAAATTATATCTTTTACTATCCCACCAGAATTAACATAACCACCTGCAACCTTCATAAACAACACTACACTCTATTTAGTTTACAATAAAATTCAATTTCATGATAAAGTGAAGGAGAAGTAGTGATGTTCTGATGTGGATGGGAATGAGATATCGATAGTATGACGTTGTAATATGGCGGGTAACCGAATATGAGGCACTTAGGTGAACGAACAATGAGGCCCCGCGGCGCTCTGGCCCGTGAGGCGCCACGGTAGGGCCGCTGTGTGTCGATGAGATTTAGTATCGATAGTTTGTTTCGTGATCACTGTTTTGAAACCCGATTCCACTGTTTTACAGCGTTTGTCGTTCTTTTCCAATTAAGTAGCCATTACGTTATCGTAACGATCCAACAACAACTACAAATCGTATTCTGCTAACGTTAATTGAACGATTCGTAACTAGGGGCATACGAAAAACGTCCAATCGTATTCTGCTAACGTTAATTGAACGGGTCGTAACTAGGGACATACGAAAACGTCTAATCGTATTCTGTTAACGTTAATTGAACGGTTCGTAACTAGGGACATACGAAAACGTCAAATCGTATTCTGCTAACGTTAATTAAACGGTTCGTAACTAGGGACATACGAAAAACGTCAAATCGTATTCTGCTAACGTTAATTGAACGGTTCGTAACTAGGGACATACGAAAAACGTTAAATCGTATTCTGCTAACGTTAATTGAACGGTTCGTAACTAGGGACATACGAAAAACGTCAAATCGTATTCTGCTAACGTTAATTGAACGGTTCGTAACTAGGGACATACGAAAAACGTCAAATCGTATTCTGCTAACGTTAATTGAACGGTTCGTAACTAGGGACATACGAAAAACGTCAAATCGTATTCTGCTAACGTTAATTGAACGGTTCGTAACTAGGGACATACGAAAAACGTCAAATCGCTGTAATTAAATTTATATTGAGATTACGTTGTATTAGTTGAATCGGGTTCTGGTTGGTTGACGAATGTTTCGCTGTCTTTGAACATTAGTCCAAATTGTTAAAGGATGTTTCTTCAAATGATGAAATGCGGCAAATATAACGATCAGTTTGTTATTAATTTTATTTTTTGTGTAGTATTTTAATGATGACAAACATACTCATTACGAGAAACTGCACATAGTTTAAGTTACACACGATTCTATCATTTTACACTACCATAGCCTTGTACAACAATATATCAGTGTCGCCACAGTTCTATGGTTTTCTTTGATGAACCGCTATCATAGTCAGTACTTGTCATTTTCTATCAGCACTATCATTATTATCAAAGTGAGCAATCTTTATCACTGGTAGCTCAGGTTGCGTTGTAACTATGGTTGTAATAAAAACCAATTACCACGATTCTAAAAGAGCTTTCTTCCCCTGAATTCTAAGTGCCCTAAAACTATGTCATTAAATACGGATTACTCACTGATGAAAGTCGCAAGTCCTCCGATTTCTTAAAAAAAACCTAAAACTAAATTCCTTGAATTACAATATTTTATCGATATGATTATATTTTTATCGATAATCTGCTTTGTACGCGAGCGCACCCCTACCCGCGTGTGGGGCATCTCCTCGTCTCGGACAGCGGGACAATGGCGCCCCGCCGTGCGCCCGCGCCGCCGCGCGTCGCCCCGCGGGGCGCCGGCGCAGGCAAGGGGGGCGCTATGGAGAGGGATCCGTGTGATTGTTGGTTTTAGCTTGATTATTGAATACTAATCGGAGTTAGTGATTTGAGGACGAGTTGAGGGGCGCATTGCACCAAAGCACCAAAAAGCACCAAAGCTGCTTATCCACGTCGAAAAAGTACAGAGATACATGTATGTCACCTAAGCATAAAAATTACTAATATACGGTGCGGGAATGGGAAGACAGACGGACAGAGATTCGTGGCGCTCCGTTCTCTCTGCCTACCCCCGCAAGGGACATAACGTGAAGGTATGTATATGTATGTATTGGGATGGGAAATTATTTGATAACAAAAATGTCTAATACTTTTCTAATACTCGTCGAGTCATCGGGGACATAGTATCGCAGCAAAATGTTCCACCTGATTCTATACAGCGCGTCCAGTCTGGTAACCAGAAAAAAAGTTGGACAATTGGAAATTGTACAAAAGGTGAACTTATCTGTAAAAGAGATTTCTTCCAGAAAACCCGCACTCTCTGCAATTTCAGAACTAAAATCTTGAATATTTTGAGAGACATATTAAATTTGCCAGTGTCGTTTTTCCCAATATTTTCTAATTTTAATTAGTATTGTCTACCTCGTACCTTTATTTCGATGAATGTTTTTATTCGTAGTATGAATGTAATATCTACTGGTTGTCCTAAATAAATAATATAAAATAAAACTGTATCCCAGATATAATTTAGTGCGACTAATTTAACCGAATCCAGCCGATTGTAAATTGAGTCCGTAATGGGCATTTATTTGTTTATGCTAATGTCCCGTTTTAATTAACCACATGCTTTTTATGGCGTCCCAGAGTGAGGCAGGAGATGACAGAGAGCTGTTTAAAAACAGTAAGTCAACTTCCTTCAAGTTTATGGATAGCAGGTTTGCACGTTTGCGCAAGTGAAGTGGAATGTCAATTTAATTGCTACCACCAAAGACATATTACATAATAATAGTAGGGCTGTTTTTGGTACTTGCCACATACGGTCATAATATGGATAAGTATAATCCCGGGATTTCCGGGATTGAATAAATATATTATTTAGATTTTTAACGTTATATTTGTTTTGATACACATTTAAGATTGGTGGCGAAATATTTTTTTTAAGATTCATGGCGCTAGTGTACCTATGGTAGTGTTTTAATTTCTTCGTAAGTTCACAATTTTCAAAACATCGTAATCCGCCGAGTAAGGGCGAGGTTTATAAAAGTAATTTACATCATTTGCTCGATAACTTAAAACGGGATCCCGAAATCATATCCATATTAATATAACCTTTGAGGACATTGATCCGAAAGAGCCCTACCTACTCCGATCAGTGATAATTACCCTAATTACTAGCGTAAGCATAAGGACATGATAATAATACCTTTGTCAGCACAATTTTGGAAATTCACGCATTGGACTTCTTCAGTCGCGATTCAATGTTTTGGTTTGATTCGATTCTCATCGAACGACTTTTTTGCTGTTAAACATATAAACTGTTGTTCAAATCGATGGCTACCACATATTATTATATCAACGATATATATATATCCTCATTAATGAGAAATATCTCCCCTTAGGAAGGTCCTGGGAACCGGGAACGGGAGCGCAGTAAAAGGCCTGGCTACTGGGACACGTCTATTTGAAGACTGACATGAACTAATTTAATAACTACCTCTACTACCCCATACATTACAATTTCAAATGGATCTCATCGGCTAATTACTAATGGACGGTTTTATAGGCAATTCCACTTTTTAGCCACATTGATGTTAAGTTTTGGCCTAAAGGACGTGATTCCAGGCCGTAAAATATTTTAAAAAAAGGCGTGAATCCCAATACCGCGACGCGGCGTTAGTTTGCTTGGTGTTAGCATAGAAATCCGACAAATCGTATTTTTTTTAATTATTACGATAAATCCGACAAATCGTATTTTTTTTAATTCTCCTTTTCAGGCACTGTTTACGAATATCTTTATTCCGCTTATCACATCGGATTTACAATGATTTTCCCTTTTGACCATTTACTTAATTAGTGTTTAGTGTTCTCGATAGTGATTTTATAAACCTGGCAGCGACAGTATTCGTCTGTTTCTTCAATATCAAACCTAAATGGTAGTACTGATTCTTCAGTGCACTGTCTTATTGGAATTCGTGCTATGCTGTCTCCTTTACAAACGACATCGATTTATTGACCAATAACTCATAATTAAGCGTTTGATATTAATAGTCTCGTGTTACTTTTGTGTGTGTGTGTACGTATGTTTGTATGAAATTACTTTTTTCTGGGTGGCGATGACTATTGATTCTTCAGAGACATTTTAATAATTAGCATGGAATACAAAGTAATTGCCCGAAGCACGATTCTGATCATGCCTACACTTTTAGACACTTTTGCCCTCTATGTACGGGCGGCTCTTTTCAGATAAAGTTTTACTACTTAGGTCCTACTGGATAGTATGTAGATTGCAATTGCTTTTTGGTGTCGTTCGGCATATCGTTCGGCCTGTTGGCGTACCGCCCCTTTTGAAAAATAAGACGGGTCAAAAATACAAAAAAAAAATTGAAATGAAAAGAAAATATTTATATTTGCTACAATAAAATGCTTAGAAAATAACAAATATACGAGTATATAAAAATAGACTTTTGTAACGTTTAAGCTGCAGCAAACAAGGCAATTAATCAGATTAGTACCCTGATTTCCTACACTGGTCGTACAGACCGTTACGTAGGAAACAGTGAAACTAGCATATCAATGGGGCTGCTGAAGTTACCCTTTTTTTGGCACTAGAAATCTGTAAAACACAGAATAAGAGAATAAGAGAGATCAAAACGTACAGCATCTGAAGAAAAGTGACATACGTGAGTAGGATTTTTCATGACAATTTAGTAAACCGGAGGTGTGGTCTATCTTCGACCTCATCCTCACTTACCGTCAGCTGAGATTGCGGTTTAGTCGTTAATTTTTTTAAATTACCATATATATCAAATGTAATATTATATTGTATAGGGAGAGCTGGCAAGGCATCTGACATCACTTTAATATAACTAGAGGGTTTTCAATGCGCTTCTAATCTTGAGGAGTTTATGGATTGCTCATGTGCCGGTGAACCCTGCAAACCGAAACACAGCAATACAAGCATTGCTGCTTTGCGGCAGAAATAGGTACAAGCGTGGTACCACCCCAGACTGACTCTACACAGAGTCATATAACCTTACCATAGCCGTACCACCATAAATTATCGACCTTCTCTAAAATAAATCGACACAGCCTGTGGGAAAAAAGCCTCTAACAAGAAGAACACGTGCAAAATTAAGGCAATCGAGATAAAATAGACAACGGACTAGTGATGTGATACTGTCAATCGATATGCGATCAGGGCTGCACTGCGGGGGGCGCTTATCGAGGCCCATCTGGCGCCTAAATACCTGCGCATACGCAGCCCGGGACATAAATAACAGAGCCACTGACGGATGTAACGAGGCAGACCCTAAGGTGAGTTAGATGACAACATCGGACAAAAAACGAGCGGGAGGAAAAGTTTCCCGGCTCATGAGACACTCCATTTAAGTCCTTAGGTCAGCAGCGCATCGAAAACCCCTTTAATAACATAAAAGACCCTTTGACTGTGAGCAGAAGAACTGACCAAAATGTATTGATATTGACAATTGTGGATGAAGTATCTGCACAGAATTTCTGTTTCCCCTTGAAAGTTTTTGACGTTTGACGTCATTTTTATTATTTGGCTTCCCAGTGTTTTGACTGATTACAGACTATATACCCTTTCTCGAAGAGTAATCTCATGATCCACCTGTCAGGCCCAGTGCTAATTGGCGGATTACATACCCTCCAAAGATTTTCTAAAACTCCAATAGATCTGGCTGAAATCGAACTCAAACCCTCGCGTTTGGAATCCATGTTTTTTTAACTACGCCGCTATTAACTGTCATCTAAACTATTTCGAACATTTCTCAAACGTAACAAAAAGACATCTTTCGTTATTTTTATTATAATAAATCAGTAAATACCGTACAAAATTAAGACCACACAAAAATAAACATCAATAAATCACCAATGCCTTTTCAATTAGTCACCGTTAGCAATGGAGCGTGCTTCGCTGTAATTACCAGGATTGCATACCGGCACAGGAGTTCAGACATTCCAAGCATCCGGGGAGATCCCGGGGGCGCCATCGAAGCCCTAATTGTCGCCAGAGGAGCGCTAACGCGGGGCGGAACCCGACAACGGTTCCTAATTGATACGCTGTGCGAAAAAAAATAGAGATACGTCTATATTTGTCGTTCATGTGTTTCTGGTTAGGAGTAGGAAGCGGGAGCATCCTGGTTGGTCTCCTGAGAGTGATTTTTGTGATTTGTTGGCGATGTTTCGTTTATTTTTTGCAAGATATTCCTTCCGTTTTATAATTAAGTTATTATTTAGTGATTAGTTTATGAATAAATCTTATTAGTTGCTACTTAAAATAAATAAAATATTAATTAGTATATATCTTAAACCCAACAGTAGGATGAAATGGAACGAGTATGAAGAATTGAAGATGATGATGAATGGCACCGAAAAACAGCAAGAAATTAAATACTGGAGCACTTTTTGAAGGTTCTCAGTTACCTGCTTAAAATGGGGAAATTATAAATCAAGCGGCCGGAATTTTATTTGAAGACAACAACCTAACATCCTAATGAATGCGTGAGCGACGAGAAAATAACAAGGCTTCTAATAAACACCAACTGAATATTACGAATCAAGTAAAGAACAACAATTATTTTGGTTTACCGTTTCGATTAATAAATTAACATCTAAATTACTAGTTTACCAACTGATTGTCAGCGACGCGACGGATTTATAATAACCCAGAAAAAACTGTTTGGAAATAAAACAAAGCCCCAAGTGCTTTATGAAATTGAAATTGAAATCGTTTATTTAGCGCTGTAAACACCAGAATACAGATTACAGAAGTATACAAAGTTTAATTACATGCAGCACAGAACATCTGGTGTGGTACAGTGCCAAAAAGGGTACACCAGCTCAGCATAATGCTGAGGCAAGCCACAGCCTATGGGGTCCTTTATGCCGATAAACAATGGATTCTGAAAATTTTCAATCAAAGAAGGAATTCGTTCCTTCCAAAATAAGCAGATGCATACTTGATACAAAATACCAAACCGTAAGATCTTACCCGACTTAATCATGTAAGTAGTAGACTAATAAATAAAAATGGAGATCCTTCAACTTTCGACAAATAAAATAGTGTTGACGAAAGTATTAAGTGAAGACCTTAATGCTACAATAGCACCTTTCGAGTCCCTTTCTCTTTACATTGACCTTGACATTTCCAAGGTGTCCCTTATCGATCCCTCGATCTAAAACCAGAAACAAACTCCCTGACCGCAGGAGAATCCACACGCGAACAACTTTGCCGGTTTCGCGAAACAAAACCCATCTTCTGGTATTTTTATAGCCTTCGTGCACGACAGCGAGCTGTAATAAAATGTAAACAGAAACTTTTGGAAGATAATGGCAAAGGCGTAGAACATAATAAAGGAAACAAACATGGGTAAAGCGTAAGAAAGTGGAAGAAGAAACCACGGCTAGACCTAGGCTGACGCTAATACATTAGGTAGAGTGGATGTTCCTAGATTTTGACAAGTAAAGTGGTCGAATTTAGTAGAACAAAGATTCAATCTGATTTACTCTTTACTCAAAATATTTATTGCTTCATGTGGTTACATATAGATGCTACATTTTAGTTTCCGTAGGTACGCACACATACCCTGTAAGGGCATTGCAATTTAATTTCCTCGGTTGAAACATCCAATGACCCATTCTAGGAATCCAAATGACAAACGATAGCTACTTACTACACGTGAACACCAGGCGGTCATCGCTTCAAGGATATAATACAAAAATTACTGGAAACATCAATTATAAGCAATAGTAATTCAAATCAAGCCTTTCACTTCACAGTTATCACCATACCTTTCTCGAATGACAAGTGCATTAGTGAAATATTTATAAGATTAGGCGCCAACGACCGCTCACGTACCGGTGTGAACAAAAACACAATGGACGATAAACAACGGGCGTGCAATATCAAAATAAAGTCATCTTCGCACGTGATACGAAACACAAGGTCCATATGACAGTGAATGAACGGACTCGCTAAATGGCTGAAGGTTCCTGGAAATCCATGGCAATGGGAAATCGTGAAACGTATTAGAAGCACATTCTTGCGTGTGAATCTTTCTCACAGCCGTTTCCTTAAAATATTAGATGCTTTCCAAGTATCTGCTATTGGTGAATGTATTTGACAATTTTGTTTGAGAATCTATTACAATATCGTCATGAAATTTACCAACTGGCTGCCCTTGCCTCAGTGGAGAAACGCGCTAAGCGCCTTATAGGTGACGAATAGCTGGTGGAAGCTAGACTGCAAAGTCTGGAACATCGGCGCAAGGTTGCCTGTCTATCGGTATTTTATAGGATACATTTCGGAGAGTGCGCATCGGAATTGCACGACCTAGCATCCAGCATCTCCATTCCGGCTTCGGACTACCAGGCGCGGGGAGGGGTTCCATCCTTATGTTGTTGATATCCCATTTGCTCGTACGAAGCGATTTGCTTCTTCGTTCATTATGCGAACGCCTAAGGAATGGAACAGCCTGCCGGCGTCTGTATTTCCCGAAACCTACAACCTTGGGATCTTCAAGGCCGGAGTGAATAGGCATTTTCTGGACCCGCATGCTCCATCGTCGACCTCATCGTCGCTTACCATCAGGCGAGATCGAGGTTAAATGCGGGTTTAGTAGTACATAAAAATAAATGTTCTTCACAGATTTTCACAGTTTCACAAGTTGGCACAACAACAAAACTGTTTCTTTGTTTACATACTGTCGCTTTCAAGTCCCTAATAACTGCCCAGCTTTCAATTTGAGCTTTAATATCAATCTAGGTCTTCACCAATCTTTTTTCATGGTTCATTTATTAAATATCGTGAAATGCAGTGCTTGCTAACGGATCATTTTCCACGTATCATTTTCCTGTTCCAAAGCTGTTGGACATTAGATCCCGTTTAGCCATTGATTTCAATCAAATCAGCTCCACCATGACATGAAAGTACCAGGCTCGCATGCCATCACAGAAGGTACCGTTGCCAACTCAGAGGGCAATTTCACCGAGTACTCAGGTTTTGCGAGAGCGCGTGCTCGCCTCCAGGCGCACTGCGGGTGGCCGCGCCGCCTGTCCCGCTAAACATACTCCTGTCAAGCCTTGATAGCCTGGTACAGGATTAGTTGATGGGAAAATTTGCACAAGTGATTTTGAGGAAGTAAAACGTGTCAGATAAAGATAATTCTTATCTTTATTACGGGCTCTGCCTCCTTGTATTTCTGCCAGAGGCACTGTTAATAATACTAGACGTAGCGTCGATAAATATTCATGTACGACTTTGAAATTAAATTCAACAAAAAACATTGTTCTGATGAGATTGACTGTATTTAATACATGTGTGTTTTGTAGAACGCTGTTGCTAAATCAAAACTCATTAAAAAGAACAGCCGACCGTGGGCGGATCAGCTACTGTATGCCAGATCTATTAGATAATTGCTTGGTATCTCTAATACACTGGTCGACTACCGTATTTGTATTGCTTCAAAATCAATCATTGATTTTTAATGAGTCCGTCTGGCTAATGCCCACGAAACTACCAGGCGAGCAGGAGCAGCGATGTACATATTTTACTCGTCTATTACGCCGTCAGGTTATCCTGCATTCTTTCTATCTCATTACTCATTATTAAAAGTGGCTACCGTTACGGTTGACGCGGCTTTAGAAGGTGTAGATATGCTTCATGCATTCCTCGTCTTTATCACTATTTGTCGTCTGTAAAAACATCATTATTGTCATTTCTAATGGCAATATTTTATCCATCTTTGCAATATTTATGAGCCATCTCGTGTGGGATTCTTTTAACAACCATTCATGATATTTTTTTATCGATTTACATGCATATAGGCGGTCGTTAATTTTTATCATCATTGTCATTGCTTGTTATTCTCACGTGTAATTAAGGTTCTTATCTTTGACGTTCAGTTCATTGATATCGCGCATACTTTTATATGGTTGAAATGGGTTCAAATTGGCTTATCTCTACACTTCTTTTCTTTTGTGGTTCGAGACCAACCTATTGTCAGAGTTCTTCAGGCCACCCGTAGGCCTCTGACATGACATAACGACTACCTGTCGGACAACAGCAACCGTGCCCGATAGTTAAACGTGCTCTCCGAGGCAAGGTGTTCAGATGAAAATATGTCAATAGTGGTCACCCATCCTGGTTCTGACTTTTTCTTAACTTGCACGATCACTTTTTCAACTAAGTTACTAGCCCCTCATCTTTAATAGATAGATAGATTCGTGGCGCTCCATTCTCTCTGCCTACCCCGCAAAGGATATAGCATGAAGTTATGTATGTAACTTTAGGAATTACTTAACTGCCGCTTCTGTGCGCCCGAGACTCTGTGCGCTTGTTTATAATTGGTAATTTATATGTAAAACGGTGCGCGCGCGGCGGCGGCGTCAATCATGCGCTTGTTAGAGTTGCGCCTGCGCAGCCGCGGTTATGCTTTTCTGTGGTTATGCTGCTCAAACATCGTGCCGGGGTTATAGGTGCTCGTGGATTTATGGAATTGTATTATGAACTTCTTTACCTTTGTTTTTGATACCATAGTGCGATTTGAAATGATTCATTTCGATCCCAAGTACCTATTCATCATCAACCTCAGCCAATATCATCCCATTGCTCGGTTTAAGACTCGTCTCTTTTGTACCACTGTACCCGATCTTGAGCTAGTCGCATCCATCCATCCCAATGACTTTGACCTCCAGTTACAATAGTGTCGCATTATGAATGTTGCCTCAAAGACTTCCTGGTTTCCTTTATTTATCATTGTCATCTACTGCTGGTATAAAACTCGTACCCTGGCGTGCCATTCCTCTCAGCCCTATGCTAGTCTCATCCACGTCTTCCCTGCAATTGACTTGTAACGATGTCGACTTCATCGTCCGTATCAACCTCCTTGTCATCAATTTCAACCTCATCGTTAGCGTCTATCTCACCTCATTTTGTGTTGGCATCTTCATTTCTTCATCTATATTTTTAAAATTCAAATCATATTCCCATTCCATTTCTAAATTCTATTATTCCATTAATTTCATTGTTTTCTTTGTATTTTGGACTTTCTCTCTGTATTTTGTCTTGAACGGACGTTTCTCCGTTTTATTGTTGTCTCCTACTACTACCTATTTTCTACATTTACTATTTTCTGTGTTGTTCTGTTCCTTAAAAATATAATATCTATTACCAAGTTCTTCTGATACTTCATCTGCACACTGTCCTAGAACCCTGCTAGCCGGAACCTAGAGGACAGACTGTGGCAGACTTACCTTATTTGACCACAGCAATCCTGTAATATCTAGATCCAAAGACTTCTCTTTACCGCGACGACCAACGAACAACCGTAAAAACACTTCTTCTCGCCAATTGAAAAGTAATTTATACCCCATCAACGTCCACGATATTATCGATGCGACTAATTGATATTTGGTCGTAATCCCTACCATTCTGGACACTGGGCCCATAAACGACGCAGGCGCCTCGTTTATGGGCCCCACACCCCATACTCGGTGCTATAAAACACTGTTTCTCGTTAGTTGTGCCTTTTGTGTGTTTCTCGAAGTTTTGTTGATTTGAATGTGACCCGTGTGAAAACTTTTGCGATTGTAGGAACGCACTATGTGAGGACATGGATGACGTAACGTCAGTTGAATGAAAGGGAAAAGGGAAGTTCTTCTACCAGGCGGGGTGTTGTGTCTGGTGATCATACGAGTATGTCCTGGTCCAACTATAGATGTTTGGAACTCGTATATATACGAAGTCCCAGGAAAATTTCGATAGCGCATTCTACATCGTGTAGGTACTCATCGTGTGGCGACGCATGACGCTCGCCACTACGATAAGTACCTACTCACATCGGTGTAGAACGCACTATCGAAATTTTTTTGAAACTCATCGTAGTGGCGCGCGTCGTGCGTCGCCACACGATGATTTTAAGTTTCTGTCTCCGTATTCATAGTCATATATACATACATAACTTCACACTATGTCATTTGCGGGTAGACAGAGATAACGAACCATCTGTCTTGGCACGCCTCTCGTACTTCCTCTACAATCATTCGTCGTTTCACGCATGCTCGCCGCTTATTCATAGTAATTCGTTTAAATAATAGATTGTCATCCCACTGCAGAGGTGTACGAGTAAAGCTTCTATAAATGTTAAGTCTCCTCTTTTTTGCCCAAAAAGGTCTTAATGCAAAATATTGTTTTTCTTCGTTTATTTTTATCTGTCTTTATCAAGGTCCCTCTCGTATCTACCTCCGGCAGGTGACTCCGTTGGCGCCAGGCGCCGTCTGCGTCACCCTAAAATAGCCCTCTTTCTCCTCCAACCTCTCACAATCAGCTGATTGGGAACACATGTCGTCCAACTGCAACACAAACAAACAGACAAACCGATGATTACTTTGTTTAGTAGATTGATTGGCTTCCGAATAGTGGTTTGGTTCCGGGAAAGTATGGCGTGTTTGATTAGTAGGTGGATAGGGTTAAAAAGCTGCCAGTTGGTTGATGGCGCCCTAGTAAATTTTTATCAAGATTAATAAATTGACAGGTAACTTAATAAAAGATAAACTTACTGAGAACGTTGAAAGACAATGGTTAGAAAACATGGTGATTGGTAAACCACATTTAGCATAGAGTTGTTAATAAATAACAAGTGTGCTTCTGGTAGGTGGGCGAGTGGATGGGCCAGGTTTTTTTTTTTTCTTCTTAGTCGTACAGCCGTAGGTACTTCTCATTGATGACGGTCGTGATCATTATATAATCTATAACCACATAGAAAGGCTTTCTTAACAGTTTTAATGGAGTGGTTTTCCAATGATTTTCCCATAATTTTAATTTTAACGGGTATTATTGGGAGTAGAAATGACCCGCTATAGCTTGCTATAGATTAATCTCGCTAAAAAATATGTAGATCTTTTGCGGTTACCAGACAGCATGGCCGGTCAAGTATAACTGTCATAATTTATTAGTCATGAAAAACAAACACGATTTATTTAACTAGACATCCCCCTACTTTAAATTACACTTGCATAAGTTTACATTACACATGCATAAAACAAAAAAACCACTTGTGACTGTAATAACGTCCCCTGACGAAATGTACATCTCATTAGACTCAGGCGCAGGTATACAGGGCGTTAAATAATTTGTAGCTAAAAATTCATGAATATTAATTTTTTATTAATATTTCACAATTTTTATTAATATTTAACCTTACTTAATTTTTCACAAAGAAATTATCAGTGATCAAAGTAGGTAGAGTTGTTTTTGGTACTTGCCACATATGGTCATAATATGGATAAGTATGCCCAATAATCCCGGGATTTCCGGGATTCAATAAATATATTATTTAGATTTTTAACGTTATATTTGTTTTGATACACATTTAAGATTGGTGGCGAAATATTTTTTTTTAAGATTCACGGCGCTAGTGTACCTATGGTAGTGTTTTAACTTCTTCGTAAGTTCACAATTTTTAAAAATCGTAATCCGCCGAGTAAGGGCGAGGTTTATAAAAGTAATTTACAACATTTGCTCGATAACTTAAAACGGGATCCCGAAATCATATCCATATTAATATAACCTTTGAGGACATTGACCCGAAAGAGCTCTACCTATTCCGATCACAGGAAATTATCCACAAAAAAGAAAATACAGATTAATGTTGCTAAAATATCGATTCTTGGACTAAGTATGTAATGTTTCGATTTTATCGATATTATGAGTGAAATTCTAGATCACAATACTACAGGGTGGACCAAAAGTCCGTTAACATTTGAATAGGTCGCTGCGTCGGCGCGGGCGGGGTATTGGCACGGGGGGTGTTACTACAAGCGAGAGCTACTAATAGGGATTTAGTACCATGGCGTCATTCAGCGGAGCGCAACGCGCATTTTGCGTACGCGAGTACTATCGAAACAACGATTCTACGACCGAAGCTAAACGGAAATTTTGTAATCATTACAATATACGGAACAGAAATCAAGCACCAACAATTCAAACGATTAAAAAATGGGTACAGAAGTTCGAAACAACAGGTTCAACTTTAAGTCAACCACGATCCGGCCGACCTAGGACATCGCGCGATCCAGTAAACATAGAGCGTGTACGAGCGTCTGTTCGAGAACAACCTGGTCTCTCTACTCGAAAGCGGTCTAGTGCTTTAGATGTGCCCAGAACATCTCTAAATCGCATTCTACACAAAGATTTACATTTACATCCTTACAAAATTCAAATTGTACAGGCTTTAAAGCCAAATGACCCTGCTCAGAGACTGCAGTTTGCTAACGAAGTGCTTGAGAGGTTTACGAGCTTCAATAACATCTTTTTCTCAGACGAGGCACACTTCCACCTAAATGGACATGTCAATCGACAAAATTGCAGATACTGGAGTGACACTAACCCGGACTTGAAGCACCAAAAACCTTTACACTCGCCCAAGGTTACTGTATGGGCCGCATTGTCAGCCAGCGGAATCATTGGTCCATATTTTTATGAAGATCAGAGAAACCGCGCCGTCACCGTTAATACAGAGCGATACATTGTGATGCTACAGAATTTTTTTGCTCCAGCATTACAGGACTTCTCAGGCTTTAATCGAAGCTCTTGGTTCCAACAAGATGGGGCAACATGTCACACCTCCAATGACTCTATAGCAGCACTTCGTGAAATTTTTGGCCAAAAAGTCATATCCAAAAGAGGTGACATTCACTGGCCACCCCGCAGCCCGGATTTAACTCCAATGGACTTTTACCTTTGGGGATATCTCAAAAGTAAAGTTTACATCAGCAACCCAGTGTCTATTGAGGAATTAAAAGAAAATATACGCGAGGAAATGCAGAACATTTCACCAACCACTTGTCGGGCGGTCATGCAAAATTTCCGTTCCCGGTTACAGGTGTGCCAGGATGAACAAGGGTCACATTTGAATGATGTTATTTTTAAAAAGTGAAATCCTAATTTGTCTACTTTATTATTAAATAAACAGTTTTTCACTAAAGTAGCATTTGTATTTTTTATAACCATTTTAAATGTTAACGGACTTTTGGTCCACCCTGTATCTATTGTAGCTGAGGTCCTTAGAGCCAGAGTGACGAAAGATGGTAAAGTACAGTGCACTGTATTTTCGCTGGTTAATTTAGGTAATAAGAAACCTCTTGTTGGTGCACAAAATACACGTAATTATTTCAAAGAGAAAACGTTCCAATTCCAATGCAATCCTTAATTCGCTGAGAATACACGACCACCTCGGCCCCCTCGCGAGACGTTTGGTTCGGTATCGGTATATTTGATATTTAAAAAATCAATAATTTCACCTATTTTAATAATGTTTATGAGGTATAGTATTATGAATATTGACTACAATTTTGATTTGGGATATCCCGTTATAAAATTGTAATGGTTTTTTCAATAAATAAAATAAATAAATCCAACTGTACAAATTGATTTCTCCATACGTAACAACTCAGGTAAAACCAGTCTGCCACTCATAATCTCTAATTTTGTCGGTAATTTTAGTCATTTAAATATTTTTGAATAAAGTTGCTTGAATTTGAGTAGAACTCCTGATTGGCTAATGTTTTTATTTTAACGTGTTGTTGGGCTGCTGTTTCCGCATTTAGACACGTAAGTGGTTTATGCGTGCGATCTCGTCACACCCTGTATGTCCATTAAACAAAGATCATAAATTAAAGAAGAGGCGAATAAAATGATAAACCGTTCGATTCGACAACAGCTGGGACCATTCGATATGCTAAGGAGCGAGGACCTGATCGGACCCCGATAGCGACACAAATGACTTCCTTGCATAAGTGAAAACAATGGCTGACAATAGTTGTGTCATATAAGTAACTGACGTAAGAATGCTTATTATTAATTTTATAACGTTTGAACAGATCAGATTGACAGAGTGCTCATAGATTTTTAGCAGAGCTGACGAATGAATGAATGAAGGAACGGGTTTTGGGGCGAACCCCTTTCCCGGGCGGAATCTCGGAGGGGTAACTACCCCCCGGTCCTTGACTACCTCGAAAAGAGGCGATGGTGGGTGTAGGAGAGACAGGTGAGCTTGACTCTAACCTACCACAGAGCAGACGACCCCAACGCCGAGCATGAGTGAAACGACAAATGATTATAGAGAAAGCAAGAGAGGCGTACTAAAACATAGATTCGTGGCGCTCCATTCTCTCTGCCTGCCCCGCAAGGGATATAGCTTGAAGTTATGAATGAAAATTCACAAAAATAATTTCACCTTATTTTATCAAAGGCTAACAAACGATGTACAATTTTAATCGAATTTCATCCAAAAACTCTAATTCCCATCCAAATTGTAATTCGCAATCAAAGTTATTAATTCACATTTAGTTTTAAAAATTCTAAGGCATGCGCTGCAGTTTCCGCGGGGCATTCGACTGATACACGTTTTTTATTTGAACAAGCCCCGGGGCAAAAGGTAAAAAGAGGCAAAAGTGTATGGTTGCGGCATGATGGATGGGAAGGCGCTGCGAGGGCGGGCCCGGCCATTAAAAAACAATAACGCATGGGCACTGTGTCCGCTGTAATTTGTGTGGCCGGGTACTCGTCTTCATACAACTGGGGTTAAGGCTCAATGTGCGGTATTTTAGCGCCATTCTTAAAACTCTAAAGAAACTCTTAAATCTCAAAGAGATTTTGAATGGAAGCTGTATTGAAAATTATTATGTGATCTCAAAATCAGTATTTGTATAATTTTTCGGACAAATAAAATCAGTAAACCGTTGATAGGCTATATCAGAAGCCTACAGGCGACCTGGAAAACTCTGGCAAAAGGGTTTACCACTAACCATGCGTCAAGAAAGCTGCTAAAAGTTTCTTTCCTTTCAGCTATAGCACCTTACGAAGCGGTGGTAGAGTAAAAAATAAGGTCGTTGTAAACCCATTGGCATAGATACACTATTTCGAGTCATATTTTATGGATTTTCCCGAATACTTTAAAAAAAACTTAACTTAATATAAAAAAATTAAAAACCAACTTCAAATAATTTGACGGACCTACTACTACTACAACTACACAGCGCCACCTGCTTAAAGTCCCTGCCATTGGCCTGGTGATGATTTTTTACACAAGAAGATGGCACTAACTGCGCGTACTAACCCACAGGATCGGACTAGTAGCGCCCTCTTCTCTAGAATGATGATATGGGCACTGACAGCGAGCCAAAGGGTTTGAGTAACATCGCATGCGCCGACTGACCGACGCTATTTCTATTTTACCTTAAAACTTGTGTAGCGACCAATCTATATAAGGTGAATAAATAAAAATATTTTTTTTTATTCATGCAGACAGTATCTTTTACATTTTCTCATATTTCCCTGGCTCCCACACTAGGATACCCTGTGTCGTGACGACCAGTCTCTTCCGATATATCTATATTATGATGACATAATAAGGTTATGCAATTAATTAAATAATTAAGAATGCGTGGGTGTGTGTGAGGGGGGTGAGCGTGAGATGGAGTGTGTGTAATGTGTGTATGTTGTGTGTGTGTGTGTGTGTGTGTGTGTGTGTGTGTGTGTGTGTGTGTGTGTGTGTGTGTGTGTGTGAGGGGGTGTATGTTGGTAGGTGTAAGGGTCAGTGTGCGTCCATAAGACTCAACTAATTGGTAACAATATTTTTCAGTATCATAGTAATCAAGTGTCAATAGCCTATTTTTAACTTTTTCTTTGCAGTAATACCTTCAACAGTTTAGGATGGAGAGGAGTTTTCGGCTCTTTTGTATAAGAAAGGGCCTCGATCAGAAGAATTAAGCAGAATAGAGAAGAATTTCAAAATCTTTGGTCTAACCCTTAACAAACCCACATAATTTAACATTAAACATAAGTCCTCTCACTCGCATGTTATCCTAGTACACGAAATTGGTCTTGACGTCCAAACGGTTAATTTGTTTTTAATTGACGATGATGGGCGACGCGTGAGGTAGTATTGTTGCCTGAGTGATGGCGTGTTGGCCTCGGAACGGGCTAGTGGGCTACTGGCGTGATATGCTTAGGATGTTATGTTAACTTGCTACCCCGTTAGACCTATAAAGTAGAGCGTAACATATTGTTATTCTATGGGAGAACATCGCAGACGAAATATTTGACATTGATAAACGTGCCTCGAGAGCGTCGGTGGCCTAGTATGGTCCAACAGAATACCAGCGCTGGAGGCATTCTTGTCTGCAGCAATAAGCTGAGTTGAGGCCCTTTTCACAACAGCAGCAGACCATCAGACATGATTTCAATATGTTTACCTTTGACTACATAATTATTTTATCATAATTATAACTGATTCGGTCATTGCTGTGTGTGAAATAAACATATTACTTACTTACTAGTGGCTAGGGCACCGGACTCCCATGCGGGGAGGTCCCATTCGGGTTTTTGGATTTTTTCGAAGACTTACGTACATTTACCGACTGCTCTAACGGTGAAGGAAAACATTGTGAGGAAATGATATCGGAGGAAATGAAAAAAAATCCAAAGGCGTGTGAAATCCACCAATCAGCACTGGGCCCGTTCGATGGATCATGGCCCATAACCCCTTGTGCAAGGGGAGGCATCTGCCCCAACAGCCCCACTGTTGGGCCCCACATTAATAGGCTGATGATGATGATGATACATGGGTAGGTGGTAGAGAAAGGGTGCATAACTATTAGGTAATCTGTGACAGGGCGCGTTAAGTAGTAAGATAAATACCCATATCTAGAACATGAACAAATGTTACTAAAAATCGTAATTTTAATTATTTAAGACATTGCCCGCTGGCACTGGGCCCGCTCGGTGGATCCTGGCCCATAACCTCTTGTGCAAGGGGAGGCCTGTGCCCCAATAGTGGGGACATTAATAAGCTGATGATGATGAAACGTGCCCACTCTGAACCCTTTTTATAGCAGATTATAAAGATTGATTTGCAATTGATTTGATTTTGTGAATTCGTTACATTTAATCTTATCAGGTATGTTTCCATTACGTCCCATTCCCAGAATGCCCGTGCCCATTCCTTAAGTGTCCTATTCCCCGAATGTTCTATTTCCTTGATAGATTTTTGAAAGTGTTCCTGTTCAATTGTTAAGGTGAACCTTATTATCGTATGCGATATTTGTAAAGTTGTACTTATCTATTGCTTTGAGGAGCTTTTTAGCTGAACTACGATAATGGAACAAAAAATGTTCAAGCAGAACTTGATAGAGGTTTAAAGTACGTATGTGCAAAATATTAACTTATAGGATCAAACCGTGTCGTCACTAGAGCTTGATAAGTTGTACGTCTTATTATAGTATTTTCAGATTTGAAATTATAGTTTTATCGATTCAACAAACATTTAACATTTACTAATTTTTATATTTAATTGTTTCAGGTAAGTCGCTTGCATATAACTTATGTGACCCATTACTTTTCCGCGTGACATCTCAGAATACTACCTACCAGGTACATAACGTAAGTACAATTTTATATAATATAATTTAGAAAGTGAAGTAGGTACCATACTGTTATAATTTTGACTATTTTTTTAAGATAAGATAATATAAGATTTATTGTGTAAAAGTTTAGGTAAGAATTACAAATATTGCAGATACATTGCAGATAGATTGCATATACATGTCACACTAAACTTTACCTTTACAGGCATATACACCGAATTCACAAATTAATCATGTTTATACAGATTTTAAGAAGAAAATAGAAAAAAAAGAGAATGTCTTTAAAATTTATTTATTTATTTATATTTCGATAGGAATACTCGTATTTTTAATAGATTTCCCATCTCTGGGCCGGTGCACGTGAATACCAGCTCCATCCACTTGACTCAGTGCAAGGGTGCGCCATTCGAATTTAAATTCAGACAGACTCTCTGCGTATTCTATCGTTTGTATAAGAGGGAGTGCTCTGCGGAACTTTTTAACATGGTGCCATCGTCCACCTTCTAAAACCGCACCACTCGGAGGTTTACCTTTCACCCGCAATTCATAAAAAAAACTCATTGTGTGCTGCTGATTGTTTTAAAAAAATTATTGATGCAGACAGTATCTTTTACATTTTCTCAGATTTCCCTGGCTCCCACACTAGGATACCCTGTAATGAGGGGTCCAGTCTCTTCCGATATATCTATATTATGATGACATAATGTTTCTTGCGCCACTTCTTTTCTTTCATCAGCTATATAGCACCTTATGCAGCGGTGGTAGTTTAAAAAAGTAACTTTGTAATAATTACTTTTAAGGTACTTGCATTAAAAAAATGTGTTTTGAGGTTTTTATTTTTTGAGCTTTATGGTGGTCGAGAGACCTCTTTTTTATCGAACGAAAAAGTAAAGTCTCCAAAAAAGTTAAGTTTAGTTTTTTTTAATTTATCTTTTGATAACAAAGTTACGCTTAGACACGTCATGGAACAATTATTATCCGTTATATTACAACATTTAAATTATTACTTACACACTACCTAGCTGCTGTAAAAGGGCATCGTCAAAATAAAAATATGGCTGCTGCATAAGGCATTGTCAAATAGGAATGTACTCGTACATTGGTAATACAAAACCTTGGTATTACAGTACTTATTTTCGGTGACACAGAAAACATTACAGATACTTTTACCAGAAAATGCTTACTAAAAATAACCTTCACCACTACTCAAGTCTACAATGGAATTATCAATTAATTAGCATTAAAACGAGTCAGCGGCAAACAAATAATTCAGCCGCGTCAAACTGAATGTCTCGCGTGTCGTCATTCAGTCGCAGTCGCTGAGTGCAGCATGCAATTAAACTGCACGCACTGATCGACGGCCATTTTGTGTGGTAACTCGCAATTATAGCTGACATTATTGAGGTGTCACGTTTTGGCAGAGATTATATTGAATTCTTACGGCTGTCACGGGTTTAAGTGCATTTTTTCATTAACAACTCTTTTATAATTACAAATTCCTCTTGTCGTGTTGTCCAACCTATTGCCAGAGTTCTTCAGACCGCCCGTAGGACTCTGACATCGCCTTACTATCGCTAGCAGCCGGTACTGATGCCTGTGCATAAATATGAATCTTTGTTTTTACTTGTAATACTCCGTTGTCATGTGGAGCATATTATTTGGATTAGCTATGATGTATACTGGGTAGGTGAAGGAAAACATCATGAGGAAACCTGCATGTCTGAGGAAATTAAAAGTTTCCGAAGGCGTGTGAAATCCACCAAACAGCACTGGGTCCGCTCGGTGGATCATGGCCCATACACTCTTTGTGCAAGTGGAGGCCTGTGCCCCAACAGTGGGGACATTAATAGGCTGATGTTGATACATGAGTAGGTGGTAGAGAGAGGGTGCATAACTATTAGGTAATCTGTGACAGGGCGCGTAAGTAGTAAGATAGATACCCATATCTAGAACATGAACAAAGTAACAAAAAATAATAATTTGATTATTTAAGACATTTTTAAGGGAAATCGATAAATTTACTGATTTTCAAAACTTTTTTCGTGGAAAATTAAAATATTGAAGTATAGGTACTTACATTTTTATTCGATTAAATTTTCTTTTGGCAATATTTCCTTTTTTTTATCCGATTCTTATAATTTTTTTCGAGTTTGTTCCCATTCTTGGCAGGGTCGGTTCTAGCTTAACCAATGGGGGGACGAATTAATCATAAAGTTTTAATGTTCTTTTCTATTAGATTCGAAAATTTTTGGGCGTGGGTCATGACTAAGGCGACCGTGTCTGAGCCTTGAGGGTACTTTTCGAGGTGGGGGTGTCATGTGCCAGACAACCGCGACTGATTCAAAATCAAATCAAATCAAAATATTTTTATTATAAGTGCCTTATAGTACATTTTTACAACGTCATTTTTTTACTCTACCACCGCTTCGTAAGGTGCTGTAGCTGAAAGGAAAGAAGCGGCGCAAGAAACTTTCAGCAGCACATCTTTTGAAATAAATATATCTTACAATAATTATGAATACAATCATATATGTACACAATGTGCAGAGCTGGAGCTGAATTTAGGACCAAGTCTCTTTATCATTTAAGTAGTCATTTATTTTATAATAACCCTTTTTATATAAGGTCCGTCTTATGTGGGTCTTAAATTATTTGTCTGTCATATTTATTACAGTATCAGGTATCTTATTATAAAATCGTACACAGTGACCCATACATGATGTGTTTACTTTACTAAGTCTAAAGCGTGGGCACTTTGCTGGGGCTGATTCTTGAGTACTTTTACCCTTACAGTTAGCTCAGTTTACACTACCATCCTATAGTTTATGTACACTTGTACAGCGTCCAGTGATGTATGGTGTTCTCTCAGTGTAATAATCGTGATCACGTCAGGAGGCTGTGTCTTGCGCATGATTGCTCTGGTCTGCTCGCAGTTTCAATTCACATGTCGTTTGGGAATGGTTAAGAAAACAGGCTACTAAGTTTATAGATGAATCTGATGATGTATATTTTTTATTTATTTTTATTCGTTAACAATCTAATAATTGTGTCCGAAATTAAACATTATAATATTTAACTAATACATAGGAAAACAATAATTAACAATCAATTATCAGCTAAATCACAATAGGAACTTCAATGTCAATAATTCATGTCAATAATTCATGTCAATAATTAAAATTCGTCAAAACAATAACAGCACTTTTACGTATGGTAGGTACCAGTTTTCTTAACGGATTTATCAGCATTATTATTTCAAAAATTGTTCTTTGCTCAAGGCTTAAAACTCTTACAAAAAAGTAGAAATTAAAAAGGCAACCTTTACTGAAATCGGAATACGCCGCAACAATTCGGCATTGTAATGAAAAGTTGCCAAAATTTAATTTGTTTTCTTTTATGGCAGAATACGAGTATATATGACATTCTTCGTTCTTTAAAAAGTTAGATCAGATTTCTCTTGATCTGTTGCAATAGTAATGAATGAGTTGTATTAGGTTTCACAACCTGTCATTACAGGCATTTTTGATTTGGCAAATCTATTGTTTTTGTGTAATGTTTTTTTTGGGTTAACAATCTAGATTATTAGAAATAGAAATACATTTATTGCCAAATACTCATATAAAAAGTAACATATACAAAAAAGTTTAAGCAAAAATTAATTCCCAAACGAAGAACAAACGGACTGAACAGAACCCAACTCCACTTCGGTTGGCAGCCTTAAGTACTCCGCGCTAACCATAGGGCAGCTACCGCCTTCCACTTGTGTGGCCCTGGTACCCCAGCCTGGTGGTCCACATACATCATACTGCTCGAGCGAGTGGACAGGGTACAGGCTACGATTCCGAGGTTTTGAGAAGATCTTAGGGCATATCATGTGACCATAACTATTTGTAATAAATTGTAACAGGAATTTTTTGAAATTAGATATGGATATCCGATTAAATACGGATTACTGACTGATGAAAATCGGAAGTCCTCCGACTAAGTAAGTAAAATAGTAAGTAAGTAAAATACACTTTGTAGGGTTTCTTGAGGGGTGAGGCAATAGAACATAGGTAGTTTTGAATACTTTTAATGTGTATATTACATTTAAATAAAAATAATTATAGTGAGCCGTGTAATGCGTTATCGATCGCGGCCATGTTCGAATTGGAGTTGACGTTTCTTTATTCGTTCGCAAATTGTGGTTAAGATGGTGCTATACGAGTCCTCAACACACTTTATTGCACAAATAGAAAACAAAATATAGAGAACAGACAGATCACAAAGCACTAACATTTTTATTACACCAAAAAAACGTTAAAGCATCTCCAAGGCAACAAAGAAAACTTCATATATTTCACAATTTTCTACAAATATTCAGCATATCAGTGGAAAAGACCATATCGTTGTAGATACTCTACGTATATTTGGCAAAAGGGGGGAAAGTCCGCAAATGCTGACATACTCGGGTACCAAATATGCAGCGCTGTTTTTCATTTCACCCCTTATCCTAAGACTAGACTAATTTCGGCCTGTTTCGAAGGTCTTGATCACGGGGAGTTATAATGTCTACACCATAGTTTCAATTTTAACATTAAATATGTATAATGTTTGATATTGTTGTGTTTGGTTTAGTGGCTTCTTACAGATTCCAATTCTGGTGCTGTCAAATATAGAGATATAGAGCAGATTATTTCCACTTTTTCTTCAAGGCGATGACAAAAAATGGTTTAAATTTTTTCAGTTCAGTGAATTTGTGGCTTTATCTGTCTATTTCTACTCCATTCATTTTTTCTGACCCACAATACATTCGACTTTAAGGACATTATATCGTACCTTCGGTAAGTAAGTACCTAACAGGTCGGTGGCACCGGACTTCCATGCGGGAGGTCCGGGTTCGAAACCATGCAGTGCCCTGTACCAATGAGTTTTTCGTATTTTTCGAAGACTTACATATATTTACCGACTGCTCTAACGGTGAAGGAAAACATCGTGAGGAAACCTGCACACTGAGATGACCAGAGTGTAAAATGGGGTAGGCACAAAAGATCCTCAAGGGTCGAAGTGCCGCTGGGGTTATTCCTGGCCCCCATCATAAGATAAGTAAGTACCTACCTACCTGACTCTGAAAAGAGGGAACAAAAATCTCACACAATTTGTCCGAAAAATCAATTTTCGCTCGCAATTTTTTCCAGTAAATTTCTCCTTACAATAACTCATTCAGGAGATCACTCTGTGCCAATAAACAATAAACAACCATTTTCCCATACCTTCCTTGCCAATTTAACTTTGCACCTAGCACTACCTCCATCACTTTGAAGAGTATCTATCATCAACCGCAAAAACAACTTTGTAAAGTCTCATAGTGGTACTTCAACCCTCAAACTCACGTTGCATTCGTAAAAGACGTTGTGACGTCGGTTTAAAGTATGTTTTGAACCGTTCTGACGTCAAGTTACCCTTTGCGAGCGGGTAACTAGTTGGCGAAGTGCGTATTAGCGAGTTGTCGGGTTCTTGTTGGCCCGCGTCTAATTGTAGGTTCCCGACGCCTCGTCCGGACACGCTCGTTTGTAGGGTTGACCATTTTCGTGTCATGGAAGCCTGGTAGATTTTTGATAAATATTTTTATATAAGGTTCTGTGAAAAAAAAGACAAAAAAGATTATAAACATACTTCTTTACATTCCATCTTTGCGGGTAAATTGAAATTTATTTTATTTTATTATGGTTAATTAGAAATTCAATTTAAATAATAATAATTTGTAATGTAATAAATGATAAATGACGTATAATTGAATATTATGATTATGAATAAAGATCTGAATCTGGTACAAGTAAAAAAAATATTTCTTTTATACCTTGATCTCCTGGTCAATTGCGGAATTATGTGGTACTATTTTTTCATAGTGAACTCCGTAACAGATTATTATTATTATATTGTATTAAAATTACCTGTTAGGTTTTCTCCCATTTCTGGGGTCAGTTTAGAGCGAAGCTCACGGGTCCAGGACCAAGTGAGCTTCACTTCCTAAAGTTAGTTATTATTATTATTATTATATATTTAAACCATACAATAAAGTAAGTATATTATATTACTTAAATTTGTTAGTAAAAAAATATATTAAAGAAATAATACCAAGCCCATGGTAACGACCCCAAAGCACTGGACGACTACTTCGCATTGACATGCAGGTATATCCAGTACCTCAGGATCGGGGAGTCAGGGGACTCGGCAAACGTCAACAGGATGCTGGGACTGCTATGTACTCGGTACATCAGGGAAGCAACCCTTTTTCGTATGATTGCGTGAAAGCCATCCACACGGGCTTCTGCAAACATCCCCGATGCACTACAGTATTTCGGCAGCCCCATCAGCATCCTGAAGGCGTTTTATTATATTATAAAACTACCAGTGGCGCCCTCTTGATAGGGTTTTCATAATCCTGGTCAAGATGTAGTATACATAAGGTTTAAAATAAAACCACAAATCTTATTCTTCACGTCTCTTTTGCTTCATCAACTGTCACCGATGCACATAGATAAGCGTAATGATTATCAACCATGACAGCTCCCAACCTCTTTTAAAGCAAACAAAAAACCAGTTCCTAAACAACAGAAATTAATAAATAACAACAATCCAATAAATTAACCAGGCAAACGCAACTGCTAATTAAATAATTGTTGGAACCAACAATTAATATTAACAAGCGGGGTCGTGCATAGCGGTCTCGGGGCGGGTGCGCACGGGCGGTAATCTGTCGGCGCCGTGTGTGGCGGCCCTAACTCACCGGCTCGTCCGTTCCGCGGCCACTGACGGGTTAAATTGAAAAATAAACATTCTGAGTGATGGCGCGCCGGCCTCGCGGCGGTTGTTGACTCGCCTGACGACTCGCGCGAAATTTGCACGGTTAAGCTTCTTTCTTTTTTGAAATTGGGAAATTAATTTAATTCGTTCAGGTTCACAACCTCAACTTCCTAAATGGTCCACTTCCCATAACGTCCACTTCCTGAAAGGTCAACTCCTAAAAATACAATTTCCTAAATGATCCACTTCCCATAACGTCCAGTTCCTAAAAGGTCAACTCCTAAATATACCATTTCCTAAATGGTCCACTTCCCATAACGTACACTTCCTAAAAGGTCCACTCCTAAAAGGTCCACTCCCACGAGAGGTAGGCAGAGAGGACGGAGCGCCATCATCATTATCATTTTGGCACTGGCGCTCAGACTCCGTTCTGTCTGCCTACCCCGCGAGGGACACAAGATGATGATTATCATGATTTATGGCGCCCCGTTCTCTTATCATCATCATTTTCACGCTTTGCAAACTAAATAGTTATTCGATACACTTTGACACCTTTAATTGAATAAATTTCCGTAAAGAGAGCTTTCTCTCTTTTCTTTCCGTACTTCGCTGAGGAATTTGGGTTGGGGCTAGTAAGAGAAGTATCGATGCTTGTCTCTCTGCTAAGTTACGAAGTTCATTCGTCCCAGGTCTCTGATGAAGTTGGCTGGTCCACTAAAAGGAAACTTGTATTCCTTTAAAATATGCAGTCTTCAAGATCAAAATAGATCGATGGATCAACTTTAACTGGACTTTCGTGCATCAACAACCTAGATTACGAAACCTAGAAATGAAGATATTTATCTACATGCCTTTAGAAAACTTTCTTTCTTCAGAAATGCAAGTTTCCTCATCACGAATCGCTGTTTTCCTTCACCGTTAGAGTAGTCGCTAAATGTGCGTAAGTCTTCGTAAAATCCGAAAAACATTGCTACATCGCAATGCATGGTTTTGAACCTCGTTTACCACCAGCAAGGCGAGGTTTGAAGTCAGACGCTGTGATCTGACCATAAGTCCTCGGGATGAATGTTAAATGGAAGACAGTACAGGCATTTAAGCCTGTTGAGTAGTTAAAGAGCGTTGGTGGCACCGGAGTCCCATGCGGGAGGTCCGGGTTCGAAACCACGCAGTTCCATGTACCAATGAGTTTTTCGTATTTTTCGAAGAATTACGTACATTTACCGACTGCTCTAATGGTGAAGGAAAACATCGCGAGGAAACCTGCACACTGAGATGACCAGTGTGTAAAATGGGGTAGGCACAAAAGATCCTCAAGGGTCGAAGTGCCGCTGGGGTTATTCCCGGCACCCTATCATAAGATAAGATAAGATAAGATAAGATGGAGTGGTTAACGAAGAATATTGGTAGTACTTTGTGGTATTGAATATTACCAAAGTTTTTTTTAAAAATTATCACACTCCATGGTGGTAACCGGTGAGGTCTGAGGTCAATCGTTGTGGTCTGACCACACGTCCTCGGGATGAATGTTAAATGCAAGATATTAATTACACGTTGTCTCCCGATAGCCGAGTAAACAAACACCAGGCACGCATAAATCTCCACAAGTATTATAACTACAGGGTGTTCTTTTCTTCTGCTTCTTCATGGGCTGCCATTTTCAACTAATGGAGGTTGACTGCAGCGTCGGATCTAGGGCGCGACGCTAGTATTGCAAAGGACTAAAGTCTTCGAGTCGCAAATGTGAAGACTCGGCAGATAGGCTCCGAGTCTAAGTCGAGTCGAGCGCCGAGGACTCAACTCTCGAAAAGGACTCGAGTCCTTTTTACGACTCTAGTCCTCGGACGGTGACGGTGAAGACCTATAGAGTAAGAGGACTCGAGCGCACAAAAAGACTCGAGTCCTAATCGACGTCTCAGGCTTTCAATTTCTTTATTGTGTATAGATTTCAGGTTCCATTGGCAGTTATTAATTTCTTTTTTTTTCGCTAATTTTTTTCGCAGGACACGAGGAACTCTATTCCTCGTGTCCTGTCGTAATGAGACGAGTCCCCTAAATTTTGCAGAAATAGGATTCAGAAGACTGTATACGCGAGGGTTGACTAGCCCTTCGATTGTACTATTTTCCCAATTTCAGTTTCCCTCCCTTCAAATTGTTTTCTGGATTCGCCCCCGGGATGGTTTCAGCAGCTGGCAGTAACCCTACATTGTTTCCTGTTTCTCGCGAGGCGTAACATTACACTTCCTGACGATGCACTCGGCACTACCATAATCCTATATTCGACATTCTTATATAATTATCTATTTTCTTTATAAATTGCAGCGTGTAATCTTCTTTTTAAGTTAATTGAATAGACTCAATATCTTGACTGAAAATATAATAAATCCGAAGAAAATACTAAAATCTTAATGTACTTGTATATCGTTTTTTATCTGTACAAAATTAAAATTGACTTTCCATGATATGACATCTTATTCTTTCTTTTCTTGACCAACGGATTTGTCCGTCTTCATTTTTTCATTAACATTAATATTTTATACGTATAAAATTGTAGTGTCTGATTGATTTAAAATAATACGCATGTTTACATTGAGCACCCTGTATTAGACAGGGCTGCGCGCGCGCCCGCGGCCCCGCAGTGAAATGATATCGGCGCGGCTCCTCTGCGTTTTGTTGTTTTTTGCTGGTGAATTGATTTTAATGGCGTTTTATTATACTTAGCTACGAGGATGATTATAGCTTCAAGAGAAAATATGTAGAGTTGCCAAGGTATTTCAAGGTGGGATGAATTAAACTTTGTGAAAGAATTAATTTAATTATATAAATTCAGCTGCTGACTTATGCTCTTTCAAGGTGTTCAAAAGGATTAAGATCGTTGAAATGTAATTAATATTTGGATAGTTATTATAGTCATAATAAACTTATGTATTTATATTTATATTAGTATTATATGAACTTAATTCAATGTTGAATTCTCTTCCGCTCCCGATGCAAAGGTGCCCATAACGCTTGCGGCGTTACCGCGCTGGATCGCTGTGGCCCACCTTTGCACCAGGAATGATCCGGAGCGAGAGTCACAACTCCTCTCCCGAAGGCGACGGTCAATCTCACCCACAAATGCTTCCGCACCCCAGCAGCCTGTAGTTTCAACGGCAAAAGGTATAAATATGTAATCGTCCTGAAGTGCGGAGTATTTTTCAATCTTAATAAACTCATATTACTTCTACAATCTTATTATTGTACACGTGAAAAGAAATTAGCTATCTACTTCATAATATATACTATACCAAAGAGTTCGTCAGTAATGATTAATACTCTAATACATACACCTGTCTGTCCGTTACCTGCATGTTCCTCTCTAGATCGAAGCCAATTCCGAATAAATTGGCAGTTTTTAGTGTTAAAAATGCATAAATCGAAGCCCCTGGCCTTAGGTTGTGTACGTGATTTACGCATTTAGACACGTACGCGGTCTTTTACGCGTGCAGTATGCTGGATCGGCTAGATTTTCAGTCTACCCAGCTTCGTCCAGAAGCTCAGGAGTCTCTTAGGATATGCGCAGGCTTGATCACCTCTTGCTAAAAACTAGTTTTCTCAGCCCAGAATCTGCTATTCCAGAAATACTTGAGTGATTTATGTTGTAAGTGAACGAAATTTCCTTCCCTTCCAAAAAAGTACAACGGTTATAATTTATAATTTTACAGGAACTCTAAAATATCCAGTAGTAAATGTCGTGTTTCATTAACATTTATATCCACAAATTACAGTCTTTTTAAAACCACTTAAGTGCCTCGTTTTCCTCAAAAATTCCATTGATAAACGCAATAATGCAGATAGTGAATTGGCAATAAAAACACTGGATTTGTTTATGTGGGCAATGTTATCGGGTGGTGGGAGGAATCTCCCTCCAAGTGGTAGTGGGTAAAGTACAGTCGGCGACGGTTCGCTGAATATATTTAAGGTTACTTCTCCAAAGATTTATCTTGTCAAAACAAAATAATCGCAAGCTTTTGCTCACATGTATACGAAATCTGACTGAACTATGGCAGATTTCGTTCGTATACTGACCCACAAGTGGACAAAAGGATAAGGGATGAAATGAAAAACAGCGCTGCATATTTGGTACCCGATTATGTCAGCAATTGCCGACTTTTCCCCCTTTTTCCAAATATATATAGAGTATCTGCAACAATATTGTCTTTTCCACTGATATGCTGAATATTTGTAGAAAATTGTGAAATATACTGAAGTTTTCTTTGTTGCCTTGGAGATGCTTTAACGTTTTTTTGCTGTTATGAAAATGTTAGTGCTTTGTGATCTGTCTGTTCTCTATTTGTTGTTATCTGTTGTATTCATTCATTCATTCATTCTATTTGTGCAATAAAGTGTATTTTACTTTACTTTAAAAATGTCCACTTGGATCCTTTAATTGATCCAATCACGGGACATCCAACGCTAGTTTAAATTGCGCTACCTATACCTTAAGAGGCAACCCCTGATTCTGCAATCACTGTAGCAGTAAATTATTTATTGTTGTATTATTATTGTAATCTTCCGAGCCATCAGCCCGTCCAACCTAGCTCTTTAAAATAAAGGAGAAGGATGGAAGGCAGGTGGTTATCTCGTCTTGTCACCGACTGTACCATCTCCTTGATGTGACCGCCTCGTCGCCCGCGCAGAGGCGATTCGAGGCGATATCTCGTCGGTCGCTAAAAGCCACCATCCATCCAGTATCGCCATGCGATTGCCATGTCTGCAAGGTTCACATGACTGTGTCCTCCAGATTTTTAAAATTTGTTTTATAATAATTTGAAAATACAAAATCTTAAACATTCATTTTAATAAACCACTATGGGTTTGGCACAACCCATCCTGGCACAATTTAAGTAGGTCATCATCATCATCAGCCCATTAATGTCCCCACTGTTGGGGCACAGGCCTCCCCTTGCACAAGGGGGTACGGGCCATGATCCATCGAGCGGGCCCAGTGCTGATTGGTGGATTTCACAACACCTTCGGAAACTTTTAATTTCCTCACACATGCAGGTTTCCTCACGATGTTTTCCTTCACCGTTAGAGCAGTCGGTAAATGTACGTAAGTCTTCGAAAAAATCCGAAAAACTTATTGGTACATGGCATTGCATGGTTTCGAACCCGGACCTCCCGCATGGGAGTAAGGCGTCCTACCTACTAGACCACAGACGCTTTAAGTAGGTACTTAGGTTCTAATGCAAACTAACTCCCCCTCCCAACTCTCGCTATAAAATTGGTCATCGAACTGAAAATAAAATTATGTAAAACAACTGTTTCTGTAATCAGTTTCAGTTATAGGTAGATCGACTATTTAGTTTAGGAAAAACAATGGGAAATCATTTCAGATTTATTATACGGCGACTTTTCCCTTTAAAACTATTTCTATGTCTAGTACTTGTATTAATTTAAATAATTTGTTACCCGATTTCATTTTATCTCTCCTCTTTTGAACTCACTTACTTACTTACTCCGCTGGCGCAGCGACCCGTAGTGGATCTTGTCCTCCGATACCAAAGAGCGCCATCGCTCTCTCTCGTGTACAGTCTCGAGCCAGTCAGGCGCCCGGAGCTCACGGCTCTCGCAAATCCTTCTCCACTTCTTTTCGTGAAATATGCTACTCCATGTAAACCCTTCTGCCAGCTAATGCATGTGCATAATGTGATAACTCACGCCTGCGCCGTGTCGCCACGGTAGATAACTTTGTTAATGACCCCACTGTACCTGCATACGAGAAAACTCAAAAGCTACTACAAGGGTAGAATGTTACTATTGACCTATTGATATTCCTTATCTTATCTTATCTTATGACAGGGGGTCAGGGATAACCCCACCGGCACTTCGACCCTCAGGGATCTTTTGTGCTCACCCCTTTCCTTAGTCTCCTTCCTGTTCCTTAAGCTTTGCATCAAGCACGCTGTACAGCTTACAGGTAGGAGCCTCTAGTCCTCTGGTTTCGGGTAGGCTACCCCCAGAAGACTCA
This sequence comes from Hofmannophila pseudospretella, assembly GCA_947369225.1. Classification (NCBI taxonomy): domain Eukaryota; kingdom Metazoa; phylum Arthropoda; class Insecta; order Lepidoptera; family Oecophoridae; genus Hofmannophila; species Hofmannophila pseudospretella. Next base: position 12,992,767 of record OX376329.1, on the reverse strand, counting down.
TACGCTTTCCAGCCAACGAGTCACATTCGCACAGCAAGTGTTCCATTGACCACCTGATAATCCTTAGTTGCTTGCTTGCTTATCGTATGGTTAGTGGCCAACCTATTTGTCAGCGTTGTTCAGGCCGCCCGTAGGCCTCTTTTAAATCCTTAGTTTAAAGCGCAATTAAGTGATGGGGCTGTAGCAGGACAGTGATTGGAGCCGCTCCATTATCTCTGTTTACCTCACACGGGATTCATGTAGGTAAATGTAATATAAATGGTAAACGAGTATAAGTGCAGGTAAGGCCGCATGGAGTATTGCTTCCATCTCTGGGCCGGCGCACCTGAATACCAGCTTCATCCATTTGACTCCGTGCAAAGGCGCGCTGCTCGAATTGTCGACGATTCCGAGGTTTCGGGTGGTTTAGAACCTCTTAGTCTAAGAAGAGACAATGGGTCTCTCTGCGTTTTCTACCGCCTGTACAATGGGGAGTGCTCCGAAGAGCTTTTTGCACGTGTCTCTAGGCGACGGTGACCACTTATACATATACATAATATTTATATTTATTTTATTTATTATGCATTTCTCAGGCTAATTGGTGTTAAATGTGGTGTTAATTTAGATGGAGTGGTTAATGAAGAATATTACAAAAAATTTTAATATTCTTCATTAACCACTCCATCTAAATTAACACCACAAAGGTCCAAAGGTGGATTCGAACCGGCGACGCTTGTGCCGCAGTCTCGTGCCCTAGCCATGTTTTCCAAATCTGGGTATTTATTTAGAACTCAAGTCATCTTCAGGTCATAGAACACCTAGTGGTGCATAGGGCTGAGACAATATTCTTCCACCGCGCTCTGTCCGATGCCGCAGACTTTACTGTTTCCCAGGATACTTTAGCCGCATCCAGATCTTTTTGAAGACTACGTTTCCATGTAGCCCTGGGTCTTCCACGTTCGCGAGATCCTCCTGTAGGTTGCCAGTTCAAGGAGGCGTAGGCGAACTCAAGTACTTACCCTTTATATTCTTGCTGCCTCTAACATATTTAGCAATAACAAAGTAAATTAATTAGTTATCTTAACCTTTAATAATACCTAACGTGGTATTTACCAAGCAATTTATAATCATAGTGCAAGCGTTAAGTGTATAAATTATGTAAATTACTTCACAGCCAAAGGTTCCGTACACAAATAGGCCCTGGAGACCCCGTGGAATGCGAATGCATGAGGATTTGCATGAATAAACATCAACATTCGTATGCAGCGCCCTCTGACCTCTGTAATGCGCTTCAATGACTGTAATTTTGCAACTGAGTCGGATGAAATAAGCACTAGTTTGTACTGCCATCGGGTGAGAGACACAGCTAGATATTGTACAGTCGGCCTCTAGCTAAAGTATACCATCTGTCAAAATTCTACAATTTGGTAGTTTCCAAGAACAAATGTTAAATGCATTTCTTCAAAATTAAGAAATAGACGTAAATTGGTAGTCAAATCTGAAAACAGAATTGAAATACGTTGAAAAATTAAATAGCTACATGCAATCAAAAATTAGACGTTAAAAAGAAACGGCAATATTACATTATGACGTCACTCTGTAGTAGCGCTATACAAACAGACACATATAAAGAACTGTTTTGTGAAAAGGGACAGATCATCTCTCCAGTACTAATTCAAATCATTAATATCTCTAATGTTAATTTTTAAGGTTGTTGGTACTTGGTGAAACTTGTAGTATATGATTAGATTCAAATAATATACGATTTCACAGGTTTTTACTGTATTTTATTAATTAAATTATTAAATAAAATATTGTATTTGTACTGTATTTTTTTAAATAAAATATATATAATATGTATATTACGACCGGTTTCGTTTTTAGTTTTTTTTTAATCAATCAATTTACATGGACATCCTGAAGAAGGATCTAAAATTCGTTTTTCAACTAACTTTAATCATCTCTAATGTTAGTTGAAAAACGAATTTTAGATCCTTCTTCAGGATGTCCATGTAAGTTGATTGATTAAAAAAAATTACTCAAATACCGAATTTAATTTTGTCGTGTATTGCGAATGTATTAAGGTCCATTTCAGATTGCATAATTTTGACAAATGGTATACTTTAGTCAGAGGCCGACTGTACACTGTTTAATAAAGTTAAACTAAGCGTTCTTCTTCTCCTTGTCGTGTGGTCAGTGGTCAACCTATGGTCAGAGTTGTTCAGGGCGCCCGCAGGCCTCTGACATGGCCTAACGGGTGCTCTCCGAGGCGTAAAATCCATTTAATGCGCGTCTTGCCACAGCTTTGCCTTTGGACTATAAAAAGCACATCTGCCAGATGTCAAAGTAATATTTTGGATGGATTTTTTTGGTAGTTTCTAATAGGAATTAATAAGAAAATACGTAAGTTTTCTTCAATTTGTCGAGTTATTAAAAGCTACACTGAAAGAAAAGCTTGTTTACTTCAAACAAGACCTTAGTCGTATCTATCAAGTAATTTGTGCAAATGAATAAAAATTACTTTATATGCTCTAAATCCAACAAGCTTTCTTTCAGTGTAGAAAATATTACAAGTAGGGCAATATAAAGATGATTCTTACAAGTTGCAATGGACTCTACTTTATCGCAACACCCCAAGCTCTCATGGCGCATCTCCTACTTTCTGTGACCCGTGCCAGTCTCTTGACCCCAACATGCAAATCTAATCTCGCGGCGTAAATGTCGTTTTAAATTCAAATCGTGATGCTCCTGCGCAGGTCCAATTCAATTTTCAACAGGTTACAAAAGTAGTTTACATTTCACGCAAATACGTGTAAGTTCGATTGTATTGCAACTTACTCTTAAATCCTAATACAATGTTTACTAATTTCTATTTCTATTTCATCACTGTTTCTTTAATTACTAGGTGTTAGGTATAACTGGTGTTCATAATTATCGCGGAGGTTGCTCCGACATTTCAGTCTTACTCAGGAGACCTTTTTTGACCTGTTATAATAATAATTATAAATGTGTCATTTGAGTTTTAGTTCTAAAAAATTGCTTTACATCTTGCCACCCCCATACACACAACCCAGAAGGCTAGGCAAGCGTATTGATTCAAAATATCTATTTTTCGTTATAATAGGAGATAATCCTGCAATGTTTTACCGCTAGAGGCGCCACTAGCACAGTTACAAAAAACATTCAAAAATACGACGTACTCGTACGACTAAAGATGTTTTTGTTCTAAACATAAGATAACCTTTCAATGACAATAATTTGATAAATAAATAATGATTATTTTGATTAATATTTGATTATTTAACAAGATTTTTATTTAAAAAACTTTAAATTAGCCAAATATCAACATGTAGATACGTACCTTTCCACCAAATTCCTTCAGACTCGCGCCACGCTGTTAACAGATTTTTAGGTTTGCTATGAAATGGCCATATGATGCCATGATATCATCACAATTTTACTATAACTTTGAGAAATTACATTATATCTTCAAAAATGACGTTTCGTTTTGCTTTTCTGTTTACGGAACGTGCTCGTGGCTCCATCTACGGAACGCTTTGCGTTTTATGTCCTATTCGTCCACAGCTGGACATAGATCTTCCCCAACCAAGGCGCGCCACATCATTCGGTCTTCCACTTTTCTCATCAAGCACCTCTTAGCCTACTACCCACATTTTATTAAATTAGTTTTAATTTTCCATAACTTTGCTTTCTCTTTCAACTCGCCTAAATTCCGTCATTCTCAACTTAAATAACCATAAAATATTTAAATGACCCGTTTGTTTTATCCTATTGTTTATTCATTAATGTCGTTATAATAGGTTTAAAGGATGTTTTGTAATGCGGAAAGGTTTTTGTTTTAAAAGGTGTGCGTTTGTTTTTGTGAAGCAATACTGGGGGATGAGTGTGGTCAGAGAGACAGCGGGGTCATTTACCGCCAACTGCAATGGAGGGAAGGGCGTCTCGAACTGTGGAGCTATCAGCCTCAGCGGCTCGTGTCGAATCGCTGGTGGAAGCTAGACTGCAAAGTCTGAAACATCGGCGCAAGGTTGCCTGTCTATCGGTATTTTATAAGATACATTTCGGAGAGTGCGTATCGGAATTGCACAACCTAATTCCAGCATATCCATTCCGCCTTCGGACTACCAGGCGCGGGGAGGGGCTCCATCCTTATGTTGTTGATATCTCATCTGCTCGTACGAAGCGATTTGCTTCTTCGTTCATTATGCGAACGGCTAAGGAATGGAACAGCCTGCCGGCGTCTGTGTTTCCCGAAACCTACAACCTTGGGATCTTCAAGGCCATAGTGAATAGGCATTTACTGGACCCGTATGCTCCATCGTCGACCTCATCGTCGCTTACCATCAGGCGAGATCGAGGTCAAATTCGGGTTTAAAAGTAAATAAAAATAAATTAAAAAAAAGCTCCGTTCGATGCCGTCGCTGGTTTCGTGGCCTCCGCGTGTAGAGTCTATAAAAACCAGCAAGAAAGGGGAATGATTGACCGCTTCCTCCTCACAAACCGTCGCGTTTTGATTTATTTGCCCCATCGCGTTGCCCCACTGTAGCCTCAGCCCCATACGCGCTAGACGGTGGACGCCTTTGTTTTATGCGTGCCTGGTGTATCCTGTTCCATAGTTCAGTTTTGAATAATAATTTACGGTAATTAAATAAGGTTAATTTAATTATATGGATATTTCGTTAAAGGAATAGTATTTTAGAAGTATTTTTTTTAATTAGGTGTATACTCGTACTTCATCGTCGATTTATTTAATACGATTTCGATTCGTCGATACATTCGAATTATGAGCCCGGGAAGTACATACTTCCTGTCTCGAAGCCAAATACTTATTTAAAAAAAATCGACTTCAGTAATGGATTTTCATACATCCTTACCGGACTGAGGCCAGAAATCCTCTTGCCTTGTATTTTACTTTTAAAAATTCGAATTACAACATCAAAACGCATTGCGGTGGGGACTAAAGAGATTCCATTCGATTACATGCACCGGTCGCGCTTCACCACCGCGAGCAGCTCCTACTCCTACTGACAACGACACTGCTTTACTTTTATGAACTCCTAGTACTTTCGACTTGAAATTAGTATTTGGAATGTGATTTTTTTATTTCCTCGCATTATTTGGGATAAGCACTACTAATTACAAGCATCGCCGAAATAGCAATTTTAGTAATGTAATTCAGTAATGTATAATTTCTTGGCAACTGCAGTAATGTACTGTTACATGGCAACTATAACACAGCAAACATACTCCAAGATGTCGGAAACCACTGATCCAATTTTTATTAGACATGGTAGAGTTCCACTCTCAACAAAATTCTATGTTCATATAAATAATCCGCGTTCAAATCGGAACATCACTTGTTGAGATATGTATGATGCCACAGACATACAGACATACGTGTCAAACCTATAACATCTCTTCCTTTTGGACGGGGTTTAAAAGGTACGCTTTGTAAAATAGAATCCTGTCGTAATTTTAATATTCATCATCATCAGCTGATTAATGCCCCCACTGTTGGGGCACAGGCCTCCCCTTGCAGAAGTGGGTAGTACGGGGGGGTACGGGCTATGATCCACCGAGCGAGTCCAGTGCTGATTGGTGGATTTCACACGCCTTAGGAAACTTTTTAATTTCCTTAGATATGTAGGTTTCCTCACGATGTTGCTAGCCGGTAAATGTACGTAAGTCTCGAGCCAGTCAGGCGCCCGGAGCTCACGGCTCTCGCAAATCCTTCTCCACTTCTTTTCGTGAAATATACTACTCCATGTAAACCCTTCTGTCAGCTAATGCATGTGCATAATGTGATAACTCACGCCTGCACCGTGTCGCCACGGCAGATATCTTTGTTAATGACCCCACTGTACTTGCATACGAGAAAACTCAAAAGCTACTACAAGGGTAGAAGTTACTATTGACCTATTGATAATCCTTATCTTATGACAGGGGGTCAGGGATAACCCCAGCGGCACTTCGACCCTCAGGGATCTTCCCAGGATACTTGGCTAAATTATCCAGGTCTTTTTGAAGACTACGTTTCCATGTAGCCCTGGGTCTTCCACGTTCGCGAGATCCTCCTGTAGGTTGCCAGTTCAAGGAGGCGCAGGCGAACTCAAGTACTTACCCTTTATATTCTTGCTGCCTCTAACCTATTTAGCAATAACAAAGTAAATTAATTAGTTAACTTAACCTTTATTAATACCTAACGTGGTATTTACCAAGCAATTTATAATCATAGTGCAAGCGTTAAGTGTATAAATTATGTAAATTACTTCACAGCCAAAGGTTCCGTACACAAATAGGCCCTGGAGACCCCGTGGAATGCGAATGCATGAGGATTTGCATGAATAAACATCAACATTCGTATGCAGCGCCCTCTGACCTCTGTAATGCGCTTCAATGACTGTAATTTTGCAACTGAGTCGGATGAAATAAGCACTAGTTTGTACTGCAATCGGGTGAGAGACACAGCTAGATATTGTACAGTCGGCCTCTAGCTAAAGTATACCATCTGTCAAAATTCTACAATTTGGTAGTTTCCAAGAACAAATGTTAAATGCATTTCTTCAAAATTAAGACATTGACATAAACTGATGGTCAAATGTGAAAACAGAATTGAAATACGTTGAAAAATAAAATAGCTACATGCAATCAAAAATTAGACGTTAGAAAGAAACGGCAATATTACATTATGACGTCACTCTGTAGTAGCGCTATACAAACAGACACATATAAAGAACTGTTTTGTGAAAAGGGACAGATCATCTCTCCAGTACTAATTCAAATCATTAATATCTCTAATGTTAATATTTAAGGTTGTTGGAACTTGGTGAAACTTGGAGTACATGATTAGATTCAAATAATATACTGTTTCACAGGTTTTTACTGTATTTTTATTAAATAAGACCGGTTTCGTTTTTAGATTTTTTTTAATCAATCAACTTACATGGAAATCCTGAAGAAGGATCTAAAATTCGTTTTTCAACTAACTTTAATCATCTCTAATGTTAGTTGAAAAACGAATTTTAGATCGTTCTTCAGGATGTTCATGTGCGAATGTATTAAGGTTCATTTCAGATTGCATAATTTTGACAAATGGCATACTTTAGTCAGAGGCCGACTGTACACTGTTTAATAAAGTTAAACTGAGCGTTCTTCTCCTCCTTGTCGTGTGGTTAGTGGTTAACCTATGGTCAGAGTCATTCAGGGCGCCCGCAGGCCTCTGACATGGCGTAACGACTGCTTTCTGACGACAGTTTACAGGGTGTTCTCCGAGGCGTTAAATCCATTTAATGCGCGCCTTGCCACAGCTTTGCCTTTGGACTATAAAAAAGCGCATTTGGCAGATGTCAATGTAATATTTTGGAGGAAAATTGTTTTTTGTAGTTTCAAATAGGAATTCATAAGTAAGTTTTCTTCAATTTGTCGAGATTTTAAAAGCTCCACTAAAAGAAAAAGCTTGTTTACTTCAAACAAGAACTTGTTTCAGTACGAGCATATAAAGTCAGCTTGTTAACTTCAACCAGGATCTTAGTCGTATCTATCAAGTAATTTGTTCAAATTAATAAAAATTACTTTATACTCGTATGCTCTAAATCAAACAAGCTTTCTTTCAGTCTAGAAAATATTACAAGGAGAACAATATAAAGATGGCTCTTGCAAGTTGCAATGGACTATCGCAATACCCCCAAGCTCTCATGGCACATCTCCTAGTTTCTGTGACCCGTGCCAGTCTCTTGACCCCAACATGCAAATCTAATCTCGCGGCGTAAATGTCGTTTTAAATTCAAATCGTGATGCTCCTGCGCAGGTCCAATTCAATTTTCAACAGGTTACAGAAGTAGTTTACATTTCACGCAAATACGCGTAAGTTCGATTGTATTGCAACTTACTCTTAAATCCTAATACAATGTTTACTAATTTCTATTTCTATTTCATTACTGTTTCTTTAATTACTAGGTGTTAGTAACTGGTGTTCATAATTATCGCGGAGGTTGCTCCGACGTTTCAGTCTTACTCAGGAAACCTTTTTTGACCTGTTGTAATAATAATTAAAAATGTGTCATTTGGGTTTTAGTTCTAAAAAGTTGCTTTACATCCACCCATACACCAAAACCCAGAAGGCTAAGCAAGCGTATTGATTGAAAATATCTATTTTTCGTCATAATAGAAGATAATCCTGCAATGTTTTACCGCTAGAGGCGCCACTAGCACAGTTACAAAAAACATTCAAAAATACGACGTACTCGTACGACTAAAGATAATTTTGTTCTAAACATAAGATAACCTTTCAATGACAATAATTTGATAAATAAATAATGATTATTTTGATTAATATTGGATGATTTTACAAGATTTTTATTTAATAAACTTTAAATTAGCACATGAAGCCAAACATCAACGTGTAGTACGTATCTTTCCACCAAATTCCTTCAGACTCGCGCCACGCTGTTAACAGATTTTTAGGTTTGCTATGAAATGGCCATATGATGCCATGATATCATCACAATTTTACTATAACTTTGAGAAATTACATTATATCTTCAAAAATGACGTTTCGTTTTACTTTTCTGTTTACGGAGTGTGCTCGTGGCTCCATCTACACAACGCTTTGCGTTTTATGTCCTATTCGTCCACTGCTGGACATAGACCTTCCCCAACCAAGGCGAGCCACATCATCCGGTCTTCCACTGTTCTCATCAAGCAACTCTTAGCCTACTACCCACATTTTATTAAATTAGTTTTAATTTTCCATAACTTTGCTTTCTCTTTCAACTCGCCTAAAATCCGTCATTCTCAAATTAAATAACCATAAAATATTTAAATGACCCGTTTGTTTTATCCTATTGTTTATTCATTAATGTCGTTATAATAGGTTTAAAGGATGTTTTGTAATGCGGAAAGGTTTTTGTTTTAAAAGGTGTGCGTTTGTTTTTGTGAAGCAATACTGGGGGATGAGTGTGGTCAGAGAGACAGCGGGGTCATTTACCGCCAACTGCAATGGAGGGAAGGGTACTGCAAGGGTCTCGAACTGTGCAGCTATCAGCCTCAGCGGCTCGTGTCGAATCGCTGGTGGAAGCTAGACTGCAAAGTCTGAAACATCGGCGCAAGGTTGCCTGTCTATCGGTATTTTATAGGATACATTTCGGAGAGTGCGCATCGGAATTGCACGACCTAATTCCAGCATCTCCATTCCGCCTTCAGACTACCAGGCGCGTGGAGGGGTTCCATCCTTATGTTGTTGATATCCCATCTGCTCGTACGAAGCGATTTGCTTCTTCGTTCATTATGCGAACGGCTAAGGAATGGAACAGCCTGCCGGCGTCTGTATTTCCCGAAACCTACAACCTTGGGATCTTCAAGGCCAGAGTGAATAGGCATTTACTGGACCCGCATGCTCCATCGTCGACCTCATCGTCGCTTACCATCAGGCGAGATCGAGGTCAAATGCGGGTTTAGAAGTAAATAAAAATTAATAAAAAAAAGCTCCGTTCGATGCCGTCGCTGGTTTCGTGGCCTCCGCGTGTAGAGTCTATAAAAACCAGCAAGAAAGGGGAATGATTGACCGCTTCCTCCTCACAAACCGTCGCGTTTTGATTTATTTGCCCCATCGCGTTGCCCCACTGTAGCCTCAGCCCCATACGCGCTAGACGGTGGACGCCTTTGTTTTATGTGTGCCTGGTGTATCCTGTTCCATAGTTCAGTTTTGAATAATAATGTATGGTAATTAATAAGGTTAATTTAATTATATGGATATTTCGTTAAAGGAATAGTGTTTTATCGTCGATTTATATAATACGATTTCGATTCGTCGATACATTCGAATTATGAGCCCGGGAAGTACATACTTCCTGTCTCGAAGCCAAATACTTATTTTTTTTTAAATCGACGACAGTAATGGATTTTCATACATCCTTACCGGACTGAGGCCAGAAATCCTCTTGCCTTGTATTTTACTTTTTAAAATTCGAATTGCAACATCAAAACGCATTGCGGTGCGGACTAAAGAGATTTCATTCGATTACGTGCACCGGTCGCGCTTCACCACCGCGAGCAGCTCCTGCTCCTACTGACAACGATACTTCTTTACTTTTATGAACTCCTAGTACTTTCGACTTGAAATTAGTATTTGGAATGTTGATTTCTTTATTTCCTCGCAATATTTGAGAAAAGCACTTACTTTCGCCGACTTTACTTTTATGAACTCCTAGTACTTTCGACTTGAAATTAGTTTTTGGAAAGTATTTTTTTTTTATTTCCTCGCATTATTTGAGAATAGCACTACTATTATTCAACTACTACAAGCATCGCCGAAATAGTTACATGGCAACTATAACACAGCAAACATACTCCAAGATGTCGGAAACCACTGATCCAATTTTTACTAGACATGGTAGAATTCCACTCTCAACAAAATTATATGTTCAAATAAATAATCCGCGTTCAAATCGGAACATCACTTGTTGAGATATGTATGATGCCACAGACATACGTGTCAAACCTATAACATCTCTTCATTTTGGACGGGGTTTAAAAGGTACGCTTTGTAAAATAGAATCCTGTCGTAATTTTAATATTCATCATCATCATCATCAGCTGATTAATGCCCCCACTGTTGGGGCACAGGCCTCCCCTTGCAGAAGTGGGTAGTACGGGGGGGTACGGGCTATGATCCACCGAGCGAGTCCAGTGCTGATTGGTGGATTTCACACGCCTTAGGAAACTTTTTAATTTCCTTAGATATGTAGGTTTCCTCACGATGTTTTCGGTAGCCGGTAAATGTACGTAAGTCTTCGAAAAAATCCGAAAAACTCATTGGTACATGGCATTGCATGGTTTCGAACCCGGACCTCTTGCATGGGAGTCCGGTGTCCTAGCCACTAGGCCACGGATTCAAGTGGATGCAGCTGGTATTCAGGTGCGCCGGCTCAGAAATATGCGGCCTTACCTTCGGAAACTTTTTAATTTAATCAGATATGTAGGTTTCCTCACTATGTTTTCGGCAGCCGGTAAATGTACGTAAGTCTTCGAAAAAATCCGAAAAACTCATTGGTACATGGCATTGCATGGTTTCGAACCCGGACCTCCCGCATGGGAGTCCGGTGTCCTAGCCACTAGGCCACGGATTCAAGTGGATGCAGCTGGTATTCAGGTGCGCCGGCTCAGAAATAAGCGGCCTTACCTTCGGAAACTTTTTAATTTCCTCACGATGTTTTCCTTCACCGTTAAATTCAATTATAATATTCTTTATTAAAAAATGTCGTAATATCATTAACCTGTGATCGGATGCTAAACTTTTTACAACTACATTAAATATACGAAAATAGTCAATAAATTATGAAATAACCGGCCACGTGTCGACACGGAACACATTACATTGATTAATCTGGTCCGTTTACATTATCAAACAGCTTTTTGTGTGCGTTTTGTTACCAGTGGGCTAGTTTATGGAACTTTATTAATTTATCTTTGGTTGGCCAAAAGATTTAAAGAACCGTTTAAGCTCTAAAGGAGACGAGCGTTTTTTCGGCGAGCGAAAAACGTTCAGTGTTACTCTGCTAATTATAGATGTAATGGCGTGGGACGAACCATTACAAGAAGATCATGAAGTGAGTACATTACACCTTAGGAGGAGCTCGTAGCCTAGTTGCGAGCACGGTCCGAAAGTGATCGTGCAGGTTAAGTGACGTTGGCGCGGTCGGTACCTGGATGGGTGACCAGTAGTGGCATATTTCATCTGAGCTCCTCCGTGTCTCGGAAAGCACGTTAAGTAGTCGGTCCCGGTTGTTGTCGTACGATAGCAGTCGTTAAGCCATGTCAGAGGCCTACGGGCGGCCTGAACAACTCTGACAAATAGGATGGCCACTAATCGTACGATAAGCAAACAACCTTAGGAAGTATTCAACAAAATAAAATTCAATATAAATACTAAGAAATCCCCTGGATACGACCTAATTACCGGAGAAGTCTTGAAACATCTTCCTAGAAAAGCTATAATTAAGTTAACACACATAATAAATACTGCCTTTAGACCAAAGTACGTACCAAGTTTATGGAAAGTAGCTGATGTCATAATGATAGCAAAACCAGAGAAATCACCACATGAAGCAACATCTTATAGACCTATTTCTCTATTGCTTATAATGTACAAGTTATTTGAAAAACTGATCCTGAGTTCTTCTTGCCAGCCTTCGCTAACGAAGATGCTCTTGCTTATATAATCTTTGGTGGGTTTTCTATGGGAATAACGGCCGATCTAGGAAGGACAGCCAGCAATAGGCTAAAAGTCTCCTGTGACAAACTACACAAGTACTGATGGACTCGTGTAACATTACAACACACATTTCAAAAGCAATAATTATTTATTCTACGTATTATCAACCCACGATAGCGAAAACACGCGGCGTTATTAAACCGCTCGTGTGAACACCTAATTGAGGTGACCCAAAATGTTTATGGAAATAAATTATCATGTCATAATTCCATAGTTTTTGCCTCGTTCGTCGTGTGAGAGCACATTAATTGAATATAATACCGTATCGTGTAGGGGGCGGTGGTGCCTCCCACTGAGATGGACCGATAGGGGATGATATGCAATATTTGGTGCAGGTTCTGTGTTTGAATAAAATTCACTTATATAACGTTTTCCATAATGCTTGCACACCTACTACATCTTTCCCGATATCATTTCCTCTGCCCGAAGGTTGCCTGGAAGAGATCGCTCTTAGCGACAAGGTCGCCTAAATTGTACTTCACTATTTCCTTTTCTATCTTTTGTTTGTTATCGTTTGTTGTTTGTTGTTTTCTATTTGTAAGTAGATAGGTTCAATATGAGTACTTTTGTAAGTAGATAGGTTCAATATGAGTACTTTTGTAAGTAGATAGGTTCAATATGAGTACTTTTGTAAGTGGATAGGTTCAATATGAGTACTTTTGTAAGTAGATAGGTTCAATATGAGTACTTTTGTAAGTGGATAGGTTCGATATGAGTACTTTTGTAAGTGGATAGGTTCAATATGAGTACTTTTGTAAGTAGATAGGTTCGATATGAGTACTTTTGTAAGTAGATAGGTTCAATATGAGTACTTTTGTAAGTAGGAAGGTTTGATATGAGTACTTTTGTAAGTAGATAGGTTCAATATGAGTACTTTTGTAAGTAGGAAGGTTCGATATGAGTACTTTTGTAAGTAGATAGGTTCAATATGAGTACTTTTGTAAGTAGATAGGTTCGATATGAGTACTTTTGTAAGTAGATAGGTTCAATATGAGTACTTTTGTAAGTAGATAGGTTCGATATGAGTACTTTTGTAAGTAGATAGGTTCAATATGAGTACTTTTGTAAGTAGATAGGTTCAATATGGGTACTTTTGTAAGTAGATAGGTTCGATATGAGTACTTTTGTAAGTAGATAGGTTCAATATGAGTACTTTTGTAAGTAGATAGGTTCAATATGAGTACTTTTGTAAGTAGATAGGTTCGATATGAGTACTTTTGTAAGTAGATAGGTTCAATATGAGTACTTTTGTAAGTAGATAGGTTCAATATGAGTACTTTTGTAAGTAGATAGGTTCAATATGAGTACTTTTGTAAGTAGATAGGTTCAATATGAGTACTTTTGTAAGTAGATAGGTTCAATATGAGTACTTTTGTAACTAGATAGGTTCAATATGAGTACTTTTGTAAGTAGATAGGTTCAATATGAGTACTTTTGTAAGTAGATAGGTTCAATATGAGTACTTTTGTAAGTAGATAGGTTCAATATGAGTACTTTTGTAAGTAGATAGGTTCAATATGAGTACTTTTGTAAGTAGATAGGTTCAATATGAGTACTTTTGTAAGTAGATAGGTTCAATATGAGTACTTTTGTAAGTAGATAGGTTCAACATGAGTACTTTTGTTAGTAGATAGGTTCAATATGAGTACTTTTGTAAGTGGATAGGTTCAATATGGGTACTTTTGTAAGTAGATAGGTTCGATATGAGTACTTTTGTAAGTAGATAGGTTCAATATGAGTACTTTTGTAAGTAGATAGGTTCAATATGAGTACTTTTGTAAGTAGATAGGTTCAATATGAGTACTTTTGTAAGTAGATAGGTTCAATATGAGTACTTTTGTAAGTAGATAGGTTCAATATGAGTACTTTTGTAACTAGATAGGTTCAATATGAGTACTTTTGTAAGTAGATAGGTTCAATATGAGTACTTTTGTAAGTAGATAGGTTCAATATGAGTACTTTTGTAAGTAGATAGGTTCAATATGAGTACTTTTGTAAGTAGATAGGTTCAATATGAGTACTTTTGTAAGTAGATAGGTTCAATATGAGTACTTTTGTAAGTAGATAGGTTCAATATGGGTACTTTTGTAAGTAGATAGGTTCGATATGAGTACTTTTGTAAGTAGATAGGTTCAATATGAGTACTTTTGTAAGTAGATAGGTTCAATATGAGTACTTTTGTAAGTAGATAGGTTCGATATGAGTACTTTTGTAAGTAGATAGGTTCAATATGAGTACTTTTGTAAGTAGATAGGTTCAATATGAGTACTTTTGTAAGTAGATAGGTTCAATATGAGTACTTTTGTAAGTAGATAGGTTCAATATGAGTACTTTTGTAAGTAGATAGGTTCAATATGAGTACTTTTGTAACTAGATAGGTTCAATATGAGTACTTTTGTAAGTAGATAGGTTCAATATGAGTACTTTTGTAAGTAGATAGGTTCAATATGAGTACTTTTGTAAGTAGATAGGTTCAATATGAGTACTTTTGTAAGTAGATAGGTTCAATATGAGTACTTTTGTAAGTAGATAGGTTCAATATGAGTACTTTTGTAAGTAGATAGGTTCAATATGAGTACTTTTGTAAGTAGATAGGTTCAACATGAGTACTTTTGTTAGTAGATAGGTTCAATATGAGTACTTTTGTAAGTGGATAGGTTCAATATGAGTACTTTTGTAAGTGGATAGGTTCAATATGAGTACTTTTGTAAGTGGATAGGTTCAATATGAGTACTTTTGTAAGTGGATAGGTTCAATATGAGTACTTTTGTAAGTGGATAGGTTCAATATGAGTACTTTTGTAAGTGGATAGGTTCAATATGAGTACTTTTGTAAGTAGATAGGTTCAATATGAGTACTTTTGTAAGTAGATAGGTTCAATATGAGTACTTTTGTAAGTAGATAGGTTCAAAATGAGTACTTTTGTAAGTAGATAGGTTCAATATGAGTACTTTTGTAAGTGGATAGGTTCAATATGAGTACTTTTGTAAGTGGATAGGTTCAATATGAGTACTTTTGTAAGTAGATAGGTTCAATATGAGTACTTTTGTAAGTAGATAGGTTCAATATGAGTACTTTTGTAAGTAGATAGGTTCAATATGAGTACTTTTGTAAGTAGATAGGTTCAATATGAGTACTTTTGTAAGTAGATAGGTTCAATATGAGTACTTTTGTAAGTAGATAGGTTCAATATGAGTACTTTTGTAAGTAGATAGGTTCAATATGAGTACTTTTGTAAGTAGATAGGTTCAATATGAGTACTTTTGTAAGTAGATAGGTTCAATATGAGTACTTTTGTAAGTAGATAGGTTCAAAATGAGTACTTTTGTAAGTAGATAGGTTCAATATGAGTACTTTTGTAAGTAGATAGGTTCAATATGAGTACTTTTGTAAGTAGATAGGTTCAATATGAGTACTTTTGTAAGTAGATAGGTTCAATATGAGTGCTTTTGTAAGTGGATAGGTTCAATATGAGTACTTTTGTAAGTAGATAGGTTCAATATGAGTACTTTTGTAAGTGGATAGGTTCAATATGAGTACTTTTGTAAGTAGATAGGTTCAATATGAGTACTTTTGTAAGTAGATAGGTTCAATATGAGTACTTTTGTAAGTAGATAGGTTCTTAAAAAAGTACTCATATGTCGCTGAGAAAACAAGCAAGAACGCTGTATGTAGGTTTGGTTGAGAGTTGGAGTAAAGTTAATTAAGTTAAACCTTCCGACTTTTAAAGTCTGCGTCGGAGGCGTTAGGGTTCCACCAAAATACTTCTAAAAAGTTTATTTTAAAAAGTTAGCACGGCTTGAATGATGATGACTGGGTAATGAATGAATTATTGGAACATTATTCAGGCAACAAAACCCATAGTTAACTAACGATTACCATTTTTTTTTAAATAATGATAATGCTGCTTTGCGGCAGAAATAGGTACAAGAGTGTTACCACAGAAATCGGACTTCTAGCGCCCTCTCCTCTAGAATGATGATGTGAGCACTGACAGCGAGCCAAAGGGTTTGTGCAAATGCTATAAAGAAAGAAAGAAAATGCAATACTTAGTTCCATACAACAATACCATACATTTGACATTTCAATACCCGACTAATGTATTGAAACACTCACATCGCATGCGCCAACTGGCAGACACGGTATCTAAAACTTCTCTAGCGAGCAATCTAGCATAGCGTCGCTGATACTTCTGTTTGTTATACTTACTTATGTCAAAAAATAATCTTTGGGTGTTACAAACCCAGGCTCTGCGCAGATATCGGTCGGTTTCCCGGAATCGCAGGCGCAGGGCGATAAATGCCTTTTAAGGAGGTAATGGACGAGAGGTTGATGCCCTCGCTTGTTTTGTTTTAAGGGAAACCGGTTTGGGTTGGGAGATACGTTCTGCTAATAAGGTTATGCAAAAAAAGTGCTACCTTCAAAGTTACGAGTCGCACTGCCAAAAAGGGGTCGGAAAAAATCGTGTGTAAGTCTGAGGTAAAGTACCGTAATTAAATTAAAACAATTAAAAAAAATCCTTTTACATCTGCAACATGGAACTTACATCAAATAATTAATATTAAAACTGGGTAACTGTCAACTAGGTACTCATATAATGCACATATCAATTCGGTGTTCCACAAGGCAGCGTACTGGGCCCTCAGCTATTTCTTTTACACAAATGATCGACAATTTGATCACATAGACATAGAATATTTTTATCGATAATGTTCATACACGTCAAAATACACTAGGTCATTATACATATGCTTATTTATTTTGCAGCTATATACTAATGTATACACGCAGGCAACAAAAAATTTCATTTCATTCAATAATTCTTTCATTTATTTTATTAGACAATTAGACAATTCTAGACCAAACAAAGCCATTCAAACACTCTCTCATTATCTCACATTACCAACGACAAACTATAACTTTTTTTTTTTACTTCACTCATATTACTCATTTAGCCATACATGTCATTATAGGTCTTATTATAATACAATTTGTGTTACAATGTAATTTTACCCATTAGGGTGTAGCTACACGAAATAAAAATATAAACAATAATCACAAAAAATTAATAAATTATTATTTCTAATTAATAAACGCAATTGAAAAACATTGTATGTCAAATTTATAGTTTCATAATCAAACATATCAAACAATTTCTTACACTTGATATCCCATCTGTTCGTACGAAGCGATTTGCTTCCTCGTTTATTATGCGAACGGCTAAGGAATGGAACAGTCTGTTGGCATCTGTATTTCCCGAAACATACAACGTTGGGATCTTCAAGGCCAGAGTGAATAGGCATTTACTGGACCCGCATGCTCCATCGTCGACCTCATCGTCGCTTACCATCAGGCGAGATCGAGGTGAAATGCGGGTTTAGTAGTACATAAAAAAAATAAAAAGTATTTGAATCAGGTATGTCAATATATCTGTGTATACTTTCCAATACCAGGAGCAAGTCATCACTCACGCAGCTTCTGATCTCTATTCAATATTATAACTAATGCTCACCTCTGACCCGAGGTGGGTTCTATTGAATATCGACCTGTTTCGGACACTCTTTTATGCTTATTTTGGTTTTTATTGCGACCAGTTTTATCTGTCTATCATAGAGCGTCGGTGGCACAGTGGCTAGGGCACCAGACTCCTATGCGGGAGGGCCAGGTTCGAAACCGTGCAGTGCCATGTACCAATGAGTATTTCGTATTTTTCTAAGTCTTACATACATTTACCGACTGCTCTGACGGTGAAGGAAAACATCGTGAGGAAACCTGCACACTGAGATGACCAGTGTGTAAAATGGGGTTGGCACAAAAGATCCTCAAGGGTCGAAGTGCCGCTGGGGCTAGTCCCGGCTCCTATCGTAAGATAAGATAAGAATATCTGTCTATCTTTGTTTGAATTGATTTAATATCCGAAACTGAATATCTCAAAGTGGAACTTCCCGTTTTTTTTTACCAAAGGTACCTAAGGAACATATCCTGACGCCTACTGTAAAAAAAGGTGCTTAGGTATTTTCCAAGTGTAAATTTACCTTTATGTTCATTTGACTGGGTTTCACCCTACCCTCTTTGCCTTTGCATCGTCAAGTCACAGAATAAATAATAGGTCAAGTTATCCTTGTAAACTATGATGTATGAAATGTTATGTATTAATCCTTTGAATATTACTCTGGATCAATAGATTTAATATAGATCCAGATTTAAAAAAATCATGTTTTGGTATCAAAGAGTGTGTATTTCGTTGTAGTATTGCCAGATTTGCTTAAAAAAATAATACTTCTACACATTCGTCGCGGCGAGCCCGCACGTCGTCAGTCGCGACGCCCGCGCCGCAAGCGCATGTAATTGCCGCCCAATGTTTGTTTTGTTCATCCTTAACCCTTCACTGTATCTCTATCCTTTTCCCTCTCAAGTCTTCCACCATCCGGCCATCTCGCTCGCACACACCGCCGCTCAGCTACTTAACGTATATTTATCACAGTTACTTTTCAATGAGCTTTTATCGTTTAATTCAAAACTTTATTGCCCAGTTTTAATCTTCAGTGTTGCCTGGTGCGCATTGTTTAAAATTCAATATTCACAATGGCATAGGGTTGCCACACGTACGTCTAGAACTTTAGTCCTATTACTGTTGTGTGTGTGAAATAAGCAACGAAACATCCGGAATTTTCACGATTAAGTTACAAAGAAACTAACCTACAACCTTGGGATCTTCAAGGCCAGAGTGAATAGGCATTTACTGGACCCGCATGCTCCATCGTCGACCTCATCGTCGCTTACCATCAGGCGAGATCGAGGTCAAATGCGGATTTAGTAGTAATAAAATAAAAATTAAAAAATCGTACAAAACCGTTAACTCTATTGACCATAGGTCAGTTTTATATGAAAAGCGTAGACAATTCGCGAGTTAACCCAGGTTTAAATATTGACCTACCACCTTACTAAATATACTTAACATTCTTACTAAACAAAATAAAAATGACTAAAACGCGCATCTTACCACTATTGGACATTATTCGTATTGGACATTTAACGTGTTTGACATTCTGCATGTAAACCACAAAATCATAAAATCAAAATCTCCGGATGTTTCTCCGGAAAACTCTCTGTAACCCCGCTGGCAACACTTCGCAATGGTATATTTTTGTTCTGTGGGTAGATTAATAGTCGTCATGGGGTTTATGTATCGGGCGAGAGGTTATTGATTGTAATTATCATGGCGCCCTCAGTTAAACACCGGCCGATCACGCGAGGCTTCGGCGGGGCGGGAGACGACACTTACAGAATGTTCTACGAGAGCGCAGACCTCACGAAAATCTACCTTACTTGTTTATTTATTTTTATAATATATTTGTTTAATGTTATTTTTATTGTACCTAATTGTTTGTATGTGTGCTCTTTTGGAAATAATTTTTTTCAAAATATTTAAAATATCTGTATTTTTATTTTTATGTGTTTGTTTTGTGTACAATAAAGAATATTTGAATTGAACTGAAATAAATGATACGTCTTCTCGCTGACAGAAATAAAACAAAATAATTAATTTATCTATCTATCCGGTCTAAACATGTCAATTATTAGCAAGTCCTGAACTAAATTATACAATACGGTATTAACCAATTTTTTTTATTACGTCAATCAACTAACATGGACGCCCTTAAATTAAAAAAAATAAAAATTTGGATCTAAAATTAGTTTTTCGATATCTTAACTAACATCAGAGATAGTAATGGTAAAAGTTAAGTTTAGCCAAACAGTCCTTTCCAGCCAGGATTTGTTTATATGGCGCTAGGGAGAACACTGACGTCATAATACTTATTGCCGTTTCTTTCTACCGTTAAATCGGAATAGGATTTTTGTGGCGTTCTTTGTGTATTATATGTATGTTAACACTATTAAGAACAAAATAAAAAATTAAAATAGAGCACCCGGTCGGTCCCGATTGTTGTCCTTCGACAGCAGTCGTTAAGCCATGGCAGAGACCTACAGGCGATTTTGATGATTTTTGATTGCCTGTAAGTAGCTGTACCTAGTTGTTTGTATGTGTGTGTCGAACATAAATAATCTTTCTTTCTTCCTTTCTATTATATTTTATTTTTCAACGAATTTTAATTCTGTTTCCACATTGACCATCAATTAATGACTATTTCTTAATTTTTAACAACGGCATTTATGACTTGGAAACTACCCTATTATTATATCGATTAAATTGCCTTATGAAAATAAGAATAAGAATATAAGAAAAAATAAAATTAAAAAGAAAAAAAATAAGAATTTTTTTCTGCTTATTGTAACTATAAGTTTACGATATTCAAACTATGAGTTCTACAATCTATTACGTCTTTAATACATTTTTATGTTGGAGAATTATTAACTGTTATTCTTAGTGTGGGCTCCTGCTCTACGAATAAACAAGTATGGATTTATGGCCGCGGTTTATAACGTACGAAGCTCGGAGCGTTCGCGGCGAATGAAATATCGACTAGCACCGGGAATAACTCTCATTATTGTTGGCTAGCCGTTAAATAGCTGCTTAAAACACCCTTTTATGGACTTTAACTGGAATGCTATGTTAATTGGTTGGTTGACTAGGTTTTTGCTGTTTTCATGCTGTGTAATTTACTTATTAACTCTTTATTGTACACATAAATAATATATAACAAAGTAAGACAAAAATAAGTGAAGCACAAACGGCGTGACTTATCTCTAAGAGAGATCTCTTCCAGCAAACCCCATTAAGTGAAAATTTGATACGAAAAGCAGGCGAAGTGTGCACCTATCTAACCATTTACAATTACTTTTACCTAGTTTTATTTGAACCAGTACTATATTATTACAATACAAAACCATTTATTGCACACACATACACATTACAAGTACATATCTTGCCCGTACAATGTTGTACATAAACGTATTTGTGGCAACATTACCTGTTTAGTAGGTTTTTATTGTTAGTAAAGAATGGAGCAATCCTGTGTTTCTCTAATTGATTCGTTGCGGTACCAAATATTAAGGTAGCAGGACCTTAAAAATTCTGAAGAGAAATATGTAAAACCTACCTATTTTTAAGCTACTTACCGTAAGATAAGATTTATTGTGTAATAGTTTAGTTAAGAATTACAAATATTGCAGATATAGTTGCATAAACATATGCATTATCTGGAAGGCCATGGCAAACCACCCTATTAAATCTGCCATGAGAGTCGTTCTATGTGATTAATTCCTTAGAATGATCACGACCCTCAGCAATGAGGAACACGACTTAGAAGACGAAGAAGTTGCATAAACATGTCTCACTACCTTTACAGGCATATACACCGAATTCACAAGTTATTAATAAATAAAATAAAATGACACCGAGCGTTTAGTTCGCCACTTCCATTTTCGTCACAGTAGAGTCGCACTTGCGCTTCGTGCCAAAGAAATAACTTCAGCTGGAAACGTTTCGGAAAATCGTTTCCACTATTTTACCAGTAAGCCAATTAGAAAAGTGGATTTGTTGGAAAAAAGAGATACCTACCTCCTCCTTACGAATTGTTTATTACATCACTTTTCACTTCGATAATTGTCGTTTGTTCAATTTTTCATAACTCTGTCTTTATCGCTCTCTCAAGCATCGTTAAGCGCGGTCGGTAACAGGATGGGTGATCGCTAGTGGCATATTTCATCTGAGCTGCTCTGTGCCTCAGAGAGCACGTTAAGCAGTCTATCCCGGTTGTTGTCGTTAAGCCATGTCAGAGGTCTATGGGCGGCCTGAACAACTTTGACAAATAGGTTGGTCACATGAAGCAAAGTTTCTATAGTCATTGGTTGGCCAGAGGTTCTCTCTCTTTACCTCTTTTCCTTCCACGCTCTCTATAAATATCTTTATCTGATCTTATGATAGGGGGCCGGGAATAACCCCAGCGGCACTTCGACCCTTGAGGACCTTTTGTGCCTACCCCATTTACACACTGGTCATCTCCATGTGCAGGTTTCCTCGCGATGTTTTCCTTTACCGTTAGAGCAGTCGGTAAATGTACGTAAGTTTTCGAAAAATACGAAAAACTCATTGGTACATGGCACTGCACGGTTTCGAACCCGGACCTCCCGCATGTGAGTCAGGTGTCCCTAGCCACTAGGCCACCGACGCTCTCTATAAAACTTAAAAAAGAGTACGAGAAGAAGGGAAATAGAAGAAGAACCAATACTTACTAACCCCGTGTGCTCCATCTTCGGCCTCATCGTCTCTTACATCAGGTGAGACTGAGATCAAACGCTGGTTTTCTATAACATTCCCCATGGGACTCTCTTCTAGTAGCCCTTTATCGTCGCTAATGACAATGCGCAGTAAATCTGCGCGGTGACAGCAGGCGGCGTCGGCTGCGCAAAAAGGATGCGCGGACGCAGTGCACGCAGACGCTGCCAGGTGACCGCCATTGGACCTCGAGATGCAGTTTCATTCCTAAATTATTTATTGTTGAAATTGAAAACGTTTATTTAGCGCTGTAAACACCAGAATACAGAAGTATACAAAGATTAATACATGCAGCACAGAACATCTGGTGTGGTACAGTGCCAACAAGGGTACACCAGCTCAGCATAATGCTGAGGCAAGCCACAGCGCTGATAATATATTGCTGATTGTTGTGTATATTTGTGCTCTGTAGTGTAAAGAATAGCACCACCCCAACTCTTCTCGTAGGTGTCGTACGAGGCGACTATGGATCTTAGTGGATACTATTCTCCACCTAGTAGACGGCCACCTATCACGTTTGTCCACCAATTCTTACGGCAAAAAGTGGGAACTACCTATGATTGAAGGTGGTTCTACCTACTACTAGGTCTGCCCTCTTGGGGATTATGGACGTGAGAGTTTATTGTTGAGTGTTTTGCAATGATGGTAGATAGGGGGGGAACTTCATCCTGACCCGGGAATCCCCAAATGGAACCATTTGAAGCTGCCATGTCTGCTTCTCCTCCCTCTTAATTTAATTTTTCATTAATCAAACGATTCAATGATTGTTTTGTGACATATTAACAGTCAAATTCAAAATCGCTTATTAATAACCGCGACAAAATAATTAAACGGACAAATTATCTCAAAGCCAACAATGGTGGACGGCCTCGCGAATAACTATATTATGATTTATACGCCATTGTCCGCCGCCATTAATATTAAAATGTTTTTTGTCGTGTGTTCCATCGTCCGCGGGTCTGTCGCGGCGACACGGACAGCGTGATGCTTTTCACTGGCCGAAGACTGTTCACCACAAAAACCAACGGATTCGATTAGTTTGTGTTGTCGAACAAGCTTCAATCTGTACATTCCTGAATCTCTCATCATTGCATTCTTATCGCACAAACTTGTTTGCACAGAATTTCGTCCGTTTACAAGAAAGAATTGCGTAAAATGGTTGGGTTTGGCATTTTTAAACACTTCTAAAATATTGTCAGTTTTTATATATGCTTCTTTTAAACAGATTATATTGTTTCAGGTGTTTCCTTTTTCGTTTATAATATGTTATAGTAGTGAAACCTCAAAACATTCAGTCTGATTCAGTTTAGTCAGACATATTCGGTATCTGATTGTGATATGTGATCATACAAAGACTGCGATAAAAATCCTTGATAAGGTTTTTCGCCTCAATCCTGGTGCATGAGACATCCTCATCTAATTATAATTCTGATCACACATTGACATATGTTTGAGGGAGACATTGCAGCTCATCAAAGTTTCGCCTCGCCGTCATGTACGGCGCATGTCCAATCACCGCGACACATGTAGTCATGTATTAAACATGGCGCGGGTGCGCCTGCACATAAAAACAGTGCACGAGACGAATCTGCAGTCGACCTGTCGACGCATCGGTTTTGTGATTTGTGTTTCCATGTTTTAGTTATCAAAATATGAAATGCGAATCCTGGTCCGGTCTCGTCTCCTTGTTGTCTGTGGACGTTTATATTTATCGGTAATGTCTTGATAGATCTTCATTTTATTCAATGTTCAGCAGATTTTCGCCTACAGCTGGATATAGGCCTCTTCTTTCATGCACCACCTTAAACGGTCCTGTGCGAGTCTCCCCGTCTCCCCGTCGTCCCCGGCTTCCGAAATCTTTTCATTATCTATAGTAGCATTAACAATTTCATTGTAAGTTCTTTATGTTTGGTTACCGTTCATTACCAATCATTACTCGTGTTCCTGTCGGTGTCTTTGTATTGTAGTGGCAGTTCATCAATCACAAAGCAATCGTGCGTTTCGGTCTGATAGATAAGTAGGTTCCTACTTACGAGTTGTTGTTACCATAAGTGTTTTGTAGGCCTTTGATTTGTATGTGTTGTTGCCTTATAGGCAATATAAATGCCATTCTTTTTAAGAATATTAGTAATGTTTTGTTCATTATTAATGTTAAGCTAAAAGTTTGTACTTAGGAGTAATCCACCACAGTGATCCGGAGGAGGAACCAAACTGATGACTTTTGCGCCGCAGTCTAGAACTTCATACATACTTATACTTACTTTGTACATATCTATTCCTGTAGTTTTAACTTTTCCTGTATTTGTGTACAATAAAGTGTTTCTGTCTATCTATACATATATATAGGCCAATTTGTTCAGCTCAACATCTTTATCATTCTTATCTAGGGGCTTGTGATCCACGCGAAGACCTCGTGTAGTTTCACTCGAATCTTTCTTTTTTCGTCATCCAAACTTCACGATGATTTTCTTCAGTGAAACCTGGAGCGAGTCTCTAACTCGGACCTCTCGCATTGTAGGTCAAATTGTCAATATTCCACCACATCTCAAAAATTCATTTGTGATGATTTTACTCGTACACTACACCTTAGACGACAAAATCTTGAAATTCCTTAAACAACTTAGGTATTTCGAGATTATCTTTGTTTCTCCATTACCTTAACTCTCAAAGGCGTGGACTAATAACGTTAACATTGGATCCCTCAGTATCCTGAGCATTCTGAAGGCGACGGCGATTTGGGAGACGATAAAAACCGCAGTGGCTTTATTCGCCCATTACGATGGAATCCGCCTTTGGTCATAGTGTAACAATAACAGTAGGTATATAGGTACCGTTGGGGTAGACGAGTTCTAGAGTGGATACTGCGTACAAGAAAGCGCAGTGTGGGACCCTGCCCGGTGTTGGTTGCTGGCGATGGTTGGATGAGAAAGGCGGAGGACCGAGTAATGTGGCGCGCCCTGGTAGAGACCTATGTCCAGCAGTGCAGCAGCAGACAGACACGGATTGATAGATATATAGATATAGGTAGAGTTTCAATAATAGCAATCACCGAGCGAGGTACTACTGTCGTATTTAAAACTACCCATATTGTCGAATGGTCTTCTGAAATCTTTCTCGTAAGAAATCTTATTTCAAGGCATTTTCTGGAAGTAACTAAGTAGTACTAAAGCCGTTTGGCTTCTTAGTCGGGGTAGGTCTTCTAGTTGTAGGTCAGAAGGATCAGTCGGCTGATTTGACTGAGGTTACTGAAGCTAGGCCTGAGGCGGGGCAGTCAGGTGGGTCGATATCTCAAGTTGGGCTGAATGTTGGTATTGGAGTAGTTGGGATGAAATCGCTCGTGGTCCAATCTACAAACGGTCATCTTGTGCATGTAGCGTCGGCATCGGTTGTTGCGCTGGCGCTGATGTGGGGGGGGGGGGGGGGGGATGTCATGTCATCTGATATAGTTATATTCTGACCTCCGACAAGAAAGTTTCTTGTCGAAAATCAGTAAACGCTGCAGTGCCCGTTTCTGTGTGAGCACCGCACGACAAGACTAGTTTCTTTACTGTTCCTTTTGTACTACGGTACATCGGCGATGCGCGGGTATCGAATAGGCCATGAAATTTAACTGCTGCGCCTGCACATAACTCCGACGCTAAAAAACGTCCAGACGCTTCAATATTTTGAAAAATAAAAGGTGATTTTTTTTATCGCGCGATCGCTTTGTCGAGTTTCCCGGATGGACGAAGGAAACTGGATCCAGTAGTAGGAGCGAGAGAATATTTTGATGATCATACTGGGACCAGAGTCGAGATAGATTAGATCAGGTAATGTATCCTAACCTAAGTATCTTATGGTCCTCCAAGTTGCCCTTGTGTCAAAATTACATGCTTGTTATAAGTATGTGTCCTCACTGGAGATATATTTTTCGAGTATCTTTAGAGTTCTTTAATTAGATATCTTTAAAATTTAAAAAAATAAAGTAATACTAAAATACATACTAAAATTGTACAGCTAAAATTACAAAATACCTAACTATTTTACAAGTAAAAAACCTGTCCCAGGTCGCTCCCTGCGTTGCCCCGCTGTATGGCGAGGCTTATACGCTGAGTAGAGGTCAGCCTTCTGGTCCCGGGATGTCTCTACGAGGCGCTTGGCTATTTCCCGGTAGAGGCAATGGGCTCCAGGCCCCCACGGCCCCAAGGTCTCCACCCCGAACGGCGCAAATAAATACATATACTTACTGTAAGATATCAAACATTTTAAGCCGCTTATGAACCAACCCGCTTATCTTTTGTGCCCATAATCTCTGGGCCATAATTAACGTGGCTGTCTACTTGCCTTCGGGTTCTCAAAAATAGAAGTAGAATGTACCTATTGTACTCGTATAAGCCCTATTCCATTATTTTATGTTCTAAAATTCGCCAGGTTTCTATTACTATTCTTTACAGTAACTCCTATAAGAATTAATCTTCACCCTACGCCCAAAAACCTAAAATATTCCCCCTTATCTCCAAAAATCTCAGTTTCCCGTGCGCCGACGAACGGACGGACATACAGACGGACGGAATTAAAACATTGCATTTTTACCATACGAGCGGACCGCGATGGTATCTGGCTGGCACGCCGGCTCGCACGATTTATTTAACGACCAGCGACGTTCCTGACCTGCCTCCTATAGGGAGGTGGCATGCTTCTTGGTGTGGAAACTTGGACAAACTAGTTTCCTCATTTTAGGCTTTGAGGCGCAAAGGATCTTGCTTGTAAGCAACGTGAGATGCTATCTGAATCAGGATGGGTGACTGCCGGTGGCAGCTTTCACCTGCGCGCCTCCGTGTCTGGGAGAGCTCGTTAAATTCCTGAACAAAGTAGTCCAAACGCTCGGTCCCTCGCAACACCCCGCCACATACCACACACACACTATATAAACCTTCACCCACCCTTACTCACCTTCCCACGCGGACTGGTAACTGGAAATAACTGTTATCATTATTTTTTATATCCATTACACCTCTTTTTCTGTATTCTTGATACGTGCCCTTTACCGTGTTCTCTCTATTTAATAATATATATTGTTCTGTTGTACATCTTAATTGGCTTCACTCTCTTTTAATGTAAGTACATTGTTTAATGTGTTTGTGCTGTGATGTATCGTAATAAAATCAAATAATGTTTTTTTTAATTAAAAATTAGTCTAATAATCCTAGAGTCATTAAGTTTATTAGGTCCATGATCTTCTTCTTCTAGTGTGCTAGTGCGGGAGTTGTTCAGGCCGCCCGTAACGCACGACAGCAGTCGTTACGTTAGCCTATGTCAGAGGCACAGTCAGAGGTCAACTCTAGACCTAACCACACGACAATAAGAAGAGCATGGGTCCAATAAACTCAATGGCTTTAGGATTATAAGAAACAATTCCATACAAGAAAATTAAAAATTTAAGAAACCCCCGACTTAACACTGGAGACCCCTTTACTTTTCCCTGGTTATCATCAGATGCTCAAGGTTCCAGATGTGGGAAGGGCTCCATAGTCCTAAACATTTGAGCTCAAATTCGAACCACCTATCTGTTACCGTTCCAGATATCCTAAGGACACTCTTGAAAACTGTCCGTCAAAATCAAAATGTTTTTATTGCAAGTCAGTACCTTATAGTACATTTTTACAATGTCATTTTTTTAACTCTACCACCGCTTCGTGAGGTGCTGTGGCTAAGATTTCAGCAGCACATCTTTCGAAATATATATATCTTACAATAATTATGAATACAATCATATACACAATGTGCAGAGCTGGAGCTGAATTTAGGACCAAGCCTCTTTATCATTTAAGCAGTCATTTATTTTATATTATAATAATCCTTTTTACATAAGGACCTTATGTCTTATATGGGCCTTAAATTTTGTATCTGTCATATTTATTACATTATCAGGTATCTTATTAGGTATAAAATTGTCCAAATCAGAACGTCGGTTGTTGTCATATACGCATACACAAACGCGTCAATACGACATAAAACGCAAAGCGTTCCGTAGATGGAGCCACGAGCACACTCCGTGAACAGAAAAGCAAAACGAAACGTCATGTTTGAAGATGTCACAAATTTATTGTTATTTGGATTAATTTAATTTCTCAAAGCTATTGTAAAATTGTGATGATATCATGGCATCATATGGTCATTTTAAAACAGCAAACCTAAAAAATCTGTTAAGACAGCGTGGCGCGAGTCTGAAGGAATTTGGTAGAAAGGTACGTATCTACATGTTGATATTTGGCTTTACGTGCTAATTTATAGTTTATTAAACAAAAATCTTGTAAAATCATGCAATATTAATCAAAATAATCAATATTTATTTATCAAATTATTGAAAGCAATAAATTTAGGTTATGTTATGAACAAAATAATCTTTAAGTCGTAAACGTACGTCGTATTTTTGAATGTTTTTTGTAACTGTGCTAGTGGCGCCTCTAGCGGTAAAACATTGCAGGATCACTTAAAAGTAACTTAAATAATACCAGTAAGAATTACGCAAAGCTAATATTTCGCCAATCTAACAAGATCTAACCGCATTAGCATCGACTCGTCCACGCCAAACATTCCGATCGAATGTTTTATTGGTCGGCTATCGATTTATTTATCGTCACGATAAATCATGCGCCGATCATTACCGACGATAATTTATCGTAGGAGCGCGCGCGCAGCGGGCCCAGCCGCGTTACTTCAAACTCTGTTCGATAAAAGCTCTGCTTTCGAACGAAAGCTGAACACTGTACTCGTATACACATACATTACTGTCTAGTCCTGACTGTTCTACATTAGTACAAGGTTTATAATTTTAACTTATAATGTTTTATTATAATTAATTTAATTAATTGTTTATTGATAATTTAATTTATTATTCGTTTTCTATTCTATGCGACTAGTGTCTGAAAATAAAGACATTTTAATTTAATTTAATTTACAAGTTTCAAATACCGATAACACATATAGTTACTGCTGATATTCGTTCATAATATTACACTTTTTAACCTGGATTTGGTATCTGTTTTTTTCATCTAAGTACAAGTATAATACCTTGATATGAATGCAGCTTCTTAAAATTACTCCCCAGAAAATATCAGTATCAGATATTACAATGTATCTCATGTCACAGTTACAGTTGTAAACTTCGGCTATATTACTTGACAAGAATTAGAATAGGATAGTCTTGTCGTAGCAAGACAGTTTAACATGGTTGTATTTGAAAGACAGATTTTGACAGATTCGTAATTTGTCAATTGAGTACACATCTATACATCGGTTAGTAGCCCCTTTGGCGTCACTAGTACAACTCAGCCGCAGACTTGCTTGACTCAAGCAGCCCTACGCTACAATACAAAAGTGTATAGACGTGCTTGGACACACGCACACTAGTGCACACCGAACTCATATAAAGTCGCCTGAGTGGGCAGGCTGTGCTGTAATCAAACAGGGTTTGTACTATGCTATGCCACAGTTTGTGGTTGCGCAACCGGACGATCAATGATAAATCACATTGCGGGAGCACGCAGTCCAGCGGATCACAGGCTGAGTCTAGCGGCTACACGATCAATATTCACATACTCAAGTAGCGCGTATGGGAGTATTTGTCACTGTCCAGAACAAGGTTACGACGGAGCGTGGAGTACCCACCTCCAGTTAATGGAACCAGTGCGGCTTCATGTTGCTCTTGATTTCAGAGCTGTCCACCTCTCTTGATGATGCCACTGTTAGAGGCGAAACACGTGTCGAATTTGAATTCAAGTTCGCATTTTCTGGTGTAATGTATACTGCTGAATACTTAGGTCCCATTAATTTCATACTCCCTCAATCCTTATCACATCCTTATAGGAGGTTGGATTTGTCACACATTCTCCGTTCTGGGAAAAAAAATATCACCGAATTGTGACTTATATTTACAGCTTCAGTTTGCGTTCTGATAATCTATGCAGGTGCAAAAGCTCATGGCTCCATCCAGGGGTGAATATTGTAAATTTGATCTCCTATACCAATAGGTAGTATATTTTGGAAAACGATAGGAAATGCACGGGACCAAACAAAATTCCTTTGACAGCTGAGACTGAACTGCTTTATTGAATTACCCACATAACCAATATAAAAATATACTACAATAGGCTTGACAAAATGCGTATTTGACGCAACGGTAACGAATCTTAAGAAAACGCATATACCTTCTCCGTTCCGTCGTGGGTAAAAATGGGGAGTGTGCATTCGACACGTCTAGTTTTGCCTTTAAACGAATAGACATCTGTAGTCGGTGCCTCTACACAATAAAAGAAGTCTTATAGGTATGACGGACAAGACAATTTTATCTGCGCCGATCACTTGTCCAAACATTAGTCCAGCTTCGATGCAACAAAACATTGCTCTGAGCGGCGGCAACGGCGCACAAAGGGCCGCGCGCGCGCCGCGTTGATTTATCAATCAATTGCGGTGCGTATCGTTAGAGCGCCGCGGGCGCAGCCGCGCCGGCGCCGCGCTTTGTGCACGCACCGACTGCTTGCGCTCGAGTCTGAAAAATATCATTGAAAATAAATTGATTCCACACTACGAGTAGATACTTGGGAATTTTCTCTGAAGATTTTCGTGAAAGTTAGGAAAGATCTCCGCCGCTGTTGTACAATGAAGGGAGATAGATGGAAGAAGACTCTACGATACGGTACCTCAGATCCCGATTAATTGAAGAAAAGAAAAGTGTGTTGTTAGAAATAGAAGGAATAGAAGAGATGCCCGTTTAAATACTTCGACTAGCAGAGAGATTTGTTCTACGTAGACCAGTAGTCGTGCTGCTGCAACGCGTTGTCGCCATCGCATATCACCGGTGAGCTGAAACTATTTTGAGGGTCGGTCAAGGTTCAGTTCTACATTAATTATACCTTCGAAAAATCTACTGGCTGTACCAGAGCCAAATCAGATCGCCAGGCTGACAAAAAGATTTTCAACCGCTGATTTCTACAGTAGCACCTAGATTTCCGATTTATTTGTTACAAAAGTACTTAACTCTTTGAAATTGAACGTTGTTTGCAGCGATCGCAACCTTTTACACAGGATACTATTGAAGCTAAACAAGCCATAATATCCTGCCTATTGATCTCTTCCATGAACAAAACAACGTCAAACAAAACTGATTCGATTACCCATTGGAACCCATTTCTCAGTGACTCACAAATCATCGTCCAGTACGGCGAAGGGTTGCTAATCACTTTAGCAGTGCACTCTGAGTAATCTCGTTACCCCCTGCTACCCCCGGGGGGTCATTACCCCCCGTGTAATCTAATTCGGATTTCATTACTGCTGCACTCCTCGTCTGTTTTGTGTTTGTTGTCTGTGTAATTGTGTCTTCCTTTTGTCTAGCGTTTCGTTAGACGGTGTTGTTTGATTTTACATCGCTTTTGAGAAGTGAGCGAGAGTTCTACCTCCATTAAAACTGTGTCCTGAATTTTAAGGTTTTCTTTGTACCTCATTCATTATTGGATACGATATATTTCTGAAATATTGGCTCATGTACTACCTACGTAATTATCGTACTCCTCAGCTAATGATCAAAACATTAAACCTTATTTACCCGAAATTGAACTACACAGAGTTTTCAAACAGCCAAGCTACTATTGTTTGGCTATCACGTAATGATTCAGATCTCAACAGGATATCAAACATTGGTTTAGAACACATCCGACACTCGCCCCTTGCATTTTTCCTGCAGTTCCATCACATTATAGAGAGAGGGTGTTTCAAATTAGATTGCATTCGGAATAGTTTCCGGCTCACAGCCTCTGGCCCTTTCTCCTGACATTAGTTTTCATTTGGCATCTTATTACATTACTCATTTATCGAATGCACTTCTGCAAAGTGCATTGCAGTCTGTTTCACTTGTCTATACTACTTGTTTTGCTATTCCTCTGTTTCTCTATAAAATTGATTGTAAACGTCTTTGTTTCCAAATATTATTCTTTCTTCTCTTTTCTTTATATCTGTGACATAGATTCTTAGTTGTGTTTTTGTGACAAGTTCTTCATATTAATCTTTATCTTAATTGTGCTTTCTAAATTGATCCATTTACACGCTTTAAGTGCTCTATTAGTAGGTGTACCATCATCATCATTATCTCGTCAGTCGTATTTGTGCCATCGTCTTGTCAATGGACGACATTCTTAGTTATTTTGTAGTTACCTTCATCTTGTGCTTACTTATTAACTTTAATATCTTTTATTCAATTATAATTTTTGTACAGTTTTGTTCCTATAAACGCCACCCGTCAATCGAACTGTAAGTTCTTATTATGTAGTTATTAAATGGTAATATTTCACACGCCTCTATTCGCACGCATAATGAATTGATCATCAAATCTGTAAGGAGTCAGGCGTGAAATTCATCGAGGCATAGTATTGTCACGTGCCGCCACGTGACGTCATTCGGCATGCTTGCGTTGCGGTACATTCTTGCACTTCGCTGCTTGCCTGGTGCGTGAAATTACATTGGCTGTAGAAAAGTCATTTGGAATCTTTTTAAAAGTTCTTCATCAAATCTAGAGGGTTTTAGTACCTACTCTAGGTGCTCTTTCTTCAATCTCATCGCACTTACAATCACGTACGTTACATAGTTGAGTGTTGACGAACGCAGATTTTTCATGACCTCCTGGTATACCTAGATTTCGTTTCTAATCGGAAAAGAGCTGTAACCAAGTTCAGGTGCGTTTTAAAAAAAATCCGGGTGTATTTATGTTGTAATATAAGAATCTAAGTATTGATCATTGTTGTTGCGTATGACGTATCTCTATTATCTTATCTTATGATAGGGGGCCGGAAATAACCCAGCGGCACTTCGACTCTTGAGGATCTTTTGTGCCTACCCCATTTACACACTGGTCATCCCAGTGTGCAGGTTTCCTCGCGATGTTTTCCTTCACAGTTGAGTAGTCGGTAAATGTACGTAAGTCTTCCATAAATACGAAATACTCATTGGTACATTGAGGAGCTCGTAGCTTAGTTGCGAGCACGGTCCGAAAGTGATCGTGCAGTTAAGCAACGTTGGCGCGGTCGGTACCACGATGAGTGACCGCTTGTGGCATATTTCATCTGAGCTCCTTCGTGCCTCGGAGAGCACGTTAAGCAGTCGGTCCCGGTTGTTGTCGTTCGACAGCAGTCGTTAAGCCATGTCAGAGGCCTACGGGCGGCTTGAACAACTCTGACAAATAGGTTGGCCACTAACCATACGATAAGCAAGCAAGCAAGCATTCGTACATGGCACTGCAAGGTTTCGACGCCGGACCTCCCGCACGGGAGTCCGGTGACCTAGCCACTGTGCCACCGACGCTCTCAATTAAATACTTAGATGCCAATATTCATCAATATTGTTACGAACCTGTAAAATGTGGAACTCTCTTCCACCCGAAGTTTTCCCGCAGCACTACGACATGGGATGCTTTAAAAAGAACGTTAATAAAGTCCTCTCCCTCCACGGCCGGCAACACACGTGCAATACCCCTGGTACTGCACGTGTCTCTAGGCGACGGTGACTACTTACCATCAGGTGGCCCGTCTGCCTGTTTGTCGTAGACAATTTATATTAAAAAAAACTTAAAAGTTTTCAGCCTTTATTGTATACTTGTCATGTGGCACTACTAGTAAATGCATCCATGGATTTATCTTGAATCTCACAATGAACTATTCAATTTACGATCTTACTTAACCGTCTCACTTCCCGACTCATTTATGAACCTCTTCCTGTAAACGTTTTTCTCTTTTGACCTCAGCTCGTCGCGACCACAAATCTTCGTGTCTCCGGATCACGCTAAGCGTTCCCTAATCCTCGGGATTATTCCCATCTCGCTGATTTAGCGACGGCAGCTGTCATCGCCTTAAATGTCGTAAAAAAACTCAATAAATCTAAATCTTACGAACAGCAGCTGTGGCTTTTCAAACTTTTACAGACAAAATTAATGTTCCGACGTTGTTAATACTAATTGTTTCTATAGCAATAGTAATAATTCTGATGTTCACTGTTTCGGGCGTTTCGGGCATTTCGGGTTTTAACGATAAATTACGTGTAATTTACATGTATAACTTAGTTGTTTTAATTATTCCAAACATGCTGTTACAGATTATTGTGTTGGATAGAAAGGGACGCATGTATATTACGCAGCTACGCACAATATAGGCGGAGCTTACACCTCTCTGTAGTACGTAGTGATGTCACATAAAATTTGTCGATGTTTTTAACGATCGTAAGTCTCGGGTTTTATCGACTCGCGCGCAGATCGTTGATAGAGGGCCGTGGATACTGGACCACTCTTAAAATCGCCGCGGGACGCCGCTCTATTGCAGAAAATTACTACCAGCAACGTTTTAATAGTACAAGATTTTAATTAGAACCCGGTTATAAATTTATGTTTATGTAGCTAGAAGATATTTATATTTGTTAATGTTTTTGAATCTCGACTCGCCTCAGAGGGGGTTCGTGTAGGAGTACTGTGTGAACTCGACTCAAGGCCGTAACTAAATAAGGGAAGCCACTATGCCAAAATAATTAATCTCACCTGGGGCCCAATTCGCCTAAATTACAATGTTTGTAGTTCTATTTCTATCCAATTTCAATTTAGTTTTCGTTCCAGTTCTATTTGGACACCAAATCGCATTCTGCTGACGCATAACTCTACCACTGCCACTTTTCAATTTGCTATCGATCGGGCAAAAGTACCTCGGGAGGAACGTTATATTTGACAGTTGAAGCGTTTTGTTACCGTTCAACTGCGATTCGGTATAAACTAAACGTTTTAGTAGAATGCACATATACGTTACTATTCGACTGATCGTTGACTCAATCGGCTCTTAACTGAAATTGGATCGTTAGTGGATAGTAGCATACGAAACACGACATAACGATGCAGTTTAGATTCTATTTAGTTAGGTTGTATTTAGTGGAATCGATCTCCTGGTCATGCACGACATAATTAGAAAATATTAATATCATGGTCATGCAAAATAATAATAATAATAATAAATGACGTTATGTGAAAAAAATCATGACCTAGTGAGCACATGACCTGATGGGAGTTCTCGTAGTTTTGCCCCCATCTTTTATAGAAGAGACCCATCTCTGTACAGTAAAGTGATACGCTATGAAAATACCCATTGATCGAACAATTCCCGTACCTAAACTGAAATTATAACCACAGCTACATGAATATCACAGAATAGAAACTTGACAATTCAGTATCATTATCGTACTATATCCCATAACAATATCGACAAAAAAAAAACAAATTAGTATTAAATTGTCACCACTTCTAAAACCAACACTAAAGTCAGACATAATTATGGTAACCCAGAATCAGGTAAACGTTTATTTAGATGGAACCCTGAGATTCCACGAGATATACTGGCGGTGATTTGCATAAAGATGTCGCCAGATGATAACCGGTCTTTTAATTGAAGTCAAACACGTATAAATTGTAAACAAAATATGTACTTATAATATTCCAAGATACGAGTATTTAACAGTGTCAATAAGATGCATGTTAATAACATCAAATTGAAAAACAATCATTAAAAATAGGACATAAATGTGGACAACTCAAGAGATTTGACTAAATGTTAGGTCATTCATAAACCAACCTGTGGACTAATAGTGCTAAATTACTTACCTACAATTCAATTTATTCAATTTCAATTTGTTTTTATTCACACATACACAAGTAGGCACAGGTAAGAGATAGGTATTTGTAGATGTAACCTGACTCAGGCCTCAAAAGATGCACTCTTCTTATTCTTCAGGACCTAGAACACCTAGTGGTGCATAGGGCTGAGACAATATTCTTCCACTGCGCTCTGTCCGATGCCGCAGACTCTATGGTTTCCCAGGATACTTTAGCCGCATCCAGGTCTTTTTGAAGACTACGTTTCCATGGCCATGGAAACAAAAGATGCACTCACTCACCCTTATTTAATAGAATAGAATAAAATAGAAAAACCTTTATTAATGGACCATATATAAAAAATATCTGTAAAAAATATGTACAAAATATCACAAAATGAGTCGGATTATAAATTGACCATATTTTACATTCTGACAAGTGATATGATCATATGATATGATCTATTAAAAGAGCCAAGTTCTGCTGAGTGTCGCCAGATGCATAGACACCTATACATCTAGCGACGCTGGTTTTCAACTTGACCCTTTCCAACTTATAGCTATAGAGAGCAACAATGTCGTTCGGTTCGTCTGTAGTGTTGGCTCGTCTCCTTACACGTCACACGCAATTATTTTCCGATACTCGACCAGTATCAAAAATTTGGGATTCAGTCATAAACAAACAAAAACAGTGAGTTAGGACTGAAGGGACCTCAAAATTCTGTCGCCATTGATGAAATGATTTCTAAAATAACTTTGATGAATGATTTTTAAAATCACAATTAATGTCTAGCTATCTGACTCCCAACCAGGTTTCCCTGTGTGTGGGATATCAGGAATCCATCCATAGAGGAACGTGTCTCGCTCGATACATTTCTATTTCCACTCAAACACTGCACTTAATTTTACTTTTAAATTACTTGTAAGTTGCACCACCACCGGAAAAAGATAATTAGTAGTAGATTTTAGTTTAGTTGAAGTTGTTAGTAAAATCAAAAATATAGTCGTTAGTAAAAAAAACAGGATACATATCACAAGATCTAAAGTTATAAGGCATAATTTTATAATAACTACGTACGAAATACCTAAATTCAAAATCACTAATGGGTTTTTGGGCTAAGCTTAATATCCCTAATGTATGTTTGCTCTAATTAATGGACGATTTGCCTAAAATTGATAGAAATAAGTTACTAATGCCTAAACATTTAACGCCTAATTTTAAAATCACTAATGGTTTATTGTGCATGTTTTAAAATCTCTTTTTTTTTCAAACTTTTTTAATTTATTAAATTCGCATTCAGTTCAGTGACGGGGGAAAATCCTTATGAAAAACAGATTGGTTGATGTTATCCGTTAATTGTTTGATTTTAGGTTACACAAACAGTGTTATCTGACATGAGTTGGAGGTGAGTAGGTATATATATATATAACATAATATATAACCTTTGTTATTTGATAAGGAGCAGCTCGTAGCCTTGTTGCGAGCACGGTCCGAAAGTGATCGTGCAGGTTAAGCAAGCGACGTTGGCGCGGTCGGTACCTGGATGGGTGACCACTAGTGGCATATTTCATCTAAGCTACTCCGTGCCGAGAGCACGTTAAGCAGTCGGTCCCGGTTGTTGTCGTTCGACAGCAGTCGTTAAGCCATGTCAGATGCCTACGGGCGGCCTGAACAACTCTGACAAATAGGTTGGCCATTAATCATACGATAAGGAAGCAAGTTATTTGATGAAACAATGTTTACTCATGGTTCGATTCCTGTGTACTTTACAAACTCGATATTGTACATTACCAACTCAGCCGAATGGTAAATGTTTGGAATGTGAAAGACAATAATCTAGGTCTCAGCAAGTCTGTTATCTAAAATCATAATGACACTGAATGTCATCAGAGTGGAGCGTTATTAATGTGTAACCTGATATATGTTAACTTAAATAACGAAGTAACTGATAAAGAAAACTTTCATCGTCAGTCTATTAATATCCCCACTGTTGGGGCCTTGTACGGGGGGGGGGGGGGGGGGGGGGGGGGCATGGGGCCATGATCCACCCAGCGGGCCCAGTGCTGATTGGTGGATTTCACATGCCCTCGGAAACTTTTTAATTTTCTCAGATTCAGGTTTCCTCACGATGCTTTCCTTCACCGTTAGTGCAGTCGGTAAATGTACGTAAGTCTTCGAAAAAATCGGATAAACTCATTGGTACATGGCACGGGAGTCCGGCGTCCACTAGGCCACCGACGCTAATAAAAAACTTTACTGAACTAAAATTATAGTATTAGGTATTATCTTTGTTTTTCTGTCCACTTTTATTTCCGTCCACTTTCTGTATTGATTTATTATGTACTTAATGAGTCGATTCTAATACAAATATCTCTGTACATTCGCTTTTTAATATCCTATAAGCTTAAACCCTCTGCTTTTCCTGTCTTCTGCCTTGCCACAGGTTTTACTCTAGGTTTTACTGATACATGATATATGATAAAAGAGTAAAGTAATAATGTAATGAACGACATAAAGTATAACTTTGACATTTACAACTATAATTAATTAATAACAATAAGGTAACAAATATTAATTGTTAAGGATTACTTAAATATTTGTACGCTAGAAATAGCAGATTTTTGTGCCTAAAATGTCATACCTAACACCTAATTTATTTCATTTACTCTGTCACTGTCATTTGCATGATTTACTAATTCGCATGGCATTATCGTTTCGAGAGAATGACAATAATACAATAAAATATCCAAAGTTTTTGGCCATTCAGCAGCGTCATCTGTTAGGGTGATCGATCAGGTCCTCAAGGATTTTCAGGGAAAGCTCGTAGGGGACAGTCCTTTAGTGCTTCATAGTTTGGGCGCCACATTTGCATGATACATATAGGTATCTAGTCTTGTCATCTAGTGGCATTTATTTATAGATATTCAAATATATATAATAATTCACACACAGAAAAAAATTTAACAAAAATCACAAAGATGTGGCAATCAGCGACACATAACTCATAATATACACAACTTTAAAAAAAATATAAATTGTCTACGACAAACAGGCAGGCGGGCCACCTGATGGTAAGTAGTCACCGTCGCCTAGAGACAGGTGCAATACCAGGAGTATTGCACGCGTGTTGCCGGCCGTGGAGGGAGAGGACTTTTTTTACGTTCTTTTTGAAGCATCACATGTAGCGCTGCGGGAAAACGTCGGGTGGAAGAGAGTTCCACATTTTACAGGTACTATGTAGGTAGGTATACGAAATGCTACGCAAGGTGTGACATCTATTGCAAAGAGACACAGATCATTGACTTATAAGTATAGCTAGTGTAGCAATGAATTGGCGCTAGCGCTCAGCATGGTGCCATGGTTGCCCACAGCGCTGATATTCTGCCAGGACCATTGGGAGTAGACGAGCCGACCGTATACAGAATATCTATCTAAACAAGTACGTTTTGGGGTTGAATTCTCATGAGGTTTCATGCAATCGTCTTATCGTTACTTAAAAAGATTAGTATTCTATAAACCTGGATCCATTCCATTGGCCCACCTGAACGCTCCAGGTCGCCGCAGCTTGCAAGACGGCGCGGGCGCGGCATCGCACCGGTCTCGGCGCCGGCCGCATTACGTCGGGTCTGGTGCGCGCGTGCGCTCGGCTGCACTGAACTAATCCGCCGCAGTGCCGGCGCACCGTGGCTTGCGTTTAAACGATGAGCTGATGAACAAGCGTGAATGATGACGTCATGGAATTGGTCTCTAAATTGGCGCGGAATTTTAGAAATTGTTGAATTGGACGCACATTGACAAATCCTATATGCATCCTTCATTCGAGAGCAGCATTACTGACAAGGTACAAATATAAATATTCTTTACATAACAAAAATACAGAACAGAAGAAAAATACAAATACAATTGGCGGCCTTATAGCTTTAAGTTATTTCTTCCAGGCAACCTTTGGGTGATGGAGTTTTTGTAAAATACAATGCAAGCGGGTGCAAGATCGATTTAAACTTGTCACTAACTTCTACACTGTAATTATTTTTACGGTTTAAGACATTTATTTCTTTAAAAAAGGATACAATCCACTTAGCTTAGGAAAATTCAAGATACGTAGACGTGATCTTAAGGTTATTATTTATTAATTTCTAGTATATAATACTCTGTTATTAAGGATAATCTATCAAAGTGAAGCTGTAATTTTTCTGAACTGCGAGTACCATAAGACGAATATAAGAACACACGAAATATATTTATCGACATAATATTATAACAATAAGGAAACAACAGACTAAAAATTATACCTATCTTGACAATTGTAAACATATGGTTTATAACGAGGATAAACCATTCATAATATGTAATGTTCTTAATACTTAATATGTACATTGGTTACGTTTTTACATACCATATGTTTACTTGTGGCGACGCACAACGCGCCACTACGATTAGTACCTACTTACATCGGTGTAGAACGCGCTATCGAAATTTCCCTGGGACTTCGCATATATACGAGTTCTCAAACATCACAACACCCCGCCTGGTGGAAGTTCTTCCGTTTTTGCTTTCATATAACTATGACATTACGTCATTCCTTGTCCTCACATAGCGCGTTCCCACATACTTATCGTGCAGTTATTTTATATGCAGTATATACACCAAGTTCAGTGATTTCCCGCAAGAAGTTTCTCACTCAACCCCTCCTCGCTCTCTTGATTAGAGTCCGCTGTCTCCGCATCGACCTTTGTCTCCCTCACTATCGACACGACACATCTCTACTATCGAATGCATTTCACGCGTCACTGGACAACACTATTATCGTTAAGGGCCTACCGCATACGATTGATATACTTGTGTAAATTGATACCTAAGTTAGGTATCTTTAGAATACTTCCTTAAAAGTCTACTTTCTTGAATCGCACCACTCGTCGG
Source organism: Hofmannophila pseudospretella (assembly GCA_947369225.1). Classification (NCBI taxonomy): domain Eukaryota; kingdom Metazoa; phylum Arthropoda; class Insecta; order Lepidoptera; family Oecophoridae; genus Hofmannophila; species Hofmannophila pseudospretella. The sequence continues at coordinate 12,951,685 of OX376329.1, read as the reverse complement.
CGGCACAATTTTCACCCGCACTTTCTTAAGCCTTGGGTGTCTACCAGGACCCGTTTTACACGAGCGTTTCTGCCACGCACCTGTAAAATGTGGAACTCTCTTCCACCCGACGTTTTCCCGCAGCGCTACGACATGGGATGCTTCAAAAAGAACGTTAAAAAAGTCCTCTCCCTCCACGGCCGGCAACACACAAGCAATACCCCTGCACGTGTCTCTAGGCGACGGTGACTACTTACCATCAGGTGGCCCGTCTGCCTGTTTGTCGTAGCCAATTTATTAAAAAAAAAACTCCGGATAATAACTATTCTATCTGTCTTACATATCTATTATATCCTCGTAAGGCCCGAACATTATTGGAGGTTTTTTTTCTAATGGGTTGGTTTGCCATTGCCTTTCCCATTTCACACACTGGTTATCGTGGTATATAGTGTGTAAGTTTCCTCACGATGTTTTTCTTCACCGTCAGAGCAGTCGGTAAATGTTCATACTCGTAAGTTTTCCGAAAAAACCGAAAAATTCTTTAGTACATGATATTGCCTGGTTTCGAACTCGGACCTCCCGCGTGGGAGTCCGACGTCCTAGCCACGACGCCACCGACAAGTAATAACAAGTAATTTAATATATATATTTTTTGTGTCGAATTTGGCATACATATTTTGTCGCAACCCAGTATTGCCCGCGGTCCACCAGCACTGTCCACCCACGGGTATTTTTAGCAAACTATATTTTAATAAAATTTTGTACCATTATTCATCTTCTTGTAACATAAGTAAACTCTCGATACATACATTTTCCATTTTGCACACCTACTACCTTTTTCTCGATATCATTTCTTCCGTCCGAAGGTTGCCTGGAAGAGATCGCTCTTAGCGATAAGGCCGCCTAAATTGTGCTTCACTATTTCCTCTTCTATCTTTTGTTTGTTGTTTTCTATTTGTGTAATAAAGTGTATTTTACTTTTACTTTACTCTCTGTAGGGTTTCTTGAGGGGTGAGGCAATAGAACAGAGTAGTTTTGAAGACTTTTAATGTGTATATTACATTTAGATAAAAATAATTATAGTGAGTCGTGTAATGCGTTATCGATCGCGGCCATGTTCGAATTGGAGTTGACGTTTCTTTATTCGTTCGCAAATTGTGGTTAAGATGGTGCTATACGAGTCCTCAACACTCTCCAAATACCAATTATTGGTTCTTATCTAAAGAAAACTGGGTCTTCAAGAAAATTAATTACTACGTAACTATTACTTTCCTTCTACCTTACGTTTTCTTCTTCTGATTACCTGATTCACTTATAAAATTCACATATAATCCTCGAAAAATAGATTATCTAGTTACTTTAATCGAACATCATCAAGAAAAAGTGTCTTAAAGAGTGCGCACGCGGCTCCGTCCGCCTCTTTATCGCGCACGCGCAAAAAAGGGCCATCATTACTGCGCCGCGTACAATCACACGCCCTTTCAGAGCGTGCACAAAGCGCGCCGCCTGCGGATAGCCTTAGAGCAGCGATTCCTAAAGTGGGTTCCGTGGAAAAGTCACCAGGGTTCCGCGAATTAGTTACATTTTTATTTGAAATCATCACAGATTCTACATAAATTAGCTACTAATTCAGCATCGCGAATTGGATATTAATTTACGCCACTGAGTGGCGCCGTTGCTCTGTCCACACGCTATACTTTTTTTTACTTTTAATTGTCTGCCCACACATCAAAATCAAAATGTTTTTATTGTAAATAAGTACATATAAAAGTACAGTACATTATAGTACATTTTAACAACGTCATTTTTTACTCTACCTTCGCCACCGCTTCGTAAGGTGCTGTAAGAAGCGGCACAAGAAACTTTCAGCAGCACATCTTTTGAAAGTTAACATCAAGCTTAACATTAATACATTTTGAGTACCTATTTTGAATACCTATTTTTATCATTTAAAAGGAACGTTGTTTAAGATTCAGTTTCTGATATTGTTTGAATTGTGGGACACTAAGGAATGGAACAGCCTGCCGGCGGTGTCTGTATTTCCCGAAACCTTGGGATCCTCAAGGCCAGAGTGAATAGGCATTTACTGGACCCGCATGCTCCATCGTCGATCTCATCGTCGCTTACCATCAGGCGAGATCGAGATCAAATGCGAGTTTAGTAGTCAATGATAAAAAAGATAAAGATTAATGGTAGGTAGGTAACGAATCTGCATTTGACGATTGTCTAGTGTACCTATTAAATCATGACCTCATTTCGTTGTTGTGTATATTCTCATACCTACTGCATAAAATGCAGTTCTTATGAAGGCGTTCATTGCGCCAGCCCACTTAACACTTTAGTTGTAAATAAAAAATTAATTTAAAAGAAACACTACTTGAAGCAAGCGTTCAAAGTTTTTCAGGAATCTGTTGGAGGTCCATTAATAGCAACGAAATGAAGTTTCAACTATTCCTGTTATTCTTACGAAATGCGTTCATTGCCATCAGTCTAATAGCCTCTCATTTCAAAGCATTTCATGGAGTCTAATCTTTCTTCTTCTTAGTCGTTTTTCCTCATTGCTGAGAGTCGTGATCATTCTAAGGAATTAATCACATAGAACGACTCTCGTGGCAGATTTAATGGGGTGGTTTGCCATTGCCTTCCCCATTTCACACACTGGTAATCTCAGTGTGCAGGTTTCCTTACGATGTTTTCCTTCACCGTCAGAGCAGTCGGTAAATGTACATAAGTCTTTCGAAAAAACCGAAAAACTCATTGGTACATGGCATTGCCTGGTTTCGAACTCGGACTTCCCGCATGGGAGTCCGATGTCCTAGCCACGACGCCACCGACGTCTAATCTTTAGCTCTCCCAAAACCCCTAGGTATTTAAACTCGCTAATCGCTGCCTCTAGGACCACATCCTATCACGGCCCAGTTACCTCAAAGACTTGGAATGTAAAAGGCTTCCAGAAACAAAGCAATTCGAGGGCCCTTTGAATCCAAATCCCTTCTTAAACCTCTATAGAGCATTGTTTGTCTGCTGCGAGTGCAGTTTTTGGAAGTTTTTTCCCTATTTTTTTTTAAACGAATTGGCGGTAATGTAATATAGTATTGTCTGTTAATCCAAGCGGGATCGAGTGTTAGATGATCTCTTCATCGTGATAGTGATGTGTTATGAAGGTTTTTTATTGTTTGTCTATAACAATACTTTATGGCAACACCTGGTATCGATTTTTGTTATATAAATTTCATTTATTTCTGATTTTTTTTTGTTTCTACCATCGTATGTTTACTCGAATGGCTTATATGTCTTCTGTCAAATTCCTTAACTCCTCATGCATGATATCTGTGCCAACCATTCCATTAGGTAATTGTTATTTCGGATATCTCTGTTTTATACTATTCCTAACTTACCTACGTGTATTTTGTTTCTTATTTGATAAAGTTCTCTCTATAGGCCACTAATCACTGATCAGTATTTCTTTTTCAAATAATACGAGAATATTACTGCCTTATTTGTTTCAAGTACACAATAAATAAACATTGTAAAGAAATAAAATAAGATTGACCTTATGTAAAATTAAATGACTACTTAAATGATAAAGAGGCTTGGTCCTAAATTCAGCTCCAGCTCTGCACATTGTGTATATGATTGTATACATAATTATTAAAAGATGTGCTGCTGAAAGTTTCTTGCGCCGCTTCTTTCCTTTCAGCTACAGCACCTTACGAAGCGGTGGTAGAGTAAACCATGACGTTGTAAAAATGTACTTTAAGATACTTACTTGATTTGATTTGATTCCAAACTTCAAAAAAGACAACAATATCTCTATTCCGTTCCCCCTCTCCACCCCGACCACTAAGCGCCGTTATCAGTACGTATGCCCGTCCGTCATAATCCCCGCCTCTATTCTGTCACACTCTGCCTCTAGCGGTGTGTTGACAACTATTGTCCGCTGCGCCGGCGCTGCGACCCGATTGTATCGCTATTGTTAATGATCTACAATCCTTTATAGATCCCACTGTTGAAATGTGCTGCATATTATTCTGTTGATATTTTTAACGCTATCGCAATCCAATTTCTTAAGATCTCGATTGTGTTGCGTGAGCTTTGTATATTAGCGTTGATATCACATTTTACCGTTATTTTACTTGTCTCTTCGTCATATTACTGGTCCTATTTTATTTCTGGTGTATTGAGGAGCTCGTAGCCTAGTTGCGAGCACGCTCCGAAAGTGATCGTGCAGGTTAAGCGACGTTGGCGCGGTCGGTACCTGGATGGGTGGCATATTTCATCTGAGCTCCTCCGTGCCTCGGAAAGCACGTTAAGCAGTCGGTCCCGATTGCTGTCGTTCGACAGCAGTCGTTAAGCCATGTCAGAGGCCTACGTGCGGCCTGAATAACTCTGACAAATAGGTTGCTCACTAACCATACGATAAGCAAGCAAGCAAGCATTTCTGGTATTATCATAATCAAGTAATTAACTATCTATATAATTTCTGCTATAATTCCTACTCGTATAACGGGTGTTACTCAATTCATAATTATCACGGAGGTTGCAAATGGTTCTCTGGATTTTTAGTTCCTCAATCTGAGTCCATTATCAAGTCTTGAATATGTACGCTGTCAGGTATAAAGTAACAAATTCCTGTTGCCAAAGGTACACGAACTTAAAATTTGCATTTTCGATGCAGCAAAGTGTCCGAATCATTTATCTGGACATTTTATTCAAGAAAACAAACAAAAGAATCGATTCGGCAACTCGTTAAGTCGATCCATATTACCGCGTTAATGGCGGGCATTCGTCCGGACGATACCACTAATTTAATAACCTCGCAGTCGACGACACTGGAGCCCGGGACATAAAAATGTCTCGTCTCGTCTAATCAATCTTGGTTCCTTACCTGGCCCGAGATCGGACCCCCGAGATAACCCTTCGATGCGTAATACCATTAAAACAACGGTGACAATCCAACCAAAAAATAATTTCCAACAGCTTTTTATCGACACTAAACCCGCAGTCGCATCTCTAAACTCTCCAAATAAAGTTAGTTTTGGATTGACTATCAAATTTTTACGTCCGATGATTAAAAATGTTAGATGATGATCATTGCGGGGCTCCCACTGCGCGGGTTTGTTTAACCTCTTTGTTTTTCTGGATTCCTGGTCGTGGCTCCGTTTTAATTAATGCCCATCACGTATTTTTTCCGATGTTAGTTTTTGGTTCGTCTTTTTTGGTTTTATCTTCATTTTTGAAATATGTCCGTGGGTCCGTGGCGTGTGATGCGATATCTGGATGTCTCCTATTGTTTTCGATTTGATATATTTATGCGTTGTGTTCTCGGGAGTGGTGGGTTTTGGTTTTTTTGTGTCGTGTGTATGGAAGCGGTGACCGGACGGTGATGTCGCGTCGTGGATCACCGATTGTTCTCGGCCGACTGTTGATGTTATTTATGTGAGCTTGCGGACGTTTAACGTCTCTAGGAAAGTGACAGTTTCGTCTTTTGCTTCTGTAGTTTGAATTGATTTTACGTTATCTGTTTCTTTTTCAATTTGTTTACGAAACGGATGTTTTATCTACAAACTACCTATCTGACGTAACAAATCATACGATAGTATTTTCCATTGACATTTTATTAAAGACTTATGACCAAAGACACATTATCGAAGACGTATTATTTAAAAAACAAATGCCGCAGCCTCTAGATGAAACTGTAGATACAAATAAAAATAAAACAAAATAGATTTGGTCAATTACTGCTCCCGTGAAAACATATCTCGAAGCCACACCGGCGATCGTTAAAAGGTATAATATAATTGACGTTAGGTAATTAACAATGTGAAAGTTCAAACGAGGCTGGGACGGACGGTTTTACATCGCCTCTGGAGCTGTATATCAACGTCGACATAAACCTTAATCGTAAAACTTTGTCTCTCGTATAGGGTTGATACTTAAGACCTTAAGACGCTCTAAACTTAAAAGAAGTAGTAGATTATTGACATTTAGACGGTAAACATTATTTTAAAGAAACTCATCTACTGAAAGTTCCTTAACAATGCCACGGCCGATTATCGTTATATGTTACGAATAATGTTCACGTTGTAACTCCTTTAACACACTGTAGTGATTTCGAAACCAAATGGGACCGAAGACATAGAAATCTATTCTTCGATTTTCTAGATTTCTATGGTTTCGGTACACTTAGAAATTTGCACCACAAATATCTGTCATCTACCATCTTTATACGTGCCCGCGCTCCGGTGGTACATGCTGCATGTTAACGACTCTGCTACTCATGAAATACGGTATGTATTTCAGACAATCCAGACATCACATAGAACTAAAAGATGTGGTTATTCTGATAACCCTACAGCCGTTTAGTGCCACACGTTCAGATAAACTGCCACCAATTATAATATAGGTAATTAAGTTATTTATTACGAACCTGATAGATAAAATAGCAAATCTCCAGTAGTTAAGCTCGTCGCGTTTAGATAAAAGTTCGGTATCAGTGGACCTGTTTACACGTGGCTCCACTTGTTTGACGGGTTCCGATTGAGTCGTGATCGTGAGGACGCTCCTTGATTAGCTGAGTGTTTATTTTGATTGCTGCCAAGTGTTCGAAATGCCATTACTTTTTCTGGTTGTTCTGGCGTCGTTGGACATCTTTTGTGTCTTATGTGTACTTCTATATGAATGCCTTTAATTGTTGCTTGCAATTCAGATTACCCTAACATTTTTTACAAATGTTATTTTATTTCAAAATTTTGTTTTACTTTAATTAGTTTCATTGCAACTTTGTGCATTTGTATTGAAATTAATTTTATTCTAATAAGTAGGTAGGTATAGTATTTATTTCATTTTAAATAAATCTCTAAAAACCTTTAGTTCCATCGTATTAACCACAAGTTGTGTTGTAAGAAACAATTTCTTGACAAGTACCTAAATTGATACTGATAAAAATATACTTCGCAACTTTATTCCTTCTTTTAAATTCTCACATGTTGGTATTTTTTGTTTGTATAAGTTGTAACGTATCTGTTTCATCTTTCCAGGTAAGTGTCTGTGAAACCGGAGATTTTTTCACATCACCTCTCCAGTCCAGTGCTCCGGTGCGTACAACTCGGGTTTTATCCTCTGCATGCCTCGCCGTCGTCGCACTGATCCCCGATAAGGGTACAGGCTGTGTTGATGACACAGTCGGTTTAAGAGACAGTAACGCTATATACAATACAGTTAACGCTTGAAGTACTTTGTTACCCGTTGTTACGCTGATTTTGTAACATACGATATGCAATTTTGATTCTAAACCTAGAACTAAAGAGTTGAGTTTAGGAAGTGTTAAATAAGAATGATCTCATTCATTATACATAGAGAGATCGAATCAGAAATTATGACTATAAGACATTTTTTGTTCACTTTTAAGAAACACGTAATGCAGCCAGTAGTATTGGGCCGAGGCTGTCACAACTTGTGATAAGACAACAATTAGTATAGACTTGTATCATCTGACCTACAATTCAAGCGTTATTAAACTTGAGTTACTCTTTGTAAATATTACTGTGTTATGCCGATGCTGCTGATCGCTTTTATGAAATGTAACGAGATAAGGTAAGTGATACTTAAGTTATTATAAGGCTTTCTTATGTTTCAATATTCCGGTATATCTGGGTAAGTGGAATGCACTTGGCTTCCTTGGACATTAAGTTAAACTTTTAAACACTATAAGCAGGCAACTTGAAGGCTCATAAAATCGAAATGTAACACCCGGTAACTTATTTGTAATGACTTATCCGCAGAAAAATCGATTCCCCTAAGAGATTAGACTTTAATGCATTAACTCTTATTCCATTATTTTAATAACCACGTCAGTTTATTAACTATGTAACAGTTCTATTACATAATGGAATTAGTTGCAAAATAAAAGCCTACTATGGCTTCAAATTATTTTAGACATTTTGTTTTTTAACATATGGCATGCCACAGGGCAGCAACCTGGTCACAGCTTTGTATCTTCTTTGTTTAACTAATTCTTGAACCCATTAGAGCTGCTTGAGCCAAATTTGTCCAGAATACCGCCCCTCCGTGGGCTCTGCTCTACATTGGGTCATGATGTAGTGTAATGTGTGTACAAATTTATCTATTTGTCCGTACGTCTCGGGTTACGTTACGGGTCCCTGGGGTATCGGGGATTACAACCCCCCGCTTAATAATTTACCAGAGAATATATTTCATCGCTCTGTCTATAAATAAAATATACATTACATATTTGTTTTTCTAACGGTGAATCTCAATTCACAATTACGTACCTAATTGGTTAACAATATTATCCGAGCTTTAGTAATTATAGGTTCTATCACTTCTTTCGAGTCACATGATAAAGCCGAGTTCTATATTTTTCCTGATTAGTAAGCAGCCCTAAAATCCCTCAAGATGCTTACGGCACGGTTTTCACACAAGTTATTTTGCACATTCTTGTCGTACTTTTGGTATTATTTTACTGGTATATTATTCCTACTGTTAGTTCAGTATGCTGTTTACTGTCGCCAATATGAAGTCGTGTGATAATTGCACCTTATGATTGGTTCAAATAGGTACTTAAGGAGGAACTTAAGGAAAGAGTCATGAACATCCTTCTGATATGCTTACGCTCAGTAAAGTTTTCAAACCTTGTGATCCATACGTTAACCATAAGTACTTATATAGGGTCCTATTTTATTAGCGGCAAATATTTGTGGGGTATTATAACAATAACCATAGGGCAAAATTTTTTTTTTTAATTATTATATTTTCTTGAAAAACGACAAAATTGTTTGTTTGAAAATTCTACAATTTAATTATTTACTGCTATTCTATGTAACTTCGTTTCATTCATAACGACATGGATGAGTTTATGCCGCCAAGGCGCAAAATAATGGGGTTTATTTTTCCTTAGTATGGAATATTTTCATACAAGTAACAGGGTTATTTTTTCGTGTAAAGTGGTACAAATGACCAGCACATGCCCACCCCAAATATTTGCAACTAATAAAATAAAAAGGATGTTATATGTAGTTCTTTCTTATTAACACTCAAAATCAAACCAAATTGTACCTTATATCAACAAGTTCATCACCATTTACTGATGTGACTATTAATTGCAATTATATTGTCGCAGCAACAAAATCTCTATTTTGCCGACATCTGCGATCCTCGTACATTCATCTCCAAGCTGCGACAGGGACCGCTGAACTGGAAAATTGAAACAAGGGAGATGCACATACAGACAAACTTACCCTTACGCCTTTATTACCGGGAATTACGGGTTATGTTGGCGCAAAAAGTAAAATTTGTGAGTTGGTAGGTTTTGGATTAGGGCCGGTACGGTCGTCCCATGCGATTTTAAGGATTTAGGAGTTATTAGGAAATGATTTAGTTGTTGTTTGGGATATGTTTGTTACTTGTTCTATGACTAGTGATCTGTATCAGGTCGATTTAGTTACAACATAGATGGATATTTATCACACAAAATTAGTTGTTAAAGTAACTTTTAAATAAATTATTAAAAATGAACAAGTTTTCAATGCTGTGTTTCGTTTTGACTTTTAATAAATTAATGCGCGTCTCCAATTTAAAATTCCGACTTTCTTTTACATCTCTTAAACATTCCCTTAATATTCTCTTTAAAGACAGTTTTTACTTACAAAATTGCATTCTAACAATAAATCATACCAGCCTAAAATATAAAAATAAAGAAACTTCTTTTCACCCTCATCCCTTAAGAGCAAACAGAATCGCAACACGATAGTCATTTGAAAAATAATGACGTCATCAAACACTAATCCGAAAGCTTTCATGTGGATTACACACCTACCACCCTCTAAATACCACCGCAAAATAGATCTCCACCCCATTTCCAACTTTATTTACAATGCAGTACGACCTAAAGATCACTTTGATAACAGCAAAAAGTATTTTGGCATAAAGCACCCATGCTCTTGGCTCTTGGTCTATCAAACCGCGATTGTCTCATAAAAAGGCAAACGAAATTGCACCTTAAAATCATTCCGCTACATCACAAACTTCAATTATGTACTTTCCCATCTTAAATCCTAATATAAAGTACGTTTTTGAAGTTATTTTGAGTAATAAAGTGTAGGGGATAGAGTTGATTTTCGCAGTAGTGATTTAAATAAGGGTAGTGACACACAGCGCGTCATCTCGATACATTAGACGCGTGATGAATGGTTCGGAAGAGGCCCAGTCACAACAAGCAGCGCTGTATGGTGGCAAAGCGCTGGTTACTAGGGTTGTCAATTCATAGTTTTATGTTTCATTTATTCATCTTTTGGTACTTACAGCACACTTAGACATGTCAGTATACAGTACTTAAAATTAATACAGATTTATTACTGTTTATAGTGTAGGTATACAAACTAATATCTGGCTCGTCAGCACAATGCACCAGAGGCTCCATAGTCAGTATAAAACTAATCCCATAAGTGCCTATCTAATAATTAAAAATAATAATACTTAAACACTAAATAAATAAATCGACAAAATTACTCTCTCTCTCTCTCTCTCTCTCTGTTCAACCGGTGTCCACCCACTGCTGGAAGTCTCCTCAAATGCACGCCATTTTCTACGATCTGGAGCTTTACCAATCCAGTTTCCTCCAGCAAATCTTTTTATGACATCTGCCCATCTTGCTGGTGGTCGACCTACGCACCTGGTCCCAGTCAGACAAAATTACATCAATCAATAATGCAATTCTACTACACTGACAAAAAGATAACCAAACTACTTCGGTTATTTCAGAAACAAAAACACTTTGTCAAGTCATTATCATAGTTCCAAAAGTTATGTAGTCACTGTTTTCATGTTACAGATAGACCAAAGTTTTTGTTAAATATTTCTACTTTTAACCAAACATTTCAAAAATAGACGAGATAGGTTTTTAAACAGTGCATAAATAGTGGTGGACTTAACTAAATAAACTATCATTAACTATGAACAATGACTAAGTGCTATTAAGTGAATGAACAATACACCAGCTTAGATATGGGCGCATCAGCTTAATGCTGCCTGCTCATTAATAAATAATAATAATAATAAACATTTTTCTCATTACATTAGAACGCATTTGCTTGAGTTCCCAGTTCCCACCTTTACAAAACTGAGTTCTACATACCTAACCTAACAGCCTTATAATTCCTGCTATCGTTATAAGTACATATTTACTTATCACTCTACTTTTTTTTAAAATTTAAAACATTATCACATAAACGAATAACGAATAAGAAGAGTACCTCGTCACCATGTCCTTAGATTTCACTTTTATAGAGCTAAAAAACTATCAGTCGTCTGCCCTACCGCCACTTGGCAAATTGTAAAAGCTTACGGATCTCCCTCGGGACCTGGGCCTCAAGGGTCTCTCTTCAAATTACTGTAATAAGAGCGGATACAGCTTTTTGTGTCGCATCCTATGACACTGTTATCTGTGGCACAAGTGTATGGGTATTTGAAATGTGGACTTTCATGTGAGAAATATTTCATAACACGAAGAAAGACACGGACAAGACAAGCTTACTGGATATGGATTTGAATAAACATGGAATAAGGAACTGGAAAAATAATAAACTAAAGAATTGGCTTAGGCCTTGATAACTAACTGGACATGAAAAAATATGAAAGAAGACATGGCTGTATGGTCTTTGACCCTTGTCTGTTCTTTTAGAACGAATTGAACAACTCTGAACTACATTTCAATAAATCATTTCGAAAACCACTAGGTACCTAATTTTTTCCTGAATATATTTTTTTGGATTATTTATAAAAAAATAAAAATAAAATTCTTTTGTTCAGAATTTGTTAATACTGAAATTTTGAATAATGAATAAGAAATTTATAAACTGACTCGAAAAAAAATCGGCGAACACGAGTTAAGAATTTTGTCACTTGATACGAAATTTTCGGATCTACATTTCAATAGGTCATTTCGAAAACCACATACTTACCTAATTTTTTCCTGAATATTTTTTTTTTTGCATGATTTCAGTAAATATTAACATTTTCTGAACAAAATGAATAATTTTCTATGTGCAGATAACAAATCGGCGAACACGAGTTAAGAATTTTGTCAATAACCAATGACCAATCAAGAATAAATCAAATTTTCGACATGTTTTTGTTAGGCCAGATTGTATGGAATCCGGACTCTATAAATACCTAATCAGTGGATGGGAGCTAACCATACACAAGAACACAACAACTTGCAAATCCTCGTCTAATATTTACAACAATTACTTAACCATTTGATAACACTGCAAATTCTGCATCAAGTACATTGCTAACAAGACACAAATACAAATGACCCGTGTCACCAGACACCAATCTATCATAATTTAAAAGCAAGGGGTGGTTTGCGCGAGCGCACAAAGGGTTAATTCAGGGGAGTAATTTTATTGCGAGCGCCGAAGGGTTAAGAGAGGTGAACACTAAATCGTGTTTTATGCTTTTTAATTTGTTTTACGGAAAAGGTTCTACCCTCTAGAAAACAACCCTTTAATTTGATAGGTTTTGGAGTAACAGCAATTTTCGGAATTTCCGAAAGGACTGGTCTATTATTCCTTTACGTATAGGTTCAATGACTATATTAAGCTCTGACGGGGCGGGAAGGAATAACTTTTGTTATACAAATTGTTGAATTTCACAAATTAACAAAAAAGAATTGTGTTCTCCATACTTTTTGAAATTGAAAACGTTTAATGAGCACTGTAAACACCAGAATATAGAACACAATACAAAAGTATACAAGATTAATACATGCCGCACAAAACATCCGGTGCGGTACAGTGCCAGAAAGGGTACACCAGCTCAGCATACTGCTGAGGTAAGCCACAGCGCTGATTTTCAGCTGGCCCCTTAGTGACCCGTGCAGTCACTGAGGGGCCAGCTGAAAATCAGAAGAAAGCCACAGTGTGTGCGTGTTGTGTTGTATAAATGTATTTTTAACGATATTACGCTCTCCATTGGCAAACAAAAATATTTTTTCTTTTGCAAACTTGATCAGAGCATAAAACTACGCGTCTACTTCCGTTCCCTACATCGGGAAAATCCGGGCCGGACGTCAGCATTTTGACCAAGCATTTGACACTGATGTAATGGACGCAAGCCTTAAGTCGTTTTGTAAGCCATTCTGAAAAACCCTTTCGGATCTAACACCATCCTTGCTACATCCTATAAAGGCTTTCCAACCACCACAACCGTTCTACGTTCTAAAAACGTCAGTTATCCACTTTTATACTGTCAATTAAAGTTCTTAGTTTAAAAATATTACTTACCCTCATCTTTTAATGAACCTTAAGGAGCACCTCCAGGGTAAGTGCACCTGGGGCAGCCAGCCCTTAGTCTATTAATATGTAAACGCTTTAAACAGAGCTTAATGTGCTCCTTCCATTAGGAGATGCACTAAATTATAAACTCCTTTGGATCTATGGACGCCTGGTACCTACCAGTGACACTTTTGATATAATTTGTGTTAAACTGCTAAAGGATCGTTTGAAACATCTGGGGCGATAAAAATGGGATAATTAGTTTGGTGACGGGAGGAACTCTCCATTAAGTCTGATGTAACAGCTTCTGAACGAAGAATCATTTCCTTAGCACATTAAGACAATGTATTTGTGATGTGATAAAGATGTCTCATCCACTATAATGGAATTACATGCTAAGTTATCTTATCTTATCTTATGATCCCCTATCATTCCCCTATGGGAATGACCCAGCGGCACTTCGTCCCTTGAGGATCTTTTGTGCTTACCCCATTTTACACACTGGTTTTACATCTCAGTGTGCAGGTTTCCTCACGATCTTTTCCTTCATCGTTAGAGCAGTCGGTAAATGTACGTAAGTCTTCGAAAAATACGAAAAACTCATTAGTACATGGCACTGCACGGTTTCGAATACGGACCTCCCGCACAGGAGTCCGGTGCCCTAGCCACTGTGTCACCGACGCTCTAACCCGACTTAAGGTTCCAGATGTGGTAATGGCTCCATGATCCTATACATTTGAGTTCAAAGTCGCAATACCTATGTTAATGTCACTACCATTCCAGTAATTCCATCTGACATCAAATATACTACAATGTCTTGGAAGCTCCTGGTTCAATTTTTATTAGACATAGGTATGGGTAAGAAGACTCTCGACAAATTAGTCTTTTTGGCAGAAAGACAAACAGACCTTATAAGACCTCTCTTTTAGTCGAGGGATGAGAAGCCCGTAGTCTAGTTGCGAGCACGGTCCGAAAGTGATCGTGCAGGTTAAGCGACGTTGACGCGGTCAGGACCCGGATAGGTGACCGCTAGTGGCATGTTTCATCTGAGCTCCTCCGTGCCTCGGAGAGCACGTTAATCAGTCGGTCCCGGTTGTTGTCGTTCGACAGCAGTCGTTGCCATGTCAGAAGCCTGCGGGGCGGTCTGAACAAATCTGACAAGCAAGTTAGTCGAGGGTTAAAGAAACAGTGAGATATTTTAGTAGGTAATCTTCTATGAATCCAGAAAATAAATTCTCAAAACACAAACGATAAAACACTTTTTTTGTATCTTCCACCAAATGAACGAAACTAACGTTAAACGTTAAAACTTACGTGTTTATAAATAGTTATATTTATAAACACGTAAGTTTTCAAATTCAATTATAAACCGCCATATTTCAAGGAGGTCTCTGTCCAAACCGCAGCGTGAAAAAACAGCAGCTTACTCGGAAATATTGTATACAAACTGCTTCTATTTTCGTGCATCATGAATTGAATTTTTTATGGGACGCGCGTGGGCAAGTGTCATTTGTTTTCATTATACGCCGCCCTTAGGAAAGAAGTTTGTAATGCGCAAAGTGTATGAAAATAATGTAGAACCATCGCCGTCTGTGTTGATACCAAGGAAGTTGTAATACTACTATGTTCGTTTACCACATTGTAATGAACATTTCACATTAAACTATAACCTGCACACTAGGCGTTGCCTGTGTCGTGGAGATTACATAAGTACCCACATTGACCACTTTACAAGCTATGTTTCAATCAAATAATCAGATTCCAGAATTACAACTTAAAATTACAATTTAAAAAGTTACAAGTTAAAACTAATGATGTTTATTTTATATTTAACATGCAACATTAAAGGAAATAGGAAGTATGGGATGATATGACTATTACTTTATAAAATATATTAAAATATACAGTTATATAATCCTTATGTCTACCGTACACACTGTTATTACAATAAGTTTATCCTGTATTTCCCTAAGCAAAGTGGATTATATCCTTTTTTAGTGAAATAAATGTCTAAAACCGTAAAAACCGTAAACCATATATATATTTTTTAAAGTCTGTAGACTGTCTCACTGCTGGGCAAAGGCCTCCCCTTCTCCTTTCCATTTTTCCCTATCCTCGGCGTCCTTATACCATCCTTTTTACATTTATATATTTAGGTATTTAATATATATTTATAATTTTAAAGTAATTATGTACCTATACATACAAATATATGCATAAATTAAAAAAGTACGTATGTAACTGTCTTGTTTGAGACTTTTGTTACCAAAAATCGAGTTCGAATCGAGAATTTAGCACATTGAAGCATACTTAAAATGTTAATTGTAATTTGAAAACAGAATAGGTGTCCCTTTCTGTCGAATGACAGCAGCCGAGTAAGAAAGTTTAACGTGCTCTCCAAAGCACGGAGGGAATAAGATGAAAATGTGGCGATCACCCATCATTGTTGCACTTAACGATGTCTAAATTCCACTATCACTTTCTAATCATGACAGGCCTACAGGCGCCTTGAACAATTCTGATAAATCTGATAATATATTTACCACTAACCACTCGACAAGAAAGAAAGAACACTTGCGTAAGTGCAGTAATGATACTGTTTGTAAGTGCTATACACCCCCTGTATAATAGGTGCTCTTAGCTCGAAGTGGCACACCCTTACGTTAGATCCCACTTGACGTTTGGAGTACTCTACAATTTTTTAAATCTACTCTCTAAAACAGCAATTGTTTTTAAAAGTTTTAGTGAAGTTGCCTCGAAAATTTTTCTAAGAATAATCCATTTCTGCACTAGAGATTCTCAGAATTACTTGCCAGAATAAGTAAATTTTTTTGAAAATCTTTCTCTAACTATTTTAAAATATGATTAGACTTAAATAATATACTGTTTCACAGGTTTTTACTGTATTTTATTAATTACGACCGGTTTCGTTTACACATCTTCAGGTATTTGTTTATAATAATTTTCTTAACTACATGTGGGTAGATACGAGACAACTTTGCGTTTTGTTTTTGCAATTACTAACAAAATGTCAAGTTACGTTCCAAAACACCTCAATTATATTGTATATCAACAACCGCAAGTATTAACTATTTTAAAACAGAAAGGTTCCCCTGTTTGAAGGTGGTACAGTAGACCACAGGTCAACCTATCCAAAACGTCAAAATATAAGAATCTGAAATGTATCGTATTGCGCAGTCATAAGGTTGAGATTTAATCAAAGGGTTTTGACAGATGGAATATTATAGCTGGTATATGACACCACCCTTGTACTTATGTATTCCTGCTGCAGAGCAATTCTGTATTCCGGTTTGAAGAGTAACAGAGCCAGTGTAATAACGGTAAAGACAGTCCATTTAAGCCCTAAAGGTTAACATTGAAAATCCTCTAATAACATTATAGTGAGGCGAGTTACCTATGGGTGACGGCGATCCTTACCATAAGGCGGCCCGCGTGCTCTCCTTATTAAAAAATATTCAAATTAATTACAATGTTGAAGAGAAATCGGCTAAAAATAACACTAATACTCGCTCTTAGCGATAAATACATATAATAAAAATTAAATAAATAACATACATATTTCCTAATACCGAGCCTAAGGTTAGCACCCACACTAGGTAATCCTGTGTCGTGGGCGCTGTGGTGGGGTGTGTGTGTTGTGGTTTGTACTTGAATGTACTGTAAGTAATGTGATTTGGCGAAGTAGAATTGTGTGAGTAATATTGGTGTTTCTATTTGAAAAACTAAAAGATTTGAAAAATAATAAACAGATAAAGCTATGAGAATTAAAAAACTAAAAAGTAAATAAAGTGGGTATGTCGCTAAAAACACCTACCCCATACCCAACCTGTCAAACAAGATGTACAATAACAAAGAGGTCTGGAATGACAAATATAATATAAGTACTGGACATGTATACATATTTGAGCCGTTTGGGGTTGAAACATTGGGACCCTGGGGCCCGGGAGCGCACCGCGTTTTCAAGGACCTCGCAAAGCGCCTGGTCGACGCGTCAAAAGACCCAAGATCTTGCTCCTATTTGGCCCAGCGGATTAGCTTAGCTATCCAACGGAGCAACGCAGCCAGTCTCTTGGGTACACTGCCGGATGTGAGGGACTTAACCCAATTTTTTTATCTTTAGCTTTCTTAGCCTTAGTTTAGTTTTAGCTTTAATAAAGTTATAATACAATAATTAATTATGAAAAAGAAAATACAATTTCAGTATACAATTAATACACACGTATATTATTTTCACAGATTCAATTAAATTATAATTATATTTGACTACAAGTAACTAAGTAGGTTGTACTTACTATGTTGACAACTTAGGTTGTCATACATAGTAAGTACAGACTGTTTTCTATCTTTTGTTTGTTGTTTTCTATTTGTGCACTAAAGTGTATTTTACTTATACTTACTTTACTTTACTAATTTTCCACTACTGTGTAAGAGAGTCCCAAGTTATCGAAATGTTTCATAGATAAAGTAATTTATTAACGTTAGAATAACTTATAGAATAACTTAACGACTCCACTTCACCAAGGTTTACTTATTACAAAAACCATAATATCATAGATCGTAAACTCACAAAATAAAGATTTACTGGTGTTGGATTGTGACGCCAGGTTAAGGGTGTACACAAACTAACTGCATTTCGACTGCAAGCCAGCTGCAATATTACACTTTGGATGCAGTCTCTGCACTGTGCAGTTCTATCTATGCAGTCGGTCCCGGTTGTTGTCGTTTGACAGCAGTCGTTAAGCCATGTCAGAGGCCTACGGGCAGCCTGAACAACTATGACAATAAGTTGGGCCACTAACTATACCATAAACAAACAAACAAACTTGAAACTTTACTTTACAAAGCCCCAGTGTGTGTAACCTGACCTTAACGTAACTATAAAGTACAGTCGGAGGCGCAGGCTGGCGCCTACCGCCCGCGGGGCTCGAACCCGGGCCGCGGGAGGCGGCGTAATGGTATCAAACGAACATGCAGCTATCTGATCCACTGGGTACGGACATAGCTGGAGATTTGTAATCGTGATGATTAGGCCGTTTGGAATGTTCCGAGCATAGATATTGAAATTCATCCTTAGATTGCTCGCTAGAGAAGTTTTTTAGTGAAACCGCTTCTGCAAGTTGGCGCACGTGATGTGAGCATTTTCCCATACATTAGTCGGGGATTGAAATGTCAAATGTATACGTACGAACTATATGTGCATTTGCCCAAACCCTGGCTACTGTCAGTGTTCACATCATCATTCTATAGGAGAGGGCGCACGCAGGACCACGCATTTAATGAGATCCTTTGTCGTGCCCTGGTTTCGGCCAATATCCCCTGCGTGCTGAAGCCTCCTGGCTTGAGCCGTACTGATGGTAAGAGACCTTACGGTTTAACGTTGTTGCTTTGGGAGAAAGGCAGATCCCTTTTATGGGACGCCACGTTCGCGGCTTCCCATCAAGGCCACGCCGTCCGGACAGACCCACCACCACCCATGGTTTTACCAACCTTGCGGTTACGGATGAAATGTTTTTCCTTTTGAAACTTCAGAAAAAATCGACTTCCCATAAAAATGGTGATTTTGAATTGTCGGTTCGTAGGAAAATTTGATAAAAAATATTTAAAAGGCTTACAAAATATTAATTATGATCTCTTAACAAGTTCTTTCACTTCTGAGATGAAATGTGTGGCTTATGAATAATATATGAAAGTGATTTGACTCTCTGAAGTCATCTTGGGGTAGTATACCATCACTCTCTGAAGTCATCTTGGGGTAGTATACCACCACTCTCTGAAGTCATCTTGGGGTAGTATACCACCACTCTCTGAAGTCATCTTGGGGTAGTATACCACCACTCTCTGAAGTCATCTTGGGGTGGTATACCACCACTCTCTGAAGTCATCTTGGGGTAGTTTACCACCACTCTCTGAAGTCATCTTCGGGTAGTATACCACCACTCTCTGAAGTCATCTTGGGGTAGTATACCACCACTCTCTGAAGTCATCTTGGGGTAGTTTACCTACTTCTGCCGCAATGCATTGCTATATTTCAGTTTGAACGGTAAGAAAGCCAGTGTAACTACCGGCACATGAGGCACTCCATTCCATGTAAGTCCAAGGTTAGCAGCGCTTCGAAAAATTAATGCGCTCTAATATTATAGCGTATTAAGCAATCATATATGGTAAAATAATGTCAAATATGTCAAGGGGTGAGATGTCTATGGGCGATGGTGACCACTTACCATCAGCTGGCAGGTTTGCTCGTCTGCTCTCCTTCTACAATATAATAGTAGGTAATGATTAATGACTGTGAAATCGTTTGATAGATAGATTGATAGAAACACTTTATGTACACAAATACAGGAAAAGTAAAAACTACAGGAATAATAGCACGATATGTACAAAGGCGGCCTTATCGCTTAAAGAGATCTCTTCCAGGCAACCTCTGATGTTAATTGGACATTAAAGAGATTAGCGACAGTGTAGTGTGAAGATATGAAAAAGGTTACTATTACTTAATACACAGTAAATATAGTAAAATAAAAGTAATATGATATACATAAATAATTATGTAGGTATACTAAAATAGTTAAATGCATAGATATACATAATATAAATAAATATATAATAAATAAACACATATAATAGATAATAAACAATACATAGGTAAATATACATAATAATGAAAATAAAATGCACAACTACAACGACAAATAATGATGAGTGAGACCCGCTTTAAACGAAGCCAGGGATTCCGAATGCCGAGTTCGACGAGGAAGTGAGTTCCATCGTTTTGTCTCCATGCTAAAACCAACGAATTATTATTGCGTCTTTGTCTAAGAACTCCACTTTTTTGTTTCATAAATTATTACTGATTTACTTTGAACAATACCCGCCAGTGAAATATTATCATAAGCTCATAATTTACCCATAATATTGTCACAATCTATCAAAAATGTCTTTTCAAAAAGTCACCTCACAAAAGCATAATGAATATTCATAATACTAATAAAGTAGAAACAGTATACTACGCCCACCACTTGCAATGAAAGTTGAGGCGATCCGAAGTGGACATGACAGACGGCATGACACAGCAGCGACCGGAGTTCGCTACCGACATAGGTCATGGAGGAAACAAGTCCGTCTCGAATGGAGTAAGCATCTCGTAAATATGATGCAGTACAGAAGAACCAGTGTCCGGCTTTTTAACGGGTCATTACTGTACTGATTGAAAGGCAAATCCGGAGGCACTGGAAGCCAATTCTCGCAGAGTTCGACATACAAAAGTCGAGTGCTACGAACGTCTTGTCACGCTCACATGTAATGTGAGCGAATGAGATAGGACTAATGTCGAATTTGACATTCCACCTGCGAGAATCGCCTTCCTGGACTCTAAAATTTACTTACCTAATGGTGTTTCCATTCTACGGGAACAATCTTCCCACTCCATCTAGTTTCTCTTTTTGTAGAATCCTTCAAAATCTCTGACATCCTTCTCAAGTTTTCGTGTCATCAAGTTCAGTGTACACTGTCGATCCTGATTTTAACACGAGTAGGATGGGAGATCACACTGATCACTGATCATGTAAAATAGTTATATAATTATGTAAATTTTCAATAAATAAATTTCACCTACTGCGTTCGACCGAAATGCCCGGGGCCGTCCCCGGCTTCCCTTGTCACTGACCCAGATTTTTAGTTTTAATTTGTGATGTGATGAGGTAGTGTTCCGACTCCATCCCGAGGCGGCGGGCGCTAATTGTGACCTCCGTGGTGTAGGACGGGTCAGTGTCTCAGACACAACTCATCAGGCTCTAGACACATACAAATGTAGTAAACCTGTGTCGTAATTTTGGATATTTTTCTGTGCTCATAATATTATGAGAGAGAATAGTGTCGCTGGGGTAGCTAAAATGTTACATGTTAATCGTCTATTTATTTTCGTAGGTTTATCAATCACGATTATAGTTATTTATTTATTTATTATGTATTTAACACTTTAATGCACGAAAATAGTACACGAGGCGAGCTTAATGCCATGCGACATTTTCTACCAGCTAACCATTGGGTCATACAGTTATTGTAAGGCAGGTACATATAAATTAAATAGAAGAGAATTACTAATTATTATTATTTACTATACTATAAAATATCTACTCATATAATATATATAAAAATATACCTACACGTATGCTACTACATAACAATTTTAAGTACATACATACGAATACTTACATATACACAGACACAAATACATATAAAAATACACATAGTTAAATCAGTACAGAGCCATAAGAATATTTTATGGTGGTACAGTTGATCCAAATCTGAGGGACTCTGCAATCGTTCATTGGTTGTCAGATTCTACGCTCATTCAATTTCAATTTATTTTATTTCCACATACACAAGTAGGTACAGGTAAGAGATAGGTATAAGAAGATGTAACCTTACTCAGGGAAAGATGCACTCACTCACCCTTATTTAATGTCTGGCTGTCTGACTCCCAACCAGGTTTCCCTGTGTGTGGGATATCAGGAATCCATCCATAGAGGAACGTGTCTCGCTCGATACATTTTAATTTACACTCAAACACTGCACTTGTATATTAAATTTTACTTTTAAATTACTTGTAAGTTGCACTACCACCGGAAACTAAAAAAATTGTTAATATTTTTTTTACTTATACTTACCTAGCTAACCTTCGAAATTTAAATAACCAATGAATCTAATAGACTTCTATGGGTTCCGTCCGATTCCGTTTCGAAATGGCTGCTGTGTGCTTCAAGGTCTCTATTGTAATTTAAGTAAGTAATTAAGTAAATTGGAAAGGAGTATCTCCATAGTAATACTTATAAGATAACTTGCAGTCCCACGCTTTAGACTTAGTAAAGTAAACAGATCGTTTATAGGTCACTTTGTACGATTTTATAATAAGATACCTGATACTGTAATAAATATGACAGAGAAAACATTTAAGACCCACATAAGACGGACCTTATATAAAAGGGTTATTATAAAATAAATGACTACTTAAATGATAAAGAGGCTTGGTCCTAAATTCAGCTCCAGCTCTGCACATTGTGTATATGATTGTGTTCATAATTATTGTAAGATATATTTATTTCAAAAGATGTGCTGCTGAAAGTTTCTTGCGCCGCTTCTTTCCTTTCAGCTATAGCACCTTACGAGCGGTGGTAGAGTAAAAAAAATGTCATTGTAAAAATGTACTATAAGGCACTTACAATAAAAACATTTTGATTGATTGATTGATAATTGCGATGTGTCATGTTTTTTTACATAAAAAGCAACATTTTAAGAACAATCCCTATCTGAACATATAAGAAAGTCATTAGGAGGTAGCGACCACATATAACTCGAATAGCGATGGCTATTCATTTAAATCCAACTTCAAATCTTCAAAAGACTAAAAAAATTAGCAAATAAATAATGTAGTCCTAGTCAGTCAGTAACAAAGTGGAAATAGGCAACAGAGCTATTATATAATATTAGTTCCTACTGGTGACTATGAATACTTTGTCATCTTACCGCACAAACAAACTTATTCATATTATTATGAGCACACGAACAAAGTGGTCACCCTTAATAGAGACTCTAAGGAATTATGTCAGTGGACAAATACTTAGTTAATTCTTTTTAGAAGTTTAACTTGAAAATACTAGACTTGATACCGTTGAGTCAATGGAACACTTGCTGTGCGAATGAGACTCGCTGGCTGGAGGGCATACAAAGTGTAGTATCTAATTGCATACAAAATGTATGAAAGCGACGGGTGTGAAATAGACAGAGGCTGACGTTGCGTTGGCAGCGCGCTACCGGCGCGCCTCTTGTATCTGTTTTGCGCCTTATACCTTCCACTTTATGCATTCACTCCTAGAACACCTAGATAAATACAAACGTAAGTATTTGTTGGTTATTATTTCAGAAAGATAAACTGACCATCTAACCATTTTGCTGAAAAAATCACTATAAAATCGTTAATTCGAAACAAAATTATCCCTCAAACGATTTTATTCTGTTCTCTTTATTCAATTACTCACTTTAAAATTAAAACGGCTGAAACGTATGAATTATTCACAAACCTAGTTAAGCGTGAAATGCAATTAATCAATTCGCAATACTTAGAACTAATTGAATAGATAGCAAGTTAATGTTAAGTCGTCCGTTTTCAGTCGTTGAGTTTAATTGTTAACTCGTTTTTTTGTATGAATAGATGTTACGGAGCTTCGACTCCGACTCCGAAAGGTCGGAACTTCCGATTGATTTTACACCTCCGACTCCGACTTTGGCTCCGATAATTTTGAATCGGAGGTTATACCGAAGATTTGTGAGCAAACATATTCAAATATCAATATTTTATTCAATAGTGTAGGACTACATAAAGGAATATGTTTAATTGCCGCAAACGTCTTCATAAAAATATTGGCCAGTTCAGCTATAAAAAACGGTTTAAAATTTAAACTTATTCTGAACATCTATCTTCTACCTCCGACTCCGGTTCAGAATCCGGTTCCGACTCCGATTAATCAAATTTAAAACCTTCGGTTTCGACTCCGGTTCCGGTAAAACCACCTCCGTAACATCCCTAATACATTCATACAAAAAACATTGATAGCTTAGCCTATAAGGCCTAATATTTCAAACAACTTTGTTTTATTTTATACGCTTTGCTATGGAAAAATAACTACTACTTTAGGCACATATAGTTTTTATAATGACTTTGACGGAATTCTAAGTGAGTTGAAAAGATATATTGTTATAAAGTATATTAAAATAAACGTGTTCAGTTTTAAAAATATGATCACGTGCATCCGAATTCTTCAGCCACCAACTCTGGCCGACAAAGGAGACTTTAGACCAAAGAAATTACCAATTCCTGCACTGTACCGACACGACATACCGTCATAACACAACGTTTCAAACGCTACTCGTATAGTAAATTACTCCGGAAGCCCATAACACGGCACACTCGATATAAATCATCCACTTAACACTTTTCCACTCAAAAACGCCGCGACAATAATATCGTCTAAATATACCGGGAACGCATAAAAAGTAAATAAATAAGTTTATTTCAGAGTGCGATGAGAAACTATGCGCCGCCGTGTGAGATACGGCCGTGTCTCACTCGAGGACGGCGCCCGTCCATCATACATATAACCGTCTCTGTCTTTCACTTAGCGATTGCTATATACTGTCTCTTGCTAGTAAGCCATGCGTGAATCCAAGCTTCGAACAATAACGTCGATTTCTGAAACTATTTTCGAAATTCGAACCTTATATTTTTAAAAGAGAGTTAGGTTTCTTTATGAAAACAAAAGACTTTTTTAAATTTAGAACGTCACCGTGCCTTTGATAAAAGTCGACGACAGCGCGATAGTGGCCAGTTATTTTTACCTTTATAATTCGCCTGTCTTTTTTCGTCGATATTGAAAAATGTCGTCGGATGCGTCACGGTCGTCCTGTTTTTTTTTTATTTTGCACCGAATGACACAGAAATGCTTTTTGGCCGTCATCCGTTATCGGAAACAGTAAAAAGGTTTTGCGAATTGTTTTTTCATGCGATACGTTTGTATTCAAAAAATTTAATGTTATTAATATAGGCAGCTACTTGTGTCTGGTAACAAATTATGCTGCTTAAAAGCACTTTGTTTATTAATCTTTTAATGATAGTGATGGATCTAATAAGCTCCATCTAATTCATTTAGGTTTAAATTCTAACATCAGTAGTGTCACTGACTGTATCGCTACGAGTCTTAGCAAATAAGGCTCGATGAAAATGGAAATGCACTCTTCGCTTCATGATTTTACAAAGTCGAAGTCATATTATTATTCCAAGTACCTTAAAGTACCTAAACGGAGAGCGTTGGTGGTACAGTGGCTAGGGCACCGGACTCCCATGCCGGAGTTCGAAACCATGCTGTGCCATGTACCAATGAGTTCTTCGTATTTTTCAAAGACTTACGTAAACGTATCGACTGCTCTAACGGTGAAGGAAAACATCGTGAGTAAACCTGCACACTGAGATGACCAGTGTGTAAATGGGGTAGGCACAAAAGATCCTCCAGGGTCGAAGTGCCGCTGGGTTATTCCCGGTCCCCTATCATGAGATAAGAAGTACCTTAAAGTACATTATTATCACAAGTACCTATCCATTACAAATCATCATCACTAGTATGCATAGAAGCAAAATTTGAATTAATTTCGTATTTGACTTGTTTTAACTTTGAGAAGAAGTTGCGAAATCTTAACCAGCTAAGGGAGTCATAATAGCTCAACAAGTATCATCATTTTGGAACCTCTTTTTCTTCACCTCTTTTTCCTCATCTCTTTTTCTTCATCGACAAAGTGGAGGTCCACACGAAAAAGTTAAATTAGCATTTTAGGAAGAAAACGAACCCAAGAATGAAAATCAGTCGCCAAGGATAAAACTAATCTTTAATACACTAAAATTACACTAATACTAGCTATAAGCACGACAAAATCACGCTTTGCACTAAAAACGTTGATTTGTAAATATGTCTAATGATATATCTTATGATAGAGGGCCGGGAATGACCCCAGCGGCACTTCGACCCTTGAGGATCTTTTGTGCCTACCCCATTTTACACACTGGTCATCTCAGTGTGCAGGTTTCCTTACGATGTTTTCCTTCACCGTTAGAGCAGTCGATAAGTGTACGTAAGTCTTTGAAAAACACGAAAAACTCATTGGTACATGGCACTGCGTGGTTTCGAACCCGGACCTCCCGCATGGGAGTCCGGTGTCCTAGCCACTGCCACCGACGCTCACAAATGGTACCTACCTTTTTCTACCAGAATTACTTCACCAAAGTTGTGTGGAAGAGATCGCTTTTAGCTATAAGACCGCATAGATTGTATTAAGCGTTTCGTAAGCATTGTATCACACTAATTTTGTGCAATAGAGTGTATGTTCATTCGTATATTTCATAATACTGTGCCGCACATTATCTTCTGTTCATAGTATCTCTAAAGCCACTCAGTCGTACAAGTATGATCCGTCCTAATGTCCATTGTGCTCCTACATACATAATACACTTTTTGTATGGAAAACCAAACAGTATTCTTGAATAACAATGCGTAGTAATTTCGTGAAAGCGGAGCCGTTTTTAGTAAAAATTCAATATTTTCCGGGCGGGTGCGTGTGGGGCGCGGCATCAGTATTAGTGATGCGGTTTAAACAAAGCCTCGGTGGCCAAAGAGCGTCGGTGGCACAGTGGCTAGGACAAATAAACATTTAAGAAACAGTTATATACATTGCCCATGGAAGAAAGAAAGAAAGAATTTATGTCCCAGAGCGCATCATAATTTCAAATAAATATAAGATAAAAATAAATAGACTAAAGTAATAAGATTGAAATAATTTGAGCAGGAAGTACCTAAAGGCTAGTACTTAGTACTTAATGCTACAATGACGGTCGGCACTGAGGATATTGGCGCTTGGGTCTATTTCAAAACTCCTACGTTCCTAAAACATCTTGTACTTACTGGTGGCTAGGACACCGGACTCCCATGCGGGAGGTCCGGGTTCGAAACCGTGCAGTGCCATGTACCAATAAGTTTTTCGTATTTTTCAAAGACTTACGTACATTTACCGACTGTTCTAACGGTGAAGGAAAACATCGTGAGGAAACCTGCACACTGGTCACCTTACCGGTGTGTTAAATGGGGTAGGCACAAAAGATACTCCAGGGTCGAAGTGCCGCCGGGGTTATTCCTGGCCCCTATCATAAGATAAGATAAACAAAGCCTAGTTCTAATCACGCTTTTGATCAATCATCTATAAGTGGATAAGTGTTAGTTAGATGGAACGGTGTAGTAATTTAGAGGTTTACCCGAGTTTTCGGGTAATTTAATTATGTTTTACTTACCTAAATACGTTAGAAAAAGTTTGAAAATATTTTCCGGGAGCAGGCTTTGAACCTGCGCCCGTGCCAATCCGGGGCAATGCTTCTTCAACCTTTTTCTAAGCATCGTTTGAAGCTTAATAAATAAAATGACTCATCACACTCTCGTCTAATGTCTCTTTTGAGATCTGTAATGAACTTGTGTTACAATAAAGACATAATTTAATTAATTCAGACCGAGCATCTCATTATTTCTTACCTATCTTATATAATCTCTCTAAAAGTTCCGATTCAGTCCAGCCTTCACAAAAGTCACCTATGACTCAAAATAAATATTTTATTTTCACTTTCATTGTCTGTCATTCTAGAACTCTATTTCCTACAGTTACATTAATTTACCACAACTTTTCCACGCTGCCTGGAACTGCTTACTCTCCCGCTCCGCTTACCGCTCTGCTTACCGCTGGCACTGCCGCCACACACGTCAGTTCAAATTAGACGCTCGAACGAACACAGTGTTCGGATGAATTATTAAATATCAAACCGGATCACTGCACGGTGTTTTGTTATCTTAGTTATTTATTTGTATTATTTAGTTATGTAATGTTTTGTTACAATATATTTGTACTAGCCGTACAGACTTGATGTTAATACAGTAGTTGGAGTATTTTCGGATCTTTGAAGTTTAATCGAACGCTATATGAAGGGATCGTAGCCGTAGCTATGATCCGAAAGTGATCGTGTACTTCAAGCAATGTTGGTCGCGGTAGAACTAGGATGGGTGACCGCTGTAAGCACATTGTCATCTGTGCCTCGGAGACAGTCGTTAGAAATAGAAATAGAAAATCCTTTATTAATAGACCATATAGGTACATATGACAAAAATTATGTAAGAAATATCACAAGATGAGTAAGATTCTAACATGACCAAATATTCCATTCTAACAAGTGATAACATATGATATGATCTATTCAAAGGGCCAAGTTCAGCTGAGTGTCGCCATGTTAGGCCATGTCGGAGGCCTTCAGGCGGCCTGAACAACTCTAACAATAGGTTTTGCCACTAACCACTTGACAAAAAAGAAAGAATTGAACATAATGATAGAAGGCTGATCAAAAATATTAGCTGGTCCATATACATACAGGGTGCAATTTTATTACTAGCAAATAATCACATCTTAACTTTAAAAAGTCACTATTAGTAGGTATTACTTTTTTTTGTGCATTCAAATTTATTGTGGGTATGTGCTGGTCATTTGTACCATTTACATACTAAAGAAAAATAAATCCCATTATTTTGTGCCTTTGTGGCATAAACTCATCCATGTCATTATGTATGAAACGAGTTTCATACATACTTCTAATTTCAGTATTAGAATAACAATAATTCATTCATTTGTAGAATTTTCAAACAAACAATTTTGTCGTTTTTCTCGAAAATTTAATAATTAAAAAAAATCTTTTTTGCTCTATTGTTATTGTTATAAGTTTATAACCTTTAGATGACACCCTAGAAATATTTGCTGCTAATAAAATAAGACCTTATATAGGTATTTTGATTTTTTTATATATCTTTATTGTCTATGTAGAAGATTTCAGTCGATGTAGAAGATCAGAGTTAATTTTTCAAGTTCTTAAATAATCCGAGGAAATAGAAACTATACCAACTATTTAGAAACACCTTAAGATCCTAAAGAAATAAGAAAGAATTAATTGGTCTGAAGTTACCAACATCACGATTTAAGTATTACCTGAACTAAAGAGTAAATACGAGTACCAGTTAGACATAAACATAGACATAGACATCATTTATTTATAACATTCGTTACAAGTTTTTTTTTCAATTTTATATATTTGTTAGGTAAACACAACAAATTACAACCAGAGAAATTACATAAAAATCAATATAAAGTTATGAGCTAGGTCGTAACCCTTAACGTGTGAACACAGCATGGTTAGGAAGTAGAAAATTGGTTGTTGTACAACATTGAGTTGGGAAAGCAAAAAATACTAGTGAATGTAATGATTACAAAATACATATTGAAAAATAATAATAATAAAGTAATGACTATAAAGTAGGTGCGTGGATAGCTCACTTGAGGACATCCTCAACCCGTCTTTTAAAAACTAATGGCCTAGGATCGAATAAGTCTAACGATGTCAAATTACATGTCATGTCATACTCTAGTAGGCTGTCCCACTGCTGGCCAAATAATTCAATTAAATCAATTAAATATGGGATAATAATTAAACAATTCCATTCAATTTGGTTACGACCTAGCTCATAACTTTATACCTATTGATTTTTCTGTAATTTCTCTGGTTGTAATCTGTTGTGTGTACCTCATAAATAAATAATAATAAATAAATTCGCTTTAATAGCGTAATATAATAGCATGGAAACAGCACTGAATTGTTTCATCCAGATAGCATTAATACGAGTGTCTAGACACCTTAATGTATTCCAGTACTTGTAATACAATAACTGAGCACTAAATCGGCGCCGCATCCTAGATTTCAGATCGAAACCTAGATTTTAAATGCGAGAGTCATTTCTGTTCCACTAAAATTGAATACGAAGAGCGTCGGTGGCCTGGTGGCTGCAACGCCGGGCTCCCATGCGGCAGATCCAGGTTCGAAACCATGCAATGCTGAATGTGATGTACCAATGAGTTTTTCGGATTTTTTCGAAGACTTACGTACATTTACCGACTGCTTTAACGGTGAAGGAAAACATCATGAGGAAACCTGCATGAAATCCACCAATCACCATTGGGCCCGCTCGGTGGATCATGGCCCGTACCTCCTTGTGCAAGGGGAGGCCTGTGCCCCAACAGTCGGGACATTAATAGGCTGATGGTGATAATTGTATACAAATCCTAGGTTTATATTGGCGACCACTTAGCATAGGTTATAGGGTTATGTCAGTATATATAATATATACGAGTATAGTACTCTGGTTATAGGAAAGGAATTTCTAAGTTCTAGTACCTAAGTTATAGGTGAAAAACTTAAGGAAGGGAACTCTTGAATGTACAGTGATAATGTGTTCATTTAAACATTCGTTATTTGTTCGTTATTTAAAATTGACTGTTTCGCTAATATTTATGTGACGTTGTGTTTATATTGGTGTCTGCTTAAATCCGTTGTGACGTATAAACATTTTGGGAGCTCCCACACTCAGTGCCAACTGCACTGCATCCTGTGACCTCATCCGCCATCTCATCAGACGCAAGGAGAGGAGTCGACAACAAGATCAAAGGTAGTGCTTATATGGTCATCTGTGCATCTACCATAATCTATTCCGCATTTTGTTCGAAAAACCCCAAATACAGTCCACTATTCGAATTTTCCCCAAAACCCCAGCGACCTATTCGCTATTCGTAACTTTCACATCCAAAGACCTATCGACTTAAACAACAGAACACTGGATAGTATGCAAATCCAGACATTTTTCCGAAAAATTTGTTCGAAACGAATTGAATCGCGACTGAAGTCCAATGCGTGAATTTTGACAGTTGTGCCGACCAAAAAGTGTAACAGCTCAGGAGATCGATTCCACTAAATACAACGTAACTAAATACATAGAATCTAAACTGCATCGTTATGACGTGTTTCGTATGCTACTATCCACTAACGATCCAATTTCAGATCAGTTCCGTAAGAACAGTAACGTATTTGTGAATTCTAATAAAACGTTTAGTTTATACTGAATCGCAGTTGAACGGTAACAAAACGCTTCAACTGTCAAATATAACGATCGAACATAAGTTCCTCCCGAGGTACTTTTGCCCGATGGATAGTAAATCGAAAGGTGGCAGTGGTAGAGTTATGCGTCAGCAGAATGCGATTTGGTGTCCAAATAGAATTGGAACGAAAACTAAATTGAAATTGGATAGAAATAGAACTACAAACGTTGTAATTTAAGCGATTTTGGCCCCTGGGGTACTATTTTGATGTCATTACTACGCTAGTAGTATAATATGACTGTATATGTCTTTTACCAGACTTTTACTGGCTGCTCTATGGTGAAGGAAAATATGGAGAGGAAACCTCATGTCTGAGGAAAACACGTTTCTAAAACAGTAAAATCGGCACTGAACCCGCATGGTGGGACCACGGCCCGTACCCTCTTTTGAAAAGAAAGGCCTGTGCCCCAACAGTGGGGATAGCAAGGTTAATGACGATGCTTCAAATATCCCGAGGAAAAAGTGTTTGACACTGTAGGAACATATTCGCGTTAGGAATCGAACCTATAACAAGCAAACAGCAGGTGCAATGCATTACGAAGATACCAGGTCTTCAGCACCGCTATGTAAATAAGATAATGGAATAAAGAGCGACGCGCGCGCACGGTGAATAATTCAGAAAGCAAATTGTAATATTATACGGATTACGTTGAAATTTGTCGCGATCCCGCCGCGCGCATGCGATATGCGCGGCTTGGTGATCTTTGGAGTTTAGTACTGGCCTGGTATAAGATGTGTAGGATCTCTATGGTATAGGTAATGGAATCTGAGGATAAGACTGACATTTTACTGCTCTTATTTGCAATTTGCAATGCAATCTAGATGATGCAATGATTATAGATTGCTTGAAAAGTTACCTGCTTTGGCTTTAATTTGGTTTTGGTATCGATTCTTTCGAGATATTAGTGAGAGTATAGGTGTATCTAGGAGTCAAAATATAGAAATTTCCATCAAATAGGTATCAATCACGAAACATTCAAACAAAAAATTGCGTTAGATTCAGATTCATACTGAGAAATGCTGGCTTCAGTGTCTTATGTTTCTAAGTTGTTTCGTGAGAAGGGGATGTTTCAATTATCAGAATCAGTTTATCTAAGAATATTAATTCGTAAGTTTTACATGGTTGGATAATTTGACTTTTCCTCTTAATTTTTACACTAGTCTTCTTGGGAGCGTGCGAGTAAAATATTAATCACCAGAAATCTCTGAATTAAAAAAAAACACATTTTTAGTCCTTGATAGTAAATGGTTTTACAGCTCCTGTAACTGGTCCGATCAGTTGGGACATATGTACATTTGCCCTCATTATATCATCCATCCCAGTTCCTGGCATAGGAGGCCTGGATATTCAATCAGCTCCGCCAACTTTGACGCGGACCCCTATAGTGGCAAATCTTATCTTATGATAGGGGGCCGGGAATAACCCCAGCGGCACTTCGACTCTTGAGGATCTTTTGTGCCTACCCCTTTTTACACACTGGTTTCCTCACGATGTTTTCCTTCACTGTTAGAGCAGTCGGTAAATGTACGTAAGTAAGTACGTACAGCAGCAGACCATCAGATATGATTTCAATATGTTTACCTTTGACTACATAATTATTTTATCATTATTATAACTGTTTCGGTCATTGCTGTGTGTGAAATAAACGTATTACCTACTTACTTACTTACTCTTCGAAAATATACGAAAGCTCATTGGTCATGGCACAGCACGGTTTCGAACCTGGACCACCCGCATGGGAGTCGGGTGCCTAGCCACTGGTGGGAGTCTAGCAACTGTGCCACCGACGTTCTTCGGCAAGTCTTATGCTTTCGTAGACGGGCACGCCAGCAGCATACCTATGCTCTACCGTCTCGTCCACCGCCATACATCCCTTACACAAAGGAAAGACGTTATTAAAACACTAACAATGTTCCATTAACTAATAATGTATGAATTAACCTTGTATGTAAATATTTCCATGCTCATATCTCTATTGTAATTTGTATGCGGTTAGCGTTACCGTGGCGCCACCACTATGCCTTCCCGATGCCGTTCAAATTACAATAACTTTTACCCGTTAGGCGCACTGGTATCCAACACGTGGATTCACGGCCAAGTGTGAGTCGGGTATCGCTCCGGTTTCGTACTCGTAAGGTCTATTTGTAAGATTTGAGCAAAAAACGGACGGATGACAAAAGGAGGGCGTAGACAAACCACCTTTACGCAAAAAAATGAGCACACCGTGCTTTAAATGTGGCCCTCTGACACAGGTGTTGTCGCACTTAAAAGAGGGCCTCCACAAGTAGAAAAAAAAAATTGTACCTTTTTGTTACTGAATAAATCTTTTATTTTTTATTTTTTATTATTATTTATTAAATATAGAGCGAGGTTAAAGACAAAGACAAAGACAGATCGAAAATTTGAGGCATCCTTATAGAAATACCGTTCGGCTGGCTTCTATGCTGAAAGACCCCAAGAATTAGTTATAATAATTTTATCAGTTACAATTATACTATCTCACGCGCACATACTGACACGCCCTCCCTGACATCCACAAACATCCACAACACACATACACACAATATGTGTCACAGTGTTATTTATTTATTTTTAGCAGATTCTTACTATAAATTTATCTAAATACTTAACATATTTAATCTTTTTTATTTTTATATTGAATTTGTTTTTACCCACCAGTCTATCGTTCCCACTAACATCGTGGGATAATGGGTGAAATGAAAAACAGCGCTGCATACTTGGCACCCGATTATGTCAGCGTTTGCTGATTTTCCCCCCTTTTACCAAATATGCATAAATACTTACGTAGTAGATAAGTATCTGCATCTACATTACATTTTAATATTTTTTTCTATTCATTAAATAAATAAGATATGCCAAGAGAGTCTTTTTAACGCCCGACCGACCGTCGAAGGGGTGTTATAAATTTGACGCGTTTGTCTGTGACGTCATAATAACTCAAGAACGAATGATTTAGATCCGGTTTTCCATATCTGGAACCTTGAGGTCTTGATGATGACCAAGAAAAAGTAAGAGGATCTCCACAATGGTAAGTCGAGGGTGTCTTTAATTTTTATTTTTGGGTTACAACTATGAATTCGTTATCAATGAGGAACACTACTAAGAAAAAGATGTGTAGTATAGAGATCTGCGTAGAGGAGAGGCGCTCCATTTTCTCTGCCCACTGTACATCACTCTGTGCAGTGGGCGGAGTTGAACCAGTAAATAATCGATCAGTCCAAGAGCTATGGCCGCCTGGTATCTGTAATTGGTAGTTAATGGCCAATTATTCGCTTTAGTGTCTCTTATAGGGCCTTTTAAGTGGTTTAAGTGAGCAAGTAACTTACTAAGTGAACAGCTGACTCATACGGGCAACTTAGGACCCAGTATCAATTAGGCCTAAAAAGTTATAACTCGTACATTAAATTGAACCATCGAGTCAAATTGTAGAGTCCGTTCTCCTTGCGAATTTTGTAAAAGTCTTTTGGTAAGAAAGAACTTAAGTAAATACCTAGTAATCTAACTAGAGATCAATATATAGGGTCCTATTTTATTAGTGGCAAATATATCTAGGGTGTCATCTAAAGGTTATAAGCACTGATCGGAGTAGGTAGGGCTCTTTCGGGTCAATGTCCTCAAAGGTTATATTAAAATGGATATGATTTTGGGATCCCGTTTTAAGTTATCGAGCAAATGTTGTAAATTACTTTTATAAACCTCGCCCTTACTCGGCGGATTACAATTTTTTTTAAATTGTGAACTTATGAAGAAGTTAAAACACTACCATAGGTACACTAGCGCCATGAATCTTAAAAAAAATATTTCGCCACCAATCTTAAATGTGTATCAAAACAAATATAACGTTAAAAAACTAAAGAATATATTTATTCAATCTCCGGAAATCCCGGGATTATTGGGCATACTTATCCATATTATGACCGTATGTGGCAAGTACCAAAAACAGCCCTACCTACTTCGATCATAGGTTATAACAATAAAGATAGAAATTGAAAACGTGTATTTAGCGCTGTAAACACCAGAATATAGAACACAATACAGAAGTATACAAAGTTTAATACATGCAGCACAGAACATCCGGTGCGGTACAGTGCCAAAAAGGGTACACCAGATAGGGCAAATTTATTTTATTTTCGCAAAAAACGACAAAATGGCCACTTTTGACAGTTCCGCTTTTTGTTTAGTTTGTTTGAAAATTCTACAAATTAATGAATAATTGCTATTCTAATACTGAAATAAGAAGTATGAATGAAACTCGTTTCATTCATAACGACATGGATGAATTTATGCCACCAAGGCGCAAAATAATGGGGTTTATTTTTCCTTAGTATGGAAAATTTTCATACAAGTAACAGGGTTATTTTTTCGTGTAAAGTGGTACAAATGACCAGCACATACCCCCTCCAAATATTTGCTACTAATAAAAAAGGACCTTATATAGCTTTGTTTTAAAAGGTATTTTCTTTGCTTTTGGTCTGTCTTACTTATAAGTTTTTTTTGCCGTTTCGGGCGAAGCATAACTCTATAGGTTTAACACTAACCCGAAGTCATTTTGTACGAAAAACACAGACAATTCGCAAGTTAATCCAGGGTTAATTATTCGCACAAGTAGGCCTTATTAAACTTACGTTGAAACTGCTTAATCGATTTGTATAAAGATCGCTAAGGACTTTGACAAGCACATACTTAGGCCTCAGTATAGATCTTAAGATTGAGTTTAGGCTAAACTCTTCACCGGAAAAATAAGCTCTCGGTCCACGGAAAAAAAATGTTTAGCCTAGAGGTCTTTGATCTCAAATAAAAATAAATATTAATATTATTATCTAACCGTCTAATATTTCATCGAGCGGTGTTCACGGGGGCCTATTTTATAAAAAACCCGCCACCGAACAAACAAGTGCTTATAATAACAGGCTACGATTTCGATACCGTTTAGAGTAGCTTTTTTAGAGATCCACGGAAGATATGTAAAACTTTTCTTCCAAAAATATTTGAGATGTGACTGTAGAATAGAATAGAATAGAAAAAGACCTTTATTAATCGACCACTATAAGAGATCACCGAGTAAAACGGCATTCACACTAAAATTAAAAGAAATGCTGGTGCGGAGCGCATTTTATACGGTTGAAGAGTTCTTCAACTTCAGGTAGATCTGGTAGGTACTCGACTCGACACATTGCATGATTAAAAAATAACACTTAGTTTTTTTTTTTAAATTGAAATTTATTTTATTATGGTTAATTTAAATTCAATGTAAATAATAATGGTTATTTGACGTATAATTGAATATTATAAATAAAGACCGGAAACTGATTATGTGAATACATTTTTAAAATGATATGAGGCTATGATATGAGCTAAATAAAATCCTGAACAATTTATTTTAATGCCACATGAAATAATAAAATACAGACCGATAAAATAATAAATAGAGTAAGTTTGTCATGTAATAAATACAACTCACAATCCAATAATAATACTACCTATCTTCAATTAAATGTATTTGTGTCGTATCTTTGTCCTCTTGGACAGGTTTTGGCCAGCCATCGGTCATGGTCCAACAGAATACATAAGAACCAGCGCTGTAGACATTCTTGTCTGCAGCAATAAGCTGAGTTGAGGCCCTTTTCACAACAACAGCAGACCATCAGACATGATTTCAATATGTTTTGACTACATAATTATTTTATCATAATTATAACTATTACGGTCATTGCTGTGTGTTAAATAAACGTATTACTTACTTACAATAAATAAAAGTTTCTGATTTAATTAACCTAACGATTTCCTACCTTCCTAAAGATTGTAAGTACGGATTGTTTTCAATAAAAATATGCAACGGTAGATAATCATTAGAATCTTATATGTATTTCTTAATATTTCCTGACGTTATACGGGGCGTTTTGTTAAATGTGAGCAACATTACGTAGATATTTCCTTTTTTTTCAATAGCCTATAGACTGTCCCACTGCTGGGCAAAGGCCTCCCCTCCTCCTTTCCATTTTTCCCTATCCTCGGCGTCCTTTTTGGAAGTGGTCGGTATCGTCCTTCCACCTACGCACCTACCACATATTTACTTATGTTATTTATTATTTTTATGTGTATAATCAAGGGCTAAAACAGTTTTGATACGGAACCCTTAACCACACCATTTTATCGCTTAACATTTTTTTCAATCTTTGTTTAACGTTTGGCGCTGGTTTCCCGCCCCCTTTCGCCTCTTCATTATTACGATAATTTGTGTTTTATTCAATATCCGAGCGTGTCCTGTCCGCCCATATAGTATTTATAACAGTTAGTTGTCATAATAAAAGACATAAATTATAAAATAACCACAGAAATGTTTAATCTGTTACGTTATATTTACAGGCATTTCTATGAGTTATTGAGATTAACTTTAACTTTAGTTAAAGATCTACAATTATGTAAATTAGATAGGTTTTAACTTCATGGCGCAATGTCAAAAATTCTCTTGACATTTGGACCACTAGGTAGGCCTAAAGTCTGTCTGGACTCTAAATTTAATTATGTGGTCTGGAACTTTGGAACTAGATTTCGGACTAAACTATCAGAATAATGTTTCCACATTTGATTTTTAAACATTTGAAAACAATTAAAATGAGACATTGTACAAAGGGTGAACTTCTCTCTAAAAGAGATTTCTTCCAGCAAACCCGCGAAAGTGAAAGATGCGTTATAATTTAAAGGTAGACAGACATAGTGTGTACGTCCAATAAAAATAAATACAATATATAAAGACAACTATAATAAATACTGTTAAACATTTTATTACATAAATTAATACACGTTTGGCATAAGTCACATGTACCTATTTAATATTACTCTTAAAAAAGGTACCTACATGTGTCAAATAGTGATGATCATACAAACTAGAGCTCGGCTACTGCGCTGCGCGGGAGTGGATTCGAGCGTCAGTTTGTTATCACCAGCGAATTAGCGTGTCACAACACCCGCCCCACTCTTTAACTGGTCATAATTAACTGGTTATCAATAGGTATTTAGTTAAGTTATTGAAAGTTAGAAATGACATTGATCGAAACGAAAAATATTTGGCCCAGTTTGAATTAGGTTGGAATAGAAACAGCGCATCCCTCTAATACCATTATAGTGAGGTGAGATACCCATGGGCGACGGTGACCACTTGCCTTCAGGAGGTCCGTTTGCTCGTTCGCTCCCCTTATACATTAAAAAAATCTCGTAAACTAGACACTTTGTGACTGGACCATGTATATATAATATAAGGGACTGACCT
This sequence comes from Hofmannophila pseudospretella, assembly GCA_947369225.1. Classification (NCBI taxonomy): domain Eukaryota; kingdom Metazoa; phylum Arthropoda; class Insecta; order Lepidoptera; family Oecophoridae; genus Hofmannophila; species Hofmannophila pseudospretella. The sequence continues at coordinate 12,913,482 of OX376329.1, read as the reverse complement.
GGACTATACATTTTTTTATTTTTTTTATTTACTTCTAAACCCGCATTTGACCTCGATCTCGCTTGATGGTAAGCGACGATGAGGTCGACGATGAAGCATGCGGGTCCAGTAAATGCCTATTCACTCTGGCCTTGACGATCCCAAGGTTGTAGGTTTCGGGAAATACAGACGCCGGCAGGCTGTTCCATTCCTTAGCCGTTCGCATAATGAACGAAGAAGCAAATCGCTTCGTACGAGCAGATGGGATATCAACAACATAGGGATGGAACCCCTCCCCGCGCCTGGTAGTCCGAAGGCGGAATGGAGATGCAGGAATTAGGTCGTGCAATTCCGATGCGCACTCTCCGAAATGTATCCTATAAAATACCGATAGACAGGCAACCTAGCGCCGATGTTCCAGACTTGGCAGTCTAGCTTCCACCAGCGATTCGTCACCTATACTGCCGGTAACCTATTAATCATTCTTCTATCACCTAGGTCGCCTGGAAGATATCGCTCTGAGCGATAAGGCCGCCTTTGTACACTTTTTCTGTTCCCTTTCCTATATAAATTTATTGTGTGCAATAAAGTATTAATCTATCTATCTATCTGTCTGGACGTTTGAGGAATTGATATTTTGTGAACCTCGCCGTAATGGTACCGTTTTTACCTTTATTTAAAAACAGCCAGAGACAAACGCGTGCGTGGGCGCACCCGGGCGACCAGACCAACCCGTCGTCGGTGGTTTATGTGACTTTACTGCGGATTGCAGGTTAATTGTACCACGGATTTGGTCTTGTAAACAATAAACAATATTGTATTATTTTTATAAAGTACACTAATGTGCACGTAAGCTTTCTTTCAAGCTACTGGTGGTAATTGAGTAGCTACTGACAACCAAACTATTTTTTTCTGTGAAACCGCAGAAAAGCGTCCTTCAATTCCGTCAAACAATACAGTAGATCTCCTGTTGTCAGTAGCTACTCAATAACCACCAGCGCTTAGCGCGTTTCTCTACTGAGTCAAGAGCAGCCAGTTGGTACTTAGCTGAGCCATCCCACAGGTGGCAGCAGTACTCCATGCACGACCGGACTTGAGCTTGGTAAAGGTTTAAGAGCTGTCCCGGCGTGAAGTACCGCCTAACCTTACTCAGGATGCCCAATTTTTAGCTCGCACAGCTAAACTGTTTAGTAAATGAAAGCTAAACTTTAGCTATTTATTATGTTAGCTTAGGTGTTATATTAGCAGTTTCTTGAATATATTCAATTAAAAAAACTGGTTATTTTTCAACTTCAGATTCACAATGGGCGCTACCCAAAATTACCGCTTCTTAACTAATGGATTAAATACAAAAAAATCGCTCTATACTTACTTTACTTACTACCTACGATTGAAATAACTTACAACTTGAACAACTCGCCCACCTAACTTAACCATAAACAAACTTAAAGTTTTTCCAAGAACACTGCACGCGCAATATACGGCGAAGCTTGAAAGCTCCGGCGCGGTGAAATATCGGCCTATGTAACCCGATACGATCCCGTACGTAGGCTGGCTGGGCTCGAGCTCTTAGTGACAAGTCCAGCTTTGCTTCGTGAGTTCTAAAGGTAGGTATATTACTTGAGGCGTTTAGTTCTTTTTTTGTTATTGGTCTTTTGCCTTTTCTTAGGTATGAGGCGGTACAAATAAACAACATTTCGCTCTTAATTCATAATTATATCTTTTTCGTTCCACTTTTTGTCAATAATGTTTATTTGAATAGTGGGGAAAGAATGGTAGAGTTAATAAAGTTATGAAAAATTGAGGTTTTTTTTAAATAGAACTGGAAAATAATAATGATTGATAACCCTGATTAAAACATTGAAAAATACCGCGATAATAAAAGTGTGTATTAGATAAAAATGTGTGTATTAGAAGACTAATGCTTCTGGAAATAAATATTTTCAATTTCAATTAAATAAAAGAAAACAACCGAATATTAATTATTAAAAAACTTTTTCTCGTACATACATACGATATTGTATGTACGAGAAAATACATACGATATTGTATGTACGAGAAAATACATGCGATATTGTATGTACGAGAAAATACATGCGATATTGTATGTACGAGAAAATACATGCGATATTGTATGTACGAGAAAATACATGCGATATTGTATGTACGAGAAAATACATGCGATATTGTATGGTACATATATACTTGACGTGTAATTGATATTATGAATAAAAAAATTGGATTTGAATATTTCCTTTCGTATATAATCGAAATGGAACTTCCATTTCAGCCGACGTTTTTCTTTCTGATTGCTACCTTTACTGCAATAGTGTAGAAATTATCTAAATATGACTAAATGGTTACCTGTATCATGTTTTCTAGAATACCTAGGTTCTCCTCTCAGAAATCAAAGAGTTAGTTATAATTTCAAATATTTATTCTTTTAACTGTAGATTATATGCCTACTTTAAAAGATTTCAGTCAAATAAATACACGATGTTTTTCTTTTTTAAATTAATTAATTAAATATCACTAAAATTGTACAACGAATAAGCTATTTACAGTATATCACAAAAATAATATTCGAAAATGTTCTAAAAGTCTATGTTTAGTTAGTATCACTTCTACTTACAGACAGTCTGTTCGATCCAGCTGGAATTTTTCACAAAAAGCGGTTTATTACCGTTTAGTACCGGTTAAGGTACGTCACTAGTCGTCTCTGAGTATACTCACGCCGTCACTATTTCCTATAGGATTCAAATTCACATAGTAATGCTCATAACATTCTAACCCTACTAAAAATGACTCGTGGATGAATACTATAATAGAATCTTAAATCACTTCACGTAATTCACTCGCTAGCAAATTACAATGCACCAGTCCGTGAAGCTCACAGCTTTTCGAAAGCTCTGGAATTCGTCAGCATTTCTCTGGTCAGCCGCCAGACTTGCTTCGCGGCGTTTTCCAGAGCCGTCGGCGACTTGCCCTTGAAGAGATCAACGTGTGGTAGAAAGTAGTGCGGACACCGGCGGCATTGGAGCGAGGATATGAGCTGCAGGAAGATCCCGTTGATCCTGTCTCCGATTGCACCCTCATCCCACTCGTGCTCTCTAGGATGTTTCTCGCATTCGTAAAGAAGCAGCGTCTTCATGTGATAAGACGTTACCGGGTTTCCGGGAAGATCCAAGTGTCTATCTCTGATGGTTTTGAGGGTACTAAGGCATTTCCGCCGACATCCGCCTTGGAGCAGTCTGTTTTCGGCTTCGATGAAACTCAGCACCCAAGCATCGCCCTCCATGGCGGAGTTTTTCCCTTGAAGAGCGATACATTCCTTCGATAATAGATCGAAGCCTTCGGTTTTGACTTCGGCGACTATGTTCGGGTGAGGCCAGGGTATGGCCGGCAGAGGCCAGTGGGCAGCCGATCGCGGCCATAATCCAGCGCACTTGAACGCAGGCGTTATTTGCACAATATACCTCTCTCGAATTCTCAGTTTAACCTCTGTGGTCTCCGCGATCATTTTCACGCAATCTCTGTACGAGCACTTGTCGCAGGCCTGCGCGACCAGCGTCTGGAAACGAGATCTGATCTTCCTCGCCGACAAATATCCCGAGGCGGTAATGAACTCCACCCAAAGGGACATGGAGCGTTTCCTGCCATCGCTCAGCTTCAGCACGGCGCATCCGGGCAACGATCCGTCGTCGACGAAGTTGAGCACACCCATCTGGTTCAAATAGATCACGATTTCGAACTCATGGGGGGATACCACTTCCAATCCGTCGAAGCGTCCATTGTAGTCCGTGAGGGAGGAGATGAACCTCGGTTCTTGAAGCTCGACCTCCTTGAGCACGTCCTGCACGATCCTGCAGACCTCATGGATTGTTTTGGCGATTTGCGCCTTCCTGTTGGCGACCCGCTCGTTGTAGTACTTGTTCATCTGGTAGACGAGCTTGGACTGGGCCGCCATCATCTCCGGGGGCACGAGCATGGTGGCTGTCTCACGCGGAGCGCATCGTACGGCGGCCGTGCACGCACGCGCACGCAGAGATGTCGACTGAATCATGTCGGATCGCTCGGCGTCGAGGGCCCGCCCAGTGGAGACGCTTCGGCGAATCGCGGGTATATATTCCGTCTCGCTTTTTCTTTTGGAATTTCACTACGCGTCCGAGAGGGAAGGGAAATGTTTCGTGTTCGCTTCCTTGGTGAGCTGTGGAGTATTGATCGCTGATGAAGCTCCGCCCCGTTTGTTGCTCGTAGGTATCGGGATGGCATTGCAGAGGTGTTCTGTAATTACATGATTGCGTTAGCGCGGGCCTCGTTAATCCGGTAGCCGTAACAAGCCCGGCTCTATTAATGACGACTTTTTTTTCTGTAGACTCGTTAGCTCGCGTTTTGGCCATAATAATTTAATTTTTAGGTAAAGCCACGTTTTATCGTAGTGGAATTAGTTTGTAGATAAGGGAGATTGATGGGATGTCGAGGTGGTTCGTCGGTAAAATACTTGGGAGCTGGTAAAAATGTGGTCTCACGTGATAATTGTTTTTTTTGTGATGGAGTTTTATGTTCGTTAACTAAAATGTCTTCTGGTTTAGTTACTAACAACATTTTAGATAGATTAATGTGAACGAGGTTGCCCATTAACGACACTAAAATAAAATAAAATTATGAAACTAATTTTTATTTAAGTATTTTCTTTAACTTTTGTTCTTTTATATTCATCCAGGAACCTATCCTACGCCTACATCCAGGAACCTATCCTACGCCTACATCCAGGAACCTATCCTACGCCTACATCCAGGAACCTATCCTACGCCTACATCCAGGAACCTATCCTACGCCTACATCCAGGAACCTATCCTACGCCTACATCCAGGAACCTATCCTACGCCTACATCCAGGAACCTATCCTACGCCTACATCCAGGAACCTATCCTACGCCTACATCCAGGAACCTATCCTACGCCTACATCCAGGAACCTATCCTACGCCTACATCCAGGAACCTATCCTACGCCTACATCCAGGAACCTATCCTACGCCTACATCCAGGAACCTATCCTACGCCTACCATTTCTTAATTTACCTCTTTGTTGACTTTGTAAGGCGTTAAAATATACCTAGTTAAGAAATAGGTTCGTAGGAATCTTTCCATTAATTTTATGTATAATGCATTTCTCATACTAGGTATACTTAAATAAATTAGAAAAAGAGGTGAAAAAAATACCGTGAGCAGGATTTGAACCTGCGACCTTGCCTTTCCGTGGCAGTGCTCTAACCAACCGAGCTATCGCGGCTCATCTTGCCGGCTTCAAATTAGTCAACCCTTTCTCCGTGTACCGTCTGAATACCCGACGTCACGACATTTAGAATGCGTTCCAAAACAAGTTGAAATTATTCACGTTAACAGTACACATTCCATTCCATTGCTTGTGTCAAATTAAAGTTTGATATTTTTCAGCTGTTAACGCGGTAATGGAAGACGGACAGTTGTCAACGTGAATTATTTCAATTGGTCTTCATTGTGAATTATTTCATTGGTTCATCTTTCCATAACCTCTGATCAAACACTTACCACAGAATACTCTCACACCAATCAACTAAAACAAAGAAATATTTTATTTTATCTGTACCTAGTTGTATGTACTTGCCTGTATATAAATACTTATAGGTATTTTTAATTTTTTTTTAATTTTTTTATTGACTACTAAACCCGCATTTGACCTCGATCTCGCCTGATGGTAAGCGACGATGAGGTCGACGATGAAGCATGCGGGTCCAGTAAATGCCTAGGTATACTTGGCTGCACCATTCCAGACCAAGGATTCAATAGGAATACCTCAACTAACACAAAGTCCAGCGATTGAATTGTAGACCTATTCATGAGGTACAAAATAACATCACAGTTCAGCCCCTAAATAGCAAAAAAAAATACAAAATTAATTTATTTACCACAAAAATTTTACAATTTTAAGTTTACTATTGGACCCCGCTCTAGGCGACTCTATGCATACCCACCTCAACCCCACCATCACCCACCATCATTCCACTCATCTGACCTCCCGAGCACGCCACCGCGCTAGGTGAGAATACGCCCAAACTCGGCCATCCAGCTCTATTTCGGGCGAGATTGATGGCCGCGCGCCGCGTGATGGATGGGTCACCGTGCGCTGATTTACGTTCGCCTGTCTCTCCGCGACTTATGTGCGCCTGGTACTCCGGGACACGCGGGGATGCGGCCAAAAGGAAGGAAACGATGTATTTATTGAGAAATTAACGGGAAACATATATAATATTGATTTATGTCGGCCTGGTAGTTTTCTGAAATGGGAGTAAAAGATGCGTCAACTTATTGATCAAAGGGAAGAAAAGGAGATATTTATTGAGAAATTAAAGGGAAACATAACTCGGAGATTTAAGGTTATCGCACACATATTACCCCGGCACCTGATCAGCGTCGCCTCAACTCGAGCCGTTCAGTATTCATTTCTTTGTATGAAACTCCATAATGCGGTAATCCACTTCGTAACGGCCTGTTGCTTGTTTCGTGCCTGCGCCGGGTTGACACCTGGTTGACCGCGAGGCGATCCGGAGGCGATCCGGTACAGGGTTGAAATCTGTTCAACAGCCTTTATAATAGTCTGATACTTTTCTGAAATACCTGGGAGTAAAAGACGCTTCACGTTGTTATAGATAGATACTTAAAAATCTGATTCAACGTATCCCCCTTTGTACCACAAGGGGGGTTGTGTCCCTTAACACTTGGAACCTATGTTGATGATAATAAAAATAAAATGGCGAAAGTTTGTTACTTTTTGTATAAAAACTAAGAAATACTCTTTCCAGATATGTGCAGTGCAACCTTGTCATTTTATTGGAGGAGCAAACATTTTTATAACTTCTTCTTTCAAGTTATAATTGTATTTTGATGAACTGATAACACAACTAGGGTTTATCCCGATACCACTAGCAGGCAATCTCGTTACTGGGTTCCTTTTAAAACTCAAAATAATCAGCTGAACTCCTGTCAGTCCTTAAAGATCAACCCTTTGTTCGTTGGAAGACGTGTGTGCCGACGGCGCACGCGCGACGGCCGCAAAATGGCGGCGGTTCCGCCCCGCCCACTTCCGCCGGAAGTCGGGAACTTACGCCCTCCGCGTTAACCCCTGCATTGATATTTTATTTATGATGTTTATCTAAGGTACGGGGTACAATTTATTTATGGCAATAACTTGAATTAGAAAGTTAGCGAGGAAATTGTCTATGCCCGTGTTGTTTAGACCTACTCTTTCTTCTCTCTCTCCCTCTTCTTCTAAGGCGTGTTCCTCATTGCTGAGGGTCGTAATCATTCTAAGGAATTAATCACATAGAACGACTCTCGTGGCAGATTTAAAGGGGTGGTTTGCCATTGCCTTTCCCATTTCACACACTGGTTATCTCAGTATGCAGGTTTCCTCACGATGTTTTCCTTCACCGTCAGAGCAGTCGGTAAATGTACGTGTCTTATCGAAAAAACCGAAAAACTCATTGGTACATGGCATTGCCTGGTTCCGAACTCGGACCTCCCGCACGGGAGTCCGACGTCCTAGCCACGACGCCACCGACGCTCTCTCTCTGCTCTCTCTCTCATCAGCATATTAATGTTTTCTTGGTATAAGGGGGGGAACTGAAAAACAGCGCTGCCTATTTGGTACCCGAGTATGTCAACATTTGCTGACTTTCCCCCCTTTTGCCAAATATACATACATAGTAATGTCCCCACTGTTGGGGTTCAGGGCTCCTCTTGTTAAAGTGGGGTACGGGTCCAGTGCTGATTGATAGATTTCACATGCCTTCAGAAACTTTCAAGTTCAAACATTCACACGTACCACGTACTCTTTTATTTTTAGCTCAAATTACAGATTTCAAATATATTTCATAGGCAAATAAAACAGAATCTAGTTGAAACTTGGGCATCGTTGCTAGAGTTTTGGAAAAAACCTTGTATTTGACTGAATTTGACCCTGTATTCACAAAATTATAAGACATATCCAACACGCAGACGGCTTAAAAAACACGACACGAAAATATGAGTGCTAAAACATCAGAATAGTTAACGCGCAGAGCAATAAGTGTTACCATCGCATTCAATAAATTCAGACGCGCGGTCCTTTCGACACTAAATATACCTATTTATTTTGTGCTGAATATTTATGGCCGGCTAGATGAGCAATGACGTTTGATGCTTTGTTTTACATTGGGGAACGAGCTACAAGCTCATAATGACGTCATCGAGTTTAATTATTTAGTCTATCTTATTCATAATCCTAGGTGAACAGAAAACTATTTGCTACTACGATATTTTGTTCATCTGAACTCATTTGGTTAAGATTTAGTCGCATTCAGAAATTGCACCTTACCATTTTTCACAGTCTTCCGCATTATTTAAAAAAAATAGCTATTACACATTTAAATAATAAATAAGCAATTTTATTTTGGAATTCTGTAACATCTAATGATGAGTTAAAATATAAATTATACAAACTCATGTTATTTATTTATTATACATATGTATTTACATAAATCACAGCATATACAGACTGTCAAAGTCATATGTACATACAAAATACAAAAACATTTATTGAACCAGAACATTCAAATTATAATCAAGTAACAATGTAGTTAGAATGTATCGCTAAGGACAGTAACGGTGAAGGAAAACATCGTGAGGAAACCTGCATGTCTGTGGAAATGTAAAGTTTCCGAAGGTAAGTGAAATCCACCAATCAGCATTGGGCCCGCTCGGTGGATCATCCTCCCCTTGTGCAAGGGGAGGCCTGTGCCCCCAACAGTGGGGACATTAATAGGCTGCTGATGATGATGATGATAAGTAACACATATCGGGCAGTCACTGAGGGGCCAACTGAAAATCAGCGCTGTGGCTTGCCTCAGCATTATGCTGAGCTGGTGTACCCTTTTTGGCACTGTAGCGTACCAGATGTTTTGTGCTGCATGTATTAATCTTTGTATACTTCTGTATTGTGTTCTATATGCTGGTGTTTACAGCGCTAAATAAACGTTTTCAATTTCAATTTTTAATCGGTCTCTACTACCTGCACTGGCCTCATTGGCCATCTTGCAGCATATTATGTAGGAGTTACTTAGATTGGCGGTAATTGTTCATGTAAAAGGAATTAGTTACTGTCATTCTTTTGTGGTCACTGTCCTGTTATTTGCCTAGCGCGTATCATGGTATCAGGGTCGGTATTAAAAAGTCCGTGTCTGCGGTATTGACTGTTTAATTAAATAACTTATACAATATAAAAATAAACTAGAAACAAAATCTTGGAGCGCGGCCTCAGAACAAGACGTTACGTCTACCTTTTGTTAGTTTATTAGGATAAGATCAATATTGTTATAAGTTTATAACATACCAATAAAGTGAGCTCTACATTTTGGCCCTTTTGTAAAAAGTTCTTCGGTCTTGCTGGATATTTACGCTCTTACACGCATTTTGGACGTATACCTAATGATTCATTGTTAGCGTTGTGTATGCCACTACCCGCTCTCACCAGCCCAGCTTGTCCAGGTAGCTGACAAGCGTTTTTAGGACACTGACAATATGATACAAAAATAATGATAAAGGAATATGGCATGTCGCTCCCGCATTGGACTCTTCAATCATAAACGCAGCGCTGCTTAAATCATCTGTCAAGATTTAAAAAGCTACTGATAAGTACAATCTATCATTCTCTAATTTATTTTAAAAATTACATTCTTATAATCTTTATTATACACACAGACAAAATACAAAACAGCTTAAAAAAATATATGTACAAAAGGTATAGCATAACTCGTTTTGAGTTTTCTCCCTGCTAACCATCGGGATAGAGAAAGGTGATAGATTCTTGTGCATGGTTCATTTTATTACCTACTAATCGTCTGTAAATTTTCACTATTAATTTTAAAACCAAACAATTTCCCCGTCCTGTCACTACAGATTTCCAAAGGCATACACTTCATCCGTTCACAGTACAAACGAAACTGACAGACGGCGTTCAAAAACGAACAAACCGATAACGTTCGGTTATTATTTATGTTGTATTGGATTCGCTATCGTGTAGCTGTATGAACGATGCGTTCGGGCGGACATCTCTCATCCCCCACCGCCTCTACGCGACTGGCCGTCCCACCCCATCTATTCCACTGGAGGGGGTAACGCCCCGCCCCTTTCGGGAATCTCCGCCGAACAATCAAGCGTCGTAAGCGCGCTCCACTGGTTAAAGCCAAATACGACTTTGTTCTTTAGAAATAAAGTTACATTTTTCTTCCGCCACATAGGCAGCGTAGGGTTGTGCAAAGTCGATACATTTTTTTGTAAAGATATTTCGGGTAATTGGGTTCAAGATACCTCCGCTTCGGATTGAGTCGTTCTGCTGTCGAGTGTAATTATTATAAAGATCCGAGATAAGATGCAGCGGCTTTTGTTCGAGACTTGGAGTTCGTTTGTATCATTAGCGATCTTTCTTGGAATATTTAAATGAGGTCGTTACGGTGTGTCTTCATAAGTGAAGGAAATCACAGATAATTCTCGACAAGAAAACACAACTACTGCTCGTTTCATTAATTCGTTTATGTAGATACTTACTTAATGCCAATAAGATACCTAACATTAACAATGTTGAGGTAGTACAAAATAAGTAAGTAAGTAATATGTTTATTTCACACACAGCAATGACCGAAACAGTTATAATTATGATAAATAATTATGTAGTCAAAAGTAAACATATCTAAATCATGTCTGATGGTCTGCTGTTGTTGTGAAAAGGGCCTCAACTCAGCTTATTTCTACAGACAAGACTGCCTACAGCGCTGGTATTCTGTTGGATCATGACGGATGACTGGCCAAAACCTGTCCAAGAGGACAAATAATCCATATTATACCATTAAACAGTTTTTTAGTTTTGTTAGATGCATCATTTTACAGCGGAGTTGGTCGTGTCTCTCAAGACGTGTCTAATATAATTAAGATAACCAATTAAATATCCTAAAAATAATATAAAACTCATACCTTACGAAATAGAAAGAGCACCTTCCTCATTTAAAATTAACTATTCCCAAGATAAAACAATATTTATGACCCTTACCGTTTTTTCCGACCCACGTACAATACCCCAGTAATAAATAAATTAACCGCCGTTGCCACTGCACGGAGGCAGCCATCGACAAGTAGTTTCAGATAAGGCGGCTGTAAACTCCGTGGTACAATGGCTTATCTATCTGATGCGCCTTTACGTTCCGGAGTGCGGTTTAGGGCGGTATTAACGATACGAGTAGGTGTACTACTGGGTAGTGAGGTTTGTTGGTCCATAACAGGTATTATAAATCTATAAAGCATTGGTCCATTGATGATTAGGTTCTCTATGTCTATGGTCATCTTTAAATACGAATGCTTGATAAGATCTTTTGTTACTTACCAGGTTTTGAGCGAAATTACTGAATGCTATAAAAATTACGACTTCGTAATATTTAATAAGAAAGAAGTTGAAAATAAGCTTTATTCGAGCTCTCCTTGTGTGTCATAGGTATTTGTTTATATTCTAGTGAGATTTACTTTTATACTTAACTATAATGATTTTATTATATGACTAGTATTAAGTAAGTATAGCATGAAATCATTATTCAAAATTCCTGCGACAGATTTATTTATACTTACTGCTATTTCTTCACTAAAAATAGTTTGGTTGTCACTTTGTCAGTAGCTAAATTTCAGTGACCAGTAGTTAAAATTGCTACTTAACTGTTTTCTCCCACAGCTTCTTATCTTATCTTATGATACGGGATAATCCCAGCTTTGGCCGTTCATTGGGCGGGCGACCCTGGCGAAGGCAGCAACGTGCTATAGCCGCACGCTGCTGTGACGGGAGGAACCGGGAGGTGGAATATACACCTCCCAGGAGGATCCCAAGGCAAATGCTAGGAGGGCACCGGTGCGTTCCACTGGAGATCCCGGAGCCCTCCGATAAGCACGAGGCCGGCCATCGAGGGGGTTTTAGTGAGTGAGTAAAAATCTCACATAATCCAGTCTCTCCCCAGGAGGCTGGGTATCTTCGAATATTCCCCCCCCCCCCCCGTTACCAAAAAAAGTGGATAATCCCAGCGGCACTTCGACCCTTGAGGCTCTTTTGTGCCTACCCCATTGTACACACTGGTCATCTCAGTGTGCAGGTTTCCTCACGATGTTTTCCTTCACCGGTAGAGCAGTCGGTAAATTCTCCCACAGCTTAACTCCCATAGCTGAACTGTTTAAACTTTACCTATTTATTGCTAAGCAAAACAGTCCAGCAAAATGTTTTTTTTCAATGATTCCAATATTTTCCTGCACTTTTACTTTAGGCGCCGCCGCACTCATACGGCGCACATGTCGGCGGCACTATATCCTGCGCGCACGCATCACGCGCCACGTGCGTCGCATTACGCGCTGCGCCCGCGACCGCGACGTCGCTAATCGGTCGCGACGGAACTATTAGTGGACGCACAGCTTTAATTGTGGCTTTTGGTTTAGCTAGAACTGCTCACAAAACCAGACTCAGCCGAAATTCCTGATCCATGTAAAAATAGGAGATGGTGTCTAAGGAGATCGCTTCATATACGGAAAAATACATTAGAAATTCATTTCTAATTAAGAAAATAAATTTTCTTGAAAAAGAAAATATATATTTTTTTTTAATTAAATAAGGAGAGCAGACGAGCACACGGGCCACCTGATGGTAAGTGGTCACCGTCGCCATACACATCTCACTTCACTGTATTAATATTAGAGGGTTTTTGATGCGCTGCTAACCTTGAGGACTAAGATGGATTGCCTCATGTGCCGGAAATTACGCTGGCTCTCTCACCCTTCAAACCGAAACACATAAATGCAATCATGTCTGCTTCACGGCAGAAATAGATAAGAGGGTGGTACCACCCCAGGCGATCCTTCACATTAGGATCTACCACTACAACCTAACCTAAGTAAAGGGATAACCTAAGTAAAGGGAATGTTACTTTAACAAAGTATTATATTGATCCAAATTCAACTTTTTTACTTGAACAAGAGTATTGTGTCGGCCCTAAGTGATGATTTTCTTATTTGGAAATGAGTCTGAAAGCATTATTTCCCCGTGAATTAATTGTGAGGTAACTAGTTAGATTTTTGTGACACCATCCCACCACCATAGATCATGTTAACCATACCTACAACCTCAGCACCCACTAACTTCACAATTGATGGTGATGCTTCAAGGTTGATCCCGGGTAATCCGCGCGTGACAGTGCTCATAACTTGCGCGCGAGTTGATCCCTTGATCTCTCGCGCAAATCGTCAAGCAAATGTGTTTGGTTTTAATAGATCGCTGAAAATCGAAAAAACCTGTTTAATTTATCATGGAAATTCCGTATTGCTGTAAAGGCCAACCAAACTTATACTCGTACCTATATATAGAGTTGTCAAGAAGACGCATGCACTGAAAGAAAGCTCGTTTGATTTAGTTTTTATTCAATTGAACAAATTACTTGATAGATACGACTAAGATTATGATGATGATGATTATTATTATTTTATGTATGTATTGGTATATATGTATGTATATTATGTAGCAAGTGGGTATGTATACTGTGTATTAGTATTATTATGTATTATATTTAGTATATTTTATGTATATATTTTGTTTATATATATGTTTATTCACAATTACACATACTCGAATCTATCACCTTTCTCTATCCCGATGGTTAGCAGGGAGAAAACACGAAACGAGTTATGCTACACCATTTATACATATTTTATTTTTTCGTTTATTAAGATTATTTTTTGTATTTTGTCTATGTGTGTAATAAAGATTATAATAATAATAAGATCTGAAGGTTGCCTGGGAGATATCGCTTAAAGCGACAAGGCCGCCTTCTGAACATTGTATTGTACCTCTCTTTATGTTGTATGTTTTGTTTTTGTCCCGGGTGTGCAATAAAGTATATTTGTATTTGTAAGATCTTGGTTGAAGTGAACAAGCTTTTCTTTCAGTGTAGCTTTTATAATCTGCGTTATGTAGAAAGCTAGGAAAATAATTATTTCACATGTTATCATTCCAAACTATAGTATCGCTCTCCACCTACGTTTTGGATTGTGTCGATAAAATTCCGCGAGAGATTTCCGAATAGCTAGCAATTGCTGGTGGAAGGATAAGGTATGCTCCATCGTCGACCTCATCGTCGCTTACCATCAGGCGAGATCGAGGTCAAATGCGGGTTTAGAAGTAAATAAAAAAAAAAGTAAAGTATAAGTAATCGCATTCCCTTAAACGTTAAAGAGGCGCTTACTATAAAGTTGTTTCAAGTACCGATTAAAATCATGGCTATTCGAGCAGACTTCTTACAATTTTGATGAATTCATGAATTTAATTTCCAAATGACATTAAATTCAAATTCAAATTTTTTATTCAAAAGCTTATATAATACATAATACTACAATACAATAGAATATAATTTGAAACAAGTAGGTAGGTATCTATTTATAAAAAATCTAATACTGGCACCTGCACTAGCCTACAGCTGTCTTGCAGCATGTCAGTCCTCACTAAGATAGCCAGCGGGATATGATACTGTGGGTGTACAGGGGAGAGGGTGTATGAAGTTGTGTGGTGTGTGTGTGTGTGTGTGTGTGTGTGTGTGTGATGTGAGAGGTTAACAATAGCCACGATAATATACCACTTATCGTAATACATCTATTAGCTCTTCCGTTTCAGCATAGTGCTTCATCGACAGCCAGGCTACAACATTCCGCTTATTATGTATTCCTGTATCACCAACCGGTCGATCCCTACAATATTTTTTGTATACATGGGGTGCGAGAAAAGATCGAAATCTTTGCGCGAAACTCATCATTAACTACATTACATGTATTGTTTGACATTGTTCAGTTTTTTTATTTTTTTATTTTATTTTTATTATTATGATTTATTATTTAAATAATTGTCAATGATGTTTTTAAATGTAATTATTAATTCAAATGTTTGTTTTTTGTGTTATTGCAATGAAAAGTAATCATTTTTATTTTTATTTTTTCTTGACGTGTATTATGTGTATTATGAATAAAAAATTACGTGCATTACGTGTATTATGAATAAAAAACTTACGTGCATTACGTGTATTATGAATAAAAAATTACGTGCATTACGTGTATTATGAATAAAAAACTTACGTGCATTACGTGTATTATGAATAAAAAACTTACGTGCATTACGTGTATTATGAATAAAAAACTTACGTGTATTATGAATAAAAAACTTACGTGCATTACGTGTATTATGAATAAAAAACTTGAATTTGAATTAAAAGTAAAGTAAAATACACTTTATTGCACAAATATAAAATAACAAACATGAGATAGAAAAGGAAATAGTGAAATATTTAAAAACAAACTAAACTAAGCCCAACTGTCAACCGACATTATGAGACACTGTGTGCAGCCGGCACTCGGATGGATCTCTGTGCTGGTCGGCTCCTGTACAGTGCCTAATCTACTCATACCTACCTCAAAATACTATTATATCTACTAACATAGTTTTTAAGTTACAATTGTTACTAACATTTTTGGACTTTTTTTGTCTGTTAAATAAATGAATTTAATTTAATTTAATTTAAAAACGAAACATCCAGTTTGGTATAAAAGTGACCTATATGGCGTGAAAAAAGTAGCGTATCTCCAGGAATAGTCTGGGAGGGGGGAGCGGGGCGGGCGGTGACAGGGAATTTATTAACCATTCAGAATGACACACTGCGGTTGGGGAGTTCAGGACATTACCAAGAGTTCTCGTCTCATACTCATTTTCAAACTCGACCGAACGACATACCTACCTACATTTGCTTATGAGCAAGAATGACAGTGTTGTAGCCGAAACCAGTATAGGAATGAAAATGAGACACAATTATTTATACAGCCCAGACTACTCGACACCCTCTCCTGATTCCACCCTGAAGAATTACTGACTGACTGTACGACTTATTATTGGTATGCCGAAAAACGTATTCCTGACAGACAAAAAATTTTAGCCACGCGATTTTCAGAAAAGATACAAGCATGGCAAAACATTTATCAGCACTGGGCCCGCTCTAGTTGCATCATGGCACCAACCCCCTTGCAATGTACAGTCAACCACAAGCTATAGTATACCATCTGTCAAAAACCATCGATTAAATCTCAACCTTATAGCGTGCGGATTATAATACATTTCAGATTCTGAAATTTTGACGTTTTGGGTAGGTTAACCTGTGGTCCACTGTACCTTTTGTTTTGAACAGTATAGCCATATAGTGGTGTTATGTAAATAATTGAGCTCACATATGCTTTGGTGATATGAAACTGTAAATATGTGAGTTTTTGAAATTAATAAAATAAAAAATTAATTGAAAAAAAAACTCGAGGAGCTCGTAGCCTAGTTGCGAGCACGGTCCGAAAGTGGTCGTGCAGATTAAGCGACGTTGGCGCGGTCGGTACCTGGATGGGTGACCGCTAGTGGCATATTTTCACCTGAGCTCCTCCGTGGCTCGGAAAGCACGTTAAGCAGTCGGTCCCGGTTGTTGTCGTTCGACAGCAGTCGTTAAGCCATGTCAGAGGCCTACCGGCGGCCTGAACAACTCTGACAACAGGTTGGCCACTAACCACACGCTAAGCAAGCAATAAAAAAAACTAATGAATTATGTATATTTTATGTTAATAAGTGAATCATGGTAGTCTCTGAGTCGGTGATAGAGGTGGCGCGTCAAGTCATGCGCAGGACTATGATGTACGGCGTTTTAATTGGGACTTCCTTCGCTGTACCGAGAACGTTCCAAAAGCGACCGTTTAATTATTTTTTGATTTTCAGCGGTCCGTGGTGAAATCTTCATCTTTCATGTTGACGCGCGCGCGCAATTACTGCGGCGGCTCTCCTTTATTTGTCGATCTCGGGTTAAAATTAAACAATTACACGTGTTCCGTTGAAATGTTCATAAAGCTAAATGTTGGGCGAAATTAAATCTTAGAATATCTTTGGCCCAAGAAAAGGTAGATAAAATTAAACATGAACGAACGCGCTCCGCCCCTGAGGAATGGACACAATTTTTATTTCATCCAAGAAACTAACATTAACCATGCATGACTTGGGATTTCCCAAGTCTGAGTACCACTCTGGTGATACCTTTCTTAAGGTTTCTATGTATAATGGATGCATAAAGCAATTACACGCAGAATATCCAATATGCAAAATATCAAAACCCAGAATTTCCAATACCTATACACAATGTTGGCGGAATTCTAGTAGTGATGTAGAAAGAAAAACAAGTAAACACAACGGGGCGCAGGATGTAGCTCGCAGGAGTTTCGTGGAAGCGACGCGCGCGCAGCCGCGGTCCCACGGCATAAATCTGACCGGAGCAGACGCGTTCGTAAACCATGCCAACGTCTGAGGGTAGGACGAGATCTGCTGAGATGGAGTTTATTCTGAAACCTAAGCCTGCTTTTAGATTTTGTAAAAAAAAGTCAATCTAGCAAGCACAATAGTTTGAAGACAAGATGATTAGTTACTCGTATTTTTAACCCAGAACCAAAAGGCGAAGTGGTCAATGTGTTATATATCTGACGCGTATTTCTGTTTGTCTGTGGCATATCTCAACAACTCAAATCAATCTTCCGATTTGGATTAGGTATTTCTATTTGAACGCGTATTTTGTCTAATAGTTAAGAATAAGAATAAATTTATTTGTGCGATTAGATTACAAAGGATTCATAGTCCATACACCAGTAGGAACTTAAGCATAGGTTATATTAAACTAAATATAATTAGTGAGCAACAAGTTAGTTATAAATTTATAATAAACGCTGACCTCCAAACTAGGAAGTTCCTAGCCGTGTTTGATCAAAATTGGTTTGGTTAGTTTCAAACTAACCAAACCAATTTTGATTTGAGCACAAAAGATCCCTGAGGGTCGAAGTGCCGCTGGGGTTGTTATCCCTGGCTAGATCTGACTATTTTTTGGTATTGTAAGGGGCACTCTTTCCACGACCACTTTCCTTACAGTCATACAAAATTACAGAACATCATCGGCGTAAAGACCGTTAAGTCTAGCATTGCTAATTAAAAATAAACAAAGTTAAAACTAAGTTAATGACCACGGTCCACTGGTCCCATTAATTGACGTACAAGGTCCTCGATACATTTAGTTAATTCGATTCAACACCTTTCCGCGATACTGCTCTGCCCCTCTGTCTCCAATAGTTAGCTGGTTATCGGTTATAGTTAATAGCAACGCATTCACAAGTTGATGACAACGCAGCGCTATTTACATTTCCTATCTCCTTGACACACCTTGTTAGAGTAGCGTTGGCAAATAAATCTTCTATTATAAAGAAAGAAAAAATTTATTTCCAATAGCGCCACACATACGAATAATTAGGTACAGAAGATAAAAATAATATTAAACAAATATATATTATAAAAATAAATAAACAAAAATAATTAAGTTTGATGAAGGTGGTGTGCAGCACCGGGAAAAGGGGACTGCCTCAGCCTGTTGCCGGAGGACTTAGCACTGGACGCATAACTATTATAACCTATGATCGGAGTAGGTAGGGCTGTTTTTGGTACTTGCCACATACGGTCATAATATGGATAAGTATGCCCAATAATCCCGGGATTTCCGGGATTGAATAAATATATTATTTAGTTTTTTAACGTTATATTTGTTTTGATACACATTTAAGATTGGTGGCGAAATATTTTTTTGAAGATTCATGGCGCTAGTGTACCTATGGTAGTGTTTTAACTTCTTCGTAAGTTCACAATTTTTAAAAAATCGTAATCCGCCGAGTAAGGGCGAGGTTTATAAAAGTAATTTACAACATTTGCTCGATAACTTAAAACGGGATCCCGAAATCATATCCATATTAATATAACCTTTGAGGACATTGACCCGAAAGAGCCCTACCTACTCCGATCAGTGAATTTATAACTTACGTGGACGCATAATTGAACGTCGGTGGCGTCGTGGCTAGGACATCGGACTCCCATGCGGGAGGTCCGAGTTCGAAACTAGGCAATACCATGTACCAATGAGTGTCTCAATTTTTTCGACAGACTTACTGCTCTGACGGTGAAGGAAAACATCGTGAGGAAACCTGCACACTGAGATAACCAGTGTGTGAAATGGTAAACCACCTCAATAAATCTGCCACGAGAGTCGTTCTGTGTGATTAATTCCTTAGAATGATCACGACCCTCAGCAATGAGGAACACGACTTAGAAGAAGAAGGACGCATAATTATTGGGCAGACCTAGAACTCAACTCGCGTGAAGCAAAGTCTTCGCCGCATGCTTGTAGTTCGGGAGTAACACACGAAATATTGCTTTGGATTTTCAAACTATCTCAATATTGGGCTGAACTCGGCTTAAGACCCAACTATTCCAAGGGCCTACGCTATTCCAAACCAGCTATCCCGAATCCATAAACCTTCAGTTCCGCGTTCTACGTGTAAGTAATTCTAATTTCTAATAAAGCAAGGCTTTATCTATATCTTCTTCTATATCTTCGCATCCAGTTGCCAGTTACACTCAGTCACTTTGCATCACATAAAGTTTCATTAACAGAACTATCGTTGTCATATGTATCGGCCAACCTTACCGATCCTGACAGCGCCTGCACATTTTTTCCGTGCCCTTCCCCAGCCTAATGGGCGCACTTGTCACCGTCGGGGCCTTATTTACGGGGCCCGATACCATCGCGGGCCGGTAACACGCCGCCTCACCCTGCCCCGCGCAGGGCCAACGTTTGGTGCCTTCACCTTAGTTACGAGTGGGTGCTTACATGGAAATGTCAAACAGTTTGGGAATGAGACAGGTCGTTTTAGTTTTTTTTTATTATCGAGAATAACTTGCAATTGACCTCTAAAACTTACGCACATTTACCGACTGCTCTAACGGTGAAGAAAAACGCCATGAAGAAACCTGCATGTCTGAGGAAATTAAAAAGTTTCCGAAGGTGTGTGAAATCCACCAATCAGCACTGGACCCGCTCGGTGGATCATGGCCCGTACCCCCAACACCCTCGATGGACCACAGCGGCCAGCTACCGGTGATGAGCGCGACATACTCTGAACCTGCAGTTTATCGTCTGAAGAGGAATCAACATTCTCCGGCATTCGGATTGTTCTCGTTTCTTAAACAATTACAAACGCATTTATAATAAAATAATCTCCACAAATCCATAAATCACATCCCCAACACTCGGGGAATTCCCACAGATCTGAGCAATGCATTCATATTACACGTAGTGGCGTGACTGAGGGGTATTAGCACTAATGTGTTCCGCTGGGCCGAACTAAACGTGTTTTATCTGTTCTGAAGTGATTTCATCTCACACACCCTCTGGTGTAAGTGCTCATGATGATCTGTCCATTTTGCGCGTGTCCTATCTACATGAAATAGCAAAGTGCTTGTAGTATTAATCACTTGCAAAATAATAAGATAATTAATGAAACATTACCCAGGAATCTTTTGGATCTGAACTCTGAACTATACATGATATTTAAAGAGCGTCGGTGGCACAGTGGCTAGAGCATTTACTGACTGCTCTGACGGTGAAGGAAAACATCTTGAGGAAACCTGCACACTGAGATAACCAGTGTGTGAAATGGGGAAGGCAATGGCAAACCACCCCATTAAATCTGCCACGAGAGTCGTTCTATGTGATTAATTCCTTTGAATAATCACGACCCTCAGCAATTAGGAATACGACTTAGAAGAAGTTTTAGTTTTAGTCGCCCATAGACACTCACCTCACTTTGATGTTAATAAAGGGTTTTCGAACATCGAGGACTTGGATGGGATGCCTCATGTGCCGGATATTGTACTGGCTCTTTTACCCTTCAAACCGAAACACAGCAATACAAGCTTTGCTGGTTAGTAAATATGGTATCCGCCTCAGGCTGACTGCTCAGAGTCATACCACCTACAAAAGCAAAGTGTAGTAGCAAAGGATTTATTAGTTGTGTCCAGCTAGACGAGATTTTACCCGAAAGTCCTAGAAACCTTAAAACATTAGTTTTCGGAGTTACAGATACTGATTATCCTTGAAACTGATCAACAGAAACTACTATTCATAGAAGCTCTAATATTTCTGAAGTTTGCTAAAATACTATTAAAGATAGAGCGGGGTTATCACAGGGGTGCGAATACGAACGTCCTGTCCAATTGTACAGCAATTTGTCAACCACCCCTCAAGCCGGAGGGTGCCATGCGCATTAGGGCTCGTCTTGTGATGTTTATAAACAAATAGCGTTGTCTTTATTGGTAGTTATTGAAAAAAAACCACTATAAAGTAAATGTTGCAAAATTAAATTAATAATGTTACGTAGTAGACATTTGGAAATTAACCAGTTTAACTAGTCATTATGAACCTGAACGAAATAATAATAACCGTAAAAGTTGTATTGCAATCCTCACGATTAATTTACCACCATAAGAGTGTAGATCCTTACCATAGGTCTTACAGACGAGTCTTAGTTAGTAATAACTTTAAAAAAATTGAACAACATTTGTTTCTATGTGTTCCGTGTCGTGCCGGACATAAAGAATAGCACCATCCCAACTCTTCCCGTGGGTGTCGACGACTAAGCGTCTTAGTGGACACTATTCTAACTTAGTAGACGGCGATAGGTAACCTATCACGATTGTCCACCAAATCTTACGACGAAAAGTGGGAACTACCTATGATGAAGGTGGTTGCTCTGTCTACCTCGGGGATTATGGACGTGATAATTATGTATGTGTAACTACAATTGTGCTAAGTATTACTACATTCATACAATATAATTTCGTTATCCTCTTTCCCTGTAAGGGTGTAATGTTTATTGTACGTGTCGATTAGTGATCAGAGGGCTCTCGGAGGGAGCCTGGGCCTCCATTGTGAGCTGATACAGGAATAATGGAAATAATAGGGTATTATCGCACGCGACTGGTGTTTGTTCTGTAATCATTAGCTGGATTGTTATGATTGATGTTTTTCGTTAGGTTGTTTCTGTAACTGTAAATAACATTTTTTTAAATTTTTGAATAATAGCAGACGAGCAAACAGACCACCTGATGTTAAGTGGTCACCGTCGCCCATAGACATCTCACCTCACTATATTATTATTAGAGGGTTTCCGATGCGCTGCTAACCTTTAGGACTAAGGTGGATTGCCTCATGTGTCGGTAATTACGCTGGCTCTCTTACCCTTCAAACCGAAACACAGAAATGCAAGCATTTCTGCTTCACGGCAAAAATAGATAAGAGAGTGGTACCACCCCAGGCGATCCTTCACATTAGGATCTACCACTGTATAAATAGACCTAGCTTAGTCCGAAGTATTTGCCTTCATATCTGTTGTGATTTTCTATGAAACACTTCTCGTGAATTGGAAACAATCGATCTACTATTTTGATGAAATGTTTTCGTAACTGAAACGAAGCAATCATTCATCGATGTTACATGTGATTGGTTAAATTCAAGCTGATAATTTTGTAAAGTGGTTTAGTTTTCTTTTTCTGATTTTTAAACTCGCCTAATTCCTAACAGTACTCTATGCATCGATATAAGTAATTATTGACCGAACTCATTAAAGCTTTAGACCACATAAAACATCAACGTTTTTATTACACAATAATAATGTGTGTCTATTTCACCCGCACATTTCGATTGTGTTCTCGGCCATAAAACGGCGCCCCATACAAAGGCACTACATACAAATCACAACCCTGCATGCGCTAATCAATCTATAGAGCCTGTTAGCGCACCCCAGGGTTGCGTCGTAGGCCCGCTGGTGATGCATGGTTATCCATGGGAACGCGACATGTGTTGAGAGATTTTTGCAGTATTATGGTATTTTTAATGTGATTTCTTTATTGACTATGGTAGCCTGAGATTTTAATAGTGTAACGGACTAATTTTCACGTGTCTATCTGATTTACATTATTAGTGTTTTGGACTGGGCTTTTTTCTTTCTTAGAGTATATAGTTTACCTAACAGAAGTTGTTACTCTTGTTAAGTATAAAGTTATCATCATCTATTTTCATTGTTATGTCATATGTCTTCCTTTAATCCCGTGTGCGGGTTCAAGTCCCATCGGTGGTGTTTTCTTTGTATCGCTTGTTTCTGATATTTTTGTATGACTTCCTTATTTATTCTAGAAAATAATGACTTCCCTTGTATTGACGATATGTAGATAGTGTTCTTAATTAAATGTAGTTATTCCCATCCGTGTAGCCGACGACACATCATTATTTAGAGGGCGCTGTGTGAGGAGGACATTAAAACGGCATAAAACAATATATCGGTCGTCCTGCCGGCTGATTTACACAATTATTGTGCATATAAATTATGTTCTAACGAACTTTTTACGACGAGTTTCGTTCTGTTGATCAGTGATGGGCAGAATCAGATTTGGTCTTGGCTTGGTCACGTGTTCAAAAAAGGCTTTAGTTAAAGTAGTTGCATTGGGTTTTCAAATGATTAATTATCTTTAATTAAACTGTTAATCTTCAAACTCAAAACCACTTTCCCTTTTAGGGAGTAATTTGTATTAGGTATACTCCATTTTAAGTATTATTTTTAGGATTACATTGTTTTACTGTCCCACTAAGACCAAGTAAAAAGTCGAGCCTTGCGCTAAAATTAAATACCAAAGACCCAATAATTGAAAGAAAGCTCAATTTCCAAACGTAAACCAAAACCTTAATTTTGGTCTTCCATTGCTCAGTTCATCTCTAGTACCATTTTACGACGACGCGTGCGCCGCTGTGTAGTCGAAAAGTGGCGTTTATTTTTATTTTAATTCGACGCCATGTCGGATAGAGACGCCACCATAAAACATAAACGTTATGTTCCTATGTTCTGTCAAGAGATATCTTGTGGGATAGGAATTAAGTTTGTAATCTGATAGGAATTAAGTTTGTAAACGCGTTTTATTTGGAAGTTTTGGTAGCGTAAGTTGTTTTTGTTGAGAAAGTATAACTACCTGAGTGAGTCAGGCATTCGGAAAGTTGAGGATCAAGCTGCTTTCATACAAAAAATAGAAAAAGTTGTAGAAATTTTCCGCGACCAGAATTTGAACCTGCGACCTTGCCGTTCCGTGACAGTGCTCTAACCAACTGAGCTAACACAGCTCATCCTGCCGGCGTCGAATATGCCCAGCAGGGCTGAATTTTAGATTACCTAAGAATGACTAATGAATGCTTAAAATCTGCTTGCAATTCATGGGTTTTATGAGATGGTAATTGGCGTCGAGGCAAGCTAAGAAGAAAAGAAGAGTTAAAATTTTTTTGAGTTTTCCAATAATTATTGCACGAGGATGGAGGAGGAGGAGTTATGGCGTCATCTCCTTACTCCATTTCTCCAGAAAAAAGCTCAGTATTGAGATAATCTGTGTGAAAATAAAATTTTAAACAACGTAAACCTTTTTTTTAAACTACAATTTGCTAACTACGAAAACCATTTAAACCACAAATTAGATCTAATCATCTCTTAAGGCTGCATGTCCACCATAATTCAGCAATCTCGCATAGCTTTTCTGGCCAAACACCCATTGAAACCTTCCACCCTTGGCTAAATTACATCATAATCCTAACCAGTTCGTTCTCCTTGCCTTCCAGGTGCTGAAGTACTGCGAGCATCTGCACGGGAAATGGTACTTCAGTGAGATCCGCGCCATCTTCTCGCGCCGCTACCTGCTGCAGAATGTGGCCATCGAGATGTTCCTCGCCAGCAGGAGTGAGTACATCCTTTTTTTATTTACATTTATACCCGCGTTTGACCTCAAGATTGAGATCCCCTGGTGGTAAGTGACGATGAGGCCGAATATGGAGCACACGGGCGTAGTAAGTACTGGGTCTTAAACACTGCCGAACCACATCAACGCCGAAGCGAAGATATTTGACGACATACCTTACATAGAAGGGAGAGCGTCGGTAGCACAGTGGCTAGGACACCGGACTCCCATGCGGTTGGTCCGGGTTCGAAACCGTGCAGTGCCATGTCCCAATGACTTTTTCATATCCTTCGAAGACTTACGTACATTTACCGACAGCTCTAACGGTGAAGGAAAACATCGCGAGGAAACCTGCATACTGAGATGACCAGTATGTGAAATGGGGAAGGCAATGGCAAACCACCAGCAAGATACTGGGATTAGTTGCCTCGTAAGACACACTTATCCAGTGGCGGTAGATATCCAGATTACAGATTTCTACCGCAAAGCAGCCATGCTTGCATTGCTGTGGTTCGGTTTGAATGAAGGGTAAGAGAGCCAGCGTAGTAACGGCAGATGAGGCATTCCATTTCATTTCTGAAGTAGCAGCTCGTCGAAAGCCCTCTAACATCATTATAGTGAGGTGAGATTTCTATGGGCCATGGTGACCACTTACCATCAGGTGATGGAGGCTTTTAAAACGAAAGAGGTGTGTTGTGTTTGCGCCGAGGCAGACATTCATACCGCTCCCTTCTTTTTTCCAACCATACTGAAGATAATAATTATTTTGTATACCAGTCTATTTTTATTTTTTATTGTAATAAGGATAGCAGAAGAGCAAACGGGCCATCTGATGGTCACCGTCGCCCTAGGCGCTATCTCACTTTACTATAATGTTATTAGACGGTTTTCGATGCGCTGATAAGCTTGAGAACTTGGATGAAGTGCTTCATGTGTCTGTAATTGTGTGCTTTGCGGCAAACGGTTAGGAGTATCTTTTCTTGTACTAAATAGTATGTCGTGTGTGTTCCAGCGTCGATATTCTTCGCGTTCCCCGACCAGGCGACGGTGAAGAAGGTGATCAAGGCTCTGCCGAGGGTCGGCGTCGGCATCAAGTACGGCATACCGCAGACCAGGTCAGTGCAGACACTAATTTTATTCTTTTTCGTATTGTCGTACATGGCATTACTAAGTATTACGGCAATGGCAGAATATATATGAACATAGATTCCGTCAAGTGGATCTCGCCGCCTGCGTTGGGTAAAACCTACTCGTTGTTGTTGTTTTTTTTTTAAGGCAAAGGGAACTGAGCTCATACAGCCATGTCTGATGTAAACAACTCTTTCAAGTCTTCATTAAAATGCTGGTGTTACACATTTCAATGCTATCTGGGATAATCTTCCACGCTTCTGCGCCATCCGAACCAAATAAGAAGGCGTCCCGGACGCAGTGTGGCTCTTCAAAATCCAGCCAAGTACGGATCGGGCTGCAGCGTCTTATTTGACTTTACTTCACTGTCCCACACATTATTCACATCTTGTCGAAGTTTTTCGAGCAAGAAACACCATTCTTACTAGAAAAGCACTACTGTAAAACAATTTGCAAGACAAATCGAAACAAAGCTGACGTGGACGCCACAAAAGCGCGGGAAAAACTCAAAACCTACTCGTATGGCAACAAAAAAAAGAAATGTCCCCTGTCTTTTTGTGTCTAGTTGTATGAGATTTTTAATATATTTAGTTTTACGGCTCTGGATTCCAGCACTTTTGAGCCTTTCTGTATATTTTTTCTCCAGCTATTCTTTCTTTGGTTGGACATATAGGTACTCTAAAATGTGTTCTTGATTCTTCATTTTTGTATTTTGTTTATCGTGTTTACAATGAATTTATACAGGGGCGTATATATATTATTATTTTCGCCGTGGTACTTCTGTAACGATTTCTTGTATATCAGCTATTAAAGCAACTCGATCTAGCGATTATCGCCGGCAGTTAAAAATGAGAGTGTAATTTAGTGTTGCTTTCTGACGATTTTTGATTTTCATTAGGAACATCTGCTCTATTTTGCTCTTAGAATATGGTAAACCATATTCTTGCAAATAAATTTTATTTATTTATTATTGTCGTGTACATACAAAGTTACGGTATTTATAAATCCTGGCGCCCTGAAACCAAAAAGCTGGTTTGTCTGGGCGCTGCACATTCCACTCTGTTAAAACACAAACTAAATATAAAACAGCTTAACAAATAGAAACCAATCCAAATGTTTTACTTACTTCTTACGTATTTACTAACACTATGTTGTCGTATGGTTAGTAGCCAACATAATGTCAGATTTATCCAACCGTAGGCCTCTGACGTGGCTTGTTTTTTTTTTTTTACCAAGAGCGGGGGAATCTTCAAAATATACTTCTATCTGTCTAAGTCGTGATCATTCCACGGAATTAATGACATACAACGACTCTCGTGGCAGATTTAATGGGGTGGTTTGCCATTGCCTTCCACATTTCACACACTGGTTATCTCAGCGCGCATGTTTCCTCACGATGTTTTCCTTCACCGTCAGAGCAGTCGGTAAAAGTACGTAAGTCTTTCGAAAAAACCGAAAAACTCATTGGTACATGGCATTGCCTAGTTCCGAACTCGGATCTCCCGCATGGGAGTCCGACGTCCTAGCCACGACGCCACCGACACTCACAAAATATACTTACTTGGCTAAAAATACCAATTACGACGGTACTCGGAACCAATTATGAAATACTAGAACTATTGTAGCGGTGTGATTTTCAGGGTGATTTCACGTCAAAATCAACTGGATTGAAATTGAAAAACAAATAGTGAAGAAAAAAAACAAAGCTTGAAAACCTTTTCACCAATAAATAGTAGAACGTTGATCGATATTTCTAGTGCTGCCACCTACCGGAATAATGTTGTACTAATTATAAGGCTGCAATAAACGCACTCGACCGTTTACAAGCGTTACGCTACGGTACGGATCTAGGTGGTAAAAACCTTCGCTTTAGTTAGATGGCGCTACAATACGTAATATTAGAACCACAGAAAAGAAATCGGACACCAAAGATTTGGAAATTCATCCTATGTAGATAGATTGCTCGATAGAGATTTTTTATACTATGGAAACCGCATCTGCTAGTTGGGCTGTGAGCATCTCCCATCGAAATGTTAAATGTGGAGCGGTGGTAAAGTTCAAAAAATGACGTTGTTAATATGACTATAATGAAAAATGAATATGATAAAGTTTATTCACTTATTACAAGGCACAATAATAACACCTCCGACTTACAAATCAGGTCGAAACCTGTATCTTGTAAGTCGGGACTCCGTCGCACTTTCCGTGCAAGCATATGACAATTTATAACATTACATTAGTGTAACTATATTCTAAACCTAAAAGGAATTTAGGAAAGATAATGTTTAAGAGTGTGTGTGTGTGTGGGGGGGGGGGGGGGTGTTAGGTTGTGTGGGGGGGTGTAATAATGTGTACATCTGTAGTGTAGGATGAGTAGGTGTGTGAGTGTGGGAAGTTAAGTGTTAATTAATAACGAGTCTGAAGAACATAATAAGTTTAGTGTGTAAACTTATATGTTATATGAGTAGAGCCTCAGTTTTGTCGTATTCTAAAGAGAGTAGCCATCTCTAAAGTACTTACTTAATGAATTTAAGTTTTTATATTTTTTACTTACTTTTGGAAAAGTAAATAGGTACGTACGACCGATTCTTTACTGGCACAAGCCCTGAGGCTTATGTCAGTATTATGTTTTAAGACATGTAATTAGTTTTATTTAAATAAAGGGTAAAAATAAACTTACAATAAAAACATTTTGACTTCATTTGATGTATGAAACAATGTCAAAATTACATGCGTATTTTCTCAAACCCTTGGTTCGTTCGAAACCCATCAATCTAGACGAGAGACCTCTACTATTACCCCGATTTCTGTTATTAGAACCTTCCTAGATAGATCAAAATTCTGTTGCTCTTTCATTGTCTAAATCACAAGTTTCTATCTTCAAAAACCATGTCATCAATCAGAATATATCCTTTCCTAATAATCACTCTAGATGATGAGGATTTTAGGAGCTCGTAGCCTTGTTGCGAGCACGGTCCGAAAGTGATCGTGCAGGTTAAGCGACGTCGGCGCGGTCGGTACCTGAATGGGTGACCGCTAGTGGCATATTTCATCTGAGCTCCTTCGTGCCTCGGAGAGCACGTTAAACAATCGGTCCCGGTTGTTGTCGTTCGACAGCAGTCGTTAAGCCATATCAGATGTCTGATGCCTACGGGCGGCCTGAACAACTCTGACAAATAGGTTGGCCACTAACCATACAAAAAGCAAGTAAGCAACTCTAGATGAGATTACATTCGGGGCACATTTAGCATGAACCAGGAAATTATTTCGCGTTTGCGTGTTGTATGTTGCTCTCAGTATTGTCTCGGGCGGCCTGAACAACTCTGACAAATAGGTTGGCCACTAACCATACGATAAGCAAGCAAGTATTGTCTCACCTTCTTTGAGAAGGTGTATATCATCATCAGCCTATTAATGTCCCCCTGTTGGGGCACAGGCCTGTCTATCGGTATTTTATAGGATACATTTCGGAGAGTGCGCATCGGTATTGCACGACCTAATTCCAGCATCTCCATTCCGCCTTCGGACTACCAGGCGCGGGGAGTGGTTCCATCCTTATGTTGTTGATATCCCATCTGCTCGTACGAAGCGATTTGCTTCTTCGTTCATTATGCGAACGGCTAAGGAATGGCACAGCCGGCGTCTGTATTTCCCGAAACCTACAACCTTGGGATCTTCAAGGCCAGAGTGAATAGGCATTTACTGGACCCGCATGCACCATCGTCGACCTCATCGTCGCTTACCATCAGGCGAGATCGAGGTCAAATGCGGGTTTAGAAGTAAATAAAAAAAAAAAGCAACTCTAGATGAGATTACATTCGGGGCACATTTAGTATGAACCAGGAAATTATTTCGCGTTTGCGTGTTGTATGTTGCTCTCAGTATTGTCTCACCTTCTTTGAGAAGGTGTGTATCATCATCAGCCTATTAGTGTCCCCCCGTTGGGGCACAGGCCTCCCCTTGCACAAGGGGGTGTGTATGATTTTGTTAATATTTTTTACTTTTACTGATGGTGTCGGATACTCAAATGAAACAAAAGCTGAAAAACAACACAATATTTTTATTCACACAATATAAATTCGTTTAATCACAGTCAATAGATTCTATAAGTATTCGATCAGGCGCATTCATTCGTATAAATATTTTTTTAAATTGTAAAATTTAATTTTATCACTACTTATTTCTTTCTTACAAAAATTGGTAGCTATTCCGTAAAAAAATCTTTACTAAACTGCTACGCACAGCTATGTATGTAATTTTTAATTTCCTATAAAATATAATTTTGTACTTAAACACGGTAAAAAAATCATTATTAAAAAGACAGATTATTTTTAAAATCATCACCTTGCATTAACCTATCACTAACATTATTGGAATGTTTCTTTAACAATTCACATATAACTAAAATACCTTTAATACTGATCACATAACAAAATTAATTTAACATTATGTACAACGTTCTCAAGTTATTGGTAACTATAGTACGGAAGCTTTGGACCAATAAATACTAGCTTAAAGTAAAGGAACACTCATTCTAACCTAGTTTTCTTTTCATCCGCTGCTACCATCCAGCGTGGCGCAAAGAGATCAATGCCTTTCTCTAAAGAAACCGCAGCTCCTGCGCTGTGTCTCCTGTGAACTGGATTTCCTTCAATGACAGCCTCTTTAGTGCACCCCATTTCAGGGTCTGCTTCTCTCTTCTCGTCATCAAATTGCCTCATTATCTCCGTCAGACTCTTCCCTTTGGTCTCCGGTAGGAACAGCAAGCAATACGCCGCCCCCAAAAGGGCACAACCTCCAAATATATACAATGTCCCATTACTCGTAAACACGTTCTCCAATTGAGGGTAAGTCTTGATATTGAAGAAGATGAGCACGTAAGCACAGCAGGATGTAGCGCCAGACATGACGCCTCTGATATCCTGAGGGTATAATTCCCCGGACATGATCCAGGGTAGCTGGAGAAACCCAACCATGCTAAATGAGACGTGGAGTAATACACAGGCTAGTTTAACTAAAGGAGGACCGTTTAAAGAGTCACAAACAGCAGCACCGAGCATCGCTATGCCTAGTAATAACCCTGAAACCGCAGCTAAAGTCTTTCTCTTAAAACTGTTGATAAGACAAGCCCCAACAACCCCCATGAACACTCTGACACCACCAACTATTATAGAGGCAGTGAACTCATTGACACTGGTGCCAACTGCTTTGAAGAAGTCCACAGCGTAGTACAAAATCACGTAAATTCCAGACATTTCTTGGAATGCGAAGAACACTATTAAAAGCGTGAAGGGTTTCAACACGCTTCGTCTTTTGAAAAGACCGAGTTTATCTCTGAAGGACATTGATTCGCTGCCTTTGCGGTCTTTAGTGAATTCCATTAACTCCTGCTGAGCCGTGCTGTTATTTTGCCGGAGCCAGAACATGGCATTGTAGGCTTCCTTCATCTGTCCCTTTGAAGCGAGCCACAGAGGAGACTCCGGCACGAAATACATGAGGAATGGTGTGATAAGAGAGACTCCAGCGCATATGGCGGAGATTTTTCGCCAGTGCACGAAGGCTCCCAAAGAGTAGACGACGAAGATTCCCATGGAGACGAGGCCAGGGCCCAAAGCGCTGAGTACACCGCGCTTCTCTGGCGTTGTGATTTCAGCTACGTAGATGTAGGACACAGTTGACATGCCTGTAAATGGAAACGTTAATGTTAGTTTTAGTTACAATAGTCTATATCATAGGATCTCTCAGATTCATGTGTAGTATGATGGTAATTAACTGTATATCCTGACCAGGAATATAAAAAACCCTAGCCATATTACGAAATTAAATGGTACCTACTTCCGAGAACCTGTTTAGACAGTAACGCTATTTTTTTACAGATTATAAAACTACCAATGGCGCCCTCTCGACAGTGTTTTTTTAACTTATACACCTGGTCAGGGCATAATGACGGTTACTAGTCTAACCTCAAACTACCTAAGACATTCGTAGTTTTTATTCTTTTACCTAAGGAATGCAGCATGATCGTGCTGATGACAGTTCATCGAAAGATGAAATAGGTAATGCCAGCCAATCAGTCTTGACACTACGATCAATTGAACCACTTACGCTTTTCAGCCTGATCTGACAATGTCATCATCACATAATCATTTGCAGCTTGTGTACCCACTACAGGGCATAAGCCTCCTCCCTTTCTTGCCATTCGTGTCGACCCTATGCCAGCCTCATTTACGTCTTTTAGCCCACCTGGCTGCAGAACGACCGACACTTCTTTTCCCCAGTCTCGGACACCATTCGGTCAAGGCTCTGCTCCACCTGACTATGTATGTAACCAATAAGAACTTACCGATAGTAAATCCCGTGATGAATCGTCCCACGCAGAGAAACACATAAGTCTCGGAGAAGGCGATGACGAGCCAGCCGATCAGGTTGGGCAGCACGATGGACTGTAACAGTAGCCGCCGCCCAACAGCATCCACCATCATCCCGCCAAGGAGGGCCCCGATGGGATTGGAGATGACCCCCAGGCTCGCTGTGGATTGAGAGAGCGGGGAGTTTATAGAAGTTTCTAGAAGCGATAATGGCTCAAAGGCTAGGATTCGAGACTGCAACGCAAGCATCGCAGGATCGAATCAACCATTGGGATCGGAGCCAATTTTAATGATCTCTATGAGAAGATTTAAGTCTCTCGTGGTTAATAACTATAGAATTCCAAGAAAAGATTATTTGACTGATAGTAATATGTAGAACGTAGAATTGCTGTAAAAGAAAGTATGCCAATAATAGTAGAAAGTAGCACCACGAATAACTAACACCTACTTTCAACCTTATGTTTTATAACCCCATCAAGGAACGAACGCCCGCCCCAGGGAGTCTATTTTTTCTTTCATCCAACTCCTACCCATGGTAAGGAGGATTTCGTAGCAATTTTCTTTTTGATGTAAGTACCGCAGGGAGGGTTTAACAAGTATTGTAATATAATCTATCGAAGGCACGTTAATTTAATGTGTTCTGTCTGTCTAGTTAACAATATTTTATTTACTAGGGGTTAAAATCCCAACAAAAATATTAACAAACTACCATCCCATTAACAAAATAAACGTCATCAGATTTATACCGCTCTTTGCGAAACAAGTGGAAAAATCAACAGCGATGAGCAAACAAAGCTATGCGTATACAAGAGATAGTGCTAAGTACACAACATACATCGTAAACGAGCCGTCAAACACATCACACTGCTTTGTGCAGTCAAGTCAGATAAGAGGGCCACGGGCCTTAAGTAGAGTAGTTCATTTGTGGACACGTTTGGTTTAAACTTGGGGTTAACTTAACTAGTCATGGAACTTTCAAATTAAGGATGGGAAAAGTAGTGAAACTAAGTTGCTAATAAAGATTCCCATAGGAATAACATTGAAGTTAAAATCAGCAAATATTCCAATACCTACTAATTTATGGTGTATCACAGTCACAGTATTATGTGGACTTTTACATTATTATATTAGTGGTTCCTCTGTCTACCCTTTAGGGTTTATGGACGTGAGAGTTACGTATATATGAGGTATATGTAGGTACGAGTATATATATTTTTTATTGACTACTAAACCCGCATTTGACCTCGATCTCGCCTGATGGTAAGCGACGATGAGGTCGACAATAGTTTGTAATTTTTCTTAATAATATATCATGCATGCATGATATATTATTAAGAAAAATTACAAACTCATTTAATACGGACCCCATCTGACAAAAAACCTAATTTACTTACAGTAGCAAACCTTAGAAGTTGTTAGGTATTTAGATGAGGGTATCAGCGTATACCCGTGGTTGAGGGTAGGTGTGCCTAATAATATATCAGTGCGAAACAGACTACCGAAGCTTTGACTCGCTGTTCCTGGTCTTCCCTAGTAATCGTGTACGAATCCATTATTGGCGACGAAGTAGCTTAATTATTTTGGCGTTTGTTTAATTGTTTGTATGGCGAGAGACTGAATTACTGTAGGATGACAAAAAAAAATCCCCCACGACGTTCTTTACTCTGTGGATTGACCTCACTTCTTATCAGTCAGCTGTTTTCGTAATGAATCTGCGATGTTTAAGGAGTTGCTGCATATTTTAAAACGCTAGATACCTATTCGTATCTCGTCTATGTTCATTTGAGATAGAGTTATACCATCATACATGACTAATTAGGGCATTAATTTAATTTTTGACTTTGCTACAACCAATCTATATTCTAACGAACGTGGACTTTATCTAATGTGAATTAAACCAGTCGTATAAAATTTTAAATCAAGAAGAGACTTCTGATAAAATAATATCATGAGATGCCTTGTCAAAAAAAGACAATGCTATAGCGTGGGTATAGCGCTTTCTCTGTTTAGCACGTCATATCATTTCATCGTTTTGAGAACAGTAGGTAATATGTCCCTTGGTCCTCCAAAAGGGACAATGAATTCTCCATAACAAAGAAATGTTCTGAACATCATGTTTTTGGTCTGCATGATATCAATCGGCCTGGAATCCTCGTTTGTTTACAACTTACTGCGTACAATTTGGCACCACGGCTGAGCCAGAAATAGACCCAAATCGTATGTAGTTCATATGTTACGGTAAAACCCCGAATAGTGGTAAATCTTAGGTCTTACTTGAAAATATTAAAATTTACCAACATGAGTTGGTAAATGTAAGGATTAATATAAAAGCGGCAGTTTGGCACATGCTACGATTAACCAATAATGATTGGTAAAAGTTGTTTTTGGGAATAAAAACGAAGTATTATAATTAAAAAGGGGGAAATTATAAATCAAGGTAAGTTACATGTCGGAGCGAAACCGACACCGATGGGTTATGTTGAAAGCCAGCCTAACGTAGCCTTTGTTAGGTTTTTTTATAACAACCCAGAAAAACTGTTTGCATATGCTTGCCTGAGGGGGGAGGGGGAAAGGCAATGACTTTGGCAGAGTGAATTATGCTTTTCGGGTCGGTATTAGCTTTGTCGATTTCTAAACATATCTTTTTATCAACGTTTACCGTGTCTCTGAGGTAAAACCATACCCAACCGAGTTAATGTTGATAAAAGTCCGAAATTAACGATGATTGCAGAACAATTCGGGTATTTACCGATATTACTTGGTAAATCTTAGCATTTACCGTAGTTCGAGCTTTTACAGTAACACATATAAAATCATAGCATACAGTACACACATTCATTCAGTTCTGGGTCATCATATCATCTCTGACTGTCAAGTTTCTTATGTTGTCGATATTATGTCTGCTTGCTCTAAGCTTGCTTCATCGTTCACAATGCGAATGGTTAAGAAACGTTACCCGAATCTTATAACCTTGGCTGTTCAAGGTTAGACCAGCGTGCTCCATCTTCGACCCTATCATCACTTACCATCAGATCAGATTGAAGTCAATCAAAAGTAGGATTAGTTGTAAATAAAAACACAGCTTAAATTTCATTTCATTCAAAATTAATCTCCATTGCAAAGGAAATCTAGTTATTTCTAATAGCGGTATTGTAGCCTAGCAAGGGCTTATTCCTACCCCTTTTGAGTCACGTGCTTTTAACTTTTGTTAGGCCGATTTAAAAAAAAGGTTCAAGTTATTTCTATCTATACAGATATTAAATACGTAAGGGTATATACAGGCAGACTGCAGTTTGACTGAAAGCCAACTGAAAGCAAAATTGCAGTTTCTGTGCAATTATATTGCAGTCGGTCCAGCTGCACGCCGATTGCATGCCAACTGCAATAGAACTGCATCCAAACTACACAGTCAGCGTGCAGTTGGACCCACTGCAAAAGAACTGCATAGAAACTGCACCCTAACTGCAATATTACACCTGGTTTACAGTCGAAATACAATAAAATGTGGTGTAGGTATGCTTACCGATCCATGAGCTCTGCTCGTAAGTGATATTAGGATGCTCGAGAGTGTACTGGGGCAGCAGCACTGCAGAGAAGCCCTGGCAGAATCCCACGGAGATGTTAATGGACTGCGCGGCCAGCGCCGCCAGCACCTGTGAACGTATGGGCGCCTGGTCATTGAGGGGTGTCATGGTAAAGAAACGGAGGAAAACAAAAAGTAAATTGGGATAGAGAAGTAAACAGCTGTGTACAGTTATGGGCGCCTGGTCATTGCGGGGTGCCGTGGTAAAAAAATACCGGAGGAAAACAAAAGTAAATTGGTTCAAAGAAATAAACAGCTGTGTGCAGTTATTAAATTAAATTAAAATGTGGTAGGTATTTATTTTCAGGCACTAGTCCCATAGAATAAAAATCAAAAATAAATTATGAGCCTGGTCCTTGCAGGGTACCGATACCGTAGTAAAGAAACGCTAAAACAAAATGGTTCAGAGAAGTAAACATCTGTTTACAGTTATGAACGCCTGGTCCTTTCGGGGTACCTTCCAAAAGAGAAAATGAAGCAGATTTAATTTTTTTGACGTGAACTCAATGTATAGTCATTGCATCCGAAACACAAAAGTAAAAAAATATGGGGAGAAATTGACTTCAACATTTGAATTGAATTCAACAAAGTTTAAATACAACAACATATTTGACATTACGGATGCTAGCCTGGTAGATTCCCGGGATAGTCGGGATTTTTTTTTAATATTTTTTTATTTACTTCTAAACCCGCATTTGACCTCGAACTCACCCGATGGTAAGCGACGATGAGGTCGACGATGGAGCATGCGGGTCCAATAAATGCCTATTCACTCTGGCCTTGAAGATTGTAGGTTTCGGGAAATACAGACGCCGGCAGGCTATTCCATTCCTTAGCCGTTCGCATAATGAACGAAGAAGCAAATCGCTTCGTACGAGCAGATGGAATATCAACAACATAAGGATGGAACCCCTCCCCGCGCTTGGAAGTCCGAAGGCGGAATTATTCATTCTAGTTTCATTGTAGATTTTTCCATGTTGGTATGGATACATAAGGATCTAAGTAATTAATCTTGGTGACTTTTATTCTAACAGCTCGACGTCATCACGTCAATTAGGTACAAACTTATATTATAATTGCTTCCATGTTCCTTTAACAAGGTTCCTTTCATAAATCTATTACCCAATACAAGAGTTTCCTTGTATCGCTTACTCGCTACTAGGTTATTACACTAAACAAACTTCTTACTGTAATCGATTGAAAACGGACTGTGGAACCTTAAACGTGTGGAACGTGATTAATAATCAAATCTCTGATTACATTTAAACCTATATCAGGTCTAACTCCAGTCGTAGGTAGTTAGGTATCGGGGGGTATAAGTAGCAGAAGATGAATGAAGATAAATTGTTATAGTTTTATAACTTGTATTAAACTCGTAAAACTAAAAAATGTGTACGATAGAAATTAACAAATAAAATAGTACGTAGAAAAAATGATGGATGAAGTAAAGTGTCAATAATTTTGTAATAGGAATGATTTTTAAAATTTTGAATAATATGCCGAAACAATAAAAAGATAATGGGAAAGAAGGCGATATGTCACATGTCTTCGCTTCGGCGTCGATGTGTTTCGGCAGTGTTTATAGAAGAGCCTGCACTTACTAAGCCCGTGTGCTCTATCTTCGGCCTCATCGTCACTTACCACCAGGTGAGAGCTATGTGATGTTGCTATTGACGAAGCAATCCTGGGACGCTGGTGTGCCCATATAAAAATAGTTGTATCTTTGTTATGTTTTTGTTAATTTTGTTATTCTATGTGTTCCATCATTGTGTTATGTCGGGCCATGACGGAATACCAGCGTCTGAGGACACCCCCTCGTCAGCCACTATGCTGAGACTTGGGCCCTTTTGTTTTCATTACAATTAGGCAAATTTAAATGTATCAATAAGTAAGTGAGTATTGAAAGCAAATAAACGTTTTTTCATGATTAGACTTAAATAATATACTGTTTCTGAAACAGTATTAATATATTATAAACAGTAGACTTAAATAATATACTGTTTCTGAAACAGTATTAATATATTATAAACAGTAGACTTAAATAATATACTGTTTCTGAAACAGTATTAATATATTATAAACAGTAGACTTAAATAATATACTGTTTCAGAAACAGTATATTATGTTTATAATATATTTATATGTATTTCAGAAACAGTAGACTTAAATAATATACTGTTTCTGAAACAGTATATTATTTAAGTCTACTGTTTCTGAAACAGTATATTATTTAAGTCTAATCATGTACTGCAAGTTTCACCAAGTACCAACAACCGCAAGTATTAAATGTTTTTTTCATTTTCAAACGCGGATTTTTGTATAAACAAAAAAGGTTGTATTTTACTACTAAATGTCGGACACAGCGCGTACATTCCAATATTTTCTATATCCTTTTCAACCTGTCTGCAATGTTATTATAACAATGCACATCGACCGTGTAATGACGGTTTATCTCTGACAATCGCAATGCAATCATAAGGATCGTTTCTGCTCGTTCCGGTAGTTACGCGCAATCATTTGATAATCGCTCGCCAACTTGTCACGTTAAGTAGTTACGCAAACATTATGCTTACGGGTTCTATCCCTCTTTCTTTTATAGAGCATATTCCGCAACAAAATCATCGTAAATGTTGGCTTCCGTTGATCGCGGCCGATGTGGCTAACGACACACCTTGCTTCCGATGTCAGCGGCTAGCCGCGCGCGGCTGTCAGTCACGCCGTCACTGCAGTGCAGTTCACGAGTGAGCGAGATGCACATGAGGAAGCGAGAGGAATATAATCACGCGCGCGACAGGTTTCGACACGATCGCGTGCGGATATGACAGACGTCGGCCGCGCGCGTTAGCCGCAGCGGCCGCTCGGAAGCGGCACCATACATTTTCATAGTGTTTAGTATTGTCGCGTCAGCTGTCAGCCGTAGGCCGCGCGCGTCAGTCGCATCGGCCGCGATCAACGGAAGTCTAACTGTATAATTTCATTATACCCCTGGATCTGACATAATAGAATCTAGAAAATCGAAAAATAGATATATACATAGTATACATAGTATTATAGTAGTATACATACGTAACTGAACTACTTTCACTATGGGCGAAATACACACGAGCGAAATCTATAAAATAAGTTTTTTTTTTCGCGATTTCAGAGTTGGTCCCATAGTGAAACTTGATCAATTATGGATACTGAACATCCCCCCATTCTGGACTATAGGGGTTTTTGTTACTCCCTGCATAGGTTCGGTCCGATTCCATTTTAAATCACTGCAGCGTGCTGAAGCCGTAATTATCAACTCAGTTACTACGTACATTCTTCCTCTTATTATATAACCCGAACCAAGCTCTACAATTGCTACCTTCGCCAACATCTACGCCTCTAAACACCGTGTATTACACAAATTATCCGCGTGCCACGTGCCTGCTGTCTCCAGTTAACATGTGAGCTCAGGGACGAAGCTAGGACCATTTGCGCCTAGGGGCCCCTAAAAGTCGGAAAGAGCGTTACTAACTGCAGGCTTGAAAGGTCTCGGTAAGTTCGTAAGGTTTCAGCCGACGAGTTCTTAACTAAAAGTTACAAAATGTATTTTATTTATTTACTCTGCCTGTAACCACCGTGTATTACACAGATTATCCGCGTGCCACGTGCCTACTGTCTCCATTTGTTTAGTTTAGTACCTAGAGCCATTAGCCCCCAGGGGCCTCAGGGTTTCAATATTGTGCCCCTAAAAGTTGACGAAAGCATTACTAGCACCGGACTGAAAAGTCCTCGATGAGTTGGTATCGTTTGAGCCGACGAGCTCCGAATGTGCGCTGGCTCAAAGTTGTGGCAAGGGCACTTTTAAATCAAAACTCGAAACACCTGTTACTGTTCCAGTGATCTCAGAATTCAGAATTAAATATATTCAAAGATCTTGGAAATCCCAAATTTATCAAACACGGCTAAGAACACAAGAACAATGTTTCTGTGCAACAAAGTGTATTTTACGTTTTATCCACGACGGAGTTTACTTCATTTATACTCTCATAATAATACATTGTTAAATAAAAAACCTCTTCCAAATCAGTTCATGGGTTACCGACATACCGACAAACGCGTTAAACTTTGCGCCCCTCCGGCGTGGTCCCCATTACCAGGCCCTAGCTAGGTCACTGTGTGGGATGACAGTGATGTTTTATTAATTATTGCTATTCATTGTTCTATGAAGAAAATATCTAATACAAAAATTATGATAGACATGCTTTGTAATGACATGTGATATAGATTTGTAGTTACCTAACTTATATCGTAGTAAATCGTAAATCTTATCTCGTATCTCGTAAATGATTTATGATCATTTACGAGATACGAGATAAGATTTACGTAAAACATGTATAGGGAAATACATGTTTTATGGTTTTTTTAATGAGATGGTTGATGAATGAATATTTTTGAGTTTCATGTAAATGTCGAATGCGATATTAGTCTTATCAAGTTTAATCGCATACAAAGAACTTATGTTCCCTCATTTATGTGAAAAAAGTATGTCTTTATTTTATTTTATGTCGAGCAACACAGAATAGGGTATTAGGCACTTTTTTTGAAAAGTAAGTTTAAATCATAGCCACTCTTTACTAGTTTTTTATTTCCTCAAAATAAAGTCGCTAAATTGTCTTAAACAGCATTTAAAATTCCCGCGAAAACGCTGGTCGCCATGATAGTTTTGTTATGACGTCACTATCGATTAAATAAACAAACAAAACAGAACTGATCGCCCTACATTCGTTGTATTGTTTACTCGATAGCGACGTCACACTTGACAGCGTCACGGCGGATAGCGTTTCACTGCGTTTCAGGGCACGTGATATACACATTAAAATGGGGCGATTTTAAATTTAAATTATTAAATTAAAAACGTGATTTCATGATCGGAAATCGATATATTATTATTACCATTTAATTTAATATATCCCGTTAGCATTTATTACTATTATAATGAATTATAATTCCTTATTTTATATTGCGGTGCCCTACTCAGGGTTTCATGTATGAACATATAATATATATTTTTAAGACCTATTGTTACACATGAAAAGCAATAAATGGTATGAGTATGAGTATATTTATTTGGACAGCAAAGTCCATACATACAAAAAACTCTATAATCACTGATTATTATAACACATTCATTTGATTATTAATCGTAAACAGAGTATTCATATTTCCCGATCACTTATTATTATTCATTATAGTAAATTATAGATTAAGTGGTGTATATTGACTTGCACCTGGCAAAATTCCATTACAAGCAATCGATTGAACACTAAATAGTTGGCAAGTTATCAACTGTGTATTTACAATTGTAAATTAATAGATTTTCACTGACTGGATCTTCGGGGAATTGGACGTAACGTCCGTGATCCGATATACACTGTGAAAGTGAATTAAAAATATCTAAAAATAATCTACATTATTCTGAAGAATTACAAGAAGCAAGGGTAAATGACAGAAAGATAAAATATTAGATTGTAATGTTACGAAATATTATAGTTAAGAATGAATGAATGAATAGTCTTTACTGCACAAAATTAGTGTGATACAATGCGTACAAAACGATTAATACAATCTAGGCTGTCTTAGCGCTAAAAGCGATCTCTTCTAGACAACCTTTTGATGGAGTAATTTTGGTGGAAAAAAGTAGGTTGTGCACCGTTTACAATAATATATATACAATATACACACACAAATAAATATATTTATATATACTTATACATAAAATATCTACATACATATATACATACATACATAATATTAAAATATAACTAGAAACCAAAGTGATGGAAAAGTAAGGAAGGAAGAAGGAGTCACTGTGATAGATAGTGGGCCTTAACCTGTGCTTTGAAAATGTCTAAGGATTTGGCTTGTCTTATGGATACGGGTAAAGAATTCCAGAGACGGATAGCATGGACAGTGAAGGATTGGTCATAAAATTTAGATGTGTGGACAGGGGAATATAGAAGGAGGTTTTCAGAGGAACGCGAAGAATGCGATCATGTGTGGAAGATATAAATTGGAATCGCTCGTTGAGATAAGGCAGGAGGGGGGGTAGAACAGTACGGAATAAAGAAGTGAGAGAATGTGAGTGTCCCTGCGACGATGAACAGGTAACTTGAGTTGTTAAGACTAAAGTTAAACAAACAGAAATAAGACAGGTCAAGAGAAATTAAGAACATTTCCGGTTTTAATAAAAAACGGATGTAGATAAAGGAGCTACTCACAGTCAAATTAGCGCCGATGTTCTCGAAATATATTTCGGTGAGTTTCGTCTTATGCATCCCAGCGTTTGTCCTCTAAAATGTGTCTTGGCACACTGTGCACAGTTTGTTCTACTACGGTTCATATATTAAAGGTTATGGGATCGCACACCGAAACAAATACAATGGAAATGAAAACAATATTGGACCAGATGTTTAAAATATAAAGTAAAGTACATAAAATAAACTTTATTGTACAAATAGAAAACAACAAACAAGAGATAGAAAATCAAATAGTGAAGTACAAATTAGGCGGCCTTATAATTTCGAGAAAGAGGTAGTAGCTGTGCAAGGTTTATGGAAAACGTTTTTTAAGAGAATTTTTTTTTTTTTTTTTTAAATATGTCTAAGATAGAGTCAAATATCGCATTTTAATTGTCTAACTCAGCAAATACAGAGTCTTGGAACAACTTTATTGACAACATAAAATACTTAGTTGAAGTAACCGTTACGTATTTTTATACCGATAATTTATACACTGATAAACCTTTAATGAACACAATGAACACGTATTTTTGATCAAGAAATTATTTATTTATTCTTCCGACTGAAGCTCTACGGATATAAGATTGACAATTCCTTTTGTAGTCGTATCCAGGAGCTTTATATGCGACATGTTTATACTCTCTCGAGTGAATGGAAGGCCATGTGTGTTTATTATTTCCCCCTATGCCTCTTATCGGTTGGCATTTTTACTACTGTCAATTGAGATTTCTAGAAAATTGCTAGGTTTATTAGTGCACCTAGCGAATATCTATTAAAGACCAATAGGGTACATGACAAGTATCAAATATTAAATGTAT
The DNA here is from genome assembly GCA_947369225.1 of Hofmannophila pseudospretella. Classification (NCBI taxonomy): domain Eukaryota; kingdom Metazoa; phylum Arthropoda; class Insecta; order Lepidoptera; family Oecophoridae; genus Hofmannophila; species Hofmannophila pseudospretella. The sequence goes on along the minus strand of OX376329.1, from coordinate 12,870,538 downwards.
TTCATATAAAATTAAGAAATAGTCATAAATTGATAGTCAAATGTGAAAACAGAATTAAAATTCGTTGAAAAATAAAATAATTATGGGCAATCAAAAATCAGACGGAGGAAAGAGATGGCGCTACTATGGAGTGACGTCACTCAAATAGGACCTTGGCTACATAATTAAGACCGTTTTGCTAGAAAGGGACGGAGCATCCCCCCACTACTAACTTTAACCATTAATATCGCTGATGTTAGTTGAGATATCAATAAACGGATTTCAGATCCATCTTCAGTATGTCCGTGTAAGTTGATTAATGCAATAAAAAAAATTAGTCGTGTACCTAATACCTATATAAAGCACAAGTGATTCTGAAGAGTAGATGAGCGAGCTTTTTTATTAAATTTTTAACGGCTGCTTAAATGACCCTGCCATAGGCTGCTATGGCTTGTAACTCGTTTATTAATATTATTATTTAGTCCTATTTTGTTCCTTAATTAATGGTTCTAGATAAAAATCAATTTTAGAACGGTAAACACGGAAAGCAAGTACCAGGCGAACAGAATCGGAAGGATACAGCGCAGCAACCTTGACCGTGGCGTATTGGACGTATTGCCTTCGCCTTTAACTCCTGTATTGTACACGTATTTCCACTTCTGAGAGCTTATGCGTGCCTGGTACTTCGATGTAGTGATTCGTTTTACTTTTCAAACATTTCCGATCAAAATCAAGTGATTTTGATTTTGTTCTCACTATGACCTCATTTTATTATTCCTTACACAATAGTGAAAGTATTTTAGCGTCCATTAAAAAAAATACAATCAGGAAACAAAATACCACTTTTAATATTCAAAACGGTCAGTATTTTTTTTTATTTTTTTTATCTCAATTTAGAGGCTTTGGTACACGACAAGGTGACCATGTCAGCCTCGTTAGGGTCACTAAGAAAAGGGAAAGGGAAGCTCAAGTATTATTAAAGTCAGCCCTCACTTTGAGAGCTAATTTAGCAAACAACAGTAAGTGTTTCATATTATCAGATAAGGGCTGACTTAAAATAATATTGAGCCTCCCATTTTGTAGCCTATTGAGGCCAAATTTTTTCCTCTCAAATTTCCCCAGGTCACACTCCATTAGGAGGTGAGTGAGGTCTTCTATTGTGTTGCAGTTGGTACAAAACGGTGATGCAGCTCTTCCCACCAAATGCAAAAACTTATTTAACGGAATATGACCCGAGCGTAATCTAAAAGCCAAGACAAGTAGCTCCCTACCAAGACTGACACAGTCAAACCATGGAGCCCAGGCTGGCATGTAATTAAGTGTATTGTACCAAAGCCCCTTCACTTTAGCCAATTCCTCATATTGGTCTCTCCAGCGAGACATACAAGCAGCCCTCGCATTCGGAATGTACTCAGACCCAAGCGGATCTAGATGCATTTCAACACCCTCAGAAATGGCTAAATTCGCGTAACGATCAGCCATTTCATTGCCTCCTACTCCGATGTGTGAAGGTAACCACTGTAATTTTATTGAGACATTAGTGGACTGCAGTGCGCGGAGGAGTTTAATGACCTGAAATGCTTCCGGTAGACTACGGTTCCCCGTCACACAAGCAATTATGTGCTGTAGCGCACTCTTTGAGTCTGAGAGTATCACGACTCTGGACTCATCAATTGAGCTTACGTATGATAGTGCCTCTGTGATTGCAATAAGTTCTGCCCTCATAATGCTGACATGATCGGGGAGTTTAAAAGACAGGAATGAATTTAGCTGGGGGTCAAAAAATGCGGCACCCGCACCAGCAGAGTCTTTAGAACCGTCGGTAAATAACAAATAGTAACCATTATATCTATTCTCTATTGTGTTAGATACCAGTTGTCTCAATTCAGGGATTTTGACTTTACGCTTTGCGACGTGGAGATTATCAATACAAACATGAATGTGTGAACTTGTGTCAATTGACGTTATCCAGGTATCTAAGGAGTAGATTTCCAGAATTTTGCGTTTATGTATAGTCTTACTTTTAAATATATTGTGAACAATGACAAGCTGAGGTGTATTCTTTTTGCACCAGTAATGACCTTCACACATAGAAGATAATTCGTTAAGAAGGTCCAAAGTATTACTGTTGGCGACCGAAGCAATTCTTAGCCAATATCTGCACGCCAACCAGAACCGTCGGACGTTTAAAGGCGGGAGGCTGAGCTCTGTCTCCATCACGTGAATTGGAGTGCTCCGTATGAAGCTACCACATATTCTAAGTGCTTGGTTCTGGAAAGTAGTGAGCTTTTTCAGATGGGTTTTGGCGCTGCTGCTATACAAAAAGCTACCATAGTCAATTCTGCTCCTTATTAACGAAATATAAAGCTTCCTAATGTGTTTCGGGTGCACGCCCCAAGAATTGCTTGAGAGTATTTTTAATAAACGGTCAGTATTTATTAAATGAAATAATAAATACAATGAAAGTTTTGTTGCCAAATAGGTTTTGGCTAATATTCAAGTTCCTTCCTATACAAAGTGTAACTAAAACCCCTATGGAGCCGAAACAACAATTCTTTCTTCTTCTTCAGTATCTTACTCTGAAATCGCGAATTTGTTTTTAGCGGATGTATGAAATTCATTTTGGTCGTGTAGATTGAACAGTTCCATTTTTTCCGCGATTTCATAGTGAAAGTTAGTCAGTTATGGATACTGAACACCTTTTGGCTCTATAGGGGGTTTTTGTTACACACTGCACGTAATAATACTTTGATATCTGTACAATACCGTCTTCACCATAAGGGCACACGGGGCCCGTGCCCAGGGCCCCCATTCTCGGGGGGCCCCGAAGGATCCACAATTTCTCTCACACATTTATTCTCAAAACATTTTTGTCGGGCACATTACACTTTTTTCACAAATCAGGAATCTTATCAGAAGGTTAGATTTACAAGGCATATCATATACTACGCCATTATATTATCGATGACTGCGACTTTTCCTACTGTACTAATTAATAATATTTCCGAACGCAATACCTATTTTTCATAGGTACTTAGTAAAAAATGTAAGTGTTTTTCTTTTTTTACTTTCCAATTCGCTTTCTTTACTTTCAAAAAGGGCCTCAAATTCTTGTGTGCCCAAGGGCCCCAGCCTAGTTTAAGACGGCGCTGTATCTGTATCAAGACCGTGATTCGAGAGCACCGTGCTAAAAGGTCGATCGTGCAAGCATATTGTAGAAACCTATATTTATGCTAATCGTATGAAAACAATAACGGGCTGGCATTGAAGCGGAGATATCTAGAACATTGGTATCAAGATGACCCATATTACTGTTTACCTGTGTTTTACCTTTTATTGTTTCTAGATATAGCTATACTACACCACCTAGAGAGAAGGTAATCGCTACGATACTACCATATTTGAAATTCAACCCTTCCTCCTGTCCCCCCGTCTTACCGCTACTGAGACCCAGTTACTTTTTCCTGGTCATCATCATTTCAAGGTATGGGAATGGCATCAAGGTCATAAAATTAGCATCTGAGCTGAGCTCAATATCGAACCACCTAATTTCTATAGGTATCAAAAATATCTTGGCACCCACCGGTCCAATTATCGTCTGAAATAGCTAAGAACACTCGAGATAATTTTCTTTTAAATTGAGGACTAAGACTTATCCTAGTAATTTTTTTTAATGTTCTGGTTTACAATTGGGTATTTGACTAAAAAAAAAATTATGTACTGGAGAGATGCTCTGTCCCTTTTTAGCAAAACAGTTCTTTATATGTAGCTAGGATCTGCTTGTATGACGCTACTACACTGTGACGTCTTAATGTAATATTGCCGTTTCGTTCTATGGTTTGATTTTTGATTGTATGTAGCTATTTTATTTTTTAACGAATTTTAATTCTGTTTTCACATTTGACCATCAGTTTATGTCTAATTCTTAATTTTTAAGAAATGTAACCTAAGCTAAGCTATGTATTATACAGAGTTGAAATACAGCCCCAGTGTCTCAAAAACCGGCCCACCGTTTTTTTGACAAAACATCTTAATGCCAAAATGTTCGCAATCAAATAACCAAAAAAATCGGCCTACCGTCATCGACACGTTTTTGCGCATATAGTCAAAAAAAATTGGGAATACCAACATTAACAGAAGTTAATTAAGAATATTTTGGCATCCACTCCTTATATATGTATATATGTCCTCTCGTGAATGGTAAAGCAGTTCTACCTATTCCGATTCCTACTTTCAATGAAAATCACATCGAAATCGGTACAGTAGTTCAAGAAATACAACCCTATCAATATGTACTTATGTGTGATATAATAATAACTTAACTAACTGATAATAAATCTGTTGTTATTATAAACATGTTTTGAATATATTTACTTAATTACATACAACAGAAATACATAATATTATGCTAAACAAGTAGTAGGTAATATAAATCTGAAATAAATTTAGCGTTAATTTTAGTTTTTATTTGTGTACCTGACACTATTGTTTTGTTATCAAATTATTATTAAAAAATAAACCCATTTGTAAATCAATTTATACAAATTGACTCTGATTTATACACGATAGTTGAGTGGAGGAATTTATGACCCATTAAATAAAATAAAGTCAAAAGTACGATGGGGAGTCAGATTTGCGGTTCAGAATTTGTCTGCAGTAATGGTAACATCTAACTTCCTATCGTACTTTTGACTTTATTTTATTTAATGGGTCATAAATTCCTCCATTCAACTAAAGTGTATAAATTAGTGCCAATTTATATAAATTGATTTACAAATGGGTTTATTTTTTAATAATATGAATGAATGAATGAATGAATACTCTTTATTGCACAAAATTAGTGTGATACAATGCGTAATAATTTGATAACAAAACAATGGCGTCAGGTACGTTAATATAAACTAAAATTAACTGTGAGTGTGTGTTTGTCTGTAGTAATAGTAACTCCGGTTTATAAATACACCATCACATATTCTGTTTATAAATAAACTTACTAGGATTGGCAGCAGTATGGGATGGAACCAGACTGAGAAAATCATGGGGATCTAAACCCCGACATTCGAAAGTTAGAGACCTCAAATGCAAGCTTTGAAAGCATTCCCAAATAACAAATTCTCAATAGTGACAATTTCGCAAATAACCACTTTCCAAAAAAAAAAAAAAAAAATTATTGTTTACAAGGAAAAGTACAAGTACAGTATTCCTGGCCCCCAAACTAGGATAAATAATTATCCTGTGCTATGAGAAAGCTAGGTCTTCCGTCCTACTTATCGTGTACATGAATTTATTTACTTAAAAAGATAAAAAGAAGAAACTAAATGACAAAGAAATTAAAATTAAAAATTAAAATTAAAATCAGAGCTAAAAGCCAAAAGTAACCGCTACCACTTCCCTAATAACTGTCGTTATCTATTTAATGTCCAATTAACTTCAGAGGTTGCCTGGCTCTACCAGGCTTTAAGCGATGAGGCCGCCTGTGTTCATATATTCAATAAAAATCACATCGAAATCGGTACAGTAGTTCAAGAAATGCAACCCTATCAATATGTACTTATGTGTAAGACAGTAATACCTTAACTAACTGATAATAAATCTGTTATTATTTTAAACATGTTTTTAACTTATTTACTTAATAATAATAATAAGTGTGTTTGTGCATGGTCGTTGTTTGGTTCTGAATGAACTTGACCGTTCAATCCGGCAGAAGACCGGCACTTCAATGACGGACACACCATTGCATGTTATGTAATATAAGTACCATGTAATATATTGTTAGGCTCATTACACGCCCCATGTTATGTAACTGATTGATAGGGCAGTAAGATAATGACCGCAAATTGATATTAACTAGTAGTTGAAAATAACGATGAACTTGACCGTAAGCGCGACTAGTGAATGACCGATGCATCTCAATGTCGAAATAAACTATTATGTAACGTAGCCAAGTGGCCAGAGTTTATCGGATTTTTCGAAAACTTACGTACATTTACCGGCTGCTCTAACGCTGAAAGAGAACATCGTGAGGAAACTTATCTTTGGATGGGGGCCGGGGATCCCAGCGACACTTCGACCCATGGGGATCTTTTGTGTTCAACCTCTTGTACCTATCCCTTGACCACATCACCGAATATGTCGTGAGCAAGACTATGCGTGGGAGGGATTAGAATTCCCTTGGGTCTGGATAGGCAGAGCCTAGCAGTCCCATACTTTTTGCCGAAAGCGTCACATTCACATAGGAGATGTGAAACGGTCTCTCCACAGGCTCTGCAAGATGTGCTGTCAGTCAGCTTCATCTTGTGTAGGTGGGTATTGGTGCTAAAGTGACCGGTGGAGGCACTTAACGTCTATTCAGTCCCCAGATCTTGTTGTTCCAGCCTATGACTTTGTCCCCAATGAATTTCTTAGAGTGTTCTAAGCTCTTTAGGGTTAGCCACTCATGATTATGCCTATCGGCACTGTACTTCTTCAATGCTCGTGATGCTTCGTGAGGAAACCTGCATGTCTGAGGAAATGAAAAGTTTTCAAAGGCGTGTGAAATCCACCAATTAGCACTGGGCCCTCTCTGTGGATCATGGCCTGTACCCCCTTGTACAAGGAGAGGCCTGTGCCCCAACAGTGGGGACATTAATAGGCTAATGGATGATGATGTAACGTAGTTCTGAATAGAATAGATAATCCTTTATTAATAGACCAATTTTGGCTTAAAATTCTACATTATGTGAATTCATTTTTAAAATGATATGGTGTAAAGTAGTAAATATATGATCTATTAAAAAGGGCGCAGTTCAACTGAGTGTCGTTAGATGTATAGATACCTATACCTCTACCGACGCTAGTTTTCAACTAATATTTTTAGTATATATATAATTTCAATTTTGGTTTAATAATATCTGTTATTTATCACAGTTAAATTAATATCGTGAAACATCAGTAATGTCTGTACACCTACTTACCTGCTAATGACTTTAAATTATTAGAGTGAATTCAGGTTTGCAATAATTACCGTTTCTTTATTAATTTCATTTCAGTTTATTATTAAGAATATAACATTACAGCACTGAGTTCAAGGCGTTATATTCGCGCAAAAGAAAAAACTAAAAACCCGAACACATTTAAAATATCCAAAACAACCAAACCCTAACCGTGAAATCCACCCCAATTGAACTACCATAAAACATGGCTTTCAACAAACTCGTGAAACGCGGGTTTCATCTCTATCTCATCTGATTGTAAGTGATAATGAAGACGAAAATGAAGCACGGAGATTTAAATTAGAAAGCACGGAAAAGATGAACCCGAAGCCAAAATTTTGAGGACAGATTTTATCTGGTCGCTATCCAGACGGACCCTGAAATATGTGTCCTACCATCAGGCAAGGTTCCTAGAGTTAGTCCACGTTCCACACTTACAGTGTCGGTACATACATCCTTGAGTAATGTCACAACTGTGTATGCAAAAAAACCCTAAGATATTCACTGTTTTTATATCATAACAGTTACAAAACCATTGTTTGGCAAGCGCCATGGTCTCAATGTATTAATTTGAATGAATAATTCCAAGAATATGTAAAAACTTATATGAATTAACATAACAGTAATACGTATGATTCAGATCAAACCGTTCTGCTGTGATGCAACATGTCTTTTGGCCTTGGCTGTGACTTTGCTATCATTATTACACCTTTTGTTTATTTTCACAACAATTATTGTATTTACTTTTACAGTTCTGTTAAAAGTTCTAGACACTTCTGTCTAAATCATTTATATACTATTGTGGAACGAACTATTACTTTTAACACCGTGCGTGACATACTACATGATTAATGCTGCCTACTCCGACTTACTTACTTATATCTGTCTGTTTGTCTGTTTCTGTTATAACTCGCGGATCACTGATCCGATTTATTATGCTTTTTCAACTAACTTATTTAATTAAACAATAACAAACACTTTGATATAATCTTTAATTGCCTCGCCATCATCGTTTATGTTCGTAATTAGTCAGCTTTAGCAACCTATGAACATCGGGGATTCCATAAATCTTCTACCCGTTTTATTTTCAAGGATATAAAAACCTATCATAAATGTCTTCCGCCAAAAATGTTAAAAAAAACCTTTAAAATTCTTAAACCTTCCTATAATTTCAGAGTTCCTAGCGGAAACTTTACGTGTTTGCGGAAAAATAAGCCTAATTTAAAATCCTGGTCCAAAAATAGTTTTTTTATGTTCCTTAAGCGTGTTCGTTCATACATGAAGGCTTTAAAATATTCTTAGAAGACTTACAAAAACATTTTTTTTATTAACGAGGATACTAAATAGAGTTACGAATTATATGTATCAGTCAAATTTGTGGAATCCTGAGTGTTATTCGAACGGTTTCAGCCTTGAAGTCTATTATTACTTATAACGTTATTACATCCCTAGCTGGTTACAGCTGCATAAAAATTGCTGTTGGGAAAACCACGTTATGTAATATCTTGATTTAAATCACGAACATTGTCTCACGTGCCTCCGATTTTCGCATTACCTGGGTACTCAACATCATAACATCCATTATATTGCATTCGTGTACATCGATGAAAAGTTATGTTGTGAAACTAGGAAAATACGCTTCGTTTGCGACATTCACAATTCACGTTTCATGGAGAAAGGTTCTAATTTCTAAAGCTGTGTACGTCATCATATTGTTTTGATGTTTACTGACGTATTGACTCGTAGAAAGAGCACAATTAGAGCTATATGTTCTATCCCTTTATGTTCCTTTATGTTCTATTTCTATAGCATATCTCATTTAATTTGGATTATTCGTAATTATTCGTATAGGTCCAAATTAGATATTTGGTCCAAATATCTAATTTGGACATATACGAATAATTACTTACAATAGTTCACTTAATATGGTTACTTACTATAGCATCAATGGTTTGCTTACTCTTACTCAGAATCCATTCATTATATATATGTCTGTCCATTGCTTATCTTATCTTATGATAGGGGACCGGGAATAACCCCAGCGGCACTTCGACCCTTGAGGATCTTTTGTGCCTACCCCATTTTACACACTGGTCATCTCAATGTGCAGCTTTCTTCACGATGTTTTCCTTCACCGTTCGAGCAGTCGGTAATGTACGTAAGTCTTCGAGAAATACGAAAAACTCATTGGTAAATGGCACTGCATGGTATCGAACCCGGACCTCCCGCATGGGAGTCCCGTGTCCTAGCCACTAGGCCACCGACGCTTTTGTCCATTGCTTACTTAATATAGTTTATTTCATTCTAATCAAGACCTTACATTAATTTATGTTAAACGCGTGATTCTCATTTTTAACTGCGTATAATGTTTACTTCTTCTACTTTTATCTTATCGCTCTGATAAGTGCAACCACTTACGAGGAATATTTCAGTGGCACTTTCTTTAATCACTTACGTTTTCATTAATGGTGCTTTGCATCAGGAGATCTGTACAATTTGAACTAATAGTCTATCTAAATGGTACGGAGGAAAAAAATATTGGTATAAGTGTACGTAGTTGAAAAATGGATAGGTATGTAGTTTACCAAACCTATACATAACCAAGAATACAGAAAACAGAGAGATAATCCACTAATCTTAAACCAAGCAAGACTCACCTGCCGCCGCAATGTGTACTCTAACATCGATCAAATTCAGTCTAAATTAATGTCACCACAGAACCAATAATATCTTCCACATCACATACTCATTTAAAGAGTAAAATTAAAAATAACGGCTTTTCATCCATCGATATCAAATTGCAAAGACATTTCCATACAATTTCAGTAAAAATTGCCTTCAATTTTAAATTCTACTTTTTAAAATCAAACCGTATATTGCAAACGTTTGTTATATAGGTTATCAATTTTGTTGACACTACCGAACATGCTACTTGACAGTTATCATGTCTGACTGTAAGTGAGAGTCAAGAGTTAGTCTGAACTGGGAAATGATGAGTAAACGCTTGATATGAAGTTGATAATCAAAAGATTCTGACTCTTGATAAGGTGTATATATGTCATGGAAAGATGAAAAAGGTTGATCTAAATATTAGAGGGTTTTTCCATGCACTCTGCGCAGAGCTCGTAGCCTAGTTGCGAGCACGGTCCGAAAGTGATCGTGCACGTTAAGCGACGTTGGCGCGGTCGGTGCCAGGATGGGTGACCGTTAGTGGCATATTTCATCTGAACTCCTCCGTGCCTCGGAAAGCACGTTAAGTAGTCGGTCCCGGTTGTTGTCTTTCGACAGCAGTCGTTAAGCCATGTCAGAGGCCTACGGGCGGCCTGAACAACTCTGACAAAAAGGTGGGCCACTAACCATACGATAAGCAAGCAAGCAAGCATGCGCTCTGCTAACCTTGGGGACTGTATATATGTCGGTATTATCCTGGCTCCTTTATCCTTCAAACCAGAACACAGTAATGTCATTGCTGCTTGCGACAAAATAGGCAGGAGGGTGGTAACTCTCCAGGCAACCACGCTCAATCTTCCACTAGGGGTCTTCCACTTCGATCCGAAACGGTAAGCGGGTGGAACCCTAAGGTATAACCTCTACCCGGACAGATCTCAGTAGGCAACTCAAATACTTACCTACTGATGGTGACGTGTGCCATTTTTTAAATAAAAGTGAAGTAAAGTACCGAATAACTCAAAATTTTAAAAAAAACCAGACTTATGATTTCAGGATCAGGATCAGACCAGGAATAACGATAATCAGATCATTAAGGTTTTCGTTATTGTATTAAAAAAAATTATCTTGTAATGTCTCAGGATTCTCTACCACTTTAGTTCGAGAGGAGTCCCCTCTAACTATTTTAGAATATACTATTTTAGTTTAACTATTATAGTTTCGGCGGGCTGATAATCTTCCAATTCTTCTTACTTTTTCCTGGTTATCGTCAGATCCTTAAGGTTTCAGATGTCGGAAACGCACCATGAACCTGAACATTTGAGCTCAAATTTGTCTAACTATTACCGTTCTAAAGATCCCATCTGACATTAAAGATACTCCAAGTTCTTGGAAACCACTGATCCAATTTTCATCAGACATGGCTAAGAACACTCTCGTCAACATTCTCTATTAAATGAAAAAACCGGGTCCAAACCGGATCAGCCGTTGTCAGACAAAAAGACAGACAAACATGTCAAACTTAACACGCCCTCCTTCGATCGATCGGGGGTTAAAAAGGCGATGACGTACCATGTAGAGGTCTCCATAGCGGCACACCTTCCAGAAGCCCTTGACGGTCGCGAGCATGGTGCGCGCGCGCCGCTCGGCCCAGCGCACCGCGCCGCCGCCGCACGCGCCGCGCGACGTCTGCGCGCCCCTGACGACAGTAGGGACACATTAGGAAAACAATTCACTTAATTAACTAATTAGGTTATGTGGTGCCGGCCCTAAATAATAATATCACCCCAACTCTTTACGTGGGTGTCGTACGAGGCGACTAAGAATTAGTGGATACTATATCACAGTTAGTAGACGGCGGTAGGCTCGCCACCTACTCTTAGAATCTTTATTGTACACACATACAAAACATATTGAACGAAAAATGTACAAAAGGTGTAGCGTCACGTTTGTCCACCAAATCTTACGGCGAAAAGTGGGAACTACCTGTGATTGTAGATGGTTCCTCTGTTTACGGATTATGGACTGTAAAGTTTATGTTTATGTATGTAATTAACTAATGTACCTACATACATAAAAAGGCCACCCCGGTGGATCGATCAAATAAAGAAGGATTGTGTGATGTAGCGCGCCCTGGTCCCCAATTTGCGAAGCATATTATGTAATGGCAACATTACTATAAATATCGATATAAAACAGCGTCAGTGTTGCCATTTTAGACTTGTAATTACAAGAATTGTTGCTTCGTGAAGTGCCCTGGCCATGCCCTGGAAGAGATGGACGATGTCCAATGGCTGACGATAGAAACCCACACAAGTAGTGTCTAAAAATTTTCTTGCTTCTGCTATACTTTGTACGATTATGTCAGCTGATCATTTGAATGGAAAACAAACAATAATTTTGTGAATTACGTAAAGCTGTCAAAACAAAAAGTCATATAGACCCTGAGGAACCCTTGACGACTTTTGTTACACCGTAGTTTCAATAACAAACAATTTTTTTCTAAGTCCAAGGTTGTCACCCACATCAATATTTTCATTCACTATTATGCCCCGTGCAGTGACCTTTGCGGTTACGAGTATGTCGTCAAAGATATTTGGAACAGGAAAAATCCGTGAAAATGACCACTCTTTTCATAAATGTGACCAACTTTTTAAAAGACTCAAATATTGCCAACTACATAGGCGTAATTTTTCAACAACCTAATACATATTGAATTTCATTGTCTGTTTTTTGGACAATTTGTCTGTCGTATGTATTGAATGACACAGAGAAATATTTGTATGATAAGTGTGTTATTGCGTAGGTGGATAGTGTAAGGAGCTCATTTGAGCGAATTGTTGTAACACTGATTCATATTTTCTTTGTTTAAACCCTTTTGTATTAAACACACCTTTAAAAATGTTAAAAATCACTTTAAACTAACAGAAACGTAGTTTTTCAACTCTTTTGTTCAAACCATGATGATGTAATAGAAAAGCCCATAGTACGAGTAATATATGAACCACTTTAAAAACTTCACGAGATTTCAATAGAAAATCGATGTATTTTACGAATTCAAATTATTTTCAAGGATTTACTTACAAAGGCTTACTGACATCTCTCACACAGTACAGTGGAGACATTGTATAAGATTGTCCTCTAAAGGGAACGAGAACAATAGCTGCCTTGAAGGCACTGTCCAAAACATTGGTAGCCAATGTTTTGGATTGTCCCTTCAATGTGCACTAACTGAATAGCTTGGTTTAGTAAACACACAGTGTTGGCCCCGGTGTAGACCTATCCTATACCTTACGTCACATCCTATCATGATAAGAGATTTAGGAGTTGATTATCAGTAATGGTTCTCTCCTCTTCTTGCTGGTTTCGCGAAGTAAGATGCTAGACTTGCTTCTCTCATCTCTCTCATTTAATGCTACAATGACGGTCGGTACTGAGGATATTGGCGCTTGGGTCCGTTTCAAAACTCCTACATTCCTAAAACATCTTGTACTTACTGGTGGCTAGGACACCGGACTCCCATGCGGGAGGTCCGGTTTACAAACCGTGCTGTGCCATGTACCAATGAGCTTTTCGTATGTTTCAAAGACTTACGTACTTTTACCGACTGCTCTAACGGTGAAGGAAAAACATCGTGAGGAAACCTGCACACTGAGATTACCACTGTGTAAAATGGTTAGGCACAAAAGATCCTCAAGGGTCGGAAGTGCCGCTGGGTTATTCCCGGTCCCCTATTGTAAGATAAGATACTTGTCAATTAAGACTAAATTATTTCCTAACCATGCTGTGTTTACACGTTAAGGGTTACGACCTAGCTCATAACTTTATATTGATTTTTCTGTAATTTCTCTGGTTGAAATCTGTTGTGTTTACCTAATAAATAAATTAAATTCAATCTTTCGAAAACAGAGTACTAGATTATACAACAACTATAGATTGCTCTAGATTAATTTGTAACAAAATATTATAAAATAATAATCAAATTGAACATGAGTCAACTTAATTCATGAGTTTTCTTGAACAAGTATTGTTTTAAAACTGTTTAATCACCTGTGGCAGTACATACAGAGGAATACAATAACAAGAGTTTATATTATTAATGAAATTATTAGTGAATCAACGACATGCATGTTGTATCACGTTGGTTATTATCGTGCTGCATTTTTGAACAGTTGTCTTTTGTTAGGTTTGCTTATGATAAAGACATCGTCACATACTTGTCTAGTCATTCTCAGTTTCATATTTCGCACCTGCGTAATGAACATATTCTAATGATCGTAGCAACATGTTCCAGCATTCCAGCGTTTATTGTAAACTAACTTGTTGCTCACTAATTTTATTTAGTTTAATATAACATATGCTTAAGTTCCTACTGGTGTATGGACTATGAATACTTTGTAGTCTTACCGCACAAATAACTTCTTATTCTTATTCATTATTTGCGTAGCTTCTATTTCACGATTTGAATCTGTTTCTAAGAAAAGAATAAGTGTGGTGTAGGATACAAATTTTCGATTGTCTATTTTGATGTAAAAGTAAAACTGACTTTTCCTACTACGAGTAATACAATTAAATTAAAAACAAATTCCTTCATACCACGCAGAAAACAATTTTATACTGATACAGTTTTATTATTAGAGGAAAAGTAGTTGGAAATGGGATTACATCTTTGACGTATTTACAAAATTCTTTTTACTAGTCTACAATGTATTAATCTTTGACCTACTTAACAGAAATCAAACGCTTCATTATATGTGCTAGAGTTCATCTGTTATATTTGTGGTCATAACTTATTCCTTTAGGTCTTATCTTATCTTATGATTAGGCCCGGGATAACCCAGCGGCACTTCACCCCTTGAGGATCATTTGTGCCTACCCCATTTACACACTGGTCATCGCAGTGTGCAGGTTTCCTCACGATGTTTTACTTCACCGTTAGAGCAGTGGGTAAATGTACGTAAGTCTTTGAAAAATACGAAAAGCTCATTGGTACATGGCACAGCACGGTTTCTAACCCGGACCTCCCGCATGGGAGTCCGGTGCCCTAGCCACCAGTCAGTACTAGGTGTTTTAGGAATGTAGGAGTTTTGAAATAGACCCAAGCGCCAATATCCTCAGTACCGACCGTGATTGTAGCATTAAGTACTAGCCTTTAGGTATTTCAATCTTATTACTTTAGTTTATTTATTTTTATCTTATATTTATTTGAAATTATGATCATTTTTTATCTTCTTCACCTAATTGTTGGTATGTGTGCGCTCTGGGAAGTAAATTCTTTCTTTCTTTCTTCCATGGGCAATGTATATCACTGTTTCTTAAATGTTTATTTATTTTAAGATTTTACGTAGCATGTAATTCCTAACATAAAAAAATTCACAATGATCTCTCGTTCTTACTTTACTGCGATAAGCGCTTTATCAGACACATTTTGTGTGTACAGTCTCCGGTCCACATTACTACTACTTATATTTTTAATTTGTTTTAAAGCAGCACCTTTACGGTGATTCTATAGAATTAAAAGAGACATAGGTTCTAGTCTAGCATTACTTAGTGGCTATACTTGTGGTAATTAAGCTGAGTGAGTGGTAAACATATTGATAGGAAACAGTTCTTAACTGAGCAGTATCACACAATCACGCTATTTTAACAAAGGCAGAATATTCTTCAGCCATGCTATGGCTTCGTCGCCCAGCAAGTGGAATCTATCGATTCCTCCTGGTATGGCCTATATTTCGCAGTCCTCCGTTAGGTGGCTCATTGTTTGCACGGCCCCGCTGCGCACGCGGGGTCAGCTCTGAAGCCCCATTTGTGCATGAGTTCACCACATCGTCCCTATCCGACTCTCAGGCGGTTCAGTTTCGACCACAGTGATCTGGGCAGGTGGAAACCGTTCACTATGCTGTTTGGGTTCTATTATTAGTATCATTAATTACATTTCACTTATAACAGAACTAAAGATTTTTAGAACTATTTAAAGACATAATTAGATATTTTAGAAGTTCTTATTTCCAGACCAGAGTATTGAGATATATTGGGATTCGACTTAATTATTTGTTATATTGATTTTTATTCATTGATGTTTACGTCTCGTAAGCATAAGCATAACGTCACGTCCATAATTCCCAAAGGGGGTAGACAGAGGCACCACCACCACCAGGTCTCTTACATCATCCAATAACCACCGTATCTCTTGACAATGAGAGCAGATTTTAAGATCCTTCTATAGCGAAATGTGTGCCTTGTTTTTTTGTTAACTTTTTATTTAACCAGAAATACATTATAACTACGAAGAAAACTTATTCAAAAAGTCAAGTGAACAAAGGCGGGCTTATCCCATAGGGATCTCTTCCAGACAACTTTCTGTTCTCCTTGGCTTTAAATTTAAATTTTTGATAATTGGATTTTTTTAAATGTTATTGTTCTAAAAATAAGCACAGATATTTTATTGTCAGCGTTTTGTTTTCGTCCAACCCGCCACCACACCGTTTATTTTACAACGAACAAACATTGTCATTCATTATATTAGCCAAGATTAACACAGCTAGACCAGTATTTTGATTGTAATATAACATTAGGCTAAACAAGTTATGTTAATTATACTAATGTTTATTCAATTTGCTGTTAGGTATTGTTTCTTTTTATAAATAGGCAATGCACTTTGGTGCGCACATTAAATTTTTTAATTAGTTTTCGTTTTATATTTACGAGTGTTTAGGTAATTTATGGGGTTAGGTTACTGAACTAACTTTTTGGAAGGCACGTCTACAGTTCCTATTTCCGTAGGCATTCTTCCATAATAGAGATCGAATACAAATATACTTTATTGCACACCCGGGACAAAAACAAAACATACAACATAAAGAGAGGTACAATACAATGTGCAGAAGGCGGCCTTATCGCTTTAAGCGATATCTTCCAGGCAACCTTCAGGTAGTATCCAGTAGGTTTTTTCTTGATCAAACGTTTTACCTCGTTTATTATCCGATTTAGCACTTTAGTTCTAAGATTTAGCACTTTTATCGACCTTATACTTAAAATAGTCCTAGGTTCTGGAAATATTTAAAATTCGCTGAATTTGAAATTTCAAAGAGAAACACACGTAATCAGAAATAAATCGATAGTGCCCCTGCATATTCCGGTGCTGCACACCACCTTCATCAAACTTAATTACTATTGTTTATTTATTTTTATAATATATTTGTTTAATATTATAATTTTTATCTTCTGTACCTAATTGTGTGCCGCTATTGGAAACACATTCTTTCTTTTTTTCTATTAGTTTGATACATAGTCATGAGTTGCAAAAAATTAAGTATTTAGTACTAATTTAGTTTTTTGTCTTTTCAGTCAATAATCGCGTCCATTCCTAGCTAACGGTAAAATATTCCTTTGTGTAAAAACTTTGTGATTTCATTTCGTCTCTCAAACCACAAACAAACTCGGTTAGTCATAGTGCACAGGTAATGCAATGAGTGTAATGTTTATCAATGTTTCCGCCATCTTACCAAATCAATGCGCAAACGCATGGTGGCCATGCGTTTGCGCATTGACGCGGTAAGCAGCCGTGAAGCGCACAAATTCGCGTGCCTAATCGATCTTGTGCACACGCAGATCCTGATTAGGTTGATTTTAGTCTGGGGCGCTGATTCTTACAGTAAAAATACTTCCAGGAGTTTCTTGACAGACGAATTCAAGATCAAAATTTTAATTTGAGACGTATTCTATATCTTGCAAGGTTTCTGAACCCCCATCGGATAGTAGTACACACACCGCACCTACATACGACTCGTTTCTGGGGCTTACACGCGCTATCGGCAAGTTCCAGGCCGCTTCTCCCCGATCCCTCCCTTCCTCCCCAGCGACGTCCTAAGTCGAGGTCCGTACCCACCTGGGTGCCCTTAGGCAGTCGCTTCTTATAGTAGCTTTTAAGTCCTCCTCCAGGCTGAAGCGCACTTAGCGCTCGGCCCAAAAGCCCTGGTGAAGCTGTAAAGGTCATTTGGACTAACAGCATAAGTCAGCACGAAAAAAAAAGTTTTTCTGAATCCATTGGTCGTCCACGACAACAAGCTAAGCGTGTTTACATAAATTGTTTATTTATTACCATCATTTATTTTATTTTAAGATTTTATAATTGAAATTATAGTGAGACATTTTAATTATGTGACTAAATACGGGTTTTATTCACTTATGAAACTCGGAAGTCCTCCAACTAGTCTGAGTTTTTTAGTACCTAATTAGTTTTTTTCTGAATCCTCTTCTCTATCTTTAATAGATACGGTACTTAATAAGAAACAATAAGTAGATAGAAATAGAAAATCCTTTATTAATAGACCATATAGGTACATATGACAAAAATTATGTAAGAAATATCACAAGATGAGTAAGATTCTAACTTGACCATATTTTACATTCTAACAAATGATAACATATGATATGATGTATTAAAAAGGGCGAAGTTCAGCTGAGTGTCGCTAGATGCATAGACACCTATAGCTCTACCGACGCTGGTTTTCAACTTGACCCTTTCCAACTTATAGCTATAGAGAGCAACAATTTCGTTCAGTATAGAGTTAGATCGCTCTGAGCGATAAGGCCGTCTTTGTACACTTATTCTATGTTTCCTTTCCTATGTAAATTTCTTGTGTGCAATATAGTATTAATCTATCTAGATTTACAAGAAAAGGGGCGCTAACCCTATTAGCCTGGGGCGGGCGGGGCGGCTACAGCCCTAAACCCGGCTCTGTGCAAAGCGTAGTTCAGTAACGACCCCTGCCAGATTTAATTTAATTAATTCAATTAACCACGGATCGTCTGTGACTCATTGAAATTAAAATTATAACATTTAATATAATACATTCTCTATATTAATTTAAACCCGTGTAGATAGTGTTACGTCTTAGAAACAACATTTGAGATGACTGTTTGCTTTGATAAGAATGTGATAATTTCTGTGATAGGTGCCTAGTATTTATCATTATAATTATTAATTATAATTTATTATCAAATTAATTATTACTAAGTACTTAGGGAGAATAAGGTATTTGTTTTCCGTGTGAAGTATTAACAAATTAATATTTAATTGGATAGCCCGCAAAATAATAATAATGTTAAACATTAAAATAAAACTTTTGATATTGAGGTCCAATAATAATAATGGGTTTAGTCGTAAATATAAAAAAAAGTTCTGTTGAAGAAAGATCACGGTAGGTAACGAAATTCCTAACCTATGATGACCTATGTATATAATAACAGATATAACTGAAAATTCATTTTCTATTGCCATTGTGAAAGTTTCCCGCCAAAATAAAGCAGATTCAATTTCCCGCCTCATCGAACAAACTTGTGATATATCTTACATTTAACGAACATTTCTTTTTTAACTCTTAATTAAATTAAATTGAAATTACATATAACAGAAAAAATTTAAACATTCCACTTACTCCGAAATATTACTCCCGTAGTCTCCCAACTTGAAAACCTTCAACACTGGCTACAATACAATCAAAGTTCCCAAAAAAAAAGAAAATGGGAAACCAGAAATAAAGCTCACGAAAATCCCTTTCCGCCTCACACAACGTCGGCGCGGGAAAACACGCGGCGCTTTGCGTTTAAATTTGGAACACACGTGCACGGGAGTTTGTTTTTAAATCGGGCGGCGAGTTGTTCTATTTATTTTTTAATTGTATTTTTTTCGTAAAGACTATGTCACATCACACACGGCAAGCGACTGTTTCGGAAAGAGGCTGTATATGTATGCTCTTGACCTTGTCGCGGTGCTCTGGCGTACTGAAGCGGCGTTTGGTCCAGACTCGAGTTTTATAACGCATTATTGTTGTCATAACTTTTACCGCGCGTAGGCGCCCGCGCCGGTAGTGTAAAGTATAGTATAGACATACCAGTGATGAACAACTAACGGCGCATGATGTGTTAGCGCGTTTCCTGTCATTCAGAATTTCGTATTGCACGTTTGGCAACATTAGCTGATGTGGACGGTGTTGCCAAACAAAATTATTATGCTCCAATTCGAATTTTGAACGCTTCCGTGCAATATTTTGCTGCGAAATTTTTGCTTGATGATAACCATCATCATCATTCAGAAAAGAGTCCCGTAATAACTCTACGTAACGTCATCGCATCGCTGTTTTGCCATTACGCATGCGTTGTTGAAGACTTGCAAAGACAAGGTTTTTGGCGGGAAAGTCGCTGGAGAAGGTTATACGGTGTTTATTTTATTGCTCAAAAATTGTTTCTGGTGATTTTGATAGCTAAAATCGGTGTAGTTTTGTCTAGCAAACGTCAGTAACAGTGACAATGTGTTGAACTCTTAAAATAAACTTCTCGTCAGTGGTTCGTTGTGTTGTTTCACTCTGTGATTCTGCGGCGGGCCATGAGAATTCGCCAGAGACTAGACCGGTTGAAATTTCCGTCATAACTCCTAGGAGTGTTAAAATCTGTCTACACCACAACATTTTAATGCTGAAAAACTTAAAAGTGTTTTAAATCGCTTAACGTTTAGGCTGATGGCCTGTGTTGCCAATGCCTTGTTAAATTTAAAAAAAAGAACCAAGGCAAAATACACTTCCAAATAGTTGCATAAGGTTATAAGTACTCAGTTCATTGTACGTCAAATTATGTTCTTTCTGCTTATATGTAGTACCTACGAGTACCTACCTATCTTCTCCCTATACAGGGTGTAACATTAAGAACGGTCAGTATGGGAAAGTTTGAAACTATAAGACATACGAAGATCTGTTCTTAGGAACCATGTCATCAATTTTAGTAACAAGAAAAACTGTATTCATACATTTTAAAAAAAACCTGTACTCAGTCTGGGAATCGAACCCGGTTGTTTTGAAAAAAAAATCCAACACTATTTCTGTTTAGATATCGACTGTGTAGGTGTTAAGGAATAAATGTTAGTATGAAACGTGATGTTTAAAATTAATAAAACGCATTGTTTCCATATCTTTTAATTTATTTTAGTAGGTGTTCGAAATGACTACCATTTTGTAAAATACAACATTCAACTCGTTTAGGTAACGATCTTACTATTGAATGTTGTATCTTCAGGTGGTGAATTTGCGTTAAAATTTTCTCTATGGCTGCTTTTAGGTCTTCAATTGTGTCGTAGCTTGTTTTGTACACTTCATCCTTAACGTAACCCCACAAGAAATAGTCTAGTCTAAAATAAATTAAAAGATAGTAATTAATAGTCTAGTCTAAAATAAATTAAAAGATATGGAAAAAATGCGTTTTATTAATTTTAAACATCACGTTTCATACTAACATTTATTCCTTAACACCTACACAGTCGATATCCAAATAGAAATAGTGTTGGATTTTTTTTTTCAAAACAACCGGGTTCGATTCCCAGGCTGAGTACAGGTTTTTTTTTAAATGTATGAATACAGTTTTTCTTGTTACTAAAATTGATGACATGGTTCCTAAGAACAGATGTTCGTATGTCTTATAGTTTCAGACTTTCCCATACTGACCGTTCTTAATGTTACAGCCTGTATATAGGGTCCTTTATTAGCGGCAAATATTTCTAGGGTGTCATCTATAGGATATAACAATAACGAGTGGGCAAAAAAATTTTTTTGTTACTTATTAAATTTTCGGAAAAATCGTCAAAATTGTTTGTTTGAAAATTCTACAAATGAATGAATTATTGCTATTCTAATATTGAAATAAGAAGTATGAATGAAATTCGTTCCATTCATAACGACGTGGATGAGTTTATGCCAACAAAGGCGCAAAATAATGAGGTTTATTTTTCTTTAGTATGGTAAATTTTCATACAAGTAACAGGGTTATTTTTTCGTGTAAAGTGGTACAAATGACCAGCACATCCTTCCAAATATTTGTTACTAATTAAAAAGGACCTTATATATCTTTCCATTTTATAATTGCATTAAGTATAATTGCCTGTAATAATAAATGTGATGTATGATCCAGGGGTTCCCATAGTGCGCGAAGTGGCTGAAAATATGTCGAGTTCACAAATTGTCGTGCGCGGGCGCATAACGATCGCGTGCAGTCGGAAGTGCTGATGCACTAATTTCTGCAATTTCAGCTACAAGACGGTTCTAGAGGCAGATACTCGGGTAAATATGTTGATAGCTACGTACCTACGCAATACCTAGAAACCATGGGTTATGTAACTTCCATGTTGTTTTCATGGCACATGCTCATAAATTAGTAACTTTTCTTGGCGAACAAAAATTTATGATAGAGTTATGTCTTTACTCGTTTTACTTATGCATCAAATGAAAGGATATAATAGACATACCGTCAA